>OW121759.1:13067306-14267306 GCA_933228765.1 Miltochrista miniata | reverse complement strand
GTACATCATTTCTAGTTGGATACCCTGACTCCTGCGCTAGTTAATAAAAACTGTGTTGCAGGAGACTGTGTCTTCCCCTCAACAATAATGGGCATTTTAACGACATTGTATTAAATGTTACATCTAAGCATTGATAATATCAAATATAGAAAAGAAAGAAAAACCCCAGACACTTCTCTCTCTTGTCCAGATACGCTACTACAGCAGAGGTCAAAGTCTGCATCTTCAGTAGATTTTTGCTGCCTGAATGCAAATTGACGATCACTTAACATTTTGTTAATCTTTTGTTAATAAATTAACCAATACCTTTGAAAGTGTTGATAGAAGGGAGATGGGGCGGTAATTTGTGGGATTTTGTTTATCTTCAGATTTAAAGATAGGACAAACCACAGCTCTTTTAAAATTCGCAGAAAAAGTGCCTGTTTCCATGCTCAGATTACACATCATATAAGCTATAGGTGGGGCAAGTGACGTGACAATACGTTTTAAAATGGGCATCAGCGATCAATCGACAAGCAATCATTCGATAAACGCCTAGTACCTACGTTCATCTTATTAATCATCATCAATCAATCATCATCAATACATATAATAAAATCGTAACAGGTCGCTGTCTGTACATAGAAGATCAATAAGAAAAAATATTATAGGGGACTATATGAACGCAATAGAACCCAAAATAATGATTTTTAGAAATTTTGTCTGTTCGTCTGTATGTCTGTATATCTGTTTGTTTCTACGTTTGTGCACGCTATTCTCGTAACCGCTTAACTGATTGCAATGCGGTTTTCTTTATTGTGTTGAGGTTTGCGAACTTAACATTTAGTGTTCATTTCATGTCAATCAGTATACAAATAAAAAGTTATATCAATTTAAAGAATCATCATAAGTACATAGACATCTTATATACAAAATTCTCGTGTCACAGTTTTCGTTTCCGTACTCCTCCGAAACGGCTTGACCGATTCTCATGAAATTTTGTGAGCATATTGAGTAGGTCTGAGAATCGGCCAACATCTATTTTTCATACCCCTAAGTGACCGGGAACCGGGAATAACATTCCACGCGGGCAGAGCCGCGGGCATCAGCTAGTATGAATCTAAAAATGGGTAAGTCTAAACTGGCGTGTTGGCTTACTCATAAAAAAGCTTAATGATTATGGTTATTTTAAAATAATTCACCTTACTTACACCTTATATGACGTAGAAGATTTAACTTGAATCTATTTCGAAACCACTCTTTTACAATTAGCATTGGTAAGGGCGGCCGGCAAATTCCCCATCAGGGTACCGGCCGATCGTGTTGCTCGACGAGGTGTGCAAGCTCTTTGAGCGCATTATTGCACAACGCCTCGTCGGGCACCTCACACGCGTGGGGCCTGATCTGGCGGATAGCCAGTTTGGCTTCCGTCAGGGACGCTCCACCGTGGACGCGATCATGCGCATTAGAGGCCTGACGGAGGAAGCAGTTTCACAGGGTGAGGTGGTGGTGGCGGTGTCTCTCGACATCGCCAACGCATTCAACACCTTGCCCTGGAGCTGCGTCAGGGAGGCGCTTATCTATCATGGAGTGCCTCCCTACCTTCGTCGAATTGTCGGGGCTTATCTCTCCGAGAGAGCCATAACTTACCCGAGCTGGCTAGGGCCGGGTCGGCGAGATGTGTCGTGCGGTGTTCCACAGGGATCGGTTTTAGGGCCGCTCCTGTGGAACATCGGTTACGACTGGGTGCTGCGTGGTCCGTTGCTCAGAGGGGTCGGCGTAACGTGTTACGCTGACGACACCCTCGTTACGGCGCGGGGAGCAACGCACCGTGCCGCAGCACTTAAGGCCATGGCAGGGGTTGCTCAGGTCGTGGGTCGGATTCGGCGGCTGGGTCTCGAGGTCGCCCTTCACAAATCCGAGGCTCTGTGCTTCCACGGACCTCGGATGGGGCCACCTGCGGGATCCAGCCTACAGGTAGGGGGCGTCAGCATCGGCATCGAGCCCTCGATGAAGTATCTGGGGCTCGTACTCGATGGCCGGTGGAACTTCGGACACCACTTCCGAAGTTTGGTCCCAAAACTGAGGGGAGCATCGGCCGCACTCGCGCGGTTGATGTCCAACATCAGGGGACCCAACGCTCCCTACAGGAGGCTGTACCTGGGGATCGTGCGAAGCATGGCCCTGTACGGGGCTCCCGTATGGGCGGAGACCCTGACGGCCAGCAATGAGGCCAGACTGCTGAGCCCGCAGAGAGTGATGGCCGTCAGGGTGATAAGAGGATACCGCACGATCTCCGGCGAGGCGGCATGTCTCCTAGCCGGGACCCCTCCATGGGACCTGGAAGCGAGAGCCCTTGCGTCACTGTTCAGATGCGCTGGAGCGGGGCCAAAGGCCTGCGTCTCGAGAAATCGAGGCCCAGCGGACCCTGCTCCACCAGGAAACCGTGGAGACATGGAAGGTGCGACTTGAGCAACCAAAGGGGGGATTCGCCACAATCGCGGCCGTCAGACCGGTCATGGACGAGTGGCTGGAGAGAAGACACGGTGCTCTCTCCTACCGGTTGACACAGATGCTTGCCGGGCACGGTAGCTTCGGTAGGTATCTGTGGCGAAAACACCGGGAAACCACGGCCGAGTGTCAGCACTGCGAGGACCGCAGCGACGACACGGCGCTCCACACGCTGGTGGAGTGCACGGCGTGGGCACAATAGCGCCAGGTCCTCGTAGTGGGTCTGGGCGTGGACACTCTCTCGCTTGAGGCCATGGTGCGAGCCATGCTCTCCAGCGGGAGTAAGTGGGACTGCGCCGCCTCTTTCTGCGAGCAGGTCATGCTCGTGAAGGAGGCGGCGGGCCGGGCGCGGGAGAGAACTCTCCCACCCGAGTTACGCCCGTAGGTCTGTTGGGAGTCACGGGACATCCTTCCTGAGGGCTTACCCGGGGCTCTCAACCATAGGCTGTTAGGCGTGGCGTGAGGTTTTTTAGTCGGTAAGAGTCCGGCATAACATCCTATGAGGATTTTCCCTCACGTTAAACAAAAAAAAAAAAAAAAAAAGCATTGGTAAAACTAAGGTCATTATAATAATAACCCATTGAGGACGGTTAATGGTGCGAAATATAGGCAGCGATACCTTCACGCTGAGCTCGATAGCCTTATGGTGGTGAATGAATGTGTTGGTTCATTTGAACGCCTCATTGATTTTAAGTACGGGTATATCCGGATTCAAGTTGATTTATTTTCGAAATACTTTGATACTTAGAGAAACCTACCTTTGATGGGCGAAACTGGTCGGGTATTGTAAAAAATAAAATAACAGTTGTGTACAATTGATTGATCGTCATATTTTTGAATATTTTTCATTATCTATATTTATAAAGCAAGAAGATCTTATTTTATTATATTTTTTGATCGAAACATTATATTAATATAAATTTAATAATTTAAGGGCACTAATATTCATCAAATAAATATAAATAGAATTACATAAAGAATTCTATTGTGGGTTTTTTTTTCTATTGTTGACACTCAACATTAATATCATGCGAAGTGTTTTCTATATTTGTTATTAATTTTTTTAGCGATGCCAATCGTTGATCCAAATATTCTCATGAAATTTTTCAAAAAAATGATTAGCCGATGACGCGAATGAGACGCAGACCTCTTTCAGCTCATGCCACATCACGAAGTCCAGCGCCTTTCGTATTTCGTGTCTACCTGCCACCTTTGCCAGGTCATCGGTCTATCTAGGGGCGGACGTCATACCTACAGTAGATACATTTGCCTAGTCTCGGTCTTCACTTCAGAGCTTGGTTGCTCCGGTCCTGGCCATTGGTAAATTAAATTATTGTATGTACTTAAAAAGTACACACGGTGTTTACGTGTTTAATGTTTTAAATCGTGGAAGTCTATATCAACATTAAAAAGTGAAAAGTTTGCATCTATGCAAAGAAAAGGCTTCGAAACTACTGAATTGATTTCAGAAATTGTTGTTTCACAAAGTAATAATTTATCCTCATATTCCCACATGAACGAGAAATACACGGATCAAACAGCGTGACATCCGCTAGTGTTACATAAACACGTAAGCTACGATTGTATTGATGTGTGGGTTTATAATTACCTATCACTACTGTTAATATTTATTTGCTTATACGATGGGATTTCACCAAGATCTTTGGTGCCCAAGCTTCATCTAGTTCTCAGTAAGAAGGCAACTCAATTCTCAAAACGGTTTTAAATTCAAAGTCTAATTAAGTAGCTACTAGCAAAGATAACGCGTTACAAATACAATAGAACTAAACAATTTATTACAAATTTGCCACTTTATTTTAAACATTACGATCTGAATAATTAGAATAGAATTATACGAATGTATGTTCACATTTATGTGAGGCACTTAGGCTCATTGTTTGTCGTTTAGTGCGGGTTAAGCGTCGGCTAACTCTGAAGTGCGATTACATGTGCACAAATTATGGTCAGCGTTGTGCAAACACTTGGCAAGAGTCGAGTGTACATTTGGTGTGTGAAATCACAATCTGTTTAAAATGAATGAAGAATAAATTTATAATTTATGATATAGCTGCAAAGTAAAAAAACACTTGAAATATTTTTAAAAATCCAAACATATACTACTCCCTGGCGGAAGGCACCTCCCTGTGTTCCGGAGGTGCATTCAGCGCCCGCCCGCCCCTGTGGATCTACGCCCTCTCTGCAAGCAGGGAGGCGTTCGAGAGCGTTGCGATGCGGTTTTTTGTCAGCTCCTTAGAGGGTTTGTTCTCCCAGGAGACCCCTGGACGTACGGGGCGTCGCAGGCTGGGTCGACGTGAAAATGTTTGGATATCCTTCGGCCTGGCAATAGGATGAAGAGAAAAACCGTGGGTAGGACGGGATCGGGAGCCGCAGACATCGTTCCAGCTGCCCCCGCGGCTGAGATGACGTTGCCCAACTGTATACCCCGGGTCAAAAAAAAACCTATAATACTCCTGTACAAAATAGTAGATTATCGTCCAAAGCGCCTCAATGTAATGTAAAACCAAACAAAATACTAAATAAATAAATAAATAAATAAATATTCACGGACATTTTTCACACAACGCTATCTGATCCCAAAGTAAGCTTGGAATAACCTGTTTGTGTTATGGGTATCAGACCACGGATATTAATACTTATATACTTTTAAATACATACATATTATACATAGAAACACCCAGACTCTGTATAACAAAAGGTAATTAGAGTAAACATTTTCTGTTTCCTCTACCCCCAAAGAGCAACGCGCACCTCGAGTGATCGGTGGCTACTAATATTAATTATATTTTTTGAGTGAAACGGATACTGGTATCAGTGGATAGGTACAACTCGACGTGATCCGTGGACAATTCAATTTGATACCGGGCTCGGTGGAGACAAAGCCCACGTTGCTCTATCTACCCAATACTGTAGAATAAGTTGTATAAGATGTTGTGAAGTGTGCTAAACCATTTACATCCAACCATTCATTGCATAGGCATAGACAATGAACAACTCCATCTAGATGATTAAGCATTATTTTGTCAAGAAAACGAGAATATTTTTTCGTTTCGAAGGTTCAATTGAAAAATTCCTAAGGAATTCAAGAACATATTATTTTTTTAGTATAATCTTATACGTCAAGGATACAAAACAAAAGTATAGTAAGTATCACCAGTTCAAAACGCGGCCCGCCTGAGAAGAAGTGACAAATATTGGCGATTATTCCTATAAGTGCTCTATTTACTATATTAATGACTCTAAAAATTATAACATATTGTTTGAGAATCCAGCAGAGCAAGCAGATCATTTCCAGGCTCCCTTATCCAACAAATAACTGTTAAATTGTAGGTATTGTAGCCCAGCCACAACTGAAACACGAATGTCATAATCAGCACTTGTCGTGGTAAATTTACCAAATCTAACTAAAAAATATCATATTATGTGAAGAATATAGGTATAATCACATTATTTAATGGAAATCAAAACTTTATATAGTATGCATAACCATAAATTACTAAAATTGATAACTTTCATAACAAAATTACGACATAGAAAGCGGCATTATAAACAGCACTATGAAAGAATCGGTTACAAAAGAGCCTTTGTTGGGTTTCTAACCAATATTTTCCCACTCCTATTCAACTTTTAGAGAATAAAGGCGTTCGTCTAAAGATTGATCACCTTGTCAAGCGAATGTGTGAAACGCTTCAACCACGACTTTAGTGAAATAACATTGCTATTTAGTGAAAATGAAATACCAAAAAGTTTACAAATACTCATTATGAAGGCAGTCATAACACTACACACTGTAAGGGCAAGTTTGTGTTTCAATAATGTATTACTTTGGTGACGCTTCTATAAAATGAATGAGATAAATTCGCAATTCAAATCTTATAGCCAAATCGTATCAAACCATTTAGGTCTGTTCTCAGCCTAATGTATTATCTGTAGCTCATTGTTTGCTTGTAATCGATAAGCTTTGAAACTTCTTTAGAAAGCTTCGCTATTAGAAATCCAATTTAATCTCAAATATCATAGGCTTGCTTTTTGTTATTCTATTTCCGTATGGAAAACCTAATGGATGCTATACCGGCTAAAACCTGGGTTCCCGACAGACTTTGGCTACCACCGCGACCTCTTTTAGTGGTTCGGGTACCTCACGACCTTTGGAGTTGGTTTAGGTGTTATTCCATTTGAGGCGTGACGTGCGCGTGAAATTCAATTGGGCCTGTTTTCTGTATTGCATAAGGACAGTCAGCAGCTCCTACGTCGTCCTCAGGAAGCTCCCTCACATTACTGTAAATGCGTCATTTTCAAAAGGTGGGACAACGCTAGTAATGTGCAAACTTGACATTTAAACATCTTGTTTAGGTACTAATAATGTGGCGGTACTAATTATATGGTTTTTGAGCACATCAAAGACAATATCATTATAGTTAGTGACGTACTCTCTCATATTTTGTCATATTTTTTGGCTTTGCTCCTCAGTACAGATAAGTAAGAATGTCGTGAAACAACAAAGGGTCGCAATCACAAAGGTTAACAAAGTAGTGAAGTAAATTTTTGGCATTATAATTAAAAGCTAATTTGCGACGTTCAACAAGCAGAAAATTACAAATTTCTTTTAAAGTAAAAATATATACTTACATCAGTCGCTTGCTACTATGGTTTACCAGGGATATGTACTTGACAATAGAGCGTAGTTTCTTTCTTTCGAAGACAACCGATTTTTGGTAGACTTACTGATACACTGACATAATAATTCAACACGTAGAGATCCGTGGTGGGCGAGGGAATGACAGAAATTGACCGTGGTCTTCATATTAAATAATTATTTCTCAGAATCACTCAGGGTAAAATACTTAAGGATAGCTATATAAAAAATATGAGGCGCCGAATGGGTTGATAAACTCCAAACTCAATATCGGCCGGACCAATTTATGGACATCTTGTATGCTTGTTCAAGTAGATTTCAAATACAGTTTGAATTATTTACTCTTCCTAAATAAAACAGCCACAAAAGTAAAGTAGAGCTCGGCAGAGTAAACAATAATAATTTGGTTTCAGTGGATCACGGGAATGGTGGGTACCTATTAATATTCCAACAGCTTTCAACTTTGAATTTTAAATTTCGTGTCCATTAAAGTCTAAAGGTACCTATGTGAGCCCTAAATTGATTTTACTACCAGGAAATAAGAGCGTTGGGAATTTTATATTAGACCACTATCTTTATTTAACCTTGTTATGATTTTAGGCCTGTCTAAATCTGCTATGCAAATCTTTGTTTTTGTATAATTTACAATACCTGTATCTGACATAAAAGCTATACGAAGATTCTTTATATGTTTCTAAAGGAAAAATCATAACACATTTAGAAATAGTACATATAAATCTATTAAAATTATATTTTCCATCAAACTTTGTAGCAGTTTGGACCGTAGTGAGTCATAAAGTGCCCTCCGCCTATGAATTCTACAACTTTTAAAAAAATCTCTAGGTAAGTATAAAGGAATCTGAAGGGGCGGACTTCCATTTTTAACGAAAAAAAATTTTAACGCCAAGTAAACCCATTGTTTTATGTAGGTATTATTCATGGCACCAACTTCAATATTATATTGAATAAAATCTAATAAATCAAAATACATATTACTTTGTCCTTTGTCAATTTTATTTTTCAGGATTTGTTTGAAGTCGGTTTTATTTTTTATTGAAAAATTTTTTTTCATTATTTTAAGTGACGGGTGAACCGAAAAATATATCTATCTAGGTGAAAGTTCTCATCAATACAAATCAATCAAGCCCAAACACAAGTTAGCTGCTGTAAATCATTAAGGAATTCCCTCGACTGTCTTTCGGTTCCATCATCAGATCGACTCCAGACATTCATTAAATTGTAGTACATTAAAGCACTGAATTAAAAAGTTAACAAACGCACTCTAGTTGTCCCTACAGTTTTCGGTGGTTGCCCTCGATTTCTCCTGAATCCCATCATCAGATCCTGACCTGGTGAAATTGGGACCCCCTCATAAGTGAACCCTATCCAACAAAAAGCAGAGAGACCGTATTCTTAGCATTCCATAGATTCTCCGTGCGGGCGCCGGGTCCATAGCGTGGCACAGGGGGGAACACCCCGACGGCGTCTGGGACTTGCGACCCATTCGAGTAGGTTTAGGGTGGCCACCTTACTATGCGCATAAACGATCACCTTCCACCGTCAACAATGTTCCCCCCCCCTGCCCAACCAGATTTGGTAAGATCCTATCAATGCCGCTTTGGATACGCGTTTTAGTAAAGAGCTTACTGAAGCTCTTGGCAATCCAAGGTTCTTCCCCTTGCTCCTACTTCTACGGCATAGAGTTTAACCACATAGCCATTTTTGGTTAACTCATTGGTCAAGTCAAAGTATTTATTTGTCTTCATGGCGTGGTCCTTCGGTATGTTGGTCTCCCACGGCACCGTCAGCTCCACGAGCACCGCACGCCTGTGTATCCTCGAAAACAGGAATATGTCGGGTCTGGATGACGAGGCACATACATCCTCCGGGATTTTGTAATGTTTTTCATACGTGTCTGAGAGTATAGTCCAATCGGCGGCAGCCATCAAAATTGAGTATGGCTTTTGAGGTACTTTCTTTGAACAGCCTTCCTTTACAAACGCAATGTAATGACATTGCGTTTTGTCTTTTGTTTGTGGTTAATCCCTTTTTCGCTCTCGCTACCGCCAAACTGACAGCCTCACGTATGATTTCTAATACCCTATCGTGTCGGCGTGAGTAATGACCCCGGTCTAGTAACGTCCTACAACCTACCAGCAGGTGCCTAGCAGTTCCAATCGCTTCTCCACATGCATTACATGTTTTATCTGTGGCTTTTCCCCACCTGACCAGATTACTTTGGTCGGGGAGGGTCAATTGAAACGCGTTCAGGTAGAACTTAAGCAAAGCCGGCGACCAATCGTACAATGAGGTACGCCACTGCAAGGCCATGGGAATACAAAATTTGCCCAGAGTAAGCCATTCATTCTGCATCTCCAGGTTCATCGCGTGCACCTTATAGGCATCGCTCTCATCCTGCTCCAGAAAAGATTTTGTAATGTCTTTATCTGTTTGTCCCCGGATACTACCCAACCCCGCTCGACCAGTCTGCGAACCCACCATGAATCTCTTGTGGAATTGGAGGCGTGACTCAAGTTCTGCTATATTTTTATCCTTTGGAAGAGTTTGAACGATTTTGTCTCTTGATTTTGCCAAGACGTGCATTTTAGTAACTCTTAGATGTTTATAGAGTTCCGACGGCTTCTTAAACGTCATTCCGAAGTTATTAGAGGCTCTGTATAATGCCGACGGGTCGGCAGATTGAGCTAGCCCTAGCCACGACTTCAACGTCTTAGTAACATTCGCATCCAATTTTCTGAGAAGGTTTTGGCTCATATCGTACACAAGAAACGGCCAGTTTAGACGTGATGTTAAATAGTTGTCGTATATCCATGCTTTCTTGACGTTACCTATTGGTTGTTGGTCTACCTTTTTTATGTCAACAATGAAACTTTCAATTATGTCTTCCAAAGCTGGAGTACAACCTCTGTTATCTATCTTTCTGCCAAGAAATTTGAAAGGCACGGTTTCCGATAAAATAGAAACTTTTTCCCCGCCTATAGCAAGCCCGGGGTCATACGACGTAAACTTAGTACCCCGCCTACCCAGACATAGACAGTAGCATTTGCTAGGTTTTGTCCTATATTGTGAAATTCGTCTATAATTGACGAAATATCGGTGAACATACATGAAACATTGACAACTTCCTTTTTTTTTAAAGTCGGATCTATAAATCTAGGTGTAAAGTTCTCATCAATACAAATCAATCAAGCCCAAACACAAGGTAACTGCTGTAAATTGTTAAGGAATGCCCTCGTCTGTCTTTCGACTCTATCATCATATCGACTCCAGACCTTCATTAAAGTGTAGAACATTAAAGCACTTAATTAAAAAGTTAACAAGCACACTAGTTGTCCCTACAATTTTCGGTAGTTGCCCTCGTTTTGTCCTGGATCCCATCATCAGATCCTGACCTGGTGAAAATGGGACCACCTCAGAAGTAAACCCTATTCAACAAAAAAAGAAATTTTGAAATCCGTCTATAATTGACGGAAATATCGCTTAACATACATAAAAAAAATACATACAGACGAATTGAGAACCTCCTCCTTTTTCTGAAGTCGGTTAAAAAGAATTTAACTGCTATTCTAGAAACGTAAATATCTGCCAAAAACTTTGACTACAAAAAATATTTCATGAACCTTTTAACAATCTAGAATTATAAAATAATACGTTAAATAAATAAAAAAGATCCTTTGTTCGTTTCTTTATCAAGATGATAAGGTGCCGAGAAAAGCGTTTGCTTGCAATCATTTTGTGGGGATTACGCCGCGTTCCACTAAGGATCTCCGCAATGATGAGGGTATTTGTTTGATCCAAGTTAATAAAGCTAAACCGGAAAAAGGGTCATCATTTAATTTAGAGCATTGCGTATTTTAAATGGCTTTGGTGAGTGGAATCGGAATTTCAAAGTGAAGCAGGTCATGCTTGGGAACTCAAGTGATTCTAAAAGTGCTTTGTGAGTTTCGAAAGCACTTTGTGTTCCCGAAACTGAAGTAGGTAGAACACGATAGTAATGGAACTATAATCTGTTGAAATAAGAATTTTTTTTGTTGTATTATTTTTTTATTCCGACCACGAATAGGATTGTATGTGCGTAAACTAATAATCAACCCCAAGTCCTACTAGACGTTCTGATGATGTTTATAAATCAAAGAAACCAAAGAAATCGAGTAAGCTTCGGTTGGTTTTATGTATGTTGTTAAAAAAGTAAAATAAAAGTTTAATTATAAGTGTTTCACGAAATATTACTATAACTGTTTATTTTAATTTTTACAGTTGTAGTAATTACGTACCCGTTGTTCCATTAAGCAGTAAAATTAATACCTCATTATAATGGACTAAGTAATAAAAACGCTCGTAAAAAGTGAACATTTTCATGAGAAATACCTTCGTAACTACCTACTTGTTACATAATACTAGATAGGGCTCGCGGCTCATATTGCGAATTTTGATTCCATTTATGCATTTCAAGAGAACTGGTTCCTTGAGCAAAAAGTAGCATAATCAAGCAATGATATAAGTTCCAGACTAAAATTCATCGCTGTACCAAATATATGCCAGATCAACTAAGCTGCTCGAGTGTGAATGATTAACAAACATCCTCACATATACATTATACATGTCATACACCTTCACACTCACAAACTGTACAATATTAGTAAGTAGTGTGATACAACTGGCAGCTGAGAATATTTGTTATGAATGTCTAATACGGTGCTATGAATACGAATGTACTCGATCCTTAACTAACAAGTCTCATCTATACTAATATTATAAAGAAGTAAAGTTTGTGTGTTTGTTAAATTGTAAGGGGTAATCTCGGGATCTACTGAACCGATTTTAAAAATTATTTTACCAATAGAAAGCTACGTTATTGTGAAGTGTCATAGGCTATACAGCATCACGCTACAACGAATAGGAGCGGAGCAGTAATAGTAAATGTTTCAAAAACGGGGGAAAAGTTATTCCTTTTGAGAGCTTCGTTGCGTGTACTGCGTAAATATTTATAGTTATGTATTGAATATTAACGAGGAGACGCTACGGGAGTAAAAGCAACGCGACGGGAGTATATGCGACGGGAACAGGTAATACTCTCTCATACGTGGCGCAAACGAAGTTGCGCGGGTCAGCTAGTTTAAGCCTATTTTGACATGTGAGTGATTTAATGCTACACACAGAACATAAATTCATTATCTGCGTGAAGTAAGTCAACCAGAAGTGCGGTCAGCAGAGTATTGACGTTGTCGTATTGTAGTAAAATCTATTGAATTCGATGCTGCAAACGTGCAGGCTTTCATTCCATTATGTATTTATTTTGAAATCAAAACATAAATGTAGATTATGTTATGGTAAAATCATATTTTCTCTTAATTTCAAAGATTCTATGAATTATTCCGTAGTTCGATGTTAACATCGATTTTAGAACCAAACACGCAAATCAAAAATGTACAAATAATATCCACATTTATCTGTGTGTGAATGTTTGTTACTCTTTCAGGCGGCTGAACGGATCTAGTTGAAATTTCGTATAGGGATAGATTATATTCTGGAATAACACAAAGGCTATATTTTATCCCAGCGGGAACGGGAACGAAGCTGCTGGTATCAGCTAGTGTATTATATGGATTGTAATAATTGATATGGGCGGATCGTAGCTCATGATTTTCCCCAAAAAACTATTTCACATTTCTTGTATCATAGTCACATGCTGTAGATAAACTGAAGTCAAAAACAAACAGTTATGGAACATTAAGATTGTTGCTTCTCCATTTACTGTCAAAATCGCAATGCAATATGTAGAGCCTTCGAGATAGAACCTAGTAATAAAACTCAAGGCCTTTCTTTTCCAACAGTCTGCAATCACATTACAAAAGTGTGCCTTTTACCGTGTAACATTTATTCCCCGTAGAAGTTATAAAAATTAATAATTAATAGTAAAAAAAGGACGAGATAGAAATTATTATTATTATTGTTTGTACAAGCAAATAAACGAGTTAGCATACTTAAAGAGCTAAAATATATCTGAGCCCTGAAGTACCGAATTGTATTATGAAATAATGAAACATAATAATGTAGGTATTCATATTTTAACTATAACTTTACAAAATTATTTGACAGTAATTTAATTTGTGCCAGTACTAAGCTTTTATTTTAGGAATGAATCAGAGATTCGTAACCAGTACAGTACTGGTTACGAATCTCTGCTAAAAAAAATGTTAGTTGTGCCCTTTTTAACTAACACGGCAGTACTCCAGTTTAAATACTGTTCTAAAACTTTTAAAAAAGGCCAATAAGTAGGTATTTACAGATAGACTGATTACTGATGATACTTTTATAGCACATAGATATTACTTAGCATAAATTATGACGTTCGTAAGTGTTACTTTGTAACCTAAGTGAATATAGATATTTTCATTTTCTTTTGCACTGATAACCTTTTCAATCTTGCCTTACCTATAAGATGCAATTAGCTCCACTTACTATGCTTCAGCTTCAAGAGCAGCAGATGCATGTACTTCATCTATTTATAAGCTCCTTTCACTTTAAATTCAGCCAGTAGCTACCCTTATTCGTTTCTCTATAATAGTTATCTAATACCCGACGCTTACTTGCCCGAATATAAAATTATAAATTTATGTGGAAAAAACAAGAACCTTCGACAAGAACTTGCCTTTTCTAGTGTGGCCAGATGCTGATGCTGACTAACTTGCCATCAAACCCTACTCGCAACCGACCAATACGCCTTGGGGCCATTCAGGTAGTAAGGATATTAATTGTTTTTCAAAATTATTTCTGAGAGTCAAAATCCATATGCCCAGAACGAGTTCCCAATAAAAATAATCAGAAGAAATGAAGGCTAAGTGAATTCGAACTACGGACAGAGGATTGAAAAAATAATTTTCTTAGTCAATAGATTTGGTGAAGGCCTACATGGACGTATCTTTTCACAATATAATTTCGTAAGAATGAGCATTTTCTTTATTGTTATACGTCTTAGGCAGTTTATATAAATTGTTTGGACGAGTAAATAAACGAGCTAGCTTATTCGAAGAGCTAAAATATATCTGTGCCCTGAATAAATCTGTACCTACTTTTGATATTAAAAAATGTATTAAAAGTAATAATTAATTTGAACTATAGCTATCCAAGAAGTTTTTGTTTTAGGAATGAATCAAAAATTCTTAACCAGTACCTACCTACTCTATTTTAAAGACTGTCCTAAAATAAAAAATGTCAATGTACTTACAGATAGACTTAAATGAAAACACAGTAGATAATTAACACGTAAAATGTATTTATTTGCAAATATTGTATTTACAATTTCCTCGTACACTTTCCAACTTATTGTAAGTACCATTGAAACTTGTTCTCATCTATTATTATTTTTTCAGTTAAATTTACTATACAATATATGAATTTAAAGAAAAGTAATTTCAAACATAATCAATTTTCTCAATTACAAATATAATTTTCAAAGTGGTGACATTATTTACAGTATTAAATTTGTCTACTAAACTCTAGACAACTTATTTTTGGACAAAATTGGTAGTAAGTTCGTTACTATTATCTATAATTTTTAACTTTAATAAAATGATATTTTGCAGTAATTACAATTCAAATTAGGAAAATAGTTTAAAAGAAAATGATCTAATCAAAGCAAAAAATAACAGTAAATACCTAATTAACAAAAGGTAAAAAGGGTACATATTAATTAGTAATTACATTTTGGCTATTTCATTCTTTTGTACAATTCAAAATAATACTATGAGTTTATTATGAAAGTATAGGTAAGATAGGGGATTATAGGGATAGAAGAAATATTGTCTTATGTCTTAACTAGCTACTTTTTACACATTAGTACACATTCACTGTTGCACATTACATGTCACTTGAAAGTATTTACATTATTAATTATAATAAGAGATGTCTATTACGATAATTCGTTTCTTTATACGTCAGTTAGACTTAGTGTAATTAAAAAATCATTGTGTCAATACTACACAGCAAAGCAATAGTATTTGCTTATTCCACTTGTCATCTCATCAAAAGAATTCTTATACAATAATTATTTCGTAACGATCTAGTTTTTATTATAAAATACAAGAAAAGATCGTATATTAAAACTACAATTTGTAACAATAAAGGAAATAATCTTTTATGACATGATCTAAATGAGAATAATATCAATAACGGAAGGGGTGATATCTTGTGAGTGTTGCTCTGCATAGCAGCAGGACGTTCCCCGTTCACAACGTGGACCACCACTGAGGCTGAATCTGTAGCAAAACAGAATCGACTTAACACGAAGTTTGAGAGGGGAAATGAAAGTGCAATGAAAATGTCCTACAGCGGAAATTAAATCATGCATCAAACATTTATTTGTACGAAAACGTAAAAAATCACGGCGATAACTGGCTTTCCCATTTGCATTCCATTCGCGTAACGAAATAAGACCAGATTTTTTCAAAGAATTGTAGCAGATATATAAATGGGGTGTAAAGAATACAAATGACGATACGAGCTCTGAGTGTACAGAGTGAATTTGAACACGTTGATTCAGTACTTGGGGGGCAAAGGCGTGGAAAAAGACAAATGGTTTAAACACGCCCCTACACAAAGATAAGTAGAGTGTGGAAAATGAAAAATGCAGAAGTGCTGTAATTGGTTGGATAGGAGTTTAAGTTAGACGTAGAACTTTTTAATATACATGCAAAATAGTAGTAGTGTAAAATAACATAACAAATTGCTTTATTAGAAACCGTTAAAGGAGAGGGCTTATGCTAAGAGATTGGATGAAGGATTAACAGTTTTATTCTCTTAGAAACCTTATGCAAAATTGTTGCAGATGACTCCATTTAGTAAGTTTTGTAATTAATAGCAACTTCCCAGTATACAATAAGTTACTAAACTGCAGTATCAGTTGTGTTTGGTTATAAAATCGTAGACAGCAATAAGCTGATTCGATCGATCAATAAATTAAAGCATTAGCTAAATAATTTAAACAAAATTACTTTAATACTTTTTTTTTCGTCTACTCCCACCTGTTCTGTTGACTAGTTCTGTTGGCAGAACTACTGGTATTTTTTTTCCTATTAGTTCTGTGACTTATAAGACTATGCTCTACACTTGACTTTCGGAAACTATTCCCATCAACTGTTCTGTTAAGTAGTTCTGTTGGCAGGACTACCTGTAATTTTTGTTCCCATAAGTTCTGTGACTCATAAGACTATGCTTTTACACATGACTTGTCTTTTAACTATTCCCACTAGTTCTGTTACTTAGTGTTACGTTAGTTAGATAGTTTATTGAATGGGAACGTAATTATTCTAACGCAGTAAGTGTCTGTGCTTTGAAAGGCACGTTAAGCCGTCGCATTGGGCCGGTTGCCATTAAAAAGGGCATTTTTAAGCCAAGTTGAAGGCATTTGCCTTTAAGTTAGGCAGCTTGAAATATTTCAACAGAGGGCAGTCACAACCTGCGCCTGTCCAATTCAGCACTGCAATACGCTTCGAATTACCTACCACCCTTTACGTGGGACAATATCTAAAGGTGAAATGTGGGCATATAATATGACTCTGCCTGCCCCTTGGAGCTTTGGGGAGCCACCCTTCTGTCTCTACCGAATTTGTGAGGCGCCTCTAGCCAGGTCGACGTGAATAATCCTTTTAAATCTCTCGACCCGGCTATAGAGTGAGGAGGAACACCTCTGGGTTTAGTGGGCGGGCCAGAGCCCAAACACACCGTCCCAGCTACCGCCGCTGCTGGGATAACGGCACGTAAACGTATTCTCCGCGTTGACAAAAATAAAAACTATGTGAACAGAACTAATCGGACAGAAAATACCATTAGTTCTGCTAACAGAACTACTCAGCAGGACAGGTGGGAATTGAATTACCATTTGTTCTGTGGACAGAACTAATGGTAAAAAAATTATCTGTAGTTCTGCCAACAGAACAGGTGGGAATTGCATTACCATTTGTTCAGTAGGCAGAACTAATGGGAAAAAAATACCATTACTTCTGTCAACAGAACTACTCAACAGAACAGGTGGGAGTAGACTTTTTCCGTCGTCCCGTCGTCCCTTTTTCCCGGATCTTTGCATTCATTCTCTTTAGTAAGTTCTGAGGGCATTTTTTGGTAAGAAAGTCAATAAAATAGATATTGAGATTAAAAGAGGAATGATGATGAGTTCGATCAGGAATGTATAGAAAAGGACGTGAATGTAAATTAAACTATTATGAGTGTTTTCAAAATGCGTTGACCAAATATTACGCATGATATTTTCATTCTGTTTTTACATAGTACCTATTATCAGTTTACCTACATCTCTATCTACTGTTATTGTGAAATTTATTGAGTTTACATGAATAAATAAATAAATTATGTCACTTCTTTACCTGAGCTACTCGGCGCGCAAGTATAGTTGCCCGAGTCTCTGGGCGAGGCGCGCGCTATCAGCAGGCGACTGGTGCGCGTGCGCTGTTCCGTCTCGACGCTGATGCCTCCCCGCTGGGCGTAGTTCACTACGTTAGACCCTCGATACCAGTAGATAAAACTGTTGAAAAATAAAGAGAATTATTTGCTTAAGAATCACAGTTCCTGTAACTAAGGTCTGGGATGAAAATTACAGTTGTAGTTAAACATTACAATATATTATTTTTTATCATAATCTTTTTACATCTATCTAAACGAAAGTAAATCTCAATAAGGCCCAAAGACTGGTGAGTCCCGGGACATCCTTCCGAGGGCTTACCCGGGACTCCCAACCACAGGCTGTTAGGCGTTACGTGAGGTTTTTTAGTCGGTAAGAATCATAACATCATCTGAGGATTTTCCCTCACGTAAAAAAAAGGCCTAAAGACTGGTAGCATTTCCCCTTTGAATGGCATTATCTATACGCTGAGAGAGATAACTGCTTGTCCTTGGGTTAACCCTGAGCTCTTGGTGTAGATGTTAGCGCACCTGACTACGAAAACGGAGGTTATACGTTAAATTCCCACTCAAGATAAATCTTCTTGTGTGATGAGTACGTTCTTTTGTTCTGCGTCTAGGTAAATTGTATAATTTCATCTAGCAATGCACTTATTAAGGCCTGTTTTGTAGTTAAAAACTCTAACGCTTATCTCCTGGTCACTTTATCATTAGGTACGTAGAAAACCCTGATCTTATTATAGTAGTTTGCACAAGTTGCTAGTAGTACCTGAGCTAAACGTCAGCTATAGGCCTTGCTCAATGGAGAAGTTATTCGATAGTAACGGTGTGCCTGACTTTATTATATTTATTGTACTGTTAGTGTGGCGATACCTCTATCTATCCAAAACTGCTTATCTGAAATGAAGGCTAAGCATACATTACCTAATTTTAAAGAGCAAACGGTGAAATGGACAAGATGAAATTGCTAGCAAATTCTGCACATGACCCATTTTGTACAACACAACACAACATGTAGATTAAAAGCCTATTTCAATCGATAAATAACTTTATTACTGGGTAACTGTTGAGAAATCACTGACCTGGGAGGATCTGGTGCGTGTCTGGCGATGCAAGTGAGATTAATGTCCGAGCCCGCTCTCACAAACAATTCTGGCCCCGAGAGGATTTCAGCTTTCGATACTGGAACAATGAAGGCAAGTTTAGAAACACAGTTGTTTAGAAATTCACCGCCGAGTGTGTATTTAAACTAAATAGTACCCCAAAAGTAATATACCATGTAGGATAGCTAAATTTCCTGGCGTAAAGTTTGCGTACTTCGTATTACGAACTGCCTAACTTTGTACAAGCAATTTGCTCTCCACGTGCAGGTCACTTTCATATTTTAATACAACACTGTTCTCACAAGCACTTATTATACTCCTAGCAGGAAATTTGCCTTTCTAACCTAGCTAGTTTTATTAATGGACTTTTTTATCTATAGAACTAAGCTTGCAGACAAGAATGCCGTTCAAATATTAAAATGTTATCGTAGCACATAGATATATTTTTGTACCGTGTAGACCGGAAATGACCAAATAACTTTCTTAAAATATATAATGTCCCAACAATCGTTTTTGTATATCTTCATCGCAAGGATCCTCCAAGCCGTTTGGAAGTTACATTGGCGCTATTATATAAAGTAGTGTGGAGCCATGTAGGCAGAGCACAAATAGAAATGCAAGTAACGACTAGGTAGCATATTACAGACAACTGGGACCAACGATTTAATGAGCCTTTCGAAACACAGAAACGCTCATGAATGGTAATGTCACAAATGGTCGCCCATTTCAGGACCAACCGTTGCCATAGATGCGTTACGCAGTTATCGTTTAGGTGCAATGCAGACGATGCGACACATTTGCCAGCGTTTGTTGCGTGGTTAGCAACGGGTGATCACGGTCAGAAGTACAAAAGAATGGCGCCGAGTTGTGCCGTCGGTTGTCATGTGCGTTGGTGCATTCAAACTGTTTTCTTCTATCCACGGCGTTAGACAGCCGCGGATAAAAATGCCGCGCTGCACCGTGATGTCGTCTACGTTGCACCTTTCAGAACATTACGTTAGCGGGGTTAAGAGCACTTAATCTTGTATTTATTAGTTACAATAAATCTGTAATAATGTAGATAACACATGGTTACTTACCAACAACAGTGAGCCTAAAAGACAAACTAATTTTTGGTTCCGTAGATACTTGGCATTCATACGAGCCCGAGTCACGTGGTTGAGCTGGGGCCACACGTAGCGTCCATTCATTAGAGCCATCTGTATGTAGTGCTGCAAAGCGTGCATCGCTGCTGTATGTATGTACACCGACGGTTAAAATGTGCAGGTCACGCTTGCGAATCCATGATACCTAGACAAAAAGAAAACGAGCCTTTTAATGAATGTTTCTAGGGTCAGTGAACCCGTGCTACGGGGTCGAAACGTCGAGAAAGTAAGACACTGTACTTCATAATATCATGCGCTGCCTAGAAAATTGAAGTTCTACTAATCTTATCCTACTAGTTCATCATCACGCCTTTATCCCCGAAGGGGTAGGCAGAGGCATATTATATACCCACATTTCACCTTTTTATAATTTGTCCCACGTAATACGTTGTGAGCCGTATTGCCGTGTTTAAATGGACAGGCGCAGGTTGTGACTGCCTGCTGTTGAAATAAAGCCTTCAACTTGGCTTAACGACTGCCATTTTACTGACAACCGGGACCAACGGCTTAGCGTGCCTTCCGAAGCACGGAAACGCTCAAATAAAATGTCACAAAGTGATCACATGGATGGTCACCCATCCATGGACCGGCCATAGTGAAAGTTGCTTACTGCAGTGATCGTTTACAGAACACTGAGTCCGCGGGGCCACGAGCGCTTCGCTTCTTATCCTACTGAATATAATAAATTTGAAAGGTAATGAAGATGTTTGTTATTCAGTCACTCTCTAACGGCCCAACGGATAGGGCTGAAAGGTCGAATGATAGCTTTATAGTCTGGAATATCTTTTTATTCCTTAAAAACGTTCTCGATGGGTTGTGGGAGAGCTTGGAGCCGCGGGCACTGCATATGAACCTAAAATAAAAATACTTATCATAATTACTACATATTAATACAGAAAAATTTGGACCTTTATAAGGTAATGCTCCGCACCGGTGAAAATGTTGTTTTGCAAAAGAGATCGGGTCTGCCCGTGGGAATAAGAAGTGTTTCCGGGACAAAAAGTAATTGTGCGACGAGTAAGTTACATTACAACCTTTCAAAACGGTGTACTAAAGGGTTACATTTTAAATCTGTTGCCTTAAAAATAAAGTAAAAAGCTATTTCTACTCGTTAAAAAAAAATTAACTTATGTAAACATTATAACCTATTACTAAAATGTTTGATTCCTTTTTGTTCTCGTTTCACGTAGGTACTTAGGAAGAAATAGCTTTTTACTTCGATAGTGAATAAAAATAACAAATAATTTCTTAAGAAAACAAAATTCCTTAGTAAATATTACACTCGCAGTTGATATACCTAGGTTTGAATTTTTAAAACAAAAAAGACTGTAAATAAAAATCGATTTGCAGTTTCGCAGTCTATAAAATAAAGGTAGATGTGCTATAAAAATCTATTGCCGTGCGCTCGACTCGCAAAAATTCGAAAAAGTTTGACCAGTGCAATAAAATATGTAGGTATATAATACGATGGCGAATATCTCCTTGCCCCTCATAGTAGTGATAGTAGTAGGACAGTACCTAACTCGCTCCCCCCCCCCCCCCCTTCACTTCCCCAAGTAGCGGGTCAACATCCGAACCAACTCCCCAGACGCGGGATAGCACCCAAGCCCCATAGGCGAGATTGAAGTGTTCGCCAAAGTCTGCCGAGAGCCCTGGGACATCCTTCCGAGGGCTTACCCGGGACTTCCGGCCGTAGACAGTTGTAGGGCATCGTGTGGTTTTAGTCGATAGGAGTCCGGCATAGCATCCATGTAGGATTTCCACAAGAAAAAAAAATCTTTTTTTGGTTAGTTTATCTAGATAAAATGGATTAAAAACGTTCCATGATTTGGAATAATTTTGAAAACTTATTGGTTTTCTAACTAAATCACAAATTTAATGTGAAAAATTATCTGTCTCGAGCAGGACTGAAACCTGCGTCTTCTTTTAATACGGGATATACAACCTATCCACTGGACCAACGAGACACAATAAAAAAACAAATTGATGGAACTTGGAGGAACTTGCTGCATATATTATTGAATGACACCACTTGTACTGTTCCTATAAATAAATGCTATATTTATTTATATTACACCGACCGATTTCACTTTGCGGCATTCTCAAATCTGAAACAATTTTATCTGTTGGTGTTATTCCATAATAAGTGTCTCAGTGGTCCAGTAGATAGGTCGTCTGCCCCGAATCGGCAGAAGACACAGAACTCGGCTCGACCCCGACAATCTTTTCACATAAAATTTGTAAGTTTCTATGATTTTGGGTGGCAAAATGAATAACAGTCAAAAGAAAACAAAAGGTGTAAACCATATATGTATTTATGTAGCATCTCGCTGTATATGTGGTGACCTAACAGAAAACCACACAAAAGGTAGTTTTTTATTGTAACAAACTTCAAACAACATCAGTAGTTGTCATTCGCAAATGACCATTTCAGGAACTATATTGAAGCAAAACTTCTTTAGGTGCGAGTATGGAGTAACTCAGATTTTTTTCTGACGGAAGTAACGCTTACTATTTGAATTTTGATAGGGCTAGACTTCTTGCTGTGTCACAGCCAGAGTCGGGGGCATGGCTGCACGCGCTGCCATCGCCTCACCTGGGCACGTTGTTGGACGATGACTCTTTGCGTGTGGCGGTTGCTCTCCGCCTGGGCTGCAGGGTGTGTGAACCCCATAGATGCACCTGCGGTTCCATGGTGGGGGCTGATGGCCACCACGCTCTGAGTTGTCGTCGCTACGATAATTGTACGGAGGGCTTTTGTCTCGGCGGGTGTCCCTTGCGTCCTTGAGCCGCCGGGTCTCTGTAGAACTGATGGCAAGAAGCCGGATGGGCTAACCTTGGTGCCGTGGAGGAACGGCAAGTGCCTGGTGTGGGATGCTACTTGTGTCTGTACATTGGCCGCCAGTCACTTGAGTCGCACTGTCCGTTCACCATCGGCGGCTGCAGAGGATGCAGCCGAAAGGAAAAGGCAGAAGTACGCTGCGATGGAGCCCCATTATTTATTCACTCCCATCGCCGTGGAGACTATGGGATGCTGGGGAGCACTGATGCCAAAAATATTATTAGTGAGCTGGGTCAAAGAATTGGGGAAAAAACGGGTGACTCCCGCTCCAAATCGTTCCTGGTCCAAAGGCTGGCCATAGCCATTCAGCGTGGCAATGCGGCTAGCGTAATGGGCACCTTTACACCAGGAACGGTTAGGGGTGGGTAATTTGACTATGATCACGGTTATATTCAGGCAGAGTCAGCTAGGTTGAGACCGGTACTCAGTCTCGATTTTTCTCAGCCCAATATACTCTGATTTACACTTTGCGGCTTATGTTGCGATTTACAATTATATTGCATAGGTACATACATTCCTACAGTGTAAAAGTTACATGTGTGGAGACCTTAATTGACTTTTTGGAGTTTATTTTGTAGCATATTGTTGTTGTTCTCAATATAAACAAGTAAATAATGTTCCCGCACAAGATGACTAAACTACTTTTACTCGGGTTGATGGTCGATACTTGTTTCATAAACTTCTAAACTCTATATAAGTACAGTCATGTACAGAGACAGTGGAACATTTTTTTTGTTAAAATAACAACGTATTATAATTAAATCATGTAAACAATCACAATCTCAGTCTAAGTGGGTAAGTACGTGTTTGATGTTGGGTTTTTGTAATTTTTAATAATTAAATTAAACCCTGCATCTTTGTTGAAAACATTTTGAGGCTGAAGGTAAAAATATTACACATTTTATAAACGCACCTTCCAAATCCATAGCCCGGGCGACCCGACCTCTGTAATCTGTTTATTAACCTTAAAACTCTAGTAAATAATCCGTCCGAACGCCCCATAACCACTGTTCCATTGTGACACACGGTCATAAATGGCAAACGCCAGTATAAAACGGGACTAAATCGTTTTGCAGTATTTTATTATTACAAAATAAAACAAAATCGCCTCCACTGGTGGCTGGCTATGTTCCAAAATGGGTGGTCTGACGGGCCCCGACCCCATTATCATTGCTATAACCGGCAGCGAAGCTCACGCGACATTTCCTATTGCACTTACTAGCCTTGTCCGGAAAATCAGATCTCACATACGAACTGTTAAGTCATATTGGCAATTTACGCCCGAAGCGAAGACGGCGGCGGTAGAGATGGCTAATAGAAATCCTTTTACTTTTATTACACTAGCTCTTTGTTGCATTTCACTTGTTAGGTCCACAATTATTTGTGACTTTTCTGAACGTGTTCTTTTTTCGAGTTATAAATATTAAAGTAGGTACTTCTTGACTTGATGAGTAGTTTATCAAAAATTTAAAACTGGTACCTACCATAAAAAGTAATTGGATATAGCCTATATTTTCCTATTTTACAAAAGTAAAGAAGTATGCCTCAATAGTAGATACGACGAGGGCGCTACTTTGAATCACGAGCGAAGCGAAGGATTCTAGTATAGTCGTAGTAGAATCCTGAGCGCAGTGAGGGATTCAAAGTACACCGCCCGAGGAAAAAATAATTTGCCCTCGAGTAATATACTCTACTTTTCATTGTTTTTCTATAAGAAAAAATAAGTTTTACACGACGTAGTTACCTTCTATAGTTATTGTTCCAGGAGTTCATGGATTGTCACTTTCATAACTTGACGTAGAACTTATTATATTTTCAGAATACAATAAAACATGTTTACTGATTATAAGAACATTAATAATGACGGACACGAACAGATAAATGGCGCTCTTTAGTTTTTTTTTAGTTAGCTCGGGTCACCGTGCTGTACAGCCAACACTTACCAGCCAGTAATTCATACAATTTGCGTTCGATTTCTATGAAATTTTCAAGTTCCAAATTCAAATCACTTTGCCGCCCGCTAAAAGCTTTTAACAGAAAAGAGCTATGTTGCGCCCCGTTATCGTGGTGCAAACGGATCCTTTTCGAATAGAAGGAATGAAATAGTAGATTGTATAACAAGGGGGCAAAATAGTATTTTTACGGCAAGGGCACTACTTTGAATCACGAGCGAAGCAAAGGATTCTAGAATTAAATTTCGAGCATAGCGAGGGATTCTAACGTAGAATCCTGCGCCCAGTGAGGGATTCAAAGTACACCGCCCGAGGGAAAAATAATTTGCCCTCGAGTAATATACTCTACTTTTCATTCCCTTTCTATGAGAAAAAATAAGTTTTGTACGACGTAAGTAGTTACCTTCTATAGTTATTTTTCCAGGAGTTCATGGATTGACTCTTTCATAACTTGACGTAGAACTTATTATATTTGCAGAATATAATAAAATATGTTTACTGATTACAAGAACATTATAATAATGACGAACACGAACAGATACTCATACTTATAACATTTTGTATGTTTATAATGCTTTGCATGCTTTTTGGTAGGTTCCATTCTAAAATCATTCTTTTATGGTAAAAGATAAAATGGCGGAATATAATCGCTGTACTTCATTTCGTTTTTATATGTGCTTGTGTGCTAAAAGTAATTTACAAACTGATAAAGAAGGTACGTAGTACATTATAACTCAATGTAAAGAAGATGAAATTTAAAACACACTGTTCGTGTTGACTGTACCTGCCTACTAAATATTCCCAATAATTGCGTTCCAGAGTTATGACTGTGTTGTGCGGCCAAGTTATATGAAATTTGTTTTGCGAAGATATTCTAATATAATTTATCGTTCGTAAGATTATAAAATGAAACGGTAAATTCTTTATAAAATTGTATTTCTGAAATACAAGGCTTTGCGGCTTATGACGTGACTAAGAATCTTATAAGTACATGTAAAATACATGATGTACAAAGTACCTATATGTTATTGTGCTACTTATTTATGAAGTGTTAGTTCCCGCAATTCGGGGTGGACACAAGATCGTAAAAATAAGTCTTTCTTTCTTGTGTTAAAAAATAATTACACAAAGGGCAATGCCAGGTCTTCATAGTACTTTAGGCCCTGGGTGCCCAATCATGAAAATGGGTACAATGTATTGCTTGTAAATAAAAATAATTTATTCATAAAAGAAAAGGTTAAACATAAGTTGGGGTTTCCAAAATATCAAGGCTTTTAATTTTTATAAATGTGCCCTAACACAAGCACTATAAAGTTATCAGAAACTCTTCCTGCAGTCATTTAGCTAGTTAATAATGTATTTGTTGTCTTTCGTACATTTATTCATTCATCTAAAGTCAGTATTCATGATCAGAATTGAATATTTAAATATTGAAAAAAGTAAACAGAAAAACGTACAATGATGCAGTACTATTTGACAATGACATAACACTGGGTGACTGTCAGTCACTCACTTGACTAGTCAGTTTAATTTAGTGTTGCTATTTGAACAAACAAAATGTCTACTGTCGATCGTCGCAAAAAGGAAAAACCATATTTTGTAAGCTCAGCGTGAACATGTATAATAATTATTATGATACAGTGAAATTCAATAAAACTTACTAAAAATTAGATCTATACATATATAAGTACCTAAGTACCTATACGTTTTCTTATCGAAATTTTTCCATCAGGTCACTGCATGTTTTGTTTTGTATTTCTTAGTAGTATAAATAATTATAATAAACAATATTTAAGTAAACCGCCACAGACTGTATTCATCCCCACACTTTCCGTCCGGAGCGTTCGAGCACGGCAAGATCGGTTAAAGAATTGTGGAAAGATCTCTCTGCCTCGGATTTTCCAAATGTCAACGGTATGGGGATCTTCAAAAGGGGTCTTGAAAGGTTTTTACAGGGTTGGAAACGCGAGTGTAGCACCTCTGGTGTTACAAAAGTTATGCTTTTCTGCCACATTGGTGGTACAAAAAAAAGAAAAAGATAATGAAAACTTAATCTGAGTATTTTGTAAAAATACTACCTATTCTATTAGTTTACAAAAGACTGGCAACCCAGCTGGTGCAAATGGCGGTGTATTCATTGAATAACTTTTTATTTTGACGAAATTAATCCTAACTTCTATGAAGTCGTGAATAGCATCAAAAATTATGAAAATTCATTAGGTACTTATTTTTTTAGCTAAATACCAAGTATGGGCAATCAGGGCCGTATTTCGGCATTGCCCTTTGTTATACCTATCCACCCTCGTGGTATAATAAGGTACTATATTCGAATATTTTCAACTTCGTTGACAGATTTCACAAGAATAACGTATTTTATTTTTTTTGTATATATATTTAGCTCGCTAAATTGACGTCGCCACCAACCTGATGGAAAGCACAGAGAGTTTTCTAATATAAAGCAAATCGCATCAATGCTTGTTCAGGCTACAGAACAAACAAATAAAGTAAAAAGCAAAATTATTTTTAGGTTCAAATAGGTTTAAATTTTTTAAAATAATTAATTAGGTATTTTCTTGGCTTTACTTACTTTTTTAATTTTTTTATATTTGGCTCGCCAAATTGACGTCGCCACCAGCCTGATGGAAAGCCGTGGCGCATCTAGCGATTTGGGGCCACTTCTGACAGTGGTCCTCAAGTTGGCTGCCCTGTGATGTGCCTCTTCACGCTCCTCTTGAAGAACCCGGGATTGTAAAGTGAGGGAAACACGTGTGCGGGCAGGTCGTTCCATGTTTTTATAGTTCGACAAAGAAACGCTCAGTTCTGGCGAAGATTCTCTCCACAGTGTATGTGTGACATCTCTGCCCTGCACGCGTCTTTCGGGATCGGAAAGGAGAGGGTGGGATCAGGTTGAAGAAACTCTTTAGAACAATAGAAGGCAGCCAAGGACGCTATGGTTCTTCGCTGCGCTAATGGTTCGAGGCCTCCTGTTACCTCAGGACAATCAATTATTCGGATAGCACGTCTCTGCATAGCGTCAAGCGTAAGTACCTTGCGGAGTCATCCCAAAGGTGAGAACAGTATTCGACGCAGGGGCGAATCTGCGTCTTATACAGTAAACATCTCTGATTTAGCGTGAAATACCGTCTCACCTTGTTCAGGATTCCTAGTTTCCGCGAGGCCAGCCCAATACAGCTCTCTATGTGTAATACAAATTAATATCTTGTTAACATAAGATAAGTATATTTTGCTATTTATGTAGATATATTAGGAAATTTAGATTACAATCGTTTTATATTAGAAGAATTAAAAATATCTCACAATTAAATAAATTCTATTGAGCCATTGAGTCTAATTATCTTATATATTCGAAAATTATAGCCACTTTCGCATTCTTGGACTGATATTATTTTATTTTCTACTCTCCGAGATAATATTTACTCAGAGAGTTCAGCTGAATTGATACTTTCTGGATTAATTTTATGATGATATGTGCATGACTGAGACATCATGGCCACAACGGGGGAAAAACCTTCTAGGAATACCTAGACCACTTCAGGCCTCCTATCTTTGCCACAGAATCTTGAAAATTATTACCGTACAAATACATAAGTGCATCTCTCCTCGTTTAGACAAGACATGGGTTCTTAACAGGATGTGACAACGTTTTAATGGCCTATTATTTTCATCAGTTTTATGAAGTAAAAAAGCTATAAACAAAGCACGCAGACAAAAGTTCATAAAGAGTTTGAATACATCTTTAATAGGTATCCTATTGTTCATTGGTTTAGTTAAATTACGACGACCATATGAAAAACAGACTTTATCCTTTCTTTTTTATGTTTCTAAGCAGATCTATCGTTATTAATACCTGAAGCAAAATACTTTGTAATTGCTTTTTTAGAAAACTAACCGAATTCAAGAAAGATGAGACGATTCGAGATCGATATCGAGAAAAAAGGCTTGAAGTAATTAATTTTTAAAAATAATGTCGAAATTCGAAGGACTCGCAACCTTCTATAAGATGTAGTATGTTGTAAAAAAACCGGCCAAGTGCAAGTCGGATTCGCGCAAGGAGGGTTCCGAACCAAAAAACAACAAAAAGGCTTATTTGATGCATGGGAGCCCCTCTTTTTTATTTATTTTTTATTTGACGTGAGAGAAAATCCTTTATGGATGCTATTCCGGACTCTTACCGACTAAAAAACCTCACGTAACGCCTTAGATTAGCCCTCGGAAAGATGTACCAGTAAATGTCCATTTTGTTTTAATTAGATTTATTTTTTATTTAAGTAGACTGCTCGATTGTCGGGGCTTATCTCTCCGAGAGAGCCATAACTTACCCGAGCTGGCTAGGGCCGGGTCGGCGAGATGTGTCGTGCGGTGTTCCACAGGGATCGGTTTTAGTTTTATCGGTTACGACTGTGTGCTGCGTGGTCCGTTGCTCAGAGGGGTCGGCGTAACGTGTTACGCCGACGACACCCTCGTTACGGCGCGGGGAGCAACGCACCGTGCCGCAGCACTTAAGGCCACGGCAGGGGTTGCTCAGGTCGTGGGTCGGATTCGGCGGCTGGGTCTCGAGGTCACCCTTCACAAATCCGAGGCTCTGTGCTTCCACGGACCTCGGATGGGGCCACCTGCGGGATCCAGCCTACAGGTAGGGGGCGTCAGCATCGGCATCGAGCCCTCGATGAAGTATCTGGGGCTCGTACTCGATGGCCGGTGAAACTTCGGACATCACTTCCGAAGTTTGGTCCCAAAACTGAGGGGAGCATCGGCCGCACTCGCGCGGTTGATGCCCAACATCAGGGGACCCAACGCTCCCTACAGGAGGCTGTACCTGGGGATCGTGTGAAGCATGGCTCTGTACGGGGCTCCCGTATGGGCGGAGACCTTGACGGCCAGTAATGAGGCTAGACTGCTGAGCCCGCAGAGAGATCACTCTCTATATATAGATATCACCCTGACGGCCATGAGGCCGTCAGGGTGATAAGAGGATACCGCACGATCTCCGGTGAGGCGGCATGTCTCCGAGCCGGGACCCCTCCATGGGACCTGGAAGCGAGAGCCCTTGCGTCACTGTTCAGATGGCGCAAGGAGGCGCTGGAGCGGGGCCAAAGGCTTGCGTCTCGAGAAATCAAGGTCCAGCGGACCCTGCTCCACCAGGAAACCGTGGAGACATGGAAGGTGCGACTTGAGCAACCAAAGGGGGGATTTGCCACAATCGCGGCCGTCAGACCGGTCATGGACGAGTGGCTGGAGAGGAGACACGGTGCTCTCTCCTACCGGTTGACACAGATGCTTGCCGGGCACGGTAGCTTCGGTAGGTATCTGTGGCGAAAACACCGGGAAACCACAGCCGAGTGTCAGCACTGCGAGGACCGCAGCGATGACACGGCGCTCCACACGCTGGTGGAGTGCACGGCGTGGGCACAACAGCGCCAGGTCCACGTAGTGGGTCTGGGCGTGGACACTCTCTCGCTTGAGGCCATGGTACGAGCCATGCTCTCCAGCGGGAGTAAGTGGGAGGCGGCGGACCGGGTGCGGGAGAGAACTCTCCCACCCGAGTTTTGCAGTCGGCGCCCTGGGCGCCGCCGACGTGTCTTCGCCGAGGACTACCTAGCCGCTCACCGTCCTTACAGAAGCAGGCCCATGACGGCAGCGTGACGTGAGCAACTCACGCATGCCCCCCCTTAGAAGCGGGGTCACACCCGAAACCCCCCATAGACGCGGGATTGCACCCGAACCACCCCCTGGGCGAGGCCGCAGCGGCGGCCGTAGGTCTGTTGGGAGTCACGGGACATCCTTCCTGAGGGCTTACCCGGGGCTCTCAACCATAGGCTGTTGGGCGTTACGTGAGGTTTTTTAGTCGGTAAGAGTCCGGCATAGCATCCTACGAGGATTTTCCCTCACGTTAAAAAAAAAATCTATGGTGTTTGTTAACCACAGAGCAACGCGCGTCGCTCAATGTTGTTAAGTTGTTAACTGTCCTGTTATCCTCATATACTTAGATCCTCTACGGTGGGTACAGTATGTATTTCTCTATGTTTAATTTCTTTTTCAGAATATTGATGACATTTGAATGATGACATTATTAACACGATAAGTCTACAACATCGTTGCATGTAATTGAATTGTGTGTTTGTACGTAAATTGTATAAACTGGAAATAAAATAGAAATACGGGCTCTTTGTATTCTATTTCCTATGAAATTGCTATCTTTGAAATATTATAATTACCTAAAGTCATCTGCTGGAAGCGATGTTAACTTTTTAATGAAAAAATATTTACGATGAAAGTCGAAAAATAAATTAGTATGTGACCCGTTGAATGTTCAATCATGGCGACACGAAATTAATTTCCTTCCGCAATATTTGACTTTGCTGTACCTCCTAAAGTATTCATTTAATTTGCATGGTGTAAAGGGAAGAAAAAATCTTGATTATATGTTTAAGCCAACTAACGTATTTAAATTGAGAAGGATACCTTATTACCTAATATATAAGATAAAATGGCGAAAAAACACGTTTATTGTATAGGAGCCCCCCTTTAATATTATTATGTTTTTGTTTTTAGTATTTGTTGTTATAGCGGCAACAAAAACACATAATCTGTGTAAATTTCCACTTTCTAGCTATCACCGTTCATGAGATACAACCTCCTGACGGACTGACAGACAGACAGACGGACAGCGAAGTCTCATGAATAGGGTCCCGTTCTTTTTAGGGTTCCGTACCCAAAGGGTAACCTTTGGGTACGGAACCCTGAAAAGAACCCTAAATTTTATCCAATTTGAATTTTTGAAGTGAATCGAAAACTATTTGCATTGAACTTCTCAAAGAGAGAGCTTTGTGAAAAATCTTCTAAGAAGCTTTCGACTGTCAATGTTGATAGGTCTTTTCCTGCATAACATTCGCAGTAAACACGCCTTTCGCCTGTTCGTAAAAGGTGTCCTTAGACTTTCAGCTCGTGATTTACAGGGACGGCGACAAAATTTCGAGCGGGACTTGGGTTTATTATTTCTATAATGTAGAAACTTTCAGCATAGGTAGTGTTAGTAAATATTGACATTTTTAGGGTTCTGTTCCGTAGCCAAATGGCAAAAACAAAATCCTTATAGATGCGTCATGTCCGTCTGTCTGTCGGTCCGTCCGTGTGTCACAGCCACTTTTCTCCGAAACTATAAGGCCTATGCAGTTGAAACTTAGTAAGTAGATGTATTCTGTGAACCGCATCAAGATGTTTATATAAAACTAGAAAAAATTGCAGTTAATTTTGGGGGTTCCCATACTCAAAACTGAAACTCAAAAAATTTTTTTTCAACAAACTCATTCGTGTATCTATAGATAGGTCTTCAAAAATGCTATTGAGGTTTCTAACATCATTTTTTTCAAGTGAATAGTTTGCACAAGAGACACTTCCAAAGTGGAAGTTATAACGAATTACAAGAACTTTTATATTATGTTACTTGCTGCTACGGAACCCTTCATGGGCGAGTTTAATTCGCACTTGGCCGGTTTTTTTATATGGAAATCAATGGCAACGGCAACTAAAAGGAGAGGATAGCCTTAAATTATAAAAAATGGTAACAAGTATTACTTATTGATTACTAAGGTTACCGGTAAGTATAGTGACTCACGAGCCTCGATTTCTATAATGTTCTCCTATTTCTGACCTATATGTCACTCCCAGGTCACCTCAGGCTATCCATTTAGGTATAAATTATAGTTGGATTGTGAAACAAATATGCACGTACCGACAGAAGTTGTTAATGAATACAAGTATGGCGCCTATAGTATGGGGTTCTTCAAAAGGGGTCTAAGAAGAATTTTACTTGGTCGGCAGCGCGACTGGGTCGCTTCTAGTGTTGCAAACGTCCATAGGCTACGGTGAGCACCATTCCCTAATCTGGTGGGCCGTGTGATTGTCCGCCATCTTGGTAGTATAAAAATGCATAACTATTACGCAAAAGTTTTAAGCTCCACATTTACTTTGAGGTTCTCTTCTACTGCAATTTAGATAAAAAGGACTCACATTAGTATTAGTAGTACTATTCTTTATTATTATACAACTGTTAGTAGTACTAAATAACTTAATTTTCGTACAGAACCCTTAGTATTAAAAGCTACATGTCTGTTATTTTTCATGTATGATTTATATAGCCATGTCAAACTTAATAAAGGGTCATTATTCATTAAAACGAATAGCTTCTATAGAAACACTTCCTCAAAAGTTTTGTTCACATAACTCTGAAGGTTACGTCGCAGCCAAATAACGTTTTCAATATGGGTTTATTTTCGTGCCTACACGAATACACACGCCGCTATGAGTATTTTGAAGTGTCTATGAGATTACGCCTCAAGGGCCTAAGACCCGGATTCCTTTAAAGCGGAGACGAGACGAGATGTGTTTTGAAAACTAATCAGATTTCATTACACCCACTTCTCGGATCCAAGAAGTGTGAATCTAATTGGTTATCAAAACAAATCTTGGTAGAAACTATCCGAAACGCTCAGCATAAATCTTGATTCTCGCATGAAATTCAATAAAAGCTGTAAATTACATTGTAACGTAGAATGCGTACCTAATCTCGAATGTTTAACACGAGTACAGTTACAGCCAGGGGTAAATTCAATCATGTCACATGCAAAGCCGCGTGGCTCTACATGATATAATTAAGCCTGTCGCATCTGATTTATTCAATGGATAGTGTTGCATAGAAACAGATATAGGTATGCATTACTTCACGCAGGCAAAGCCATGGCATGGCCATATCTGCTCGCAATATATAAAAGTGTCTACTGTATCATCACAAATCCATTAATTTTCGTCAAGACTGACGTGTGTCTTCAGAAAATGAGCCCAAAATGTTTTGTTCTTGACCTTCACGTCTTTGAACTTGGAATCTGGGATATGTCGGGTCTCAAATTTCCGAGTCTTTCCCTAATTCTAAATGTAATTTTCTCGGCATCCAGGATATACGGATCAAAACTCTTGTTACGCTTGTGTAAATCGTTTATCGTCATAGAGGCATCTTCAATGTGTTTTTTTTAAATAATCACATTTAGATCACCTTTATACGGTTACATAACAAATTAATTAGGTACTGCAGATAAAATGATTTATTAGGATAAGTTGGGTAAGAAGTTAGAAAACACCTCGTGAAAACTTGTTGGCCTTCTACTAAATGCGTTTCAATATCCCATTATAATTGACGGAATTTAAGCGTATGATAGCTCTTCCTACTCCGTCGGAGACAAGGACCTGACAGTTATTAATGTGTGTATCTATTTGTAAAGAAAAACTTCTATAAAGTAATGCCCGTTAAAAATAATTTTGATAGGCACAACCCGCACAACCACTGTCAAAGTATAATATAATTTTATTGATTCACTTTTTGCCCGATTGAAAGTCATGGTGACTACCACAGATTGAGAGCCACTTTCACAGTCGGTAAGATAAAACAAACCTTTAAGAGTTCAGTGTAGGAATAGGTAACTCATAGGAAAGATAAAATTGGCCAAGTGCAACTCGTACTTCAAAAACGGCAAAAAATCATGTTTGTGGTATGGAGGCTCTCTTTAAGTGTTTTTTTTTTACCCGAACTGCCGAAGACAGGAGGGTAATGTTTTTCGAGATAATGTTTGTATGTATGTATGTTTGTATGTATAATTCTTTGTCACGTCCTACAGCCTGAACGGCTTGACGGATTTTGACATGCGAGGTGTCATTTGATTCGTCGTGATTGTTAGAGTGACAACAGGTATATTAAAGTTTTTGAAAAATGAAAATGGCAGACGTTTGGCGCTGCAATGTAAAGTTTGTTTTCAGTATTTCTTGTTATAATGACAACAGAAATACATCATCTGTAAAAGAATCAGCTTTCTAGCTATCACAGTTCTTGAGATACAGGTTCCGTTTTTACCCTTTGGGTATGAAATCCTAACAACTTAAATAGTATTATCAGCCGTCAGATAACTTACCGCTCTATCAGCTAAGTTCTTAACCCGACAGTGCAAGTAGGCTGGTTGGCCCACCGCCGCTGTATAGTCTCGTTTCGTAGCATTATCGAAGTACGGCTGACCGACGCTCTCGGTCGTAAGCGTAGAATTGACATCGTAGGCCACTGTGGTGGTACTGCTGTCTGCAGTTTCACCACCGCCTGCTGATAAACCTGTAAAAAAAACAATCAATGAATCAAAACAGCTTACCACAGTATTCAACTCGACATAGACTCCTTTTAATTTTATTTTGGGAAGGTGTTTGACGTTATTGAATTACGCTGGCTAGACGGGTTGATATATAATTATATTCACTTCTCTTTGCCATAACCTTGTCCGTCCCTTAGAAGGTACATCATGTGCAGGTTAAACAGACTTGAAGTCTTGAAGATCTGGGTAAGACTTCTATTTAAAAAGGAAGTTTGTAACACCCGAGGCTCTACATTCGCGCTGCTGACTCTCCAACCTCTCCAAGAACCTTCTAAGACCCCTTTCGAAGAACATTATAGGTACTGTAGGCGATTGGAAAAGTTGAGGCAGAGCTTGCATATTTTTACATTTTTGGTTTGATGGAATTAATTTATTATTGAACGTTTCCTTCACATTAGATTTAGCTTGGTTAATAAATCATGGTGCGAGCCATGCTCTCCAGCGGTTGTAAGTGGGACTGCGCCGCCTCTTTCTGCAAGCAGGTCATGCTCGTGAAGGAGGCGGCGGGCTGGGTGCGGGAGAGAGCTCTCCCACCCGAGTTCCGCAGTCGACGGCCTGGACGCCGCCGACGTGTCTTCGCCGAGGACTATCGGCCTCCATGACCGGGGGTCTGAGGACGGTGAGAGGGTCGCTCACCGTCCTTACAGAAGCAGGCCCATGGCTGCAGCGTGACGTGAGCAACTCACGCATGCCCCACCTTAGAAGCAGAATAACACCCGAAACCCCCAAAAGACGCGGGTTAGCACCCGAACCACCCCCTGGGCGAGGCCGCAATGGCGGCCGTAGGTCTGTTGTGAGTCCCGGGACATCCTTCCGAGGGCTTACTTGGGGCTCCCAACCACAGGCTGTTGGGCGTTACGTGAGGTTTTTTAGTCGTTAAGAGTCCGGCATAACATCCTCTGAGGATTTTCCCTTACGTAAAAAAAAAAGCTTGGTTAATAATATGATCAAATTTTTCTCCTGATTTTCTCATTAACTAGCCAACGATAAAAATCTTCGTACAATTCCCACACATTTATCCTAAATTTCATGATTGCTTAAGAAATGCTTAGTGTAATGTAGGACAAAATATTAAATAGACATTTAAGACATGGAAAAACGAAAGCTCTCAGACCTTACATTTTCTCGGAATAATATACAGCAAAATATACTAAAAATGTTATGAGAAAATTCAGTTTCATCTAAATGTACGTATGTGGGAATTATATTACGTAATTCTTAGTCACAGCACGTTGAAGTTTGTTGAAGGCTGTTCAACAGCTGTCAATAATGGTGACAGGACTTGAGTCTGAACAATCTTTTGTAAAATTATTACATTCAGTTTAGGTGTCTTATATTTAATGATAGCTCAAAGATTTGTAGAGAAATTGACACAAGTTAGTATCCCACTTTATAAGCCCCTGGACCTATTCTGATGTTTGGTAAAGATATAAAATAGGACTTGACAGAGAAATTAAAATAACTTTTTAACAAAACGTATACGGGAAAACCTCACCGCGGGCAGTAGCTAGTACGATGTTTGTCGAATTGACACTAATAGTGTCATCTTCCTATCGATACTAATATTATAAAGAAGTAAAGTTTGTGTGTTTGTATATTTGTTAAATTGTAGGGGGTGATCTCGGGATCTACTGAACCGATTTTAAAAATTCTTTCACCAAAAGAAAGCTACGTTATTGTGGAGTGTCATAGGCTATATAGCATCACGCTACAACGAATAGGAGCAGAGCAGTAATAGTAAATGTTTCAAAAACGGGGGAAAAATTATTCCTTTTGAGAGCTTCGTTGCGTGTGCTGCGTAAATATTTATAGTTATGTAAAAAATATGTACTACATAATTGATTCTCTTAAAAAAGTTCTAAAAAAATTGCGCGATAGCATGTGTCTATCTTTGGGTTGGTGCACAATAACCATTTTAATGGCAATCAATTTTTTTCTACAATAATGCCACGGGATACCTCTTTCATAAACGAAATTGTTCTTAAAAATAATGCGGCGGGAATACACGCGACGAGAAACCTTTCGCTCTCTCTCTCTCTCTCTCTCTCTCACGTAGTATTGAATATTAACGACGAGACGCTACGGGAGTAAACGCAACGCGACGGGAGTAAATGCGACGGCAACAGGTAATACTCTCTCTTATGTGGCGCAAACGAAGTTGCGCGGGTCAGCTAGTTACTTATAACTTAAAAGTTTGTAACATTTCAGTAGGGAACGCAGATGATTTTGAAATAGTATACCTACACCTACACGTAATAATATCACATATACAAAAATGATTCCCATATTTGTATTATTTGTGGAATAAACGATGTTTTTTTTTTCATATATTCTTTTCATATTTTCATATATTTCACATATAATAATATATATAATAATATATAAGACAAATCAAGATTCATATATATATTAAAGATATCTTAGAAATACATTTTTCAAAGAAATGGTAGATACCTAGACCTAAATACCTAAATTTTATCTACTAGGTTTCTATAATTTTTTCGACATCATAAAAATGTATACTAAGGCTGAGCCCGATTTATTACTTTAATATTATACGTAACGTTGTAGTATGTTGAAACAACCTCTCAACACGAAAATTTGTAAATATTTGTGTACCATATTTTTCTTTAACTAAAAACTCAGCCCACGCCAATACTCTGCTTTGAATACCGTATATTTGTTTTAGCCGTCTGGGACTACTATTAATCGTTATCTCAGTCCTTAAAATGATTCCATGTGTAAATCCCTCGAAGAATAAATCGAAGGTAGACGTAGACGTGGACTCAACTAATCTACATTTAGATTACGAAGCACATTATCTTTGAAGTGTCTTAGTATTATATTATACGTCCACAAGATGTGTTGATCGGTCTAGGTGACATTGACCTTCAAATAATAGTCCATACACGTAATAGGTTCTGGGCGGCGTCATATTACAGACTTGAACGTCCATCATTCTGACAGCTGCCAATATCACTAACCTTCTCGATTTTCACCGCGAAAATTATGTTGTGACGTCATAATTTTTTCTCTTGAAATATTATAAAAAACTTATTACAATAACATACAAATGTAATGTCACGCCTTTATCGACAAAGGGGTTGACAGGTATATGCTCACACACACACACACCACACCACGCACTAATTGTATTTTGTTCCACGTAATTAGCGGTGAACTTATTGCCGTGTTGAAATTGACGGCTTTTGATTAATTTTCGTTAAAATTTTCAAGCCATTCGTTAGGCCTTCAACTTCGCAGACGACTGCCATGATACTGACACCAAAAGAAAGGAAACGATCGTAATTGTAAATGCAACAAAGCGGTTACCCATCTCTAACACAGAGTGAGCAAGGCTACGTTGGCTCCGATAAAATATATAAAACATGGATAGATTTCTAGAATAGAATTTGTGTTGACGATATTGTCGAGAAAGATTAAAAGATAGAAGATGAGGACGCTGGAGATTTTACTTTTATTCTTATGATAATAGTAAAACAGATAATACAAAGGCCTAAAAGCCCTACAAATTTCAAAATTCACGGAGAGAATAAGGTTGAAATCTGTCAGTTTCCATAAAGATCTTAATTGTACACGTCTCGTCCTCTTTAAAATCTGTAAAATTCTTTTCAAATTCTTTTCTTTGAACATTGTTTTAATGTTATTTTTATAAACTAAGCATTAATAAGATAAAATATTTAAAGCAATTAGTATGCTAACTTTTTGATATTTTTTAAAATTCGCTTCATAATATTGAAATAATAAACATAGATTTGTTTTCTTATTGTAATTGACTTGTTATTATTAAGCAGAAATTTCTTTAAACGAATTAAATAAGTATCTAGAAAAAAAAACCTGACATAATTTTTTTTAAACAATGTTGTTGTTAAACATTGTTCCGAAAAGACAAAATATAACTGGTCAAATGTAGGCGTAAATACTATAAAGGCATTTATACTGTACAATAAATATTTATTGTTTATGACAATCGTTGCGGCGCCGGCGCTGGTTTTTGAAATTTTATTGATATTTTGTTAACTGTGTTAGGTTCAGACCAACAGAAGGTCGGTTTAGTGGAAGACAGAGAGAGAGAGTATCTCTGCTTAAAGTCTACTGAAGACCTTTCAGGTCGTTGACTTTGAATTAAATTCTGATTCTAATATCTGATCAGGAGAGACTAATCAATAAGCAATCCCAATCTAATCAAAGAGTTGACAGCTTTATTAATAATGTTCCAAAGTAGATTATAATTAAATCATTGATGATGATTTTAAATTTGGATAAATTTTACGACAATGCTTAAGATTATAATGTCTCTTTTAGTCAAACTGTATACAAGTTTGACTAAAAGAGAGATTATAATCTTGTGTTCGAGTGGTTCGATAGAGATATAAAATGTGAATGCACAAATTAGAGATAGTAGGTACAGATGAAAACCTACATACTAAATTCGCTGAGGCTACGCACACATAGACAATGCCCGCTGAGTTCACAGACACGAGGTCAGGCGGTTTCAGCCGAATTTTCGATACCGATTTGTGCGCAAGTGTGTGTAGCAGATGGGAATTCATGTATGTACTTTTTTTTCACACCTACCCTAGGTGTGAAAAAAAAGTACATACATGAATTTTCCATCTGTACTATCTCTAATTTTGTGGTGAATGTGATTTGCACAAAGATATGTAAATAAACACCGTGAAGTGAATTTGCGTTTTTATAACGTTCGATATAAACATACATCGTGATATAAAGCTTTTCCACCGCTTAATTTATAAAATAGAAAACGTTTAAGAAAACTAGTTTAGTCCTACTAATGTTATAAATGTGACCATACAATTATAAGAGAAGCTTGCCCTAAAAAAATAAAATTTCGGCTAAGTTTTGATGGATGGACCCCGTAACTTTATCAATACAGGTAGGTACATATTACATAAAATAATTTGATATACGTTACACTTGATGCCTGCGTTACGTGTATTGTGAAAATATTTTTGCCCAATGGTTCAAATAAATATTCGCGAATGCATATAATTTTTATTTTCTTGCAAATATTGCAAAAATGGAATAAAATTTGATCCTTTATTTCCAATTTAATTTTTATGGTTACGTATTATTTTTCTTTAAATGTATGCTTTACAGTTTTTTAAATTTATTTATACATTTTGTATTTTACACTGAATATTGAAACATATTTTAAAAGTAAGTAACACAAATTTACTATACTTATGTTCGAAATGTGTAAAATAAAGTCAACAGTATACAAGCAAGACAATGAGTCTTATAGCAGGCTTAAAGACAGTTAAAGCCCTGTTAACGGCGATACGTGAACACTCGGGTTTAAACACGGACTTTGAAAGCTCCGTCTAATTCGCTTAAGCGCTCTCTTGTTAGGGATATCTCAATTAAGAAGCACAGTGCATACTAAAACAACAGTATTTATTTGTTTTGCTGAGAACTTGAGTGAACACGTATGGGGAGAGATTTGTAGGTAAATACTGTTAAAATACATAATAATATTCGAAAAGGAACACATTATAGAACGTAGATTAATCAGAATTAATTTAAAAAATACGCAATTTAAAAGATTTTTGTCTGCTTTATTTGTCTTCTTCTATTACGAAGGTGGCACACAAGCAAATCGTATCGTACTGCATCGAAAGTGAGGTGTTACACTTGCACTGCTTGCTTGCCGTGTCAAAAGGGATAGGCAAATAAAAGAAATTAATTTAAAGTCAGTCGCTAAAACCTCCCACGACCGATTGCGTCACAAAATCCTTAAAGCCGCGATTTGTGCGAACAGCGAAATGGTGTTAGGTACTATAATATAGCATTTTTTTTAAAGTTTTATACGAGTATTCCTATTTACTTTTCAAATAAGTACTAGTTTCCAATTAACCATACTACTCTAAAGTTATGTTTATAATTACCTCCAGATGTAGTGGAACTTTTGAAATTACTTATTATGATATAATTTGGGATTTTTGAAGTTGCTTGTGTAATAATATTATCGCTGAATTTTCGAAGAGACTAAGTATACAAATTTTTGATTGCTTGGGTTCTATTTATTAACTTTCTATTTCTTAATTTCATTGTAACCTGCTAGCAACATGACAATTTACAAGTTAATAAGATTATACGTAGCTCAATAATTGACCGTGTAAGCAATTCCACTCAAATTCCAGCTTAACTTCCAAGATACGTAATAATTTATTTACCCGAACCATCACTGGTAATTAAATGTTACGGCTGCCAATCTCAAGCCCACATTAGCCCTATTTGAATATATCTTAATCGGCAGGGCGACACTGGGAGACCCAATAACGTAATGAATAATTTATAAAGTTGAATATAGATGTAACCCTTCCGCTTCAAATGGTTCTAATTGCGATGCTGGGGCTTTTAAGGCTATACTTCAAAATTAGAATTCCGTTTGCGACTTTTTAGGGCTACGTTGTTCCATTGCGAGACAAAAATGAGTAGCTTCGGGCTGTGTTTCTTTTTCTTTTTTCAAAGTGTAAATTCAACTAGGCACGAACTGACTGAAACCACACGGACCCTATCTATAATTCTACTATGCTACCTATCTACCTTCGGGCGCCTCGGGTAGCTACTTGAAAGGAATCCCTGTGGGTTTTAAAGGTTAAAAGCATCAATTTCATAAAATATTTAATTAGTTCTAAAACTTGTAATAAAACTCGCAGTCTGGAATTCATGAATAATAAATCTGACTTCGTATTTTTTTTTAGTTTTTTAAAGGTGCCTGGAATGTATGAATAATGAAGGCCTTTTTTGTATTCATTATAATTATTTAATATAACAGTTAGCTACTTACCAGCCTGCATTGTTTACCTAGAAGAGTGCCTTTCTACTGTTGACTGAGCAATGAACATTATCCTGTTCATAAATTCATTATGATATAATTTTCTCCTTTAAGTTGATCAGAAATTAGATATATAGGTATTTATTGTGCGTAACTGTTATTGTGCTTTCTTATAAGCAGTCAAAACAGATAGAGTTACCACCATGTTAACTTTGTAAGCTAAAGATCAAAATCTATGACAAGTAGAGAAAATTCTTACTGGTGTGATGCTATCAAACCTTGAAGAATTTTTTTGTCAATTATTTATACTGTTGTTTCATGGCACTTGGTGGAACTTGCTGCACATATTGAATAACACCACCTATTCTGTTCCATAACATTTATTTACTTTACCCATGACTGGTTTCGCCTCTCGTCATTTTCAAATTAAAACTAACTTAATTTATTAACTACATCATGAAAATACATCTAAAGTTTATAATACAGTTCATAAGACATTCTCACAACGTCTTCCAGCCTAAATTAAGTTGAGTACTTAAGTTTGTGGTATGCAACCTGAACAACTGATAAAATAATAAAATTATACATTTCTTAACACATAGATACATCGAAAACACCTAACCCATGATAACTAACATACAATTGCGGGTCACACAAAATGTGATCCGACCCTGGAAATGAACCTGGAATTTTAGCATGGCGGTCGCATACACTCTGACTAAATCAATGTTAATGTCCTTACCAAGTAAAGGGAATTTATCCAAAGTCTTCGTTTAATTGTTCGCTTCATTTGCATACTTAAAGGTACTCTTACCGGTATTATAAGTACTTAAATAGGTAAATTTGTATTATGCTGCGAAATTTTCATCGCTTTGAAGTTTGAAACAGATCTGACAGTTAGACTTACTTCCCCGTTGATGTAGATGCTTCGGCCTAAGGGAGTAGGCCGTATCAAAGTTATTTAGAAGTGAAAATTTATTTAGTCACGTTAAGCTATTTTTGGTATGGGAAAATCTAAAGAGTTCTCGTCACATATTGCGCAACTGCCCGTTCGTACTCTATCACATGGCATGTGTGTGTTACCTAACCTGTAGTGTATGCGTGTTGGACGCTATATAAAAAAGTAACGCATTTTCAATTTAAATTTCCGGTATACTGTTTTCACTTTTGTTGGCAGTCTTTTAGACTTTAAGTAAAAAAAGTACTTTATCGAGACAATAAAACAGATTAGGGTGTCATCTCGCTTCTTAGGGGGGGTGTGCATGAATCCCTCACGCCACGCTGCCGTCATGGGCCTGCTTCTGTAAGGACGGCGAGCAGCCCCCTCACCGTCTTCAGGCCCCCAGTCATGGAGGCCGATAGTCTTGGGCGAAGATACGTTGGCGGCGCCCCAGCCGCCGAGTGAGAGAGTTCTCTCCTGCTCCCGCCCTCTTTCGTTAGTCGTGACCGCTAAGCAAGCAAGCTACATTATTATAAATGAAGATCATCATCAAAATGCATATTTTGTTTCAATAACATAAATACTATTTACGTAGAATAAAGTGTTCAGTCATGTAACTTCCGAAGACATAGTACAACGTTTATATAATGAGTATAAGTTATAATAATTTATCAGCAGCGGTCATAAAATAAATAGCCTACAATGGCAAGTAATATTAATATCACCAACCCTCATCCTATTAGATGTTGTAGCATTTATTTTCTATAGATGCAGTATTTAGGATGTGTAAGCAGCCTTATCGAGTTATCTTTTTTTAATCGGTTGTCAGTGGTGACATTTCTGCTGTCAGAATGACAGGATGTCATAAGTTCGGTGACGAAGCGTTTCGCATTTAAAGGAAGGGGCTTTGTTAAGATTTTTTGTGAAAGACAGGACTTTTTTTGACCGAGAGCTGCTTTGGGGTAGTTGGAGGTCCTTTGGCTTTTGCTCTGAGACTGTGCCGCGAATCAGTTTTTCGCTCAAGCGCGATTATTTGTTACCTCGCGTGGCCTAACGGGCTGTGATTGGGTTGCTGCATTGCATCTTGCTACATTTTACCCAGAAAACTGGTGAGTCACTTCTTCTTTTGCAAAGCGGGTCGATTGTCGTCTGTCGCGCAGCCAAGATCTTAATTTGTCGTTTCTTTCATGACAGGGTTTTTTACTACGGGGCTAGTTGCCGGATGAGATATCTGGTGCCGCACCTATAAGTTAGTGGGCTGCACGTGGTACGACAACGTGGAAGTGCGGACTACACGAGCTTCTCATGTGAGAGGTATCTGCCGTCATCACCTGGCAGTAACAACAGGCAGTCACTCTCACTCAGCTCACTCTGCAGGCCAGTAAATCCACTACTTATGTGTAGCTTAGTAGCATAAGTACCTAAGCACTGACTATACTTCTGTGTACCTGTGATATTTGTGTCTATCAGTGAATAAGCTCTCTGTGTGTCTCTGTGTATCTCTGTGTTATATAAATATATGTGTGTACACCTTACCTGACTGTTTTCGTCAGAGCCCTGGCCTACCCTTGCACGCACACTGGAATCTCTGTAGTAAGGCGCCCTGGGAAAGAGTTCTCTGCATAGCTACCTCGCGCTAGTTGGTGAGTAACACTGATCATCACTGTGTTATAAATTGGCGCCCAACGTGGGGCAAATCTCTGGGTCTACTCTGCGGTAGCCTCAGTCTAGTGTGTGTGCATAGGTGGTTACCTCTGGCGAAACCATCCTGGTGAATCGTCCGAGACGCTCCAGGACGTTAATTGGTGGTGCTAGCAGCTAAGCACAAAACCTTCCCTTTCGTCTTCTTCCAGCTTCCTACATCTTTGGCTGGAAAAGACACAAAATTCTAAATTCAAAAATTTAAAATAGCTGTGATTTTGGAAAAACTTTTTGATTTTATTTGGTATACCCACTTCTTTTCTTATTGTGTTTCTTTTCTTTGTTATGTTCCTTTTTATGGTGCACACATATATTTATTGTAATATTATATTAGCATAGATTAATATATTACATATATTATTCTATAGCTTCACCTCTGTGTTAACTTAGTGAATTTCACTCTGTGTAATTATAATTTTTTTTTTGAAGGTATGTTGATACCTTGTAATTTTAATTATTAACCTGAACTGTGTTATCAGAAAATTTAGAAACTTTTCTCTCTTAATATACCCTTAATCTTTGTTAAATTCTAAAAGTCAATTTGAAACATAATTACCTAACTTAGTACACTTTGTTGTAACTCAATTTACATTTTTACTTTGTAATTGATCCCTATCTGTGCCATTTTATCTTTATAATTGTTGTAAGTAAATTTTTACATAATGGCACAGATGAAAAAACATATTAATTATTTAAGAAAGGATGAACTTGCTAACGAGCTGTCCCACATGGGTATTTCAGTGGAACCGGAAACGACAGTGTCTGGCCGTCGGAGTGAGCTAAGAGCGGCACACCGACTCGTCCGTCGAGGTAGCATCAAAGCGAGTGCTCCGGTACCCGCTGATGCATCGGCTGAGCTCTCGATCTGCCTCCCGAAGGTGTCCGAGCTGGAGGAGGCTATTCAGTCAGGTGACATCTTCATTAATAAGGGTAGTCGTCTTAGGGTGTCCCTCAGGGCCAACTACTTATTGAGTAGGTTAGCTCGTTGTGGTCTGGATTGCCCCGACCTGGTGGATATTCGTGGTAGGCTAGTGAAGATCATCGCTAGGGCTGAACCCAGTAGTGATTCTGAATCCGAAGGTTCGGATGATGATGGTGATGATCCTTCGGGTCGTGACCAGGTGGAATATACTTCACCAGTAGTGAGAGAGGACCGCTCGGTGCGAGCTAGTTCAAGTAGGAATAGTTCTACATGTAACATAGTGTATAAAGAACGTCCCCTTAACTTATGTTCATTTAACTTAAAATATGATGGTTCTACTTGTGTACGTGTGTTTTTAGAGAGATTAGAGGAACTTAGATGTGCTCGGGAGGTTACTAAGCCTAGACTCCTTATGGCTTTCTCCGACCTGTTGGATGGACCGGCTTTGTCTTGGTTCCGTACAAACAAAGCTAACTTCATCTCATATGAGGATCTTATTAGTGAGCTTAGAGATACCTTCGATATTCCTGATTATGATTACCGCCTCAGGAACGAGATAAGACAGCGTACACAAGCCCGCTCTGAGTCCTTGGTTAACTATATATGTACAATGCAAGCCATGTTCTCAAGGTTGTCATGTAAGATGCCCAGTGAGGAACAGCTGGACATTCTCATGCACAACATTAGACCTGACTACATGAAGGAACTGGCCTTGCATGATGTCAACTCTGTAGATGACTTGAGACGTTTGGGTAAGCGCTTGGAGCTTGCGCGTACTAGGGCAGACGCTTTCCATGAGCCTGCTCTTGACAAGTTTGAGATTACATCTGACTTACACCAGCTTAAGAACAAAGGTGTACAAAAGCCCGCTAAGCAGGTGTCTGCAGTGGAGACGCCGGTTACCCCCCACGATCGCAAATGCTTTCGTTGCGGCGGGGGCGGTCACACTGCATACAGCTGCACACAGTCAAGGGAGCTGGTGTGTTTCCGGTGTGGTCTCAAAGGAGTCAAGACCCCAGACTGCTCACACTGTACTAGCAAGTCAAAAAACGCGTAGGCCAGGGCCTTATTAGGAACTCTGTGCATCACTCTGTATCTGAGTCTATTTCTGATAAGGTCCTGTTTCCTAAACGGGATAGTGACATTAGACCGTATCTAGTTGTTAAGGTTTTAAATTTAAATGTCTTCGGCCTTCTAGATTCCGGTGCCTCCTGCTCTATACTAGGTAAGGGAGCGCACCGCATCTTCTTGGAACTGGGTTTTGATCTTGTGAGTATCAATCCTACTTTTCGTATTACAACTGCAGACAGCACTCACTTGCAATGTCTGGGTTGTATCTCTTTGCCAATTGAGTACAATTCGGTTATCCGAGTTGTCAAGTTCTATGTTGTCCCAGGTATAACCACCTCCATGATATTTGGAGTGGATTTCTGGCAACAATTTAAGTTAAGTGATAAGTTAATTTTACAAAATATTAGTCTTGATAGCTTTAGTGATAATAATCCTATAGAGTCTGTGTCCCTTAACGGTGGCCTCGAGGATTACGACAACCTGACAACTAAACAAAGGTGTGTAATCAACGAGGTCATTGAAAAGTTCGACTCGTTGAACACTGATAAGGTGGGTTTAGGTCGGACCTCACTTGTGCACCATGTCATTGACACTGGTGACAGCAAGCCGATCAAGCAGCGTTATTATCCGCTCTCTCCCCTTAAGCAGAAGGCCCTGGAAGCCGAGCTGGACCGAATGCTGGAGATGGGAGTAGTGTCCCCGTCTCAGTCCGCCTGGAACTCTCCAGTGGTCATGGTGGAGAAGGCGAACGGCGACCTCAGATTGTGCTTGGACTCTCGCAAGCTGAACTCTGTGTCTAAGAGTGACGCCTACCCCTTACCCTATATCAATCAAATCTTAGACCATCTTAATAATGCTAAGTATTTAACCTCTGTAGATCTGAGTGCGGCCTACTGGCAGATTCCATTCGACTCACTCCAGTCTGCTGAGAAGACTGCTTTTACGGTTCCCCGGAGAGGATTGTTCCATTACAATTCCATGTGCTTCGGTCTTGTCGGTGCCAGTGCCACGATGCAACGCCTCATGGACCGTCTGTTTGGTCCCGAGTTCGACAACAAGGTATTTGCGTTTCAGGATGACATAGTCTGTGTGTCCAGCACCTTTGAGGAGCATGTAGAGCTCTTACATAGAGTCTATCAGCAACTCAAGGATGCTGGCCTAACTATTAATATGAAAAAATCCCACTTTTGTCGGAGTGAACTCAAATACCTGGGGTATTATGTGGACAAACATGGCTTACGGACAGACCCGGGTAAAGTTGAGGTTATCCTCAACTATCCCACCCCTTCTAACCCTAAGGAGGTTAAGAGATTTCTGGGAATGGCCGGCTGGTATCGTCGCTTTGTTAACAACTTCTCGAAGATTAGTAAACCTCTGTGCAAACTCACTTCTACGAACCTTAAGTTCGAATGGACCCCTGAGGCTGAACAGTCCTTTAACCTGCTAAAGTCAGCCTTGGTTTCTGCCCCTATATTAAAAATGCCTAACTTTGAGATGCCCTTCCGCATTCTTAGTGACGCGTCAGCTTACTCAGTTGCTGCTGTACTGACACAAACTCACGATGGTGTTGAGCACCCTATCGCCTACTGTAGCCGTTCTCTCAACAAGAACGAGGTGAACTACAGCACAACTGAGCGAGAACTTCTGGCCGTGATTTTCGCTTTGGAACAATTTCGACAGTACGTCGAAGGCCAAAAATGTACGGTCGTCACGGATCATTCATCTCTTCTGTGGTTCCATAAGCTAAAAAATCCCACGGGTCGTCTAGCACGTTGGAGCATGAGGCTCAGTCAATTCGATTTTGACATAGAGCATCGAAAAGGTAAAGACCACGTTGTACCTGATGCTCTGTCTCGTATCAAAATTGATTCCCTCGATGCAGTACCCACTAAAGACCCGTGGTATGACCACACCATGAATAGTGTTCGGAAGAACCCTAGGAAGTCACCAAATTATGACATTCGTGACAACCTTCTATATAGGTTAACTAAAAATAAATATTCTTTGACTTCAGACTTTGACTGGAAGCTGGTGGTACCTCAGGAGGATCGCTTGCCCCTGCTCTCTAAGTACCACGATGACACACTTAGTGCCCATGGTGGCGTTTGGAAGACGCATAAAAGGTTAGCCCTAAATTATTACTGGCCCAAGATGTACGAGGACGTCAAAGAATATGTTGGGAATTGCGAAACATGCAAGCAGTACAAACCCGTAAATACGTCTCGTCCCGGCCTAATGGGTAGCCCGAAGCGGGTTTCGAAGCCATTCGAAGCTATCTCTGTCGATCTGCTTGGTCCCTTTCCCACTTCGAGCAATAGAAACGTACACCTGATCGTGGTCTCCGACTACTTTAGCAAATACGTCATGTTGTGCCCTGTTCGGGTGGCCACAGGCGCTGTAGTCGCGAGGTTCATAGAGAAGAGTGTGTTTCTCGTGCACGGAGTCTGCAAGACTATTTACATGGATAATGGCCCTCAGTTTGTGAGTAAGCCATTTAAGGATCTGTTGGCTAAATACAATGTACCTAATATATATTATAACCCTAGGTATCATGCCCAAACTAATCAGGCGGAACGAGCTATTCGTAATGTGGTTCAAGCGATCTCATGCTATGTGAAGTCACAACACAAGTCTTGGGATCAGTTCTTGGTTGAGATACAGTGTGCTTTAAACACTGCAGTTAACGAAGCAACTCGTTTCACCCCTTACTTTTTGGTACATGGTAGGGAATTTATTGGGGATGGAGTGCTGTACAGGCAGACAGATATCGCGTGCCATCCTACTTCAGTCTCTGTAGACGATCCATCAGCCTTCGGTGTCAAGCTGAGAGAAATACAACGCATTTACGACCAGGTGAGGAAACATTTGAACGTTGCCCACCAGCGTAATGAAAAGTATTACAACCTCAGAAAAAGGCATGTAGAGCTGAAAGTGGGACAGATAGTTTACAAACGCACGTTCTACCTGTCCAACAAGGCCAAGAATTTTACTGCTAAGCTAGCTCCTAAGTTCCTTAAATGTGTGGTGACTGCTAAACGATCCCCTTTAGTATATAGGCTGTCAGATCTGGACGGTAAGGATCTTGGGGAGTACCATATCAAGGACATCCTGAAGTATCAGGAGGAGCAGTCTCCAATACCTAACGTAACTACATAGCACTGTTTCTCTAGTTTATTAAACCAGTGCTATGTGATCATTATGTAAGACTATTTTAATCTTTTGTTTGTATTTCTATATGTGTACGTGACTTTAAATTGTCACGTTGTAGTTTCTTCTATGCACCGCACCGAGCGTTTTTCTCTCATTCGCTTCTTAGTACTCTACATTATCCTGAGAGCTTGGGTAGTGTTAGGGTATCGGCAGTGAGTAAAGGGAGCATTCGTTTTCTATGAAGGGCATTAGACTCTAGTTACTTAGCCTAACCGGTACACGAGTCAGTGTCTAGTTAGGTACATAGGAGGATCTTTCTTTGGTATTGTAATGGTCGTAGTCAGCTGGTGTTTGAAGGACCTAGCTGGTTGTCTTTGTTTATTAGTCAGTACTTTTCTGTTTTCTTTATTGTGTATTTCCAGCGTGTCATATCCGCAGGAAATACTATTAAAGGGGGGGTGGTTGTAGCATTTATTTTCTATAGATGCAGTATTTAGGATGTGTAAGCAGCCTTATCGAGTTATCTTTTTTTAATCGGTTGTCAGTGGTGACATTTCTGCTGTCAGAATGACAGGATGTCATAAGTTCGGTGACGAAGCGTTTCGCATTTAAAGGAAGGGGCTTTGTTAAGATTTTTCGTAAAAGACAGGACTTTTTTTGACCGAGAGCTGCTTTGGGGTAGTTGGAGGTCCTTTGGCTTTTGCTCTGAGACTGTGCCGCGAATCAGTTTTTCGCTCAAGCGCGATTATTTGTTACCTCGCGTGGCCTAACGGGCTGTGATTGGGTTGCTGCATTGCATCTTGCTACATTTTACCCAGAAAACTGGTGAGTCACTTCTTCTTTTGCAAAGCGGGTCGATTGTCGTCTGTCGCGCAGCCAAGATCTTAATTTGTCGTTTCTTTCATGACAGGGTTTTTTACTACGGGGCTAGTTGCCGGATGAGATATCTGGTGCCGCACCTATAAGTTAGTGGGCTGCACGTGGTACGACAACGTGGAAGTGCGGACTACACGAGCTTCTCATGTGAGAGGTATCTGCCGTCATCACCTGGCAGTAACAACAGGCAGTCACTCTCACTCAGCTCACTCTGCAGGCCAGTAAATCCACTACTTATGTGTAGCTTAGTAGCATAAGTACCTAAGCACTGACTATACTTCTGTGTACCTGTGATATTTGTGTCTATCAGTGAATAAGCTCTCTGTGTGTCTCTGTGTATCTCTGTGTTATATAAATATATGTGTGTACACCCTACCTGACTGTTTTCGTCAGAGCCCTGGCCTACCCTTGCACGCACACTGGAATCTCTGTAGTAAGGCGCCCTGGGAAAGAGTTCTCTGCATAGCTACCTCGCGCTAGTTGGTGAGTAACACTGATCATCACTGTGTTATAATGTTTTGGGGAAATTGATACTTATGGACAGAGTAAATAGAATTATATCAAAATTAACAAGTAGTTCAAATAGTAGTCAGCGCATTTACGCAGTATTTTTATAGTCTGTAGTCATTACGAACGAATCGCATATTTTTATTGTTGTGAGCTTTATTACATAGTCGATATCGGTAACTGCTAATAAATACGAAGGACATTATAATGACTCTGCTTCATTTTTGTCGAACAAATAGAATGAGATGTAAGATAACGCATAATGGAATAAATTTATACGATGTTACATTGTTCTGAGCGTGTTTTATTAGGAGGATAATGGAACTCCCATGTCCGAATAAGTCTTTCATTATTCAATTACGTGTGACTTGGTGAAACTCGATTAGGTATCGAAAATAGTCAGAATCTTACTAGCAGTAATTCTTCAGGCAGTGTAACCTGGTAAGAATGGAAGGACCTATACAATTTTTTTTATAAAATATATCTTGAAGGGAGTACCCGAGTGTCGGGAGCTTATACTTTCTTCCGAGGGTATACCCGGGACTCCCTGCTTTAGGCAGATGGAAGGGCACTGTGTGGTTTTAGTCGGTAGGACTTCGGCATAGAATTCATGAGGATTTTCACACGTAAAAAAGGGAGCACCAATCGTCACAGAAAACATATACAGCTACGTGTACAATTTTTGCGATACCAGAAATTTCTTAACAAATATCCAATAATACTTCCTAATAAGCTCCGACGTCGTTTTAACCAAGGATCTATAGATATGCCAAATTGAGGTCAAATCTGTTCAGCAAATTGGGCTGTTCGTTAATGAAACAGACATATAGATTTCAATCTCTATATGAATTAAATTTAGCGGAAGAGTGGTTTGGATACAAATGAGAACCTCTGATAAGCAGGACTGGGATTAACAAATCTCTTGTATGTTGTGTAATTAAGTAGAATGACAATTGTGCTGACTGTATAAATTAACGTTAATGAAGTCATTAGTATGAGAAGCAAAGGTTGTTTATTTCTGTCAAGTGAACATGTTTAATTCCCCTATCTCTGACAGCTTCTACGTAGCATCAGATGTGTAAAATATTTTCCTAAGGTTAAGTAAGATTCTTGAAATGTAAGTGTCAACTCAGTAACTTACGAGTCTAGATCACCAACGGCTAATAATGATAGTATGAATCTATTATTTATTTAGTAAGATATAATTTAATTGCACTTAGCAAATGAAGTTTTGACAGTTGAAGTGTTTGAAAAGAGCTTTCTGGGGTTTCCGTGTTCTTACGATTTACAGAAAATTCATCTAAAACAATTCGTCTAAAACAATTCGACTAAAGCAATTCGTCTAAAAAACAATTCGACTATTAGCAATTCGACTAAAACAGTTCAACTATTAGCAATTCGACTAAAACAATTCGACTAGTACAGATTCGCAGAATGCCAAATGCTGGCACTTACTCGCAAATGGTCAGAAACGCAAAAAGACAGATTCGCAAAATGACACAACAGAACCTTTCAACTACGAACGTTTCGCCAACAGAACGATTAATTCATGAGTTACTCGACGACAGATTCGTTCACCAAATAAGAATTCGTCGACAAAACAAAAAAAAACCTATCTAACCTAACCTGTATGAGTCGGGGTGTTTTAGTCGAATTGTTTTAAGACGAATTGTTTTAGACGAATTGTTTTAGTCGAATTTTCCGTAGACGGTTCTTACTGACAGTTTGACCACACACAGGTTTGTACTTATAATAGTGACGGTCTCGGTCCAAACTCGACCGCAAGCAGCGACTGCACTCACTGCTGCGCGGCACAGTCGGCTTCCCTTCGCGTCAAACCAGTAGTGACGTCATCGCGGGAACTATAGTAGGTGAGTAAGTACGAAGAAAATAGTTAATCTGATTCAAAAGAGGAACATGTAAACTGACTTTAATGTATTCATATCCACCGTTTTACATAGTATGTTGTGAAAGTAAGTTAGATTGAGGTAATGAGTTAGATAATTATGTGGAATAATAACATAACATGCAGCGCTACGCTGCTGCCGTGCTCGTATTCAACGCGGCAGGCATTATTGCCGCGGAACACCTCAGTGGCAACATTGCAGCGACAGCAATGCTGCTTGAGGTCGAGTATGGACTCATACATATATTAGAGGGACGTACATTAAATAAGGTTAGAAAAGATTAAAATTAAAACATCAATTTAAATAGATAGGTAATTCTAGTAGATTAGTTTCTCGGCATTGATCGTGGCATTAAATATTTCTAGCGGACGTCGCGCGGTTTTACATGTAGCTCCCATTCCCGAGGGAATAAGGGAATAAAATAATAGTCTATGTTCACCGAGGTTAACGTAGCTTCCGAACAGTGGAGGAATTTTTGATAATGTTGATTGATGGCACTTGATGGAATTTGCTACACATATTAAAAAACTTTACTAGTAGGTTGTAGGTACTGTTTTTTAAGAATGCAGTAAGGGGAAACCAGTTAAGTGTTACAATAGTAAATATTGTAGAACAGTACAAGTGAAGTTTTTCAACAGGTGATAGTTTTTTTTAAAGGTTTATTAGTTTTAGAGCCTATTTAATGCAAACAAACTACTAATCTTTCCTCTTTATAATATACTAGCTGACCCGCGCAACTTCGTTTGCGCCACATAAGAGAGAGTATTACCTGTTCCCGTCGCATTTACTCCCGTCGCGTTGCGTTTACTCCCGTAGCGTCTCGTCTTAATATTTAATACTACGTGAGAGAGAGAGAGAAAGGTTTCTCGTCGCGTGTATTCCCGTTGCATTATTTTTAAGAACAATTTCGTTTATAAAAGAGGTATCCCGTGGCATTATTGTAGAAAAAAAATAATTGCCATTAAAATGGTTATTGTGCACCAACCCAAAGATAGACACATGCTAACGCGCAATTTTTTTAGAACTTTTTTAAGAGAATCAATTTTGTAGTACATATTTTTTACATAACTATAAATATATACGCAGCACACGCAACGAAGCTCTCAAAAGGAATAACTTTTCCCCCGTTTTTGAAACATTTACTATTACTGCTCCGCTCCTATTCGTTGTAGCGTGATGCTATATAGCTTATGAAACTCCACAATAACGTAGCTTTCTATTGGTGAAAGATTTTTTTAAATCGCTTCAGTAGATCCCGAGATTACCCCTTACAATTTAACAAACACACAAACTTTACTTCTTTATAATATTTGTATAGATACTATATAGGGGAAAGTTGCTTAAAAACTACGCTCACACAAATACGAGGCAAACCAACCAAAACAAAAAAAAAATAACTTTCTTGATAAGAATTTCTCGAAATCAAACGAGACAACTAAATACCTACCGGTTAATTCCTCTTTATTACAGTTGTATTATGTAATTGGAAAATTAAATTACACGATTCAATGGAAACTTTGCCGTAACAAAGGTGCGGTACGATACCTCTAAACTATTATTGCAATTAAAACATGATTAATTATCAAAATCAAAAGATTTATTGCTACAGCGTGGTTTCTGTCTATTGTAACTCGTAGAAATATAATATAATTTATTTGAGACGAACAGCAGACATTGATAACTCTTATTTTGTATTGGCAGTTACTATAAATCAAAATGACTGTCTCGACTAAAAACGTTGTGACAGTTTTGTTTTTAATAATAGCTTAGCTTCTAAAATCTAGCTGATAACTCACTTTTAAACTATCGTATTCCATAATATCATAAATCGTACTATAGTGTATTATGAGTAATAACCTGATTACCTGGTGATCACTACGCTTTACATACGTTTACGCATGAGTTTAGAAACATTCTGTAGGTACGCTACAGTTAGACCTTTTCCATTTCGACATAGGAATAGACTCACCACCAATGAAAACGTAAAACAAAATTTTATACACGACACGAATTACCTACATAGCTACTGTTCGCGTGGGACACTTTTGAACTTCAAGCCGAGTTTTGTTAAGAAAATAGTAAGTCTCTCTAATCTTACTAAAATTATAAATGTGAAAGTTTGTGCACATATACTTTTACACGGAAATATGTTCCCATAGCAAGTGGGAACGGTTACGAGTATCAAAGTCTACGCGGGCAAGTCCGCTGAATGGTCATTGTAGTGCTCATAATAATAATGAGATTTTAAAAACTTTTTTTTTGTTTAACGTGAGGGAAAATCCTCATGGATGTTATGCCGGACTCCTACCGAATAAAAAACCTCACGTAACGCCCAACAGCCTATGTTTGGGAGCCCTGGGTAAGCCCTCGTAAGGATGTCCCAGGACTCCCAACAGACCCACGGCCGCCACTGCGGCCTCGCCCAGGTGGTGGTTCGGGTGCTATCCCGCGTCTTTGGGGGGTTTCGGGTGTGATCCCGCTTCTAAGGGGGGGGGCGTGCGTGAGTTCCTCACGTCACGCTGCCGTCATGGGCCTGCTTCTATAAGGACGGTGAGCCGCCCTCTCACTGTCCTCAGGCTCGATATTCTATACTTAACAAGAAAACATTTTAAAGCAAGCAATTAATATGCATAGCTTACCAAATTCATACAACTTTTATACATAGACAAGTTACAACTTAGGTGAATTAAAAGGATACACCACGAACATAATCAGCAGTAGTTCCTAACTTTCCAACCTTTTTATTTCCCTTGGGAACAAATAAAGCTCAGTTATATTTCACGCACGTGTATTTACTTTCCAACTTTCAAATAAATCAGTAGATTGACATTGTTTGTTTTAGACTGGGGTTGTTTGTTTTGTCCATTGGTAAACATTCCTATTTATTGCCGAGAAAGCAATACAGTTAATAATTGAATATTGTCTAGTTCGTAAAACTGTCCTGAATAATAATATTTTGTTTTATTGTGTAAGCGGTACGTTCACGAACCTTAATTTAAGACCCTATATGGCGGAACATCGTGTAGAAGATTTTTGGAGGCGATATTGTTTATTCAAAACCAGCCAAGTGGGAGTTGAACTCGCCCATGAAGGGTTCCGTAGCAGCAAGTAACATAAAATAAAAGTTCTTGTAGTTTTATGTAACTTTCATTAATGTTTTAACACGTTGGCAGTGGTAGTGCCTTTTCTCGGCAAAAATTGCGGTTTATGACGTATTAAAATAAAAAACCGGCCAAGTGCGAGTCGGACTCCCGCACGGAGGGTTCCGTACCAAAAAACTTTTCTTTTCTCATGGAAATCCAAAAAATGGATGATATGCCGGACTCCTACCGACTAAAAACCCTACGTAACGGCCAACAGCCTACGGTTGGGAACCCCGGGTAAGCTCTCGAATGGATGCCCCAGTAAAGGTCCATTTTGTTTTTATTATTATTTTTTTATGAAAATACACTGCTCGATATTCTGTGAGTATTTCAAGCGTCTACCTCTACTGGTTGCCCCCATTACCTGTTAACACAGAGCAACGCGCGCCTTAGACAGTTCGCGTTGCTCTATCGTGTTATACAACGCGCGTCTTTAGACAGTTCGCGTTGCTCTATAGTGTTATACAACGCGCGTCTTTAGACAGTTCGCGTTGCTCTATAGTGTTAACTATCCTTGTATAGATCCTACGGTAGGTACAAGTACGGTTTGTACAGTATAATTTTCAAAAAGAGTTTGTGAACTCTATGTTTAATTTCTTTTTCAGAATATTGATGACATTTGAATGATGACATTATAAACACGATATCTACGTCTACAACATACATAGTGTGTTTGTACGTAAGTGGTTTATACTAGAGAAAAATCTAAAATATGGACTATTTGTTTACTATTTCCTATGAAATAGCTATCTTTGAAATATTACACCTACCTTAAGTAATCTGCTGAAAGCGTTGTTAACTTTTTAAAGAAAATATATTTACGATGAAAGTCGAAAAATAAGTTAGTATGTGACCCGTATAATGTTCCATCATGGCGATACGAAATTAATTTTATTGAGCAACATTTGATTGTGCTATACCTCCTAAAGTATTCATTTAATTTGCATGGTGTAAAGGGAATGAATGATCTTGATGAAATGTTCAAATTAACTAACGTATTTAAATTGAGAAGGATACCTTATTACCGAATATATAAGAAAAAATCGCTAAAAAACACGTTTGTTGGTGTGAAGCTGGTGGGAAGCCCCCCTTAAATACTATTATGTTTTTGTTTTCAGTATTTGTTGTTATAGCGGCAATAAAAACACATACTCTGTGAAATCTCTGTCTGTGAAAAAAGCGGCCTCAGGTCAGGTCTCAAATTAACGTTCACTACCGTACCAGGCTGCCTGAGGCCGCTTTTTAGGGTTCCGTAGCCAAATGGCTAAAACGGAACCCTTATAGATTCGTCATGTCTGTCTGTCTGTCTGTCTGTCTGTCCGTCCGTGTGTCACAGCCACTTTTCTACGAAACTATAAGGCCTATGCTGTTGAGACTTGGTGTGTAGATGTATTCTGTAAACCGCATCAAGATTTTTTTTATAAAACAAGAAAAAAAGCAGTTTATTTTGGGGGTCCCCATACTCAGAACTGAATCTCAAAAATTTTTTTTCATCATACCCATACGTGTGGGGTATCTATAGATAGGTCTTCAAAAATGCTATTGAGGTTTCTAATTTAATTTTTTTTCTAAAGTTAACAGTTTGCGCAAGAGTGGAAAAATGTGTCCCCCCTCCTCTAACTTGTAAACTAAGAGAATGATAAATCTAAAAAAAATATGTAATGTACATTGCCATAAAATCTACCAACGAAAATTAGTTTGAACGAAATCAAGTTGGTAGTTTTTAGGGTTCCGTACCCAAAGGGTAAAGAACGGGACCCTATTCATGAGACTTCGCTGTCCGTCTGTCTTTCTGTCTGTCTGTCCGTCACGAGGCTGTATCACATGAACGGTGATAGTTAGAGAGTTAAAATTTTCACAGATTATGTGTTTTTATTGCCGCTATAACAACAACTACTGAAAACAAAAACATAATAGTATTTAAGGGGGGCTTCCATACAACAAACGTGTTTTTTAGCGATTTTTTCTTATATATTCGGTAATAAGGTATCCTTCTCAATTTAAATACGTTAGTTAATTTGAACATTTCATCAAGATCATTCATTCTCTTTACACCATGCAAATTAAATGAATACTTTAGGAGGTATAGCACAATCAAATGTTGCTCAATAAAATTAATTTCGTATCGCCATTATGGAACATAAATTAACGTTCACTACCGTACCAGGCAAAGAGTAACTCAGGGTAATAGCTCTGTCTATCTTTTATGCTTGCACGCCGCAACTGCTTGTCTGGTTGTGATCGCATTTGGCACAATAGTAGAATTTTATTCGAGAACGAAAATTCTACCTGTGTTACTTATTTGTGTTTTTCACGTTGTAACTTGTACAATCAATTTAACGCTATTTCAAATTTGAAGATAGTCAATACAGGTACGTTGTAAATCTAGATTCTAACAAGAATACCTCCTGTTTATTCCCCCAGGTAACAAGAATGTTACGAAAATGAAAACAGACTGAGCCGCGGGCGTCTTTTAGTTAATAATACAACATCTTTGAGAACCTTCAGCTCTCAGCAACGTTCAATTTACGTAATTACAGTAGAAGTAAATCTCAAAATCCTTTCAGCATCAAAGCAAATACGACTATTCATATTGGAAGTAAATGAGGCCTTGATATGCGATATTACTTTGATATATATTTCGAGAAGTGAACGTACGGTAGTCGATTTCCTATTACCGTGTTCATGATCGATTGCGTATATGTACGGAATATATTATGTAGGGTGTAAATTTATGTCCTATGTAATTTCACAAGTGATGTATGTGAATGTCGCGTTGAGGTCCCGGGTTCAATTCCGCAACGATTTGCTTGCGAGATTGTGTGGTATTTTCAATGTATGGGAATTGATCCCCCTTTTGTTTTTTATTCCTAATTTCTATATTGAGTAACCGTTTAAAAAACCGTTGGTACTAAAATACGTGAAATTTATTTGCTTATATTTGCTGTAAGAGCCAAAGATATGAATATCTAAATTTAGTAGTTATTTGACTAAAATCAATAACAAGGAATCGTACCATGTGTCCCCTATATACGTAAGACTTGATCCCCCTGGTCTGAATGACTTGATCCTGGGGAATCAAGTCTCCCATATTTAGGGTCACATGATACCATTACTAAGAAATTAAATAAAAAATGTTTGATACCATTACTAAGGAGTTAAATTAATTCATTTTCGAAATTACATTTTTAAAAGTCCTATTTTAAATAAATGTTTAGTCAAAATAAAAACTCACCAAAATTTTCTTTTTGCCGCAACAATTACTTACTCGCCCGCCGTTTGCCAAAGTGTCAAATGAGATAGATGTGCCATCTATAAAACGTTATTGGGTACCATATACAATCGATATTGCCACTATAAAACTAAATACGGCTTAAACAAGTTCTGTAAATCTTGTGTACCTAGTCTCCCGTAAGGATTAAGTATCCCCAGTTTCCCCTTTAAAATTCATTCAGAAAAATAGGTATATAAGTAGTATGTTTATCAGTCGTTTAGATACCATAGCCGAACCTTTTAGAGATTAATTTGGGCTAGATGACGTTCTGTAAGTATATCCATATGTTTTAAGAATTTCTTAATAATAACATAACATGTATCACATATGGACACGCCCTCTTCCTTGAAAGAGTGGGTAGAGGTAATTATGACGGAAAATGAATTCTACTTTGAGCATTCCAAACACTGGCAGCCAGAAACTTAGGATAAACATGCCATTCAAAGCACAAAGGCTCGTAAACGGGAATGCCATAAACGTTCTCAGACAGAACAGACCGTATAGTAAAAAAAGATGCTTAAAGCAGTGATAGTTTACGGAACTCTAAGTTAGCGGGGCTATCAGCGATTAAGATAATCTAATAGTTTTTTATGTATATATGAAGATAAACTTTAAGCGGTGAGACCACATGGAAGATTTTTGAGAAAAATAATAAAATTTCAAATTTTTTTCTATACAAATCAGGGTATAGTGTAATGGATTGCAACAAGGGTTCGCAGTAAATTACGGAGCAGCAGGGTACAGAAAGTATACCATAAAAAACCGGCCAAGTACGAGTTGGACTCGCGCACTGAGGGCTCCGTACTAGTAATCTGTAAGAAATCATGTTTGTTGCAGGGGCGGATTCTCTTATTTTTTCTGATTGTGTATGTTGTTGCTATAGCGGCAACAAAAGTACATCATCTGTAAAAAAATCAACCATCTAGTTATCACGGTTCATATGATAGGTAAATCCTGGTGATAGACAGACGGACTGACACGAACAGTGCAGTTTCAGTAGTGATAGACAGACAGACTGACACGAACAGTGGAGTTTCAGTAGTAGGGTACCTTTATAACCCGTTGGTAACGAACCCCTTAAAATGATAATTTCAACACAAATTCAATTGACAAGTTTGAGAACCGGTCTCTAGCACCTTTATCACTTCAATCCACTCAGGGATAATGGAGGTATCATCGTCGCGAATAAATCACTGAAACAAGGAGGGGCGGAGTTCATTCCATTAGTATTAGATATAGACAACGTAGATATGATTATTATCTATGGTATAAGTTACTACTAATGATAGTCTATAGAACAATAAGATCTGATTTATAGGTTGTAGCATAATAAATTACCTATTCATTTATTTTAATTCTACTTTTTAGTTTGGTTGTTTTATTTGAACAGTCATTCGTTGCGTTGGGCGGCTTGAATGAATTCAACGGTGGGGCATCACAACCTGCGCCTGTCCATTTTAACACGGCCATAGGCTCACCACATAATACGTGGGACATAGGTAAAAGTATAAAGTGTAATGTGGGCGTATACTATGTCTCTGCCTACCTCTTCGGGGATAAAGGCGTGACTATATGTAGAATGTCATTCGCTACTTCGTATTTAACATAAATAAACTACTGGGTATCGGATGTAAAGAAAATACTTAATCTGAAGATCCTGGTAAGGATAATATTACAAATTTTTAAAATTATTGAACTGTCATTGGTTCTTGAAAGAGTGCTAAGTTTCAAATTTATCGTTGTCGAATCATTTTGTAGGGGATAAAAATCACGTTCTAAGTTTCTGTTAACATAATATAAAACGAATAAAAGCGTTACAATAAGCCGCATATCTCAGCTAAATTACTCCGCTAGCATCTAAATCAATTAACATTCTATTACCAAATAATATTTGCTAAGTCCTAACAAGTTATATTATAAATCATGATTAATAATATCATCGAACAAATATATTACGTATCTAGTCGATAAAATATTAATCACAAGTCTCGATTAACTATTCAACTTCCACAGGAAAGCAGACAAGGAAACTGCTTATAGCCTTTTAACGCAGTCCCTTTTATAGGCGAAAGCGCACCCGTGCGTACGAAAATCTCTCTTGACCCTCGGCACAAAATAAAATCACTTTAGGTTGTGGCGGCTGAGCAAACAACCTACGTATATGATACAAAAATAGAAGAGTAGGGAAATTCACAGAGTCACAAAGTATATTACCGTTTGTGAAAAGATTTTTAACATGCAACTGCGTGTATACTGTTTCTCAGCATCTACAGGAGGAAAAAAAATAATTACAGATTTAAATTATCCTCTGCAGAATGAACGTATTGAAGGCAAAAGGCTTCCTTAGAAATAACAAACCAGTAGTCGGTAAGCATTTGATTGTAGGTATCTCATACGTGTACTCGTTAATATTATTATTGTCTCAGTGACTGCACCTCTTAATGCCTATGTCCGTATATAATTTTAGTGGGTAGTTTAGACATGTTTTCTCCACATTACGATGGCAGAACTCGTAAATGTATTTCAAGACGTAAAAAGAACAATACCATATATTATATTGACTATTCAAACTTTCTCAGCAAAGAAGAACACCTATCAGTCTTTTCTCTTCAACCCCAGTTGGCAAAGTACACTTACAAGGGAAGGCCAAATTAATGATGTTCGTCGGCGGTAGACAAGCAAACTGTAAACTCCCTGTGCTCTATCGAGATCGTTAATACCGATAGCTGTATTATACATGTTCAAAGTAAAAGCACGTAGCTCAACTTGTAGTTGTTTGAGTAGGCAGGTACTAAGTAAGCAAAGTGACCGTCGACTATTAAGGTAGAGGGGAATCCCATTACAAAACACTTTGTGTGCCTTGTTTTTGGTGTTGTATCTGTATTCTGATTGAGTAAAACGATTTAATATTAGAAGTTTTAGTTTAGAATTTTATTATTTAGGTCAAAGAGATGTCTGACGGATCTGTGTCATTAAAAAAAATGAAGAGGGGTGTATAACTTGATCGATTAAATTAAAGCGATCAAATAACGAATTTTTTGATTATCCTAAAACCTAAAACATCGTGTAAGTAATAAAACCACGGCCGCTGCATCGTCAGTTTTTTTTTCTTTGAAATAAGCTGGACTCGCTATCTATAGATTTCGCAAAGTATTTTTAAGTGTGTATGCATTCTTTCAAATTCCCAAACTAATCACCCAAAACTTATCAAAGTTTAGATAGTGTATTAGAACACATACATTACATACAATCGCATTTAAATGTAGATCTCTTTTCATTTACCATAATAAGCACAATAAGTAATTAAATTTACTTAGGGGAAGTACTTCATATTTACAATTTTGTAATATAAGTAGGTTCATTTAATTATTAAACTAATTTCAGAATAATCATACCAATAAGTTTAATCAAAACGCAAAATTAAAAGCAGCCTTTAATAAATCCAATCTGTGTTTTATAATCAAACGCATATCGTGATTATACGCCACAGATCTTTTCACGCTGCTCAACCAAACACGGCTATAGATTACGTCTTTATACGCTCGGAAATTGACTGAGACAGTTTCCTGAATTATACGGGCTGAGGGAGCGATTTGCTGATGGACTTCACCCAATATTTTCCTGTTCGTACTAAGTGTACCGAAATTGTGCGCATGGCCAATCATCCAGGGTGATTTTGTTTTGTATGTTAGCTGTATGTACGTAAGGCTCAATCATAATTGGATTTCTGAGTACCTTGAAACTCCTTTGATATTTTTTTGGAATGAAACCTGGGTATATTACAATTTTATTATTAGTTACATCAGTCAATTTCTTCGTTTTTATTGAAAGTCATCTTCCAGAAATATTGTTATTTATTTGGTTCCTGAAAACTGGCGTACCCAATTGTACAATTTAGTTGATATATTACTCATCTCTCAGCAAAGTTTCGTTCATGAGACTATGAAATTAGGTCCGCATTTGGTAGGTTTATTGTATTTCATGTGCAAAAACAAATCAAACACTTTTTCAAATAAGTCCAACACTAAATAAACGATCGTTAATACAAATTTCTCAGTTGACACGTACAGAAGTTAACCTTTTAAAGATAAAGAACAGAGTAGACTTGCTGAATCGTTCAGTTCGTGAGGTGATTCTTGCTTCTATTTTCTAACTATTCTGTTCCATAAATCGAAATGACCAGATTTGAAAACTAGTGCCCATATTACAGTAATGATTTTATCTTACTTCACGCTTGCACAAAAACTTTTTAATAGCCTGCAAAAGTTCTTAACCATATTTAAGTAACGTCATTTCTGTGCATAGTGTTTTGAGTGGCACTCCGCATCCTCCATTTCCGCACCCTCCAATTTTAATTGCATTTGTGCTTTAGTACACTGTCCTGCAGAAATTAAATTTAAAATACGAATAGGTTTTAGGTATAAATAATTTATCATTAGCCACATGACTTTTCGTACCTAACAAAGTACATATTAATGACAACAGTATTATTTTCTACGTTTTTTCTTAAAAATAGAGTAAGTTCGGGTAATATGGCACGCCATAAGCCTTTTTGGGAATAAAACAAATTTGTTTTGAGATCGATCAGTTTTTATTTTACAATTCAGTCTTAGAACTTATAAAGAATAAATAATTAGAATTTCAAAACAATCAACATTAAGAAATAATTTACAAAAAACAAAATCTGAACCTTCAACAATTGACAAATTTTAACAATGGAAGGGCAATATGGCCTGGGGCCATATTACCCACAAATCAGGTGAGCTATATTGCCCTCCAGAAATATAACAGTCTCTAATAAACTTTGTGTTACTTTGCAGAACATATTTGTCATTTTATTGGTGAATGTGGTTTCCGCGAAGCCATTATCTAAAAAAAAAACATAATAGAAACAATATAAAATTATGTGGACAATATGGCCTGGTACCATTTTAGCCATCCATCTGGTGAGCCATATTGGCCGCAGGAACGTTTTTAATAGGTAAAAGTCTAGCCTAAAAATGAGCAAGAAATATGTTTAAAATCTATCAAAATACTACACATGAATAGCTTATCTACAAACCTGTGTAGTACCAATCTAAAAATAACTACAATTTCAAGAAATATAATGAGTAAAACTTACCAAAAAATTAGATCACTTTACGTAATTTTCGATCGAGCGCCCGCACGGGACGCACATGCACACTTCGTCTCGCGCGAGTTGACTGAGGAAGTGAGGGGAAGCGGTGCGTTGCTATGCCGAGTCAAGCGGTCGCAAGTGTTCATTCATTTCAGAGAAATCGCAGTAGGCCATATTAACCGACCAGGCCATATTACCCGAAATTACTCTACAATTAATCCATTATATTAATTTCTTTTTAAGAATCACGTAAAGATGTTTTGTATATTCTTTGGCGTAGATATTAATGATCGGTAAAATAAAAGTAGCAAACCAAAGAGTTGACCTTAATTTAATATTTACCTCTAAACGAGTACCATTTTCTTACAATAAAATTGAGTTGATTTTTCAATAGTACAATATTATATTTTGTAGATAAGTTAAAGAAGAGAGACTAGGGTAACTGTATTTGTGTGAAGAAAGTGTATACGATGTAAGTTTAATGAAAAGTTAAAGCATATTTGGTACGTTACGATTTAAACAACATACTCACGCGTTAAACAAAATACCAACTTTACTGCCATAATTATGACATGAAGCTGAAACTGTCATAACTTTTCATTTGTTGTACAAGGCTTACACATACATACAAAAACTGTATTAGACCGCAGTAATTACGCACTGCGGAAGAGCGTCTGGGACACGTAGGTACCTATTTTTATAATTGCACTCTCAACACACGTAAAAGTTAAGATGATGTTTATACTTTTTTAGATCGTGAAATATAATACGAGCTTGTGAATTCATACATAATTATTACAATCTTTATATGATTATTCTACTGTTTTATAGATCAATGCTATTTTAATCCCTATTCCGCCTACTGAGGCATGCAACGTTCATGTGTTGCATGCCTCAATAGGCGAAATATAGATTGCATAATAGTTATAATCTATCACCTTAGTTATTACTTTACTATGTACCCATATTCAGCAATGAATAAATTAATTATAAACTCAACAACCTATATAATAAGCTGTGAGAATTATGTATGTAATGTTTTCAACTTTCTCTACCGCGGTACTGAAATACGATTGTCAAAAATTCATTAAAATTCAACCAGACCGTACAACTTCATTAAAATTTTGGCCAAAAACTACAACAGTAACAGAACGCCGACTGACGTAATCTCCTTTGACCATAATAGAACAGAATGAACTAATTTTCGAGCTTTGTCCGAATTAATTTATGACTGGCTACTGCACGAATTTGGTTATGCTATTTTGGTAACTTTATAGCCAATTAGTTATGCTAGATAGATTGTCTGTAAGGTTATCAGAACTTTAAGAACATTTTACGACTGGTTTACTGAAATTCGCCATACTAACATAATTTAAGTATCTTGTTTCGAACATAACATACCGATCATGGTGGTAGAAGTTTATTACTTAAAACTTTTTAGGTATAAATAAAGGATTCCTGTGCTGCGCTGCAGTTAGCAGGTCTACTCCTTGCAAGTGAGTCTGGCTTGGACTTTTTTGCAAGCATTGTAACCTGCATGAAACATTCTGTGTCGTTTTACTAAAGGATACTAGGATTTCATAAACAGTGAACAGTAAATAGTGCATTAAGCTACCAGAGACTACCCCGTATCAAATCTGACAGTGTGTGCAGTGCATACGCTCGATAATGCATGTTCGATAGCACGCTTCAACGCCTGGTTGCACGAAATGCTGTTCGGATTTTGCAGCTTTGCACGCTTTGGCGCCAAAGTCTGGAATATTGCATGTTGTCGGGTTAATATGAAGTGGGTCCTGATTGTTTTAGCTAAAGGTTTAGCGAAGTAATCATCTTAGAGAATATTGGTCAAAAGCGGATATTTTTAGGGTTCCGTAGCCGAATGGCACAAACGAAACCCCTATAGATTCGTCAAGTCTGTCTGTCTGTCTGTCCGTCCGTATGTCACAGCCACTTTTCTCCGAAACTATAAGGCCTATTCTATTGAAACTTCGTAAGTAGATGTATTCTGTGAACCGCATTAAGATTTTTATATAAAACTAGAAAAAAAGCAGTTCATTTTGGGGGTCCCCATACTCAGAACTGAAACTCAAAAGTTTTTTTTCATTACCCAATTACCCATACGTGGGGGTGTCTATAGATAGGTCTTTGAAAATGCTATTGAGGTTTTTAACAAAATTTTTTCTTAAGTGAATAGTTTGCGCAAGAGACACTTCCAAAAAGGAAAAAATGTGCCCCCCCCCCTCTTACTTTTCTAAATTAAGAGAATGATAAATCTAAAAAAAATAAAGATGTACATTGCCATAAAAACTACCAATGAAAATTGCAGTTAGCAGTTTTTTTTAACACGTCATAAACCGCAATTATCGCATAGAACAGTCACTACCACTGCGAACGCGTTAAAACATCCATCAAAGTTACAACGAACTACAAGAACTTTTATATGTTACTAGCTGCTACGGAACCCTTCATGGGCAAGTCCAACTCGCACTTGACCGGTTTTTTTTATTTCGTGTAGACAAAGTAACAGTAGATAAAGGTTGGTAGAAAAGTTGGTTTAGTCTCTTATTCGTTTAGTTTTAAAAATCTCTGCTTAAACAATTTAAGAAGAGATTATGTTCTATTTATTTTTGGTTTCATTGTTAGTGAAAATACTGATCTCACCAAAAACATCCCTGTTGAAAAGGAGGCCAAGTTCCTATGGGCTAATTGTTCGCCTAAAAAAGGGTTGAAATCCAATCCAATGCCAAGTTTAGATGTACTTTAAATAATCTAAAAATATCTAAAATAATGTTTCTTCTAAATTTGAACTTGGCAGGGTTTCGTGCAGTACGCAACACTTGATTAATTGTATAATTAAATTTATTATGTATATAATTAAATTAACCTGCCAAGTTCAAATTTAGAAGTAACATTATTTTAGATATTTTTAGATTATTTAAAGTACATCTAAACTTGGCATTGGATTGGATTTCAACCCTTTTTTAGGCGAACAATTAGCCCATAGGAACTTGGCCTCCTTTTCAACAGGGATGTTTTTGGTGAGATTTCAATACTTTTTTTCAAGAAACTGTACCTATTTTGTCTTTAATAAGCTTTAAAGTGTGCATTATGTATACATGACATTATTTTATACTCTCTCTCAACAAGACAAGCTCTCGAAAGGATGTCCCAGTAAAGGTCCATTTTGTTTCAATTATTATTTTTTTATGAAAATACAATGCTCGATATTCTGTGAGTATTTCAAGCGTCTACTGGTTGCCCTCATTACCTATTAACACATAGCAACGCGCGCCTTAGATAGTTCGCGTTGCTCTATAGTGTTATACAACGCGCGTCTTTAGACAGTTCGCGTTGCTCTATAGTGTTATACAACGCGCGTCTTTAGACAGTTCGCGTTGCTCTATAGTGTTATACAACGCGCGTCTTTAGACAGGTCGCGTTGCTCTATAGTGTTAACTATCCTTGTATAGATCCTCTACGGTAGGTACAGTAAATATTTCAAAAAGAGTTTGTGAACTCTATGTTTAATTTCTTTTTCAGAATATTGATGACATTTGAATAATGACATTATAAACACGATATCTACGTCTACAACATAAATTGTGTGTTTGTACGTAAATTGTTTATACTGGAGAAGAATCTAAAATATGGACTATTTGTTTACCATTTCCTATGAAATAGCTATCTTTGAAATATTACACCTACCTAAAGTAATCTGCTGAAAGCGTTGTTCACTTTTTAAAGAACAAATATTTACGATGAAAGTCAAAAAATAAGTCAGTATGTGACCCGTATAATGTTCAATCATGGCGACACGAAATTAATTTCATTGAGCAACATTTGATTGTGCTGTACCTCCAAAAGTATTCATTTAATTTGCATGGTGTAAAGGGAATGAATGATCTTGATGAAATGGTCAAATTAACTAACGTATTTAAATTGTAAAGGATACCTTATTACCGAATATATAAGACAAAGTCGCTAAAAATCACGTTTGTTGTATGAAAGCCCCCCTTAAATATTATTATGTTTTTGTTTTCAGTATTTGTTGTTATAGCGGCAACAATAACACATAATCTGTGAAAATTTAACTCTCTAGCTATCACCGTTCATGAGATACAGCCTCCTGACGGACAGACAGACAGACAGACAGACGGACAGCGAAGTCTCATGAATTGGGTCCCGTTCTTTACCCTTTTGGTACGGAACCCTAAAAAGGATGACTCACGCTACGCAGTGCCGGGTCCGAGCCGAGTGCCGGCCGCAGCAAGGTCAATATTATATATATTTTGTGTGAACAAACTCACGTTAAACCATAGATTTAGAATTTTTCGCGCTAAATCTACGCGTTAAACCGAGCGGCAACTGAGTGACAGCCGAACTACGGAAAGCGCTCATAAACAACTCGGTCCCGCCTCGGCTCGGCCACGGCCCGTTGCATGAATACAGTGCCACCGAGCTTCGCCCGAGCAGTCGTGAATGCAACCGGCTCGGTGACCGTGCTACGGCCGACACTCGGCTCGGACCCGGCACGGTCTAGCGTGAGTCATCCTTTAGAATGCTTGCTGATCTCTAAACTACTGGACGAATTTGATCCAAATATTTCACAAATATGAATAACAATATTCAATGTGCAGTATTGACTTTTCCATAATTTGTATGTATAGAGAATTTGATTGACATTAATCAAAACATTGACAACATCTTTCTCAAATCTGATTGAGTTTTTAAACATGACATGTGTTAAAATAAAAAGTAAATTAAATCAAAAGAGTCCTCTCATCACTAAGAAGTATTGATACAAATTCTAATCAAAACCCCCCGAAGAAAACAATTGTTGCCCCCTTTTAGCCTGTTCTGGAATGAATTTCAATAAAATACGAAACACATCTTCCATCAATTATGTTAGAGATGATTTATGCAAATTTTGAAGAAGATCCGACCAAGGAATCCTGTGGTCCCATACAAACTTTGTAACCCTTTTCCAACTCACGCTTGACCGATTTCTCAAATTTCTCAATTTTTCGGTAATCTACATATAACACCCGATCTGTGTGCCAAATTTCATAACGCTAGGACAATTGGAAGTGGCCTAGAGGTTTTGATGACCGGTCAGTGAGTGAGTGAGTCAGTCAGTGCCAAAATTAGCTATATTCACAGGGTCATATTTCAGGATCTACTAAAGCTACATCTATGAAATTTGGTACACTGCCTTAGTACTAGTATATGATTATGTACGTACAATTTTATTTCTGTACTTGCAATAGGCACTGAGCTACAGGGGGGTCAAAAGTGGGTCGAAGCGGTTCGTGTAAATAGAGTACGGCATGCGCTCGGCCTGTTGCTGGAACTTGGCCTGCGCACTGCCGTGCGCTTAGATGAGGATTTGACTTTTTGAAGAATTAAAACAATGAATTCCACACATAATCACTTTAAAATTAGTAATAATTCTGTATTTTACCACTTTGAGAAAACAAGAACAATATCATTTTAAGTAACCCTAGCCTAGAGTGGTACCCAGTTCTAGAACTGTAGGATTCAGATACCTTACTTGTATACAAAAACTACTTTTAACAGTCAGGCATAGCGTACCCTCGGCTAAAAGGTTGAGTTGTTATGGGAACTAGGACTTATAGCTCAGATAAAAAGAGTTCTATAGGAGCAACCGAGCATCTATATCGAAAGTAAAACTAGAACAAACAAATTTTATGCTCGGAAAACAACTTGCCCTCTTCATATAGGTACTAATACTCTGATATTTCTTTTTATTGAACGCCTCAGGTAATGATGAGTTGTGTAAGTAAACTACTTCGCTACTGAAATAGTTAGATAAAAGTTACAAGGACTTTCTTACTCCTACGAATATGTGTGGAAAGGACCTTGTAACTTCACAATACTACTTACAATAATAAGGGAAAGTAGTGTCTAGAGCTTTCTCTATCAAATATAAAGTTGTAGACAATAGAACTATGTGTGTATGTACACTAATCTTGAGACTAATACATATACTATTATAGTGAATCTGTTTGTTTTTACGATAGAAGGTACGTTTTTTATGTAGACTTGAACTTAATTACCTAGCATATTAATCTACAAGAACTTGATATACTGGGGGAACTGTATACCTTCTTTTTACGTATTTTGAGACCAGGACCTTCGGGGACTAAGCTAACTACACCTTTGCGTGTTCCAGGTAAAGGTTCTAGGACCTTTAGGAGTACTGAGGTCAGAAAGTGGTATCTCCCAACAATGCCGAAAGTAAAATGTCAAATAATACAGTTTCCTTCATGCTCCGAAAAGAAAGATTTGGACGTAACTGGCATGATGCTAGGATAATGAAGAAGAATAAAACGATTATTTTATCTATACCTACTTATATTATTAAGAAGAGATTTTATTGCTCTGGAAAATATTATTTCACTTAGTTGGGAAGCTATTCCCGTGTGACATCAGCTATATTATATTCCCGGGAACGGGAGCTACGCGAGTGAAACCACGTGACGTGCGATAGTTAATAATAACGTTGAATAAATATATTTTTATTACTGCGTCAGCTCCAATTCTTTAAGAATTTCATTTAAGTTTGACTTTTTTACATAACTTGCTAAAAACTTATGAAACATCAAAAACTAGGAGAAATAAATCACATCATTAAAAGAAACTTACCTAAGTGACAGATAAAATACACCAACGCCGCCAGCCGCATCGTGGTTGTCTCCTTACATCATTAGCGGGGCTTCGCTAAGTCACTTGTCATCGTCAAAAGTCACTTTCAAGTGTCATTAGTGTCACTTCACTGCACACAACTTGTTACTCTAAAAACCTGTAAAGAAGAAATTTTTTCTCTCAATCATTTATAACAAGTTGCCTACTAGCGCTTTCTTTTTGTGTTAACTTAAGGCATTTATAAGGTTAATCTAATCGAGAGATAATATTCGCATTAGTTTTTTTACTTAATGAAAATAGGTATTAGTTAAATTGCTATGGCTTATGGACCAGAAGGTCACAATGATACCAAAGTTATCGTCTTTCGAAAATGACTTGCGTGCTTAACTATACTCGTCTGTCTACATCAGATAAAAAGACGCCGGGCGGACTAACCTTGGAATCATTCAAGAAAAATAAAACCTGGTTTTTGGTAATACCATTTCGGCTAGCCACCTTGATTCAACCGTTTAATTACATTCTGTGATACCAGAAGATACACGAGAAAAATCAAAATTATATTAAGATGAAATGCTCAATGAAATTTAAAAACTTGTTACTGCCCTTCAATATGTTAAGTCTTGGCATCAGAGGCCCAAAATAAGTACAAGGTAATATCGGTAGTGTAACGGTCACTTAAAGCACCGAGAATAGTTAAGGGTGGGTTTTATTGAAGTAAATATAGTTTTGCCGTTTTAAATTGAATTGAATTATAGGTCATTCCGACTCTAAATATTTCATTCCACAATCTCGAAATTTAAGATTTATAAATGTCTAACTACTAAACAACTATTGTTATAAGATCAAAGAAACAGAAATAACTTGACAGCCTTAAACACAAAACTGTCAAAAGTAAGAAGTGGGTTAACTTGCTTTAACTTTACGGGGTTCTTTCATGATTTTCCTTATTTTGTATTCGCTGTGCCTGTCAAGTAGTATTTTTCATCTTGGCAGCTACTTGCTCCATAAACTTAAATGAATTCAAAACCCAGAGGTATGTTTTATTGGCTGACGGAAGTAGTTATGATTTCGAAGTTTGTTATTGTAATTGTTGGAAGCGAATGTCATCCACCCTCCATTAAGTATATGAGCGCCTGAATCTCGTCTATTGGTCAGTAACTGTACATTTTGAAGGTTTTTTAAAAATCTAAGGTGATGAGTATTATGACCCAATTGATCGAAAGTAGTCCGCACTGCTGATTTAGCAAAATTCATATATAAAGGTTACCTTTTGCGTCGTCGGTCGTGAAGTCCCAATACATCACTAAACCTTTTATGTTGTCACCAAATACAAAATATAGACTCTAGATAAAAAGTTATGTTTTGAAAGCATGACAACAAACTAGGTACCTATACAAAGTATACATGCACACGACACGCTTAGAGGAAAAGCGGTCACTGTACCCAATGGAATTTCGCAATAACGTAGGTGTCGTACTCCGGCACCCGACCCTGTAAATACCTGATATGGCCCCATATTTTGCGATAAAATCCTTTTTGTGAACTCTCTTATATAGTTTCTTTTTCCTTAGTAATGTCATCATTGTCGTTGAACCAAGTTGAATACATTCTAGGAGGCTTAAAAATGTTTTCAATCAATCCATTTCAACACGGCAATAATTTCATCATGTGGGACCGAATACACCGGTGAAAGTGATCATAAAACTGTATGTGTCTATATGCAGATAGCGTCGCCAATTATAAATGATAAATAATTTAAATGAATTTGTTAAACAGTTTGACCAAATAATTGACGTAACTTTACACTGATTTTGTATTAATTACATGCATAATTTATGAAGTTAATTAGGTAAAATAATTTATATGTCGTCACACCAAAACAATTCAACACACAAATATTAAAATCTATATCTACATGCAATAAAACTGTGGAGGGTCGAGAATCTGTACATGGAAGATATTATGAGAATTTTAAATGTAGGGCTTTCTTCAATCGATACTGAAGCCGAAAATGTAATTTAAAAATTTTTGTCTCTCTGTCGAATGTCCCGAATGTCCCGGAATCGAAAAAGTATCTTTGGAAGAGGGGATGAATGACAAAATGGTTTTTCAGTTGTAAATTCTCAATACGCGTAGTCCGATTTTAAATATTTCTTTATCAATATCAATACATATAATAAAATCGTAACAGGTCGCTGTCTGTACATGGAAGATATATAAGAAAAAATATTATAGGGGGGCTTTATGAACGGAATAGAACCCAAAACAATGATTTTTAGAATTTTTGTCTGTTTGTCTGTATGTCTGTATGTCTGTATGTCTGTATGTCTGTATATCTGTTTGTCTGTACGGTTGTGCACGCTAATCTTAGTAACCGCTCAACCGATTGCAATGCGGTTTTTTTTATTGTGTTGAGGTTTGCTCCAGTTAACATTTAGCGTTTGTTTTATGTAAATCGGTTTAGAAATAAAAGAGTTATAACACTTTTAAGAATCAGATATTTTGAAAATTTTAATTGTAGGGATTTCTTTGAATGTGGCTGAACCTAAACTGGCGTGTTGGCTTAATCATAAAAGAGCTTAATGATTAAGACTATTTTTAAACAATTCAGTCCGCGCCGAAGGCGTGGACTGAATTGTTTTAAAATAGACTTAATCATTAAGCTCTTTTATGATTAAGCAAACAGGGCAGTTTCAGACGCTGCTTGATGACTCTGATGAAGAAATACCTTTCCTTTCATACACCTTATGTGACGTAAACGAAGTTGCGGGCTCAGCTAGTTATTAATAAACCGGCCAAGTGCGAGTTGGACTCGCCCATGAAGGGTTTCGTAGCAGCAAGTAACATAATATAAAAGTTCTTATAGTTCGTTGTAACTTTGATTGATGTTTTAACACGTTTGCAGTGGTAGTGATTTTTCTAACCGAAAATTGCAGTTCATGACGTATTAAAAAAAACTACCAGCTCTATCTCGTTCAAACCGATTTTCGTTGGTCGTTTTTATGGCAATGTACATCATATATTTTTTTTAGGTTTATCATTTTCTTAGTTTAGAAGTTAGAGGGGGGGGGGACACTCATTTTTCGACTTTGGAAGTCCCTCTTGCGCAAACTATTCACTTTAGAAAAAAATGATGTTAGAAACCTCAACAGCACTTTGGAAGACCTAGCTATAGATACCCCACACGTATGGGTATGATAAAAAAAAAATTTGAGGTTTAGTTCTGAGTATGGGGACCCCCAAAATTTACTGTTTTTTTTCTAGTGTTATATAAGAATGTTAATGCGGTTCACAGAATACATCTAGTTACCTAGTTTCAATAGCATAGGCCGTATAGTTTCGGAGAAAAGTGGCTGTGACACACGGACGGACAGACAGACAGACAGACATGACGAATCTATAAGGGTTCCGTTTTTGCCATTTGGCTACGAAACCCTAAAAAGGCAGTACATTAAAGATTGTTCCTCACTAGTTTCAATACTGAGGGTTTTAGATAACGTAAAATTCAAGGGTTCCTCTGAATGTAAGGGCTATTTTAAACTGGCGTATTTGCTTAATCATAAAAGAGCTTAATGATCAAGGGCATTAAAATATTTCAGTTCACACCGAAGGAGTGTGCTGAAATCTTTCAAAATAGACTTAATCTTTAAGCTCCATTATGCTTAAGTAAACAAGGCAGTTCCACTTGCTTCTGTGAGTCTGATGAAGAAATACCTTTCATTTCATACACCTTATGTGACGCAAACGAAGTTGCAAGTGTCAGCTAGTTAAAATTATGAAGTTAATAAATCACGTTACCACAGCCTTGAATAAAAGACGTCCAACAAAATTGATTCAAATAAACGGAGTAGAAATAAACCGTTCTCAATAACCAGACCAGCAAATAACAATTACGCCCGAGTGCAAATATCGGTCAAGTTATAATAACAACAAATAAATAAATACAAATAACAATAGCAAAAGTAAGAAATCCTACAAAGAAGAAACTGTCAAAGTTCCTTTATTCATACTTAAACCAAACTTTGGCTAACTTATTTCCATTTGCTTGCTGAGGCGACAGAAGAGAAGTTGTTGATAGATAATTACATCCGTCTTCGTTACAACTGACAGGCAAGCTCGACTGGTCACTTGACTATTCGTATATAAATTATATTAGTGAATGTCGATTTATTTCATTTAGGACTTTACCTAGGTTCTGGAGAATGTCATTTAAGGTGTTTCAGTATCTATGCGACAGTCGTTATTGTCTTTGTTGATTTGATCGGATTGATACATGATTCTTAAATTTTTGTTTCGGAGTTTTCATATTTTATTTTCTGTGTACAATTTATGTACTTATATATTAGATATAAGTATATATATCAGCGTTGACAACTATTTGAAAATGGTCTACGGTATTTGCTTGGTTACTTGGATGTGCATTTAGCAGGGATGAACGGTACACCGCTGATGTAGAAAAGAGGGTAACTGCGGGCAATAGTGTGAATGGAGCGTTAGGCAAACTTTTAGGTACCAAGGCCTTAAGTCAAAAGGCCCAACTCGCAGTACACAATGCGGTGCTGATACCTACGCTAACGTATGGAAGCGAGAGTTGGGTATGGCAGGAAACGCATGAACGTAGAATAAACGCGGTCGAGATGCGCGCGCTACGCAAAATAATAGTTAACTATAAGTTTTTAACCAAAAAGAGGGAAACCCTAAACTAGCACAGAGTAATTTTTTAATTACTCGATGCTAGTTTAGGTTGAAGGCAGCAATGATGAAAATAACATCTCAAATAGAATTCATAGGGAAAAGAATAAGTAATATTATAAGTATCTGGAACAATTTATCCAGTTCACGTCAACGTTTAAAATGTGATGTGCACCTCAAAAAAGGAGCGTTAAAATATTTGCCAAACGTAGCGTAACCTTTTGATCAGGGTATAGAAGTCTGAAGCCATTCCAAACGTGTTTGTGCAATCACTGCGAGAACGCGAGAGAGGAAGTGTGTTTCAGTTCTTGGAAATTCCAATTTGAAATTCCTTTTGTATGGTCTATAAACTTCAGCGAAAAAAATATTGGAAAAGTTCGTCAGCAATCAAATCCATATAAGGTTTCCATTCGTAAATTCATGTTTGATGTATGAATAAAATTTACTGAGCACGAAGTTAGTATAATATTCTGATTTATCAAATATATATCTATACTAATACTAATACTAATTATTATAAAGCTGAAGAGTTTGTTTGTTTGTTTGAATGGTTGAACGCTAGGATCTCAGGAACTACTGGTTGGATTTCAAAAATTCTTTTACAGTTTGATAGTCCATTTATTAAGGATGGCTATAGGCTATATAACATCACGCTAAGACGAATAGGGGCGAAGCAGCAATCAATAATGTTACGAAAACGGTGAATATTTTTTACCATCTAAGAGCATCCGAGACGTACGCCGCGTAAAAAGTTAAAAATACGTAAAAATTGTGTACTACAATATTGTTTCTTTTAAAAAGTTTTAAAAAAAAGTCCGCGGCAGCATATGTCTATCTCTTAAGGTTCGCTCACAATAACCTAATTTGTCTGTTTCTTAAGGTTCGCTCACAATATTATAAAACTGAAGAGTTTGTTTGTCCTTGGATCTCAGAAACTTCTGATTGCATTTCGAAAATTATTTTACAGTTTAATAGTCCATTTATTGAGGATGGCTAATGGCGATATAAAATCACGCTAATGCGAATAGGAGCGGAGCAGCCATAAATAATGTTTTGAGAACGGGGAAAATTTCTTTCTTTTAAGAGCTTCCGCTGAGTACGTTGCGTAAATGGTTAAAGTTACGTGAAAATTTTGTATTACAAAAATGTTTCCCTTTAAATGTTACAAAAAAATGTCTTCTACAGCATATGCCTATCTTTTAAGGTTCACTTACAATAACACCTTTTGATAAGTTTTGAAGTATGAGCAGCAAATGGGAGTAGGTAAACGTGGTCTGTAGTGGTAGCCAATCAACTGAACGATAAAAACCGGCCAAGTGCAAGTCGGATATACATGAGTTCCGTACCAAACAAGGACGGGTGGAAGTAAATGCAACGGGAAACATCATTCTATAGGTATATTAATACCACACCATATAGATATTTATTTATTTATTTATTTATTATAATAGTACAACCACATCATACATATTTAAACATTAACAATAATGAGCACATGGTATTACATCTGATATGAATGACAATTACGGTGTACATAGCATTCACCATAAAAATATTACATTGTTTTATGTAAAGTGAGTAATATTTAATACTAACTAGGCATAGGTAGATAAATATAAGTAGTGGTTTATTTTAATTTTAACAAAATTGGTTATAAATTGAAATAAAAAAGAAAGGACTTGGAATTCAAGTTATGCTAAATGTGTTCACTACTTTAATTTTAAATTTATCGAATGAAAGTTGAAAAATGTCAATGTCTGGATCGCAAGTGTGAATATTATTGCACAAATCAAGAATTCTGTTTACAGGTGATTGTCTGCCTAAATTTGTTCTACAAAAATTAATAAAGAAAAGTTTAGTAATTTTAAATCTAGGATAGGAGTGTGGAATGGCCAGAGGAATTTTTTCTAGTAGATAATTACACTGTATTTTATTATTCAGTAATTTATGGAGAAAACAAAGATCTAATAGGCGTCGGCGATTAGATAGACTGATCATGTTAAATTTAGATAAGCGTTGGTAATAAGGGCTCCTATGAGAAAAGCCGCTACAAAAGTACGCAATGTTTCGAGTAAAGGCTCGCTGCAGGCTTTCAATCCTTTGAGATTGGACAGCGTAAAAAGGTGACCACACTGTACTTGCGTATTCGAGATGGCTGCGGACGAGAGAATTGTACAGAAGTAGTTTTGTATCCTGTTTCTTAAATCCTACTGTATTTCTTCTCAGAAAACCAAGCATTTGGGCAGCTTTGGTGACAATATTGTCTATATGCTTTACAAAGGTTAGCCTGGTATCTACAGTAACACCCAAATCTCGTATTTCACTAACTTCTGATAAATAATCCCCGCCAATCTCGTACTTTGTGACAAGTGGTTTATATATTAATACCACACCTCTCTCCTTCTCAATCTCATGTGATGCAAACGAAGTTGTACGGGTCAGCTCTAATGAATATAAGCGACGCGACGGGAGTAAATGCGAAGGGAAACATTATATCACCTTAAATATTAATACTACACCTGTCTCTTTCTCGCTCATGTGACGCAAACGAAGTTGTGCGGGTCAGCTCTAATGTATATAAGTGACGCGACGGGACTAGGCGCGACGAGAGTAAATACGACGGAAAACATTACAATACTCAAAATATTAATACCATACCTCTCTTTCTCTAACTCTCATGTGCCGCAAACGACGTCGCGCGGGTCAGCTTGTCATTAAATATAATACAGAAATCGGTGCCCAGTAAAACTATGTAGGCTTAGGTAGGCATTCTTAATCTCTCTCATAGTCATTGGCACCGACTTCAGTATTATATTTAATGATATCTGATAAATCAGAATATTATACTAACTTCGTGCTCAGTGAATTTTAATTTTTTAGTTTTTAGTTTGGTTTGAAGTCGGTTTCATTTTTGTTATAATTTTTTTTTTACTATTTTTAGTGACGTGTAGACTGAAAATCTATCTATCTAGGTGTAAAGTTCTCGACAGTACAAATTAATCAATACCAAACACAGGGTATGCCGTATATCGTTAGGGAATTCTCTCTACTGTCTTTCGTCTCCATCATCAGATCAGCTTCAGACCTTTATTAAGTTGTACTACTTTAAAGCCTTTACTAAAAAAAATTACAAACACCCTAGATGCCCTACAATTTTTAAAAGTTCCCTTCGATTTCTCCAGGATGCCATCATCAGATCCTGACTTCCTTAAAATGGGACCACCTTGGGAGTATCTATATTAGAACGAAAAAACTTTTTCAAATCGGTCCATAAACGACGGAGTTTTGCGAGAACAAACATAAAAAAAATAAAAAAAATAATATATACGGTCGAATTGAGTAACCTCCTCCTTTTTTGAAGTCGGTTAAAAATAAGGGATTATTGAAAACAATAAGAAAACATTGAACAAGAGGTTTTTAACTATTTTAATTTGAAATCATACCACAATGATAAATTATTTACACTAAACACTCTTATGATTACTGAGCTACCATTTTCACTAGGTATTTATAGGTAGTAAAATGAATTTTCCCATAAAAAAATTAATCTTCTGTTGCTTGTTCGTCAACTAGTTGTGTTGATATTTCCTATATCTATAAAATAGTGTAATTTTGAAGGTGTATAGATCATAAAAAACTATTTGCAAAATATATCTGACAGTTTTATAAAAAACAGAGATAACGCCCGTCTCCGTTCACCAATAGCCAGTGTGCAGTAAAATTTTTATGCCCCACGTTTGTGTAATCAGACTGAAATGCGCCGGGTATCTAAGCTAAATCCTTTTAAGAGCCGGAGGCACAGTAAAATATAACAAAACGCCTGAATCTGATTACTTTTACAGATATATTTCTGGATTTAGTACTTGTATTTTTTGCTTGTTCTAGTAGTATGGAGTAATTTTAAAGCTAAGATTTACTTCTAACCGAACTTCTCTAAGTTCAATCCAGTTTATTTAAGGAAAGAGTGCCCCAGCTTCAGAGTCTAGATTCCATCATAACATCGAAACTAGGTATATTCTAGAAATGGAAATAATTTTATCAAACGTAGGTCGCTAACGATCCTGCTAGCTTCGAAATAAGCTGAAACAAATGAGCTCATTATACTGTATAATGAGTTATGGCGCTGAGATACGGATGAGCGCGTGTAATGAGAATTTTATAGTATAAATATGGCGATACGAGAAATCATTAATGAACGTTTCATTTTACCATTAATCATTGTTCTTCAAAATCAAAGCACTTATAGCTGTTACGTGCCTGTCCAAATTTCAATATCCAATTTTCGTGTTTGACAAAGCTGCCAACGTTATTCTTCGTTGAAATTCTATTATTGCCTCAAATTCATCACTGTCACAGCGTTGGGAAAAGTGATAGAAATTCTATCCTTAGTCTTAATCACAGACTCTTATTGATGAAACTGTAAGGATTACAAGGGTGATTGAATTTCTTACCTTCTTTTGTATAATATTCAATTTTAACATTTCGATTGAATCCAGATATTTTAAACGCTTTGTATGTTAGTGATGTTAAAGTTGAATACCGAGTTCAAACAACAATTTCGTGTTGCCAAAGTACAAACTTTTATTAGCTAAATCTGGGCAAGATATGTCTGAACTATTTATTTCTTTTTATTTATCATCAAGTAGAAATAGTAGTTTTCGATACAAGTGTGGGATTTCTGTTATTACAACGAGTTACGACAGGTGTTGACCCGAGCCGAAGGCGAGGGTAGACCGTCGGAACGAGTTTAGATAACTGTCCCACACGTTGTATTGAACAACTATATTTTTAATACAGTTGCGAAAAAATTAAGCAATTTTATAAATTAACTAGCTGACCCGCGCAACTTCGTTTGCGCCACATAAGAGAGAGTACCTGTTCCCGTCGCATTTACTCCCGTCAAGTTGCGTTTACTCCCGTAGCGTCTCGTCGTTAATATTCAATACTACGTGAGAGAGAGAGAGAGAGAGAGAGAGAGAGAGAGAGAAAGAGAGAGAAAGGTTTGTCGTCGCGTGTATTCCCGTCGCATTATTTTTAAGAACAATTTCGTTTATGAAAGAGATATCCCGTGGCATTATTGTAGAAAAAATTGATTGCCATTAATATTGTTATTGTGCACCTATGTATATCTGATAAATCAGAATATACTAACTTTGTGCTAAGTAAATTTTATTTTTAAGTTTTTAGTTTTGTTTGAAGTCGGTTTCTTTTTTGTTAATTTTTTTTTTTTCACTATTTTTAGTGTCGTGTGGACTGAAAATCTATCTATCTAGGTGTAAAGTTCTCGACAGTACAAATTAATCAAACCCAAACACAAAGTAACTGCTGTATATCGTTAGGGAATTCTCTCTACTGTCTTTCGTCTCCATCATCAGATCGACTCCAGACCTTCATTAAGTTGTACTACTTTAAGGCCCTTAATAAAAAAAATTACAAACGCCCTAGATGCCCCTACAATTTTTAAAAGTTCCTTTCGATTTTTCCAGGATGCCATAATCAGATCCTGGCTTCCTTAAAATGGGACCACCTTGGGAGTATCTATTTTCGAACGAAAAAAAATTTTTAAATCGGTCCATAAACGACGGAGCTCTGCGCGAACAAACATAAAAAAAAACGGTTGAATTGAGTAACCTACTCCTTGTTTGAAGTCGGTTAAATAATATTAGTCACGCAGCACACGCAACGTAGCTCTCAAAAGGAATAACTTTTCCCCCGTTTTTGAAACATTTACTATTATTGCTCCGCTCCTATTCGTTGTAGCGTGATGCTATATAGCCTATGACACTTCACAATAACGTAGCTTTCTATTGGTGAAAGAATTTTTAAAATCGGTTCAGTAGATCCCGAGATTACCCCATACAATTTAACAAATATACAAACACACAAACTTTACCTCTTTATAATATTAGTATAGATAAAAACACAAAAAAAAATGCCTCAGAAGTTTAAAAAATTATATATGTCGCCACACCGAGAATTACTAATTAAAATCTATTTGATTATAAATAGATTAAAACCATTACAATGAGCAACTTTACTGATACCTTACTATTTTTGATATAAGGTTCGAATAGAAATAGTTGTAGAATTTATTAACACTGATTTGTATAACTTGATGTAGTGGTGAACTAACTAGGTTACCTAAGTGTTATGTGACTATGTAGGTTCGTAAGAACCTACAATAAAAACTATTGTTAAATTCTTATTGACAATTATTACGAATATTGTCGACATTTAAAAATGTTTTTAATCAAAACAGGATTTTTGTTATTCCTATAGTTCCGGCAATGTTCATTTTACTGAGAATGAATTAATCTTTGTATTTTAACGATTTCATTCAATTTAACAGTTTGTTTGACTAATTAAATTAATAACTTTATTTCTCAAAAATAAATTGAACCACATTTCTTTGATTTAAAAAGAAAACATTAAATATCAAGCCACGTGTTTTGTAAGAACAATTTGAGTGGCGGGGATTTATAAATAGACAGTGGTTGTGGCCGAGGGCTCACTTTGTTGCTGGAATTTGGAGAGAAAACATTGTGAGTAGATTCTATGTTGGTTTTAATTTGGAATAAAAATTATGTTGTAATAACCTACTGGAAGTTAAAAGAGTGGCCGGAGTTTTATTGCCAGGTTCTTTTTTCTCCAGCTCTACCTATTGCGTTGCGAATCTGGCAGTAAATGTAGATTGTGACTTACATGAATAAAGATTTTTCATTTCATTTGATTTTATTTCATTGGTGTTCCATTTGCTTGTTTTGATTACTGTGTTTCTGAAATAAATACCGCCTAAGTATTTATTTCACTGTTATTTAACTAGATATCCATATATAAGTGTAATAAAGCATAAAGCAGACCCGATGACCTACTCCAGGTCAGCGGGCCTGCGCTTTTTAAAAAACAGCTGCCGCATGTCTACTCCGACATCAGAAGTGGGATCACTACCTACAAAATACTGTGCGAGACTATTTATTTTTCAGGATCTTTGCTACGAAGATTGTGTACCAGTTTACCAACGCGCCGCACGCGGTTACGGGCGCGCCGGCGCGGCGTGTTCCGCGGCTGTGCGAGATCCTGGTGCTAGTAAGTCTTCCACCAGCACCGTCACACAGCTACAACAGCAAAGGGGTAATGTACCACCTGAATTTTATTATAATATGATCACAGTGAAGTAATGTATGAGTGATCGCCTGTCGAAACAACAAAAGAAAATTATGATTAAGTACCGATGTGTTTCTACCCTCATATGACCTAGGCGGTAACGTCGCATTGGCGACTGCAATTGATGTAATCATGTTTTTTTTTTTTGTTTGTTTCAAACTAACTATGTTATCAAGTGACTACGATATACGTATGAAAATAACTAGACAGCTGAAGGGCCGCGCTAACATAGGTTGACAACTGGCTAGTTACCGCGTCCACGGTGAGGCCACCATAAGCTAGTCTGCCAGCTTAGTGGTTACGAAATTGCGATGCAGTAGCAGCGATGATAGGTTATGTTACCTCTTCTATATTATGTAAGCGTTCAAACGCGAATTGATCACAACCACCACCGAAACTGTTAAAATATTCCATTGATAGTGGAAACGCTTCTTACTGTAATTTTTGTAGTAAGTCCGGTCATACCTCTCGTGAGTGACGTTTTAAAGCTACTACAACAGATTCGGATAAACGTACGGTTGAAAGAAACTTGTGTTCCCAATGCGACAATAACCCGGCCAACACAACGGTTATACGGACAAACTTATAGTAGGTACTTGAATTTTATTCATTTTGATCAAAAGCCGTTTACACATTTGGTACCTGCTATCGCCGCGAAAAGCACATAACCTATAATATGAACTCTGTTCTTAACCAGTCCAGCTTGAACACAATGCGTGTGAGGATAGGTAAGGTAATTAATAATACCATCTTTGATAGCGGGGTTAAGTGCTTGTTAATTCGTGAGTCAATCTCATACAATTTGCCGGAAAACCGAAAACGTGTGGTCAATAAAATTACTTGGTGGCATAGGTTTCCTGTTGTTTCTACGAGCAAGTCTGTCTAGATTCTAGATAATAGAATTAACGTAGAAATTGAATGTCACATTTCACAAGATTATTACTTCAGACGTGTTGGTAGGTTCAAATCTATTTTTATTAGATGGCATAAGGTAACCTTGATATCGAAGATGACTTAAAAACACCCAGAAAAATAAAATTACCTCGAGTTCAGACAATGACCACAAAGGTAGTATAGCATAGGTTTGTATAGATGACGTTATCAGTACATATTTTTCTGATATCTGTGGTAAATACCGTAGGTTTTCTCTACAAGCTCTGTCACTAGAGCAGTAACTATTTACTAATCTGTGCTTAGAGTCTTAATATCATTCCGTAAACCAGGATTTCCAATCCTCATAGAATAATGCCTTTTCTTTTAACGGTCAATTGAGTATGCTAAAAATTTAGTACAGAACGGTCAAGTGCGTCCTAGCCCTAAAAAGGTTAAGCCTAAAAACTCTGATACCGACAAATGCTAAACAAATTCGTCTATTCAGTTGTCGCGCTGAATACTCCCGCTCGTTCATACCAAATATCGCTCCTGCTGTGGCTTCTCTTAATGAACTGACTATCTAAGGCGCTAAGTGGCAATGGACCCATGTTCATGAGGAAGCATGGCATAGAATATTTCTAGGAAAAGAACCTAGCGAATTGCTTCCTTGGCTGGGCCTTGACTTCGGGTCAATCCTTATTCAAATCAATACGCGCCGGCAGCACATAGTGGTTTTTTTTTTAGTATGCACATGACCGATGCGATGTAGAAACTAGATAAGTATCACTCGAGCGAACTCGAGATTTTGGTGGTAGTACGAGCGGTCAAACGTTTTAACTATTACTTGTATGGACGCCATTTCAAGATGATTATACGGTATCCCGACTGCGACGCGCTTTAAGCCTCGAAGCACAAGGAAGACTTGCTGTCTCACATCCATAATGGTATATTCGCAAAAATTTGAATTTGAAATAAATACAGGAAGGGCGAGCGGATGCAGCATGCCGATATTGTTAAACTGAAATACCTTTAACAGGCAAAGTCTTGAATAACAGTTTGATTAATGATTATTCATCTGAATAAACAGTAAACAACGTCGAGATGTAGAGACGTACAACGTGCTATCATAGACGGTTTCCATTGAGATGAGACCGTCGTGTTATCTGCAAGAAAATGTCAAGATAGGTATCTGAAAAGCGAGACCCAATCTTGGGTAGGTACACAACGGTTGACTGTTGTACCTAAATCTTTCCAAAGAAGCTTTAGTAATTAATACCTTAAGACTCTTCATAAAATTATGGAAGTTACTATTTTGAAAAAATTAGCACCGTTAGTAAAGATTTTTTCACCGTTAAAATTAGGACAATTGCATCGTTTTCAGAACCTCGAATGTTTAGATCAACGCAAGTTCACTTGCGCTCTATTAGCAAACTGACCGTGCCATTCGAAGCTATACCTACACGTCGACTTACCGAGTAAGCCAGGCACTTCATATGAACAGGAACGTGTAACCTTCACAGTAGACTCCTATGCATGTTCCCCCACCGCTAGGTGAGGCCGCAGTGGTAACTGTAGGTCTGTCGGGAGTTCTGGGGTCATCCTTCCGAGAGCTTACCCGGGGCTCCCAACCGTAGGCATATTAGGTAGGAAACGTGTGGTTTTTAGTCGGTAAGAGTCCGGCATGGCATTCATGTAGGATTCCCTCTTTATAAATACTCCTATGCAAAGTAAGTTCTGTTACGCTATACAAACTACAAAGGCGAGCATTGAACCTTGGTGGCCCAAACAAGTATTTCATCTCTTCCTAGCCCCAAAACAAGTGATTATAAACGATGTCCCTGTATAGTAGCCACAGGTATCATAAGGGATTACGAGACTTCAGGCATCAGATAGTCCAAACTGCAGGCGTAGCTCCTCTTATTTCAGTGCCAAAACTGTTAACCAGCGGAATTGCCTATTTTGGTCAACCACTGAAGTACCTAGTTTGAAACTTCTTGAACGGCACGTACAACAACGACACAGACATCTACTAAAGATAAGGCGAGATTTGACAGGAATCGTGCAAAAAAAAAAAAAAAAGATAGTTTTTACAGAGGCATCTTTGTTTAAGTTTACAGCGTTCTCGACAACGGCCGCTGTCTTCTAAAGGAAGCATTAGGACATCATAGACGGGCGCTAAAGGTCCCCACAATCAACAGCGGGGCGCCCAAAACCTCGTGGTGAGCTACAGCTTAGGTTAGGTCATCTGGCGCATTGGCGCTGACGGCACCGCACCCAGCGAGTACTTGATTCTCAGAAACCACAAATTGAAAAATCTGGTGAGGTATTTTCATTTTAGTTTCTTCAGTCTAATCGGTATTAAAATGCTAGCTGAATTATTAGACAAATGATGCTATTGGGACGTGGAGTCACCAAATTAGCTAATAAAATATTTAAATGAAAAGATGCTATTGGGGCGTGGAGTCGCCAATAAGCCACTAATATCCCTATCCTGAATCATATTATTTATTTATTATTTGTATTAAGCCACAAAAAGTGGATATCCCAATCCTGAAAGAATAGTGGTCCCCTGTGTAACACGGCGTACAAGACCGCTTAGGGCACAGCATCGACCTTACCAACATCCCCTAGGGCCCCTGTCTTTGACAGCATCGACCTCTCCCCTACATATCCTTACCCGTATATAAAAAAAAAAAAATACTGTTGTCATGTGGAATGAGCAGTAAGAACCACTAAAAGTGGATATCCCAATCCTGAAAGAATAATGGTCCCCTGTGTAACACGGCGTACAAGACCGCTTAGGGCACAGCATCGACCTTACCAACATCCCCTAGGGCCCCTGTCTTTGACAGCATCGACCTCTCCCCTACATATCCTTACCCGTATATAAAAAAAAAAAAATACTGTTGTCATGTGGAATGAGCAGTAAGAACCACTAAAAGTGGATATCCCAATCCTGAAAGAATAATGGTCCCCTGTGTAACACGGCGTACAAGACCGCTTAGGGCACAGCATCGACCCTACCAACATCCCCTAGGGCCCCTGTCTTTGACAGCATCGACCTCTCCCCTACATATCCTTACCCGTATAAAAAAAAAAAATACTGTTGTCATGTGGAATGAGCAGTAAGAACCACTAAAAGTGGATATCCCAATCCTGAAAGAATAATGGTCCCCTGTGTAACACGGCGTACAAGACCGCTTAGGGCACAGCATCGACCCTACCAACATCCCCTAGGGCCCCTGTCTTCGACAGCATCGACCTCTCCCCTACAAATCCTTACCTGTGTATAAAAAAAAAAAAATTACTGTTGCCATGTATTTACATGTGCGCAGGACCGTGTGTTGTGGTGTCATTTGGGAGAGGCCTACGTCCAGCAGTGGACTGATATAGGTTGATTTGATTCATTGATTGATGTGGAACGAGCAGTAGTAGCATTCAGTGAGCGCATCATAACCAGCTCACCGTCTTCATTAACTATGAGCGGTGACACTCTACATGCTACCACGATGTAAGGTTGGAATAACCAATGGAATTATATTTGCTTAACCAAGTTTTTCTGGTTCCGTGTACTGTAGAACTACCAAGCCTCAGCTTTTAATATTTATTTTGCAGATCTAGACCTTAACACACGATGCAGAGCACGCATCGCCGATCAGTATGGCCGTGTCGCCACACCGAGAATTACTAATTAAAATCTATTTGATTATAAATAGATTAAAACCATTACAATGAGCAACTTTACTGATACCTTACTATTTTTGATATAAGGTTCGAATAGAAATAGTTGTAGAATTTATTAACACTGATTTGTATAACTTGATGTAGTGGTGAACTAATTAGGTTACCTAAGTGTTATGTGACTATGTAGGTTCGTAAGAACCTACAATAAAAACTATTGTTAAATTCTTATTGACAATTATTACGAATATTGTCGACATTTAAAAATGTTTTTAATCAAAACAGGATTTTTGTTATTCCTATAGTTCCGGCAATGTTCATTTTACTGAGAATGAATTAATCTTTGTATTTTAACGATTTCATTCAATTTAACAGTTTGTTTGACTAATTAAATTAATAACTTTATTTCTCAAAAATAAATTGAACCACATTTCTTTGATTTAAAAAGAAAACATTAAATATCAAGCCACGTGTTTTGTAAGAACAATTTGAGTGGCGGGGATTTATAAATAGACAGTGGTTGTGGCCGAGGGCTCACTTTGTTGCTGGAATTTGGAGAGAAAACATTGTGAGTAGATTCTATGTTGGTTTTAATTTGGAATAAAAATTATGTTGTAATAACCTACTGGAAGTTAAAAGAGTGGCCGGAGTTTTATTGCCAGGTTCTTTTTTCTCCAGCTTTACCTATTGCGTTGCGAATCTGGCAGTAAATGTAGATTGTGACTTACATGAATAAAGATTTTTCATTTCATTTGATTTTATTTCATTGGTGTTCCATTTGCTTGTTTTGATTACTGTGTTTCTGAAATAAATACCGCCTAAGTATTTATTTCACTGTTATTTAACTAGATATCCATCTATAAGTGTAATAAAGCATAAAGCAGACCCGATGACCTACTCCAGGTCAGCGGGCCTGCGCTTTTTAAAAAACAGCTGCCGCATGTCTACTCCGACATATATAATCAAGACAGTAGGCTACCTTTTTACTATGTAAAACACAATAAACCTGAATATCCAAAATGGTGCCAACTGTAAAAGAATATATACCTTCCTAAGCAGAGACTATGGCAGTGCACTTCATACAGCCAAATTTTTATATTTATAAATTTAATTTGGCCGATACTTATATTAATTTATGCTTAAATTTTAATTAAAATTACTTTTAATCTGATATTGAAACAAGTTAGTATCTTTTTTAGAAATATTTGCATGTATCACAGACATTATTTTGACAATTGGGAAAGAAAACGCACGAGTGCGGGAATGGTAAAGAAAAAGCACGAGTGTGAAATAGCCCACATCCCGAACGCTACCCGTCCCTGTAATACGCCACTCTTTGAACAACTGTATTAAAAAAATGGTTTCATCATAATTACTTTGTCTATTTTTTTTATGAATGATACACTATCTCGATTACAATTGCTTTCAATAATGACACCGTATCTCACATTGCTTTCAATAATGACACCATATCTCACAGCTCAACTTCTGAGGGCATTATAACGTCGCAAATAGACAAGTTTAACGTGTAACATCATTCTTTTATAAAAATACGGTTACATATTTCTGATGACTCGTTTGTACTGAATTATTTACTAAAGCATAAATGAAACATTTTAAAAATGCCTCAGCAGTTTAAAAAATTATATATAATCAAGACAGTAGGCTACCTTTTTACTATGTAAAGCTACAACAGACTTATATAAATTGTAGCCGTTTAGTGAAAATTGCTTCATATATTAAAAATTAAATATTTGTGGACGTTCACACACAACATCATCTAGCCCAAATTAAGTTTATATAAGCTTGTTCTATGGGATCTAGACGACTGATAAACATACATATATATTTCTTAATACATACACGTTGTACATGGAAAACACCCAAACTCCGAAACAAACATTTGTGGATCACACAAATATTCGGACCGACCCGCGAACTCAGAACTCAGAACCTCCAGCTCCGCAGGCGGTATCACTGCCGACTACACCACAGAGGCAGTCAATACGTATTTACTTACCCCAGCCCATCTCATCATCCCAACTTTTAGTGTATTTAAATTGAACCAAATTAAATGTTTAATTATGAAAACTTGTATTTTATTATTGTTTTCGAGACTGGTTATGTTAAGAAAGACACCTCTAACTGGGCATTCAATTATTAAATTGGCCGCTCCCACTTGTGTATTAATAGTAATTGAAGGGAATCGACGGGGTTTTCGTTCCCAGGATACACCGAGAGATGGTTACCAACCCTCTACCCCAATGTAATTGGATCTGAAGTAGGTAAATAAAAATATATTTATGTGTAAATAATGAGTTTTTGATCTTTTTCAAACGATGTTCCTTCTTTTTCGAATTATTTCTTTCAATATCAAGTAAGTACCCATACACCGTTGTTAACCTTTTATTACTTTCACCGTTTATTCAGTCAACAGAACAAATATTAAAAACAATTTTGCCCCAGCTAGTTCTTTATTCAACTCACATCAAAGGAATTAAACGAATAAGTCGGCCAACAGTTCGTAGGATTTATTGAGCAATATCATAAAAGGTCACCCTATTGACCTACGAGCGTATGAGTTTGCTACGGTCAAACACATGTGTGCAACGACGATGAAATAATGTAATAAAATAAAGGGCAATATTCCATATCAATGATGTTTAGTTTGTTACTAAATATGCCAATACATGAGGACTTAAGGGCTTTTACAAATATTTTGTCTTTTAGAATTATTAACTAACTAGTTGTATTTGTATTACTACCGACAACTACAACTGTTACTAATAAATAATCGACTATGTTATTTTTTCCTTATATAGAATGAAGAATATTACATTTTCTATAATATTATGTACTGACAGTACAGTAAGGCAACTACGTTAAGAAAAATATACACAACATGTTTTTATTTAAGTGTAGATTTTAATTTGAAATCACAATCAGCAATCATAGACCAGTGCAGATAGCTTTTAAAATATAAAAAATTAGTAGTAGAATGAAACCTATTGCAAAAGCAAGAGAATGTGACAAAAATAACAGGAAAAATAATTTACGGGCGATCTGAGGTCGGGAAGTGAAAAAATGGGGGTTTTAAGAGGGGAAAAGGGGTTTTCTCGATTTCCGACAAAACCACAAGTCCTATGGAAAAATGTTTAATGGCAAAGTTGTAGGAAGTAAAAAATTCTACAACTTTTGCATTTACATTTTTATGACCTAACCTCAAAAAGTATGTCAAAAACTCAAAAAATCCAGATATTGAGTTTTTATTTTTTTCTATTACAAAAATGTTTGTCTTTTCATGAAATTTGGCAGAAACCTTTCTTTTTATGTTGCTAATGCACTGTAATTTTTTTGATCCACATTTTTGAGCACAAAAATTTGTCGAAATTTTTTATTTTATTGATCAACGCAACATAAAATCTTACGTTTTTTGAATTATTTAAAAGTAAATATTAATTAATAGCTCAAAATTGTACCTGAATGATTAAAATCTATCTATATAAATCTATATAATAAATAATAAATAAATATATATATATAACTCAAAGGTGACTGACTGACTGATATAGTGATCTATCAACGCACAGCCCAAACCACTGGACGGATCGAGCTGAAATTTGGCATGCAGGTAGATGTTATGACGTAGGCATCCGCTAGGAAAGGATTTTGATAAACTCTACCCCCAAGGGGATAAAATACGGGAAGCGGGAACGGAAACAAATTTTACGCGGGCGAAGCTGCGGGCATCAGCTAGTAGAAACATATGAATGGAGTTCTTTTGCATTTTCTGAAAAAAAATTACATTGTGATGTGATTATATTTTTACATCATCAGAAAAAAGAGATTTTAAGTAACAACAAAAAGCCCACCAATTTTTTAAAAATATCTGATATTTTGACGGGTGATTTTTTGATTGAAAATTTAAATGCTTTTGCGATATAAAGTCAATAAAAGGAGAAAAAATAAACATTTTGGATCAAAAAAATTACAGTGCATTAGGAACATAAAAAGAAGGGTTTCTGCCAAATTTAATGAAAAAGCAAACCCTTTTGTAAAAAAAAAATTAAAAACTCAAAATCTGGGTTTTTTGTGTTTTTGACATACTTTTTAAGGTTATGTCAAAAAAGTGTGAATTCAAAAGATGTAGACTTTTTTTATTTCCTACAATTTTGCTGTTAAACATTTTTCCATAGGACTTGTACTTTTGTCGAAAATCGAGAAAACCCCTTTTCCCCCCTTAAACCCCCATTTTTTCCACTTCCCGACCTCAGATCGCCCGTAAATTATTTTTCCTGTTATTTTTGTCAGATTCTCTTCTTTTTGCAATAGGTTTCATTCTACTACTAATTTTTCACATTTTCAGCTATTTTAAAGCTATCTGCACTGGTCTATCAGTGTGCCGAACAGTGCTAATGCAAAAGTGAGTTCTTGAGGCATACAAGTCTGGTACAGTAGCTATATTTTGATCATTTGTGTACTTCTATGACAAATCATAAGTTTTAGCCCCTCTCTATAAAATGGAATGCAGAGGGGCTTATGGCGAGACTTTGTCTATAGCTGTGACTCTATCGCATGAAACTACGTCACTAGGTCACGTAGATCATCTGTTCAAAGTTTGAAATAAAACAACAATGCCAATCGGATTGAACTTTCACTTTCACCAATAACGTGTTAGAGAGGGGCAGTCTGGTGAGAACAATCTCACGGCTTTCTTGTTATCTATGCCAAGCCACAGGCCTTTTGAAATAAGGTTCAATGTCACAGAGACGAGAAGAGACGGACATGGTGAATTTATAAGGGTTCCATTGTTTACCTTAGAACCCTACAATTTCCATATGAAAAAGCGAATGAAAGATTTGATCTCTTTTTCTCCATTAGTACCTACATCGGGTGAAAGGCAACAAAACTGATACGTATCACAATAAGTAAAAATCTTGCCCTTTCTCAGACGCTCGACTAGATTCGGCCTTTGCCAGTAATAGCTTTAGCTTTCATTGTGGTTACATCTCAAAGTTACAGTTCTATTAGATAGGTTTTTATTATCTGTATTGTATCATTTTTATGTATGAATGCTTGGATAAAAATATAGATACTGCCCGTTCGCTCTAACTTTGCCGCTCGGCTCCATACTAAAGTCGATTTTTTTATTAGACGAAGTAAATTAACAGCAACTAATGTCACTTCTTCATACAATGTTGCGTATTTTCTATGACGAAGTGACATTAGCTACTGTCAATTTACTTCGTCTAATTAACAATTCGGGTATACGCCTCTACGCCAGCGGCAAAGTTAGAGCGAACGGGTAGTATATCCAATTTGTACCAGGCAGCGTACTCTTAATGTAGCCAAGATTTCTAGAAAATACCGAACAACTAGTGATGGATGTTAATTAGAGCATTTTGAGATAGAGGGCAAGTTATGAGAGGTTGTAGCAATTCCTTTCGACGCATTTGATCAGAAACGCAAATGACTCGATATTACTTAGCGTTTTCTGTCTACTTAAGCAGAAAGTGAATTGACTGTGAGACATTGAATATATTGTATATCTAAGACCTAAAAGATTTGGATAGATGACTAAGAGTATAATATGTGACGTGCTATTGACCTCGCTATCTGGGATTCCGAAAACCAAGGATAATAGAAATGAAATAACAGTAAAAACGGAGCGTCAAAATAACGGAAAATGACAATAATAATGTTTGGATAGATGTTGTTTCTGAATAGAAAAATAGTTATGGAAGAGTAAAGTAAAGGTGGAGTGCCGTCGACTCTAAAATATAGTAATTTATATGCTCTTTGGACTTTTGAAGGCAACGGAAAGTAGTGCCAAAATAACGATCACTTACGAACATTATTAGAATAGACTTTTCTCACGTATAGTTCCCACGCATGTAATAAACTCTACTGGAGACAATGTACAATCACATTGTCTGTCATGGCTGTTAATGCATCCTTAGCTGACTGAGACAATTCCTCTCTATCCATAGAGTTGCCGAACTATAGAGCCCATAGAGAACCCATAGAGTTGACGTAGGGTAGGAACACACTCCACGTGATGGAGACATCCTACCCCAAGTTTTGTCAAGCCAAGTCGCGGTTTCCACCTCAGAACTCGTTTGCTTCATCGTAGCGTCGTCGTTACCTTTTTATTCAGCTATGAGATGCCCAACATACCTACTCTTCAGAGATTGCTTCAACCCTCATTATGCTGTAATACATAATTACGCTGTAGATAAAAACCAATTGACAGTATACAACGGAACTATTACCAATAGGTAAGTATACCTAAAAATCGAGAAGTTATTGTACATAGTAACTCCTTATCTGGTAAATTTACGGAGCGCAGGCTCTCTCATTTAGAAGATTAGATTTAAGAATCTAGACGGCCAAATGTAATGGCATTTACATAAGTAAATAATTCACGAAAAAGTTTTGAAATAAAAACACGTGAACAAGTTTATTCATTTGCGAGCAACATCTCAAAACATCGTAAAACCAATGTAAATAATCGTCAACTTGGGAGGTTTAAACGAAATAATATTTTTAATTTTATTTTCAAGTATACGTCTTCAAATAAACTTTCTGAGATAAAAAATAATTTTCGTCTGTAACGAAAAACGTTATTTTAGCACCAGCCTGTATAATTCATTATATCGAGATTCTCCTGTTCTTTGCCGTTGTTGGATGGATTGCGATTTTCCATTGTTTGAGACATTGGAGATAAACTACGACCAAGCCTAAGCAACCACTCATTTTATTCCTACAAGACCCGAGCCGTACAAGCCGTAGTGGAATTGGAACCGGTGTATGATTAAGTTACAGACACCCAATATTACTTTACTTAATATTTACTACCTAGTTTTAATAGTTCTATTTTAGAAGAAAAAAAAACGAAAAGGGCTATCATATACTAGCTGACCTCACGCGGTTTCACTTACGTAGTTTCCGTTCCCGTGGAAATATGTGAATAAATAAAATGTAGCTAGGTCAGTAAGGCTACGAAAACTGTTTATTTCAAAAATAAAACGTGGACTGTAATCAAATTTGAAAAAGAAATATAGGGTTCCATTATTTCTAAAGGTGGACCCACCTTTAGAAAATGAATGTTATTTTTGGGAAATCGACTGGTATTCTGTGCATTTAGACTTTATTTAAAAGTTTTATACTCAGAAAAAAGGTTATATTTTACCGTGTGTTTGTTCCCGAATATTACGTGTGTTATGTTTTGTGTTACGTAACACACGAAAAGATACGGTAAGATAAGTTTCCAGTGTGCTACATTCTTTCAAGTGTGTTATTGTACGTTACAGTTTCAAGTGTGTTATTGAACAGTTTTTCGTGACCTTACCCAGCTATGTCACCCGGGGATAGTGTAGCTTGTCAACTGTCAAAGAATTTTACAAATCATTTCAGTAGCCAGGCCGTGTGTTGTGGCGTGAACTGGGAGAGGCCTACGTCCAGCAGTAGACTTTTATAGGCTGATTTGATTGATTATGAATCTATTTACAAATAAATAAAATTGGAGTGTCTGTTTGTAATATTAAATGACCGCTTTCTACTACATGCCCATGAATGCATGCGCATGTAGTATGCATGCATGCGCATAAGAGAGCATGAATGTATATACGGACACATACCAAAATATATATTTAAAAAAAAATTGTCTGTCTGTTTGTTCCAGCTTATCTCTGGAACAGCTGGACCGATTTGGACAGTTCCCACGGTAAGCGGGAACAAGAACAAATTTTACACGGGCGAAGCTGCGGGCATCAGCTAGTTATACATAAGAGTAGTTCTAATTCAAAGTGTGAAAGCGAGTTACAAAATTTCAACGTGTGACATTTCAAGTTACATCACAACCTTCATAGTTCAATCAAAAGGTTTCGATCACTGAAATTCGACTGCACGAATATCTTTTTTTGTGAATGGCACAGAATTTACAAAAGCGGGTTGCAATGAGCCGAGAGTTTAAATTTACTCGAGCTACCCCAACCAGAAATAGTTGCAATCATTTCGGTTCGTTTTAAGCTACTAGGCAAAGTTTCATTTAGGTCGAGTATGAATTTATTTGTTCCGCTGTTGACGTTTATTGATACATTTTAAAAATTTTGCCAATACTACAGTAGTAACATAGTTGGTGGGTAGTATTCAGTATCAAAAATTGGAGTCGGAGTGTTCAGTATCAAAAATTATTTAAAAGGGCTACTGTACATGGCAGCCCCCTTAAAATGACTGTCGACCTACATGACCGGGGGCCTGTGAAGCAAGCCCAAGACAACAGTGTGACGTGATAGTACTTCACTCACGCCACACACTCCAAAAAGGGGGATGACATCCAAACAAAACCCCTTAAGATGCAGGATAGCAACTAAACGCCCTAGGTGAGTTCGGCATAGCATCCATGACCGATTTTCCACACCAAAAAAGCCCCCTAAATCTTTTTTGGTCTGTTTTTAGTATTCGTTTTATAGTGACAAGGGAATTTATCATCTGTGAAATTTTTAACGGTCTAGCTATCACAGGTGACAGGTATACAGCGGAGTCTTCATAATTTTAACCAACAGTAAATTTGTTTAACATAGAACTCTGCGGAATACAGCAATATTAATTGCAATATTCCGCAGAGCCCTGTGATAGAGTCACTGTGAAGAACATCGGCTACGGCTGCTACGGGTGCTACGTAGTACTTTACCACGTAGCACACGTAGCAGTTCACTTCAGATGACTTTTACTCTGTAGTCTGTTTGGAGCAGAACTCCACAAAGTTCCACAAGGATCTAATCTGAATCAATTGCCCTGCGCGTGATAAACATGCTGATCAACCGACGTGGCTATGTAAGAAGTTAACCTTTATTGAGGGAAGGAGAGGTCGGACAGCAGTCGCTTTTCTTAACAGGCGATTATGTTTTGATCTTGGATTCCAAGATATTAAAAACAACGTGCAGCTCTCGATCTGATTAAGAAGAATAAGAAAATTTTGAATTTCGCCTGACTATACCACACTCACAAGGTCTCGTCAGTTGTAAGCCCTCGAAGGGATATCGCAGGGTTCCCGTCAGAACATCAAATTTTCAAAATCTGTACATCTGATTCCTATTCGCATCTGCTGTATCATAAGTCTAATGTTTCACACAACACGCTACGACAACTTGTTTACACTGACAATGTCCTAAGATATAAGTTCATGACATGTCTGCCTATCTCATTGTTTATGAACAGTGATATGATAACCCTATTTAAATATTATGCGAGCCGTTGATAAGAGCACTGTACAACAATATACCTAATTATAATTATAAGAGTATAATACACAGTTTTCTCAAATCGACCGGCTAGTAAAGCAAGATTTGGGTCGAGGGGGGGGGGGCGAGTGGCAAAGACCAACGAGTTTCCACATACAAAAAAGAAAATCACTATTTTAGTAATTAATGAAATATTGGTGTTTTAAGCTTTACCTTTTAAATACTACTCGTCTCTACATTCTTAAACCTTCCTTGAATAATAACCATACAAAATATCCATACTATTTGTAATTTTGTACCTACTTATACACACGTGGCCTTCACTGGGCGCCACATATCTTAAACTTAAAAATAAATGTACAAGTAGCGCGACACCGATAAACTGCATCACGACTTCTTATCTATCTATAGTCAAAACAATAAATTATTACTTACCAAACAAAATGTATAAAATGATCCAGAAACATTTCATCACCACACAATTTTTTAATTAATCACATTAAGTCCACAAGTATGGCAATCAAAAGTTTTCTTTGAAATTGTTGTGGGTCACATGCACTGACAATGACAACACTTTTCGGCGAAAATTTTAACGAAAAAAAAACTAGATTTTTTTTCACACAATGACAAAAAGTACTGGCAGCCTACTACTTTTTATAGTTACATTTATAAGTAGTTCGAGAGTTGAATTTGAAATAGGAACATGGCGGGCCCGTTCGGAAAGATCACGAGCGTCGAGCAGACTGGTCGCTTCAGCCGGCAGAGAGCATTGCGCATGTGCACGTAACTACTTATAATTTGATATCTCACATCACCGCCCCTGTGACATTCTGTGGTAAAACCTACTCGTAAATTATTCAATTTTATTTACTTATTCGTTCGCTTCTGTGGAATATTATAACGATGGATGCTTTGACTTTTTATCTTCGGTTGTAAAGTGTGATGGGTTACTTATTTTATTAGGTTTGAGATTTATGTTATATCTTCATTTTAATAAAAAAGCATTAAATAAATAGGTACCCCAACTCGGTTTTTACGAGTATATAGTTGAAAATATATAATTCACGCTCCCTTCTCAAGTTTCACACAAATCACACAGAACATATTGCCCAGTTAAAAATGTACTTACACAAATTATGTACTTACATAAATAAAATTGTTTGTTATTGCAATTTCTATAAGACATTTTTTTTGCAGAACTGTGGAGCCATTTGTTTAAGATTAAAAAAATAAACAATAAATTGAATTACTTAAAATTTTATGCATTATTGCTACATAAGTAAGAGATTATTACTAGTGTGCAAGGCTAACCATAATTATATTGTGAACTCAGCTGCTTTTCCTAGTCAAGTGTACGGTCAGGTCAAAAAAACGATTTCATGTAAATACATCGTTAGATGTATTTAATTGACTAGCTGTTGCCCGCGACGTTGTACGCGTGAAAATTATGTTATAATACCAATTTGATTACTCTCTGCTCAGCCCCTAGGATATGTAGCGTGATAATATATAGCCTATTTGAATCAAATTTATTGAGTACTTTTCGAGATCCTTCCGGACAGGCAGTATATTCGCAACTGGCAACACTTTCGAGTTGTCAAAATTTTTAAATCTCTGATATTTTATAATTAAAATTAATGTAAAATCTCGATAAAAACTAGTAAAATTCCTTAAAATCAAATTGTTAGTATCAATAAAATTCCAAGCTATTTTTGTGTTGTTGTGTGAAATTTCGTTATGAAAAAAGTTATGAGTCATCTAACAGTTAAAGTGAAATTCGGAAGTAAATATCTATTTCCTGTGTGATAAATCATTTATTTGTGGTCATTAAGTTCGTTTTTTTTATCTTTGAGAATGCCGATGACCGAAAGGCGAAACCGGTCTGATGTAAATTAAATAAATGTTGTGGAACAGTACAAGTGGTGTTATTCAATCTTGCAATATACAGACATGTAGTGGGTAAATCACGGACAAATCGATACAACTTGTCTATAATAATACGAGTATAATAAAGAGCAACTATTAATTTTTTTGTTTGCATTGAATAGGCTCTGACACTACTGAGATAATAAAGAGCAACTATTTGATTTTTGTTAGCATTGAATAGGCTCAGAAAGTACTGAACCGATTTCTAATAGTGAAAGAACTTTCAAAGTTCTTTTACTATTACAAATCTTCACTATCCCCTTGTGATATAGGCTATATTTTTTATAATTGTATTCCCACCAAAACGCAAACTACGTTTACAAAACCGCGTGACATTCACTAGTCTATACTTCTATACTATTATACTATACTATTATACTATAATTCTATTCTATATTGACTGCCTCTGTGGCGCAGGCGCTAGTGATACCGCCTGCGGCGCTGGAGGTCGTGGGTTTGATTCCCACCGGAGACAAATATTTGTGTGACCCATAAATATTTGTATCAAGAGTCTGGGTGTTTCTATGTATAATATGTATGTATTTAAAAGTATATAAGTATTAATATCCGTGGTCTGATACCCATTACACAAGCAGGTTATTCCTAGCTTACTTTGGGATCAGATAGCGTTGTGTGAAATGTCCGTGAATATTTATTATATTTATTTATTATTATTCAGTGGTCGATCGACTTCTAGCGAGAACGGTCGAGTCACACACTTTCTTGCATAAGTGCGCGCTCGTGTACTAGTGCTGACGCAGCAGCCTACTCAAACGTGCACTGCCGTCACGGCCGTCGCGATGACCTACATACAGTCGTAAGTGAATCATGCATAATTTAGGATTTGCGGTAAGTTATAGTTTTATAATTATAACTTGATTTTAATCATGACAACTCCAAACAAAGTAGTTCTCAAAACTGAACTCGAACATCAATTGTACTCCCGGTACAAAGAGGAACAAAATGAGCGTCTAGAACTGCAACAGCTAGTGAAAGACCTCAGTAGCCAAATCGAATCACTGCAACAACAGCTGAAAGTAATTCAGGAACAAAGGAATGTAACTGTTCAGACGGAACATTCTGCAAATAATGAGCCCCAGAAAACTGTCGAATATCAGACTGACGAAGAGGAACTTGCCAGAGAAACTGAGTGGGTTCGTGTGAAAAGTAGGAAGAAGAGGAAGTTGAACACCTCACTATCTCCTCCATCGCAAGGAGTAAGCGCTATTGAATCTCAGGCTAGTGTAGAACCTGAGAAACCAAAAGCAAAAAAGGCACCCCCACCCCCTCCAGTCATAGTAGAAGACATTAAAAACTACCAGAAGTTTTATGACCTTTTATTGACATGCTCAAATAAGGACTCCTTCATGGTGAAAATGATGAGTGGGAACACCGTCAAAGTAAATGCCAGGGACGAAGACTCCTACAGGGCAATAACTAATTTATTATTACAAAATAATTGTCTCTGGCACTCGTATGAGAACAAACAAGATAGGCCGATTAGAGTCATCGTTAAAAATTTACCCTCTTCTTGTTTGCCAATCAGAATAGTGGAAGATCTGGATTCCAAAGGCTTTAAAATCCAGGAAGCCATAAACAAATTAAGTTGGAGGACTAAGGAACCTCTAAATATGTTTATGCTTTCCTTTGAAAAAGACGAAAACATAAATCAGATCTATGGTATTAAGACTATACTAGGCTGTAAGGTTGAAGTGCAGCCTTTAAAATCATCGATACTAATACCTCAGTGTAAAAGATGCCAAGCATATGGCCATACACAGAAATATTGTTCCAAGGAACCTAGATGTGTGAAATGTATTGGTAAACATCTGACCAAAGACTGCACTAAATCAATAGCAGAAAAACCCAAATGTGTACACTGTGGTCAGCCACACCCGGCGAACTACAGAGGGTGCATGGTAGCAAGAGAATTGCAAGAGCTAAAAAACAAAGCAATTAAAAAAAAAGTAACTACAGCTATCGTTCAGGTCCCTAGTAGTAAAAAAAAAGAGGCATTACGTTTTACTCAAAATAATGTGACTTATGCCCAAATGATGACAGAAAGAAAGAAGAAAAAGAAAAGAAAGAAAAAATGTTTTTAATACTGCCAAATGGATAGTACACCGATACACCAAACAATAACTTATAACTATACTTAATATAATAAAAAATAACAAATAAAAAAAAATCTTGTTCCGTATACCGATGCACGTCCCACCCGCGCAGGATAAGGCCGCCTTTCAGCATTATGTCGCCACATGTGTGAAAACATATCGCTTTCCCCATGCAACGACGCTGATTTTCAAAGGCGGCCCCAACGAGGCGAGGACAGGGAGACGGTCCACGGAGGAAACAAAATAAAAACAAAACTAATCGTACACGCTCTTGTGCGCCTTAGAAACAAACAAATAAATATAATACATAACATTAATACAACATTTAAAGTCCGTTCACAGCTATTTTACAACAGGAAGTTATTTTACCTCTAACTGTAAATGGACCACAACATCAAAACTAATCAAAACAAAACACACACAACGCTAACAAAACGCAATTATTTAAGTTCTCCGATTCCCCACGCACACCCGCGCCACAAAAATGTCAGCGACGACTCGAAGAATATGTACATACATACTAACTACATTTCACTTCATTGAAGAAAAAGTAATCGGTCTAGATCAGAGCGGAACAGACAAATCAAAAATCCACACTGGTCCGACTGAGACAGCTACAGCGCGTCCGTCTTTTCGGCCAATAGTGTTTTGCCTTACCAATATGTAAATAAATACGTTCCCCTCGGACGGTGGCATGGCGTCCATTAGTGAAAATATAAACTATAAATTGTGTGTAGTTTTACGTTGCTTGGTGTTACCCAATACTTAGTGAGAGTGCAATTTTCTAGTGCTGACCAATGTTTCATTTACCAAACATATTACAATGGAGCCACAATGAACAGAAATAATGGCGTGACGGCCCCTACAGAAAGCCGCCATCATGTTGTAAACGAACAACAACAACAAGATACTATTTATTATTGAGAGAAACAAATAAACAAACAATAATACTACGACGGAAATTTTGAGGTTAGTTATGATTAAACTTTAAATAAACTTAAATTACATTTTATAACTATTGTTGAGAGAAATGGTAACATTGAGGTTAGTTGTGATTAGGTCTAAGTAATTTAATTCTAAGGGCATGTATTTAAATCAACGTCTGTACGCTCCCCCTTCCCGAACAAAAACACTGCTAAGTCCAACCAAAAACACACTGACCTGCACACCAATTAAGTATGCACACTAATTAAATCAAATTCATTACAAATAATGGTTAATGGTACATATTTGCAGAACTGTTTCACTAAACGAATAAGTTCAAAATAGTAAGTATATCTAACAATTCCTTAGCTCAACAAACATTAAATATTTTAAAGTAGAAATCTACCCAATTTACCCTCATGAACATTGCTTATTCCAAACAAAAACCCACACAGTACAAAGAGGTATACATCAATCAATCATCAATACATATAATAAAATCGTAACAGGTCGCTATCCGTACATGAAAGATAAACAAGAATAAATATTATATTATTCCATATTTGTCTCCGGTGGGAACCGAACCCTCCAGCACCGCAGGCGGTATCACTACCGACTGCGCCACAGAGAGCATTATATAATACTCATAGCTTAATATGTCCCATTTATGGATCCCTTATCGTCTCTCGGGTCAGACATCATGGTCCCAATTGTTCTTGCATGAGCTTATGTTTTATGTGTTTAGAGAAAGTTCGCTTTGATTTTGATTTGATTTGATTGCACAGCAGCAACCTCTACAACCACTGGTACATGGTCCGCAGCCTCTCATGTCAGGAGACTCCGAGACGAGCGAAAATATAAACAAAATATTAAATATTTTAACCTCTTTTGATCAAAGGTTGAAGAACCTAGAAAGTAGTGCTACCAAACTACCTTATATAACGCAAAAATGAAGAACACACTAAAAATTATGGCATGGAATGCAAACGGACTCCTAAAACATCGAAACGAGTTGCAGGCTGTTCTTGCCACAGAAGAAATTGATGTTTGCCTCATTTCTGAGTCACACTTCACTAAAGAATCATATATCCATATTACTGGCTATAAAATATATCATGCACTGCATCCTGTCAACACTGCGAGAGGGGGAAGCACCGTCATAATAAAAGAGAACATCTACCATTACCTAGAACATACATATGAAGAAGAATTCATACAAACTGTAGCCGTAAGGGTCCAAACTAAATTTCATCAAATTACCGTAGCAGCTATATACTGCCCACCAAAGCATGCTCTGAAAATAGAGCAGTACAGAAACCTACTTAAAATTCTTGGTAACACATTTATATTAGGAGGTGACTTCAACGCAAAAAATACATATTGGGGATCCCGATTAACCAACAGTAAAGGTAAGGAACTGTTAAGTGCTATGAGAGAAATCAAGTGCAATGCAATTTCAACAGGAAAACCCACTTACTGGCCTACAGATAAGCAAAGAACTCCAGATCTGATCGACTTCTTCATTTACAAGAACCTATCAGTCACATTTCTCAATATACAAGAAGGACTGGATATGAATTCCGATCATTCCCCTATTATATTAACCTTAAGCGAAACAGTAATTCAAAAAAAGAGCAATCCAATGTTGGTAAATAAAAACACTGACTGGGAGAGTTTCAAATTTGATTTAGACAACATTATTGATCTCAAAGTACCTTTAAAAAATAAACAGCAATTAGATAAAGAAGTGTCAAAATTTGTGACCGACATCCAAAACTGCAGCTGGAAAAATACACCAGTCTTAAAAACAAAAGTTGCAAGCCACAGATATCCAGTAGAAATAAGAAATCTCATTGCCATTAAGAGAATTCAGAGACAAAAATGGCAAAAATCTAGATATCCGTATGACAAAACAATATTGAACAGACTTACAAAAAGATTGAGTAAAGCGATACAAAACTATCATGATGATGCTACAAAAGACTACCTTAGTCAATTAACAAATAGTGAAAAAACCGAATATTCACTATGGAAAGTCACTAAAAGTTTAAAAAAGCCTATTGTTCATGCCTCACCCATAAAAAAAATAGATGGCAACTGGGCCAGGAGTAATGAGCAGAAAGCAACTATATTTGCAGAACACCTACAACAAATATTTCGAACTAACGACGAGGGAAGCTCTGATAACATAACATCCGATGTCATTTGCCACGATTACTTGGAAATAAAACTAGTTACTCCAAAAGAAGTCAATAATATTATCAAAAAGTTGGCTAAAAAGAAATCGCCCGGATATGATCTTATCACTGGCGAAGTCCTTCAAAACCTTCCTCGTAAAGCCATAGTTCGGCTAAAACATGTGCCTAGTATCTGGAAAATTGCTGAAGTTATAATGATCCCCAAACCAGGAAAGTCTCCTCAAAATGTATCATCATACAGACCAATATCACTGCTGCCAATCATTTCAAAACTATTTGAAAAGCTTCTTCTGAGACGTCTTAAGCCTATAATAGAAGAAAGAAAACTTATTCCCAATTATCAATTTAGCTTTAGAGAAAAACACTCCACCATAGACCAAGTTCACAGAATCACCAACGTCATTGAAAAAGCACTAGAGGAAAAAAAAGTCTGTTCTACAGTATTCCTAGACATAGCACAGGCATTTGATAAGGTGTGGCATAGAGGCCTTATTCATAAGCTCAGGAAACTGCTACCAAAACAATTTGCAGATATTTTAGAATCATACCTAACAGAGAGGACATACAGAGTAAGACAAGAAGAAGCTTATTCTAGTCTCAAACAAATAAAAGCTGGAGTACCACAGGGAAGTGTACTTGGCCCTATCTTGTACCTATTGTACACCTGCGATATTCCAGAAATAAAAAACAATGTTATTGCAACCTTCGCAGATGACACAGCCATCATGGCAACAGGTGCCACTCACAAAAAAGCCATTGAGAAACTTCAATCGGCCGTCAACACCATCACTGCTTGGACAAAAAAATGGAGAATTAAACTAAATGAGTCCAAATCGACTCACATAGACTTCACAAACAAAAAACCTAACTATACACCGGTAAACATTAACGGTAAAATAGTACCATATGAAAATACGGCAAAATACCTGGGTATGACGCTTGACGCAAAACTACGCTGGAAGGCACACGTCAAAAAGAAACGCCAGGAGTTAGATTTACGCTTCAGGAAAATGTACTGGCTACTCGGCAGACACTCAACATTATCAGTGTACAACAAGGTACTTCTGTACAAACAAGTACTTATGCCTGTATGGGCATATGGTATTCAGCTTTGGGGCTGTACAAAACGCACCAATGTTGAGATAATTCAAAGATTCCAAAATAAAGTACTTCGGAGTATAATAAATGCTCCCTGGTACATTAGAAATAAGGACATCCACCGGGACTTAGGAGTGGACCTTGTTACAAAGGTTATAAAAAAATATGCCGAAGCTCACGAACAAAGACTTCTAAAACATGTGAATGTCGAGGCAATCCAGCTTCTTGACACCACGGACATTTTAAGGAGACTGAAAAGGACTAAGCCTTTTGATCTAGTTTAGTGAAATTAGTGTAAAGTAGTGCAGTGAGTGCTATACTTGAAGAACACAAGAACAAAGTGACTTTCTATTATAATTAGAGACAATAAGAAAAGTGCCGATGGACACATTCTTTACTCTGTAAGCTTTAGTAAAATAAGTTAAATCTAAATTACTTATTAGCCTCAAGGCTAGATTGTAATTGTTATGAGATGACATTTGTGTTATCTCATAAAAAAAAAAAAAAAAAAAATATTATTATTTATTATACTAATATTATAAAGAGGAAAGATTTGATTGTTTGTTTGCATAGAATAGGCTCCGAAACTACTGGACCGATTTTAAAAATTCTTTCACTGTTGGGAAGCTACGCTCGCCCCGGTGAACATAGGCTATATTTTATACCCGTATTCCCATGGGAACGGGAGCCACGCGGGTGAAACCGCGTGACGTCCTCAAGTAAATTATTAAACGCGTCAGTTTTAACGTGAAATGTTTTTATGATGGCATATTATGATGTGACTGAGTAAAGGGTTGTGGTTTAAGGGTCGGAATGTAAGGCGATTTATTTACGACTAGCGGACGTCACGCGGTTTCACCCGCGTAGTTCCCGTTCCCGTGGGAATACGGGAATAAACTATAGCCTATGTTCACCGCAAAGAGTGTAGCTTCCCAACAGTAAAAGAATTTTTCAAATCGGTCCAGTAGTTCCGGAGCCTATTCGTTACAAACAAACAAACAAACAAACAAACAAACAAAAAAACAAATCTTTCCTCTTTATAATATTAGTATAGATGGAGAGAAATCTCAGCCGGTGTTAATGCTTTGAAGTAATCAACAGGGGAGACCCTTTGGTTGGGGCTTGTGATAGCTTGTTTGTATGTTATATTATGGTCGTTTGTATTTACTTTGTTTGCAATATCATGTTTGAATGACCTCTCCTATTTGTTTTTGAATCGTTCTTTCCCAAGTATTAAGTAGATATTCTAATACCTACTTTATACTTCGGGAAAAATACATTTAATAATCCAATATAATGTGATTTGAAATTCTCCAACATAGTTGTTTATGACCTGCTAATGGTCTCTTTCGGGCAGGAATTTTCTTTATTTGCTACCTGAAAACGTGATTACAACCTATAAATCGGTATCTTGCCTTTATATTAATGGAATCTGGAGTTCTGCAACTTAAGGCTACGCTAGTTTTAGATTAAAGTGCGCATTTTCCATTTATTGTTATTTTTACTAGCTATCAATAAACATACGCATTACACCTTAATAAGAAAAATAAAAACTATTTTTTTTTTTAATTTCAGGTAGTGCAGTGTAAGCTTGTGGTCAGCATTTCTGCTCTCACCAAAAACGTGATGAAATTTAAATTTGAATGACAGTGATATTACTTTTTTTTTATTTCTCGCTCGCTACGGCTGACCGAAGCCTCGCGTCAATTTATTAAATATGCATACTATACTCATTAAGTACACGTGTGTTAAGTGATATACTACTGTAAAACAATCTTCCAAGAGAATCAGCGCATCAGCCATCAATTTACAAGAAATCGGCGGCGCTGGAGGTCGTGGGTTCGATTCCCACCGGAGACAAATATTTGTGTGACCCATAAATGTTTGTCTCAACAGTCTGGGTGTTTCTATGTATAATTATGTATGTATTTAAAAGTAAGTAAGTAAGTAAGTAATAATATCCGTGGTCTGATACCCATATCACAAGCCGGTTATTCCTAGCTTACTTTGGGATCAGATAGCGCTGTGTGAAATGTCCTTGAATATTTATTTATTTATTAAAAAAAAAACAGCATACTCTAGCTTGGTAAGTATCTACCTACCTTCATTCTTAGGATGATAAGTACACTTTCCTACGTCGTCGTATGATATGTAAAATCGGCTTAGTTCCGGTATGATCCAGAATTATGAATCATAATACTAATATTAAGAGCAGACCGCAGTAAATAAATTTGGACTAAGTAAGTATTTTTTGACAATTACAATGCTCAAAGAATTTTAACACATACATTCATCTTCCATCTGCCGCAATTTATAAAATCAAATCTTAAAGCTATGCTCTATACTCTCTTCTCAAATACTCTTAGATTTAAAAGCAAATTCTGCGCGTAAGCAATAATTTCATAGGAAATAAATTTTATTGACACCTGTGTTGCAGAACAATCTATTATTATGCTAGTCTCTTATGCAACTAGCAAATTCGAGTGTACAGTTACCCTTTTCCTACCCTTGTTAGAAAATAGAATACATAAATAAATTTTATAGCACACCGATAAAAACATTTATTTAAAGAGTTTACTTTTGTAAATGTACAGAAGCCCTCTTTATGTACACACAAGAAATGAAATAACAACAGAAGGAGAAAACATACAATCAATGGCAGACGGGTGAAAGTAGAACATGAAGGAGTAGGGAATTGCGTAAAAGCAATTTCTTAGCCTTCAGCCACACACTGCTCCTCACTGCCGCGAATCTAGCCCTGACACCCACACACACTGCTACGTGCGATATTCATCGTCTCTGATTACTGACTCGTACTGCCGCTCTTTTCCGTACTTCCGGCAAATCGACAAAAATATATCTCCGCACTTGGCAGTACACGCTGCATGACAAGCTGCATGACAAGCAACATTAGTGTGCAATTATTATTATTAAGTTAGTATTGTTTTTAATCTATATACCTATTATTCTTTGTAAATTGTGTTATAGTTGTTGTATCTATGTGTTATATGGACTGAAGTCTGAAATTTTAGATTTAAAGAATTAGAAGCAGCATAAAAAGTAACGCAGCCACACTACGTCTCGAACCTTTTTGCTCGCCATTTCCCTCGCTCCTCGTCAAGTGTGTGGCTGGGTCCTAAAAGGGAACATTTGACGTGGGAAATTGGTACTATTGTAGGTATTGTCATTGAAAATCGAAACCTTATCAAAGTACCTAATCGATACGGGGCAATGAAGTCAATGTAGTTAATCAAAGACTATCAATTACACAGAATAATTAGTCCTGTACAATAAACCGTGAGTACCATTTAAATGTCTTTGTAGGTTAATCGATACCGGCACGGTTGATATAATTTGATTTTAATACTGGGTACTCGGCTTTGATTTGATAACGTATTTCGGTAAATTGAAATCGATTCGGGTTAGTAATTAAATGTAGCATTTGTCTACCGACGAGAGACGTAATTAAGTTTGAATATTGTTTAACTAATTTGTTTACAAATCTGTTAGCAAAGAAATAATAAGGGTTATTTATTTATGAAATAAAATATAAAGCCTTATTATTTATTAAAGCTTTGCCATGCATTAAAGCATTCAGTCTTATAGGAATCTTATAAATCTATTTATTATTATTTATATTTATTATATGTTTATTTCAACGTAACATACAGACAGACAGAGTTACTTTCGCATTTATAATATTAGTAGGGGTTGACATTTTATGCTCCAAAAATATCAGGCCTTTGTGATATAAAAAATTGGGTTCTTGGAAATTAATACTACTTATGCACAAAGACCATTTCTGCATGATTCCACCACACTTTTATGTGATGAGTGCAACAGTTACACTACAATTTTCTTTTACCAGCGTAATCACAAGCAGGTTAATCCTAGCTTACTCTGGGGTCAGACAGCATGTACGTTGTATGTAGCAGCTATGTAACAAAATGTTCGTGAATTTATTGTTCGTGTTCGTGAAAAATATGTATGTAAACACTCGTGTAAAATATATTATCTGTATTAACTTGGAAAGCCGCTGTCCACTTTATTCACTCATAGAGATAGCTATCATTTTTCTTTTGGCTTCATTTCTTCTGCCGCCTGACCTTCACAGTCCCTATAAAGGCGCAATACCACATCTTTCTTAATCAGCATGTCCACCACATGCAGGTGAGGTTCTCTTAGGCTCCGAATATTGAGCTGGCTTCCTGATGCTTTTCACAGCTACATTCATTCCTTTTTTTGAAGCGCTCGTGGCCCCGCGGACTCAGTGTTCTGTAAACGATCACTGCAGTAAGCAAGTTTTACTATGGCCGGTCCATGGATGGGTGACCATCCATGTGATCACTTTGTGACATTTATTTAAGCGTTTCCGTGCTTCGGAAGGCACGTTAAGCCGTTGGTCCCGGTTGCCAGTAAAATGGCAGTCGTTAAGCTAAGTTGAAGGCTTTATTTCAACAGATTCAAACACGGCAATACGGCTCACCACCTATTACGTGGGACAAATTATACAAAGGTGAAATGTGGGCATATAATATGCCTCTGCCTACCGCTTCGGGGATAAAGGCGTGACCATATGTATGTAATGTATGTATTCACACCACAAAAGTTTACACAAACGGTGCAGACTTCGCGCTGCCGACCCTGAAATATAATCTTATGCTTAATCTTTATTGTATCACCAAAAACACAAATTATACTCGTCCTTAAGGTGGCATTTACACAAGTACATTACATATTTCTAATGGGTATAATACTATCATCTTCAATTCTGGGGCTTTCCCAAAGTCACATTGCAAGGAAAAAGATTTCAATTATAGATTTTATGCAAATAAGTACAAAATAAATACATGTTAAAGCAGAAAAAAACCCTTCCGTGTCAATAAATTACAATGTAACGACACTATAAATCTAGCGGAACAGAAATTGCGTGCACCAAACATGACAAACGTAAATTAAGCACCCGTTTTGAAGCTTTCGCTTTACTTGTTAAGGTCAAGTCTTATCAGATCGGTCTTACATAATTGGTTGAATGAGCACAAAAGTAACGTGAAGAGTAATTTTGATACTGTGACTTGAAAAATTAAATTAAACTTGAAAGCTCACGACTTCGAACTTTCACATGTTTTTTACATTGTGTCTGTCAATTTCTATTAAGTTTGAATATGACATCAATGACTTGAATTCAATTCAATTACTTGATATACACACAATGCTAGACCAACGTTTCATTCATTCATTCTGGAAGCGTGATTGGCCTAACTGTATGACACTGATCTGACAAGTCAGTTTTTATTTCATGTTAATCTTTTGAAATGCCACGATTATATAGAGTCTCAATAGGCAAAAACCTAATTTCAATAATAAATGCTTTTCCATCACCTCTTTGGCACGAAAGAATAGAAAAGATAATTCTACTCTGAAAGCGATTTACGATTTCGGGTTGATGGACTGCATTTTCATATTCATCAACCAATCTTGGAAGGTCGAGGGACAACTTAATCTATCACGCGATTTCAACGCAGGGACGGACATAAAATGCTTTTTTTTTCTTTGATGTACGATTTGGCCAACATAGAATCTTTATCGTTTGATCAGCCGTGATAAATATGTTAGATCTAGATAGTACCCGCGACTCCACCCGTACTCATGTCCCACAAGATGTGTCCCAAAAGAAAGCGGCCCATGACTTATTCTGTTATTCAAGCTGTAATATCGTAAAGTTTTATTAAAATCTCTACGACGTTTTGAAGTGAAATAATAAATAAATATTCATGGACATTTCACACAACGCTATCTGATCCCAAAGTAAGCTAGGAATAACCTGCTTGTGTTATAGGTATCAGACCACGGATATTAATACTTATATACTTTTAAATACATACATATTATACAACAGAAACACCCGGACTCTTGAGACAAACATTTATGGGTCACACAAATATTTTTCTCCGGTGGGAATCGAACCCACGACCTCCAGCGACGCAGGCGGTATCACTACTGACTGCGCCACAGAGGCAGACTTAATATTCAGATAAAAAATTTCATGTTCTAATATAAGTCAAAATCAAAATCAAAATCAAAAATATATTTATTTCACATAGGCATTATACAGATGCGCTTGCAAAACGTCCAGAATACAAAACAAAAACTCTACCACCAGTTCACAACGCGACCCACCTGAGAAGAACTGGCAAGAAACTCAGCGGGTTGTTCTTTTTTTTGCTCTATTTACAATTTTAAAGAATCTAAAAACTAGGCATTTTAACAATTTTTTTGAGAATCCAGCAGAGCAGGTCATTTCCAGGCTTCCTTATCCAACAAATAATCATTGATTGTATAGTAGCCCCTGCAGTTCAATTTACTTTTAACAGATCTTTTAAACTTATTAAGGGACATACTTTTAATTTCGTCTGGAAGCCTGTTGTAAAAGCGTATACAGTTACCCATGAAAGAATTGCTGGTTTTGTGCAATCTGCTATGAAAAACAGCAAGGTTATTTTTATTTCTAGTGTTGACATTGTGTCTATCACTTAACTTAGCGAAACTATGTAGATTTCTTTGTACATACATAAGGTTTTCAAAAATATATTGTGATGCTACAGTAAGAATATTAACCTCTTTGAATTTTTCGCGCAGAGAGACCCTTGGACCTAGTCTATATATAGCTCTTATGGCCCGCTTTTGTAAAATAAAAATTTTATTTATATCTGCAGCATTGCCCCACAGTAGAATACCATAAGACATTATACTGTGAAAGTAACTGAAATAAACTATTCTAGCCGTATCTACATCAGTCAAGTGCCTTATTTTTTGTACAGCAAATGCTGCTGAACTTAATCTACTAGCTAGTTTTACAATATGTGGACCCCATTGTAAACCAGCATCGACCGTTAACCCTAGGAATGTGGTTTGTTCCACAAGTTCCAACTCTCGACCATTAAGTTGAACATTGGTTTCTGACTGTGCTACATTAGGCAAGGTAAATTTAATACATTTAGTTTTATTATCATTTAGTTTAAGATTGTTAGTGTTAAACCAATGAACCACTTTCAAGATTGCGTTGTTGACATCGTCATAGTTATCTATTTGTCTTTTTACTTTGAAAATCAAAGAAGTATCATCTGCAAACAAAACAATCCTGTTGTTGTCCCCCACGTAAAAGGGTAAGTCATTAAAATATATAAGGAATAAAAATGGTCCGAGTATTGAACCCTGCGGGACGCCCATATGTTGTGATTTTGCTAAAACCATTCAGTTTTAGGTAGTAATAAGTTATTTTTGTGCTGTCAACACCGCCTCATAGTAGAATGATTAGCCTGTACATAAAACATTTATTGATTATCGGAAAATAGTGGGTAGTTGATTTGACATAAATGTTCAGTATGAGGTGGGATTTGTTGAGAGGCGATAAAAAGTGAATATTCTGGAAAAAGAACACATTCTGTTTCCTGATCGAGTTCAGTAAAGTGCTAATTAGTTAAAGTAGAATATTTGTATTAATTAATAGTTAGTACTTAGTTGTGCAAGTATTAGTTAGATTGTGAAAATAAAAATGTAAAGAATCCACAATCATAGGATTATTATTTCATAATACCATTAAGTGGAATGTAGGATAGGAGTAGTATCTATTATTATACGAAGAACAGAAGAATAAATAGCTATGTAAAGGATATTGGAGTATTATTTCTCATCAATTCAGAAGTGTGATAACCTGCGAGCCAAGCCGTGACAAGTTAAAACTGTAAGTAAAAGTTTATTCGAATTCTAATCATGGTTCGTGATTATTCCTATTAGCGTGTATTATATTCGTAGCATTTTCTACTGTAGTCAAGAAGGTATTTGACTTAACAAATTGCTGCAAACTGGGGTTACATAACTCTATTGACTGCGGTGTCCATTTAACGAAGTTTTTTTTTTAACACCGGTAAGGGTTTTAGGAAATATTCTCTACCGGAACAGTGAATACATTTGTTTTAGATTGAACACAGAAATGTGACAAAAAGGTCCTTATCGTTTTATTGTAGTTGCATAGAGCTATATTTTTATTGTGGTAATACCCACTATTATGCCCATATGTACCTATTAGTTACCTTGAAACAAAAGTAGGTACATATTTAAGTTACATAGCCACTTCTCAAGGGCTAGGACTTCATTTTAATTCGTGGATCCTCAGTTAATAAGACGTCCTATTAGACATTTTGGACATAACTACAGTTAGTTATTTTAATTTATTTTGTGAATACCCTCTACCGGTACGGTGAATAAATTTATTTTTACATAGGACAAATAAATGTGACCAAATACGATAGGTACGCACCGTTCTTATTGCAGTTACATAGATCAATTTTATTATGTGTAATATGTATATTTTGTGTTAAGACCGACTAGACTTGCAGTCTTTGCTATTTATTTTTAAAAGTATGTGGTTAAGATACTTAACGACTTCTCAAGGGCAAAGACTGTATTTAGTGCGTGGATCTCCAATCAACGAGACGTACGTACGTATGACAAATTTAGACATTATTTTATTAATTTAAGTATGAATGCTGCTGTGCAACCCTGAGCGTTGCAAGTGATTATCCAACCATGCAGGTATTATGTGTGTTAGTCCCATAGCCGTGTAAGGTGTGTTGTTTGCAGCCATTCAGGTGAGCTGTAAGGTGAAACCATGCAGGTATGTTGAGACTCAGTTCCATTAGCCGTGCAGGTGTGCTGTCTGCAGCCATGTGGGTGCGCTGTGGAAGCACAACCATGCAGATATTATGTGAGTTATTTCCATAGCCGTGCAGGTGTGCTGTTTACAGCCATGTAGGTGTGCTGTAGAAGCGCAACCATGCAGGTATTTTGTGAGTTATTTCCATATCCGTGCAGGTGTGCTGTCTACAGTCGTGTAGGTGTGCTGTAGAAGCGCAACCATGCAGGTATGATGTGAGTTATTTCCATAGCCGTGCAGGTGTGCTGTCTACAGTCGTGTAGGTGTGCTGTAGAAGCGCAACCATGCAGGTATGATGTGAGTTAGTGCCATAGCCGTGCAGGTGTGCTGTCTGCAGTCATGTAGGTGTGCTGCAGAAGCGCAACCATGCAGGTATGATGTGAGTTATTTCCATAGCCGTGCAGGTGTGCTGTCTACAGTCGTGTAGGTGTGCTGTAGAAGCGCAACCATGCAGGTATGATGAGTTAGTGCCATAGCCGTGCAGGTGTGCTGTCTGCAGTCATGTAGGTGTGCTGCAGAAGCGCAACCATGCAGGTATGATGTGAGTTATTTCCATAGCCGTGCAGGTGTGCTGTCTGCAGTCATGTAGGTGTGCTGTAGAAGCGCAACCATGCAGGTATGATGTGAGTTATTTCCATAGCCGTGCAGGTGTGCTGTCTACAGCCATGTAGGTGCGCTGTAGAAGCGCAACCATGCAGGTATGATGTGAGTTATTTCCATAGCCGTGCAGGAGTGCTGTCTGCAGTCATGTAGGTGAGCTGTAAAAGCGCAACCATGCAGGTATGTTGAGAGTTAGTTTCATAGCCATGTAGGTGTGCTGCTGAAGTGCAATCATGTAGGTGCGGCAAATGATTTCTATAAGCTATGTAAGTAGACTGCCAGTGCACAATCATGTAAGTATGTTGAGATTGATCTGTTTAGTCACGAAGCGATGCTACATGCAGCCGTGTTAGTGTGCAGCTAGTATGCAACCGTATAGGTGTGCTGTCAATTTCAACCAGGCGAGTATAGTGAGAATGATTCACATATTATCATCTGTGCTTTATGCAGTCATATTGTTGTGCTGCTATTATGGTGGCGATAACAATATAGAAATTTTTTCAATGATTTTGGCTGACATTAGGCTTACTTGGATTGGTATGTGTGGAGCGTTTAGATTACACACACATGAATGCATAACAAATTTTGTTGCCCAATAGTAAATGGCGCGTATGTGAAACAGTATTGATGTTTTTTGATTTACTTAACACCTCCAGCCTTGTTTATGCCTATAGTGTTATTTAGATTCCATATCAGCGGCTTAGTGAGCTTTCCCAATCACGGAATCGCTCAAGAAAGATTACGACACAAACTGTACCCTTTTCATAACTAGCCGTATGCATAGTAAGGCATAGAGATTTTTTTTGGGGACGCCAAGCAGGCGAGATATAAGCGCCTTGGACGTAATAAACGCCTTAGATGAGATGATAGATGGGAAATTGTTAGCTTGAAAGAGCAGTAACTGCGTTTAAAATGACAATTCCAGGTGACTGAAGTGAAAGATTCACGCCCAAGCAGAAAGACAGGTGAACTGTCGTGTCGGAATACAGTGCGGCGCGGCGGAGCGGTGTGACTGCCAGAAGGCGGAATCTAACCAGTGGCGGCGATACTGAAGGCAATGGTGAGGATCGGGCCGAGCGACAGGTGAAATTAAGACTTTGATTCGGATAATCGCTAACGACCTTGAGCAACCGCGACACGAGTCCTCCAGACAAGGAATTGTGGTCATTTATAACTTATTTTAGTTGTACCTTATTGATAAGAACTCCTAGTGCATTATTTATGGAATTATAATTATATAGATATAGATATAATGTATCACGATTTAAAAATGTGATATGCCTGAGGATTAGTTGAACTTTTTAGCTTCATAACAATCTATATGTGTTATAGTGTGGGTTTCCTCAAGAGTTATCCGTGTCAAATACACGTCGGAAGTTTAAGGCGGAAACACATTGTTAAAACGCGACGCAACGCGTGTTGAGTGGAATCAATTTGTGTTGTTTTCTATGACCAGAGTCACACTATCAATATCCAATGCGCCACCATACGCAGTACATGCTATCTACACATAGTCGCGTCGTGTTTTTAGTGTGTCGCGCACATTAAAAATCCCTGGCGACCATTTAGGCATGGACTCTATTATTGGGGAATATAATATAATTTCTAATTGTAATAGACGTTGATTTTTTTTGACCAATTGTACCATATCATATCATATCATATCAGATGTTCAAAATATCCCGGGAGATACCGTGCAATGTACATGGGTAGACAATTTTAGGATTTCTTGTCTAATTTCGACGTTTCGTGAAAGGACTTTGTGAGACAGCTAGCAATATCTATTATAAAGACCTTTTTTTTTTTAATTGAAAGAGCTATACAACGGCAGTGGACTGTATGAGTTAAGCAAAATATTACACTTGGATCCTTGTAAAAAGACCTAGTTGAACGACCTCTACTGGTCGAAGACAATACTAGCGGTTGCCGCATGGTTTTCCCTGCGTAGTCCCATTCCTGTGGAGATACGGGAACGTTACTCGGGGAGGGTGTGCCTTCGCAGTAGTGGAATAGTTTTTCAAATTGATTCAGTGGTTTTGGAGACTATTCAACGCAAAGAAACAACCATACAGGCAATCGAATCTTTCCTTCTTATAATATTAATGTAGATAATCCTGATTGAAACACTGAGGCTCGGAAAAACTTTTAGTAGTACCGTACACAAGTTTTACTTCCTTGATCTTGATTAAAGCCAGTGCTAGAGAGTAATAACTATTTTGTGCTATCTTATAGGTATTTCTAAACATACCAGAAATTTAAGTAAAGATCAAAACATTTTGCGTGCGCCATACGCGGTTTAGAAGTCTCCGTTCGGGCGTTAATTATTGCTGTAGGTGTAGGCGAGTTTCAGAAGCCTGACCGAAGTGCATACGGTTGCAGTTCACCAGGGTTAGGTGGTATTCTCTGACTAGTTTAGTTTATCAGATTATACTAGTTGCGTATTTCAGTCGACAAACTACACTACAAGAACGCCCTGTAAACTGTTAAAAAAAAAAAAGGGTACGTAGGTGTCTATTAGGCCTTAATTTTACGCTGTACACCGGTTGTAACATACTTCGTACCAGCAGTCCTAATACTGTAGTACCACTATGACAAAGAGGGATTTAGTACCACACATAGCGTCAGGTTGTTGATTTCTTTTAAGCCCGCTTCAACATGGACTAGTGTCCAGTCAAATGAGTATACTAAGACATAATGCCCTATAGGGATAATTTAGGACCAAGTAAACTAAGTATAATTCTGATGCTTATTATGGTTACGCTAGAACAGATACAGTCTTACTGGTTTACTAATGCAATATTTATAATTCCGCTAAGACTGAAGAAAAGGTAAAACTGCCTTTTAACAGTATATATGCACTTAGACCACTTAGGGCCATTTTGTTAGAGGTAAAGGCTAGAATTAAATGTATATCCTATATTCTAACAAAAGTTGACTGGTTCGCAAAATGAAAAAAATAACCCTGAACAGCTTACGTTATCAGAGTTTCTTGTAGAATTTTATCAGATCATGGGACTGCCGCCTAGAAAGTATTGTAGCATCTGACAGAATGAGACTTGCTACATATTTATTTACCAAAATAATCCCAATGTAACATTATCTATTTACATTATAACTATCTAAACTAACCTAAATCTAAATAATGACATTGTACCCAAAGACTGGCAGCATTTCCCCTTTAAATAGTTATACCCATTGGTTTAGATAGATGACTGCAGTCTGCCAGTCGACTCGACTAGGAGTTTTCTTTTTCATATTTTTTTAACAAATATCGTTAATATTCTTATTCTGATAAAAATGGAAAAGGAAAACCTTCTAAAGTCTTAAATTTACCGTGACTATTGTAACACATAGAAACCAATGCTTAACTAAATGGTCGAGAGTTGGAACTTGTGGGGTTAGCCGCTCCTAGTAGTTTATTTTAGATAATTTGATTCAATTTAAAACTAGCTAAAGGTTAAGTTCACCAGCTTTTGCTGTGCAAAAGATGAGGCATTAACAGATGTAGATGGAATTGTAAGTTTGAGTTACTTTAACAGTGTATTCAAATTTAACCTGTATCCTCCTGCGGAGTACCTAATCTTGTAACTTACAAAATGTCCATAATAGCGATATTCTATAATTTAGATTACGTCCAAGAGTCTCTCTGCAAAAAGAGTAGGTACATAACATTATGAGAATAAGAAATTCATCAGAATCTTGTGGCTGTACCTCACAAGAAATATAGGTATCGTACCTTGCAGTTTCTTTTATTCAAATACCATTTCTAAAGTAATACCATACTATTTCTAAGTAAGTAGTAGTCTAATAATTATGTCTAGTTTTTTTATCCTGTATTTGTGTAATAGGAAGGTTTTACTTACCAAAAAGTTCCCAATAAATCTTGCGAATTTATAACATGTACATCAACAATAAAAAAAAAGTCTTTCTTGTTATCATAGTAGACTGCATAAGGTCAATGACACTTTATGGGTAGTTACCCAGTTAAACAGTGGTAGATATACGCTCTTGCGACAGGCTACCAACCGAATTTGAAGGTATTGGTATGGTTAGATTAATCAGAGTATCTCAGTGATTGACTTAAGAATACTTATACATTTTGCATTGACACATTTTATGCGCATACCATGATTACTTTATATTATTATTATTATTTGACATAATTCGTACCTATTTCAGATTTATGTTTGCAAACGTTTGACACAATTTATTATAGTATGATATGAAATTATTAATTATTGACATTATTACACGAATGAAACTATTATTACACTATAAGACACCAAAATTTTTGTTATTATCATCTGAGATTTTTATTAATATTTAAAATAATTATCTAAAGTCATTATTATTTGCATGACAATTTATTAAAGTTAGTTTACAGTATCGGAATTTAATCTATTGATGTATTTATGACCTAAGTTACAATTCATCGATTAAAATTGTCACCTATAATAAACACATTGTAACACTATCGAATTAGGGAACCCTGTAAGGATAGATGTTGATATAACACACAAGAGCTGCCTTAAATACTATATTTATATGTGTCCTTAGGGTTAAGGTATAGGTATATTGTGGCTTCATCACGTTGCCTGAAACTAGACGATTATTAAGGTTAAAAGAACTTTATTTCTCATAAGGACAATAGTTCGCTTAAAATGAGATTAACAATTTAATTTACAAATATTATTTAAGTAATATTATTATGATGGTAATATTAGATACCTAATGATTTTTTTTATGAAAAATTTCTCGCTTGTACTAGTTGTATTTCACTATTAAATATATTTTACACTAATTGCTGACACATGTAATGATTTCTTTTGCTGGAAAATGAAACCTGGAAGTGATCTGCAGACTCTGCTGTGTTTTAAAAAAGAGATCACTTTTTAGATTTTACATTTTTAAATAGTTTCAGCAGGCGGTCTGCTCTGTGAACTGGTTACTTGTTGCCTTTGTTTTGTATTCTTGACGTTTCGCCAGACTCAAGTTCTCACTTATAGTTTTACAAACTAAATAATGATTGAGTTAATATTATAAGCCTATAGACTATAGACAGAGTAGATAGAAGATATAGAGAAGGTTTAGGTTTAATTTAACTTTAAGATTTTGATTTAGCATATTATAAAAAGCCGCATAAAGGTATTATTGTTATGTACGTTATGTATAAAAATATGTGATTAGTTCAATATACAGGTCCGAATGTTGTGATTACTGCGTGCTCCGGAGATAGCACGCTGTCTGATGGCCGAATGTTGTGATTTTGCTAAAACCATTCAGTTTTAGGTAGTAATAAGTTATTTTTGTGCTGTCAACACCGCCTCATAGTAGAATGATTAGCCTGTACATAAAACATTTATTGATTATCGGAAAATAGTGGGTAGTTGATTTGACATAAATGTTCAGTATGAGGTGGGATTTGTTGAGAGGCGATAAAAAGTGAATATTCTGGAAAAAGAACACATTCTGTTTCCTGATCGAGTTCAGTAAAGTGCTAATTAGTTAAAGTAGAATATTTGTATTAATTAATAGTTAGTACTTAGTTGTGCAAGTATTAGTTAGATTGTGAAAATAAAAATGTAAAGAATCCACAATCATAGGATTATTATTTCATAATACCATTAAGTGGAATGTAGGATAGGAGTAGTATCTATTATTATACGAAGAACAGAAGAATAAATAGCTATGTAAAGGATATTGGAGTATTATTTCTCATCACATAGTAACTACAGATCCCTCTGAGCGTGCACCATTAACATCGACCCGCTGAATTCTATTGTTCAAATATGAAGTCAGAAGGTCGAGAGCCTTGTTTCTTATGCCATAATGGTGTAATTTCCTGATTAATGTTTTATGTTGGACGCAATCAAATGCCTTAGACAGATCACAAAACACACCAATTGCATCTTGTTTATCCTCCCAGGCGTCATAAATACATTTCAATAACTCTACACCAGCATCGGTAGTCGAACGTCCTTTAGTGAAGCCAAATTGTTTCTCACGAAATAATTTGTGACTGTTAAAAAAGATCAGCATCTGCTCTAGTATCAATTTTTCAAATATCTTGCTCAAGGTCGGCAACACCGAGATAGGTCTGAAATTACCCGGATCTGAAGCGGTGCCAGCCTTGAATAGTGGTATAACTTTACTGTGTTTCATCAAATCAGGAAATACACCACTAGAGACGCAATCGTTAAACACAGTTGCCAAGTGGGGGGCAATGACATCTATAATACTTGATATGGATTTTACTGATAACCCCCAAAGGTCAGCGGTTTTTTTAACATTAATAGATCTAAAAGCTTTTACGATGTCGTTGCAGTTGACAACGGTGAATTCGAACGCGCCTTCACAGGCAGCTACAGATTCTGCTAATAATAGCTCGGCGGAGGTGGAAGACGACTGGAGAGTGTCAGTTATCTCTATTGGAACATTACTGAAAAATTTTTCAAACTCGGTCGCCACTTCCAAATCCCCCGATACGTGGCGATTGTTTATATTTAAATGAAACTTTCTTTCATTCGTTGTACACCTACCACATTCCGCATTGATAATGTTCCAAGTAGTTTTAATTACATTCGCAGAATCATAAATTTTATTTCTAATGAAATTAGACTTGGCTAAGGTACAGGCTTGTTTAAATATCTTTGAGTATTTCTTAACATATTGCTGAAACTCTGGGTTGAAATTATATGATTTTTCAGAATACAGTTCATATAGTTTATTGCGACTTTTATAAATTCCGGGTGTAGCCCAGTCACTGAAAGCAGAACTGCCTCCGATTGATAATGTTTTCGGGGTAAAGATTTTCCCAAACACAGTATGTATCAAATTAAATAAATCAGAGTAGGATTCTTCTACGCTAATGTAATCAGGCAATTCTGTTATTTTCTTGACTAAGTTTCTTCTAAAGGTTTCCAAGCGATGTGTGTTAACTGGGACAAAACTAATAATCTTCTTAGTTTCCCTACTATTTCTCAGATAAGAAACAGACTGGCCACGATGATCTGATTTTACAGGGTCCACTATACATTTTTTAATGGGATTTATATTAGTAAAAATATTATCAATACAAGTAGCACTAGTTGCAGTTATACGAGTAGGTTCCAAAAATATATTATACAAACCAAATGACTTGAAAAAACTACTACTACTACTACTACTACTACTTAGAAAAAACTACGATTCTCTATTTATATTCGTAAAATATCTTAATTAGAAAAAATACACTCCTCCGAAGGTTACCTCGTAACAATGCATGTCCTCCGAAGGTTAGGCTGATTTGTACCTCAGTGTATCCCTTTGAGGAAAAACGCCCTAATATTACGAGTACATGCGTATGTAAATATCAATATTGATTTTTGCCTGAGCCTTAGATAGAAATTTCAATGTCACCGAAGTTAGATCTGGTCTTATTTATGTCAAGAACCGAAAAACCTATTGTGATAACTGTCGCGAAAATCGTTCCCATCTCCCTCGAGGCGTTTGCAAAGGTAATTGGATTTATTTTTCTGCTCATGTAATGTTTGTTTCGGCTTTACTGTATAAACAATAATATTATTCAATGCTTTTTGTAACGATAGATTTTTAGTTATGAGTAGAGTTTATGTACTTTCATCATTACCTACTGAGACTTATAGAATTCGGGACTAATTGGACTCTAACTAACCGCGACCACGGGCGCTGCAACGTGCTCGAAACGTCGGTGAATGTAAGTAAATAGTACCTATTTCGCGTGAAGTCCCGAATTCTATAAGTATGAGTGTTAAAAACCGCGATAGTTTAAAAATAACATTACCTACTGAGCTTTTTCCCAACCCAGTTGGGGTTAACTTTTCAATATTTTCTATGACCCACTGTCATCTGACCTTTACAGCCAATAATTGGTCAATGTCGAAGTTCTATCTAGTATATTTATGGCTTACGTTATTACGTATTCTAGTAGTAGGCTCACCACATATTTGTGGTGAGCCTATTGCCGTGTTGAAATGGACAGGCGCAGGTCGTGACTACCCGCTGTTGAAATTTTTCAAGCCGCCCAAAAGGCCTTCAACTTGGCTTAACGATTGTCATTTTACTGACAACCGGATTTCATTTCAAGATTTCGTTTTTCTTACGAGACCCTCGGGATGAATATTATAGTGGCGACAATTTTTACTCGTTCCCGCTGCCACACGGGGTCCGGACGCCATAGAGGCTATATAAACGGTATGTTCAGTTCTTTATACTTCTTTTTTCTCCTATATATATTATATCATACTCATTTTGAATGACATTGCATGCTTAAAATCAATCATACTATACTAATAATTACTTTTATGTAGTGCTAGTAATTTTATGATTTTGAATTACTATTTTTCATCACCATTATCTCTCAGGTCACAGTGCAACCCTAGTTTACCCGCTATAATAATGGCAAATATATAGTACTAGCGAACGTCACGCGGTTTTCCCCCGTAGTTCCCGTTCCCGTGGGAATACGGGAATATAATATAGCCTATATTCACCGCAAAGAGTGTAGCTTTCCAACAATGAAAGAATTTTTCAAATCGGTTCAGAGGTTCCGGAGCCTATTCGTTACAAACAAACAAACAAAAAACAAATCTTTCCTCTTTATAATATTAGTATAGATTAGTATAGATTGTTTCCATTGTATATTAGGTATGTATCTTAACTTTACCTTATGTTACTTATATTATCCTACAAAATGGAAATGCGCCTATATCCTTAAAGTTATGGTAATATATTCTAATTTAAAACAACAAGCATCGTTAACTTTGGAGATTTGTTAACAAGCTCGAAAATGTTTTCGAGGGCCCGTTATTGACTAAGTCAATACGGAATGATTTCCACTTCCTGGTGGGATAACCTTCGGGATATTTGCAGTATTGATTTTACACTTTTATATGTTGGGTAACTACTTGGGTAGGTCTGGCTGAGCTCTCTAATCTTCATCACACCACGCCAAAATTAATCTATACTAATATTATAAAGATTTGTTTTCTTGTTTTTTTGTTTGTTTGTTTGTAACGAATAGGCTCCGGAACTAATGGACCGATTTGAAAAATTCTATCACTGTTGGGAAGCTACACACTTTGCAGTGAACATAAGCTATATTTTATTCCCGTATTCCTACGGAAACGGGAACTACGCGGGTGCAACCGCTTGACGTCCGCTAGTATAATATAAATTTGTACCTAAAGGATCCTAAAATTCCCTTCCTGAGGAGATCGGTTTGTCATTCCTCCGTTACGATTAGTTGTGATTATCCGTAACTGTTGTACGTTAGGCGGGTTCCTCTCCCTCCCCCCTTTTATACATCCGAAATCAGAAACAAATATTTGTGGACTAAGCAAATATTTGTTTAGACTAGAGATCCAGGTTCTTATGGCACGCAAAGGCGACATTATGAGACCGACGGCTCTAAACATATTATGCTACATGGACATGATAAAGCGTAAGCTGTCTTTGAGAGTTTTCATAACATCGATTATATTATTACGTTATGCATCTTTAGAATTGTAGTATTTAGGTATTTCCGAGGACAATCGGACTCCATGACCGGGAGCCTGAGGACGGTGAGAGGGCGGTTCACCGTCCTTACAGAAGCAGGCCCATGACGACGGCAGCGTGACGCGAGCAACTCACGATCCCCCTCCCCCCCTTAGAAGCGGGATCACACCCAAAACCCCCAAAGACGCGGGATAGCACCCGAACCACCCCGTGGGCAAGGCCGCGTTGGCGGCCGTAGGTCTGTTGGGAGTCCTGGGACATCCTTCCGCGGGCTTACCCGGGGCTCCCAACCATGCTGTTGGGCGTTACGTGAGGTTCTATAGTCGGTAGGAGTCCGGCATAACATCCATGAGGATTTTCCATCACGTTAAACAAAAAAAAAGTATTGAGGTATTTATGAAATGTTTGCATGCTATAATATGGCTAAATGGGCGTGTGCAATGCAACTTCAGTATCATGGTATGTACTCTATTTAATAAAAATGAATGATATTATTATTATCATTTCATTTCATACACTCAGGTACAAGTAGTATCATGATCTTTTAAATAATTCAGACACAATTCAAAGAAAACATATTAAAGTAATCCCTACTTGTCACATTACAACATGTGACAGTTTCTGTTAAAAGTTTAATGGCCATAATTACAATCTTTCAAACTTTGTTAGTGAGCGCCGTCAAAATAAATCAAAATAAATTCCATCCAACAACTGGATCCATTATCATATTTAGAAATACTTTGGTTCTAAACTTATTACTTAAATGAATATTCACGAAAACTGGCGATAGCAATCAGAATATTTTACACAAGTATTTTAAATAGCTTTGGAAACAGCAACTTGGTGGAATAATCTTGTGTTCCATAATTTGAATTGTAATTAAATTTCAGTTCATGATTATATTACAGCATTTTGTCACAGAATAATTTGTATTTGTTGCCGATATTGTTAATTTATACGAGCAGAAAATAATTTATATTTGTTTGAAAGTAATAAGACAAAGATTCGCTAACTAAGCGACTTGTAAATTATCACTGCGTTATGCATCTTATACTTCTTACTTGATATGAAATAATTATGTGATTCGTGGTGTACCCATTTATGAGTGTTTCCGTGCTGCGGAAAACACGTTAAGCTGGATGTCCTGATTTTCAGTTTATTCGTAGTCATTAAAAAAACACTATTACAAACCATAAAAATTTCAATATCCATGATCTGCTATGTCCATTTGAATACTGTCACGCTTATCGCCTTTTACGCGGCACAAAATAAAATTATTGATAAATTTAGATCCTTACTACGCCTTTGCCTACCCCGTTAGGAATATATGTATGTAATCGAACCCAAAATTCCTATGTAGCTGGCTGTACTTGTACAGCCTATAAAGCAAATAAAATAAATACACGTTCTATAAAGAATTATCAGCACAAGCTGTGTGTTGTTATCGTGTGTGTACTTTTTGTTGTATTTATTTTCCCTTTCTTTTTCTATACCACTAAGGTGGCAGATAAGCATATGACCCAACAGTTATACTAGTGGTCACGTAGCATATGGACGATTGCAACACTATAACTTTTGAAGAACCCCATACCGTAGGCGTTTGAGAAAACCGAGGCAAAGAGATCATTCCACAATCTAAACATACGCGGTAGAAAGCCCCTCACGGATCTAACCATGATCGAACGCTCCGGACGCGAAGTGCGATGATAGAAAGTAGCTGTGGGCATCATATCATACAATACCTCAGAGCACAAACCATTTTTGTGTATTTATTCTTTTAAAAAATAGTGTCTCAAGTAACGTTTTTGGTCAAAAAAAAGTATTGACCATTGTTAAATGTAAATGACTCAGACGTCTTTGACAATTATTGCCGACGTAACGACGACGCACGCAAATGTCACAATTATTGTGTCATCTGCGTGCGTCGTCGTCTCGCTTCTATCAATTCTCGGGGCTTTTTGGTGTTGTTATTCTATATGTTTGAAAGGGAAAGAAGATGGAAACGCCATGCCAAATTGCTATAATTTTGTCACTTTAAATATAGAATACCTATAATCTGCGCAACCAATTACACATTCTAGTCATGTACACCGACCCCGACAAAGGGTTATTTATTTCCAATTATATTTGCGAAAATGTCAAAACTAAGCTATTTAATGATTTATACGTCTACTTTATTGTAATGGCGCCGTTAAATTGTAATAACCGTTGGATTTTAATCTAAATTACGAGAATATAAACTGTTGAGATTTTACAATGTGATAGATTATTTTCCGTTGCATAGTAAAATATTTGACGGTTGTCGGCAGCTTCCGCGACCCGCTCGCTTTGCTTGCTCGCCTTCTCGTGTTAATGGTCTCTGTTTCAACCTAACCATCGATTACAGTTCACAATATCATCTGAAGAGTTTAAAACCTCGCTAGGTAGATTACTACTTAGCAGCTTTTTACAATTTTACTTGACATTTGCAGCATAATAGAACAGAATATGGATAAGTACGAGTAAATTCCACTAGATATAAATCTGGGGTTTTGTATTAATAGACCTACCTAGGTGTATAATTTCGACGCCTATAAAGAAATAGGAGCTTGTTCATTTCCCTGTGGAAATTAGGGACAAACTAAGGGAAATGAGCTGTTATATCATTTTACTTGTCTTAAGAAATAGGTAATTACTACTTTAAGTACCACATTAAGTAGTTCAGTGCTCATAAAGTGAAATAATTATGATCTTTTATACAATATTATCATAATTAGGAAGTTAATGTAGTTTTGTTACTCTATCTGCTACGTACATTATAAGTAACAAATGCGTAGATCAACAAAGAAATCACCGGTACTCTGAATGTGACTACAGAAAATACGTATAGCGACTGCTGAAAAAGTACTCATTTGAAAAAACAAATCTCTAATTTACAAATATATCATTACTATATGCTGCGCGCGGCTTCGCCCGCGTGAAATTCGGTACCTGATTCTGCTTCCCGTGGGAACAATTTGCCTGCATGAAAAGTAACATCTGCAAACATTTTTGTACAAACTTTTATACCTACCATATTTTATACACCTTTAAAATTAAACAAACATATCGTAGCAAGCAGTTTCGAAGCAAATAGCGTAGCAACCGGGCTACAAACTGGTTACGATTCTGTTGTCTACGCCGCGCAAGCCGTAACCGCTACGCTACATAACGCTTCAAAATGTAAATTATTTTGAAATAACTCGAGAAACTAGAGCAGTAATTGATAATAAAAGGTACAAGGTTTTAAATGAAAAAGGTTTAACATTGAACATAATTGAGTAATGGCAAATCGCTGCTGGTATAGAAAAAGAAGAAAGATTTTTTGTATTGTAATTTTTGACTGACTTAAAAAAAGGAGAAAGTTCTCAATTCGACGGTTTTTTTCTGTTTATCACCTCATAACTTTTAATTTGGTGGACCGAATTCGAAAGTTCTTTCTTTGTTTGAATTCTGGTGCTTTCCATTTAGTCCCGTTACAAGGAAATCAGTATCGAATGATGGCGTCCCAGAGAAATCGAGGGAAACCTTCAAAAGTTGTAGGGGCAACTAGTGCGTTTGTTATTTTTTTTCATTATAACAATGTTTTCTGTTCAACAAAGCCTTTGTGGGTACCGAGTTACTTACGTAATTTGTGTCTAACTAAACAAGAAACTAGCCGAAGGCCTGATATAAGACTATTTTGTGGTCTAGAAATATCGTGCTTGACATGAATATAGAACTGGCTTAATTAATGTTCTCAATTTGTTTTGAACTAGCTGATATCTGCGACTACGCTCGCGTGGAATTGTACCCGTTCCCGCTTCCCATAAGAACCTATTCCCGAGAGAAAAAGTAGCCTTTTCATTTTTCCAGACTATAATTTACAGTACTTTGATCGAACGGACCTGGCTGAAATTTGTATCAGCCAGGTTCGATCGATCGTTAGAGCGTGAAAGACTGATAAACATTTTTTTTTTATACTACTTAGGTGGCAGACAAGCTTACGGCCCACCGGAAGGTTGGTAACCGTAGCCTATAGACGTTTGCAACACCAGAGGCGCTACACACGCGCTGCCGACCCGGGCGCAGGTTGTGACGAAAATTTTCAAGCCGCCCATAAGGCCTTCAACTTATCTTAACGACTGTCATTTTACTGACAACCGGGACCAACGGCTTATCGTGCCTTTCGAAGCACGGAAACGCTCGTAAATAAATGTCACAAAGTGGTCCACGTGGTGGTCACCCATCCATATCCGGCCATAGTAAATGTTGCTTACTGCAGTGATCGTTTACAGAACACTGACGGGTATAAAATTAATCCACCTGCGTGTTGGATGAATTTTATACCCGTTTAGCCCTGTATTCTTTGGTAAATCTTACTAACATGTTATTACGAAAGTATAGAGAACACGTGAAAACATAGCTCCCACAAGTAAGAAACCAAAATAGTTAAAGGATTTTAGATGCAGCTGAATTTCAGTGCTTATAATACATTATATTACCTATCCACTATGCCTATTCACTATCAAACTGAATAAACAGCATCTTCAAAAATTGTTCTTGTTAAAATTTCTGTGTTTTCAAAATAACAAGCACATTCGATTGTAATAATATTTGAAAATCTCGCAATATTACAAAGATCCTCATGCTGTGTGTGCACGTGACATCCAATAAGCTCCGAGAACAGCTACAAAGGCAGTACTGATTCCTCACAAAATGTTTCATGAAATAGTTTATTTTCCACAAAAAGCTTACAAGCTGTCAACCGATTGGACGTCACGAAATAAAAGGGTTTTAGACCGAATATGAAGTAAAAATATAAACAGCATGCAGTCAATGTTATTTTTAACCAGTCGTGGTACACTTTTTGGGACTCATTCACGATATTTATGACATATTGTACTGACGTTTTGAAAGGTTTTTAAAATTGTGTTAAAATTAGGCATTTAAAATATTTATCTAACCATTGTTTACATTTTTTGTAATTAAGATGTTTTTTTGATTGCAAACAAAGCAGCTTGATGGTCTGATTTTGATTTTAGTAGTTACTTTTACTTGACCAATTCAACCCTACCAAGTTCTTGTGTTCACCGCAAAAAAAAACCATTCACTGTGGCGCCGCGATTTCAGGGCACATCTCTCACCATCTCTGAAAGTATAGGGATACTTGGTGTTGACATCTACAGTGACATGCAGTTCCGCAGTCACTTGGAGGGTAAGGCTAAGTAGACGTCAAAGAAGCTCGGAGTGCTCAGCAGGGCGCGGCGATACTTTACTGCGGCGCAAACACTGCTTCTGTATAAGTCGCAAGTGCGGCCGCAAGTATTGTTGTCACCTCTGGGCGCGGGCACCTGAATACCAGCTTCGCCCATTTGATTCGGTGCAAAGTCGAGCTATGAGAGTTGTCAACGATCCCATACTTGCAGGTGGTGTGGAACCTCTTAGTGACAGGAGAGACTTTGCCTCTTTGTGTGTGTTCTACCACCTGTACAACGGTTTCTGCTCTGAAGAATTGTTTGATATAATGCCGACGGCTACATTCTATCATCGCACCGCTCGCCACAGACAGGGTGTTGATCCTCTCACACGTTGCGTCCTGAGCGCGAACGTTTAGGTTGTGGAATGATCTCCCTGCTTCGGTTTTCCCAAACGCTTACGGTATGGAGTTTTTCAAAAGGGGACTTAGCAGGTTTTTACAGGGTTGTCAGCGCGATTGATGCGTCTCTGGTTTTGCATACGTCCATAGGCTGCGGTGACCACCGGTGCATCTGGTGGGGCTGTATGCTTGTCTGCCAGTCTATTGGTATAAAAGAAGTACTAAAAGCAATTGTGATTTTCTATCTGCCATGCCAAATTAAGTAGAAGCGCTTACGCTGTTATCTCTAGCTTAATTCAGTGAGTGCATCGATTTGAACATGAAATAAAGCAAAATATTTTTTTTTTGAAGTTATGATCAGATCCAGTCTGGGACAGACAGATAGACAGCGTAGTCTGAGTAGTGGGGTACCGTTTTAACCCTTTGGGTATGGAACCCTCAAAAATGTTCTGTAAAAGCATTAGGTACTGTGAAGTTGTATTGGGTATGAAGACGGAATAGGGTTCGGTAGTTACTTTACTTCTTCTCAACGTAGCAATAGCAAGTAACAAGCTGGTAGGTAGATCACAATTCACAACGGTATCGAATTATGGACAATAAGCGATTCATCCATTAGTGACAAATGTTTGCTGCAATCAGACGTGGTGCGGCCGGACATTAGCAATTAATCAACACATATATATCCACTTATGTGTGGGATATGTAGCAATGGATACAGTGCTCTGCTGTAGACTGTTTGCAAATAGACGCTTCTTGTGATTTTGCGCTGTTGTTTATGAATATTATTTCATAATAGTATATTTTAAAAAAAATCTTAATTTTTATTATGCTACAACACAGAGCATCGCGCGCCTTTAAGAAGGGAGAGGCCAAAGCTGGCAAACCCCCTCTGGCAATAATTTGACATTTTGACGACTAAAAGTGCCCAGTTACATAAAAACTGTTTTTTGAAGTTACTTTCACTAGACTAAGTCTAGTTGACAGCGTGAGCGGTTGAATTGTCATTTTATAAAAATGATGAAATAATTAGATATTAATACAAAAAGAAATGTGATTAAAGAAATCTGACGAAAAATGGCATTATCTTGTGTAAGTAAGTAATTTTATAACAAGTTATTATTATTTACACCTATTTAAACGTATAGATAATATTCAGATTTGTTTAGCAACTTTACCGGACGTCACATCAATACATGGATCGGTTGAGCGACTTGGGGTGATATGACACAAAATGTATCATGTCTGTGTAAAATTTATGAGTGTATTTTTTAAAGTGTGTATATATGGGCTTCGTATTGACAGTCGATTGCTATTGTATTGCGAGTCTAAGAAAGTGTGGGTGAGGAAGATTTCCCCCCGCCCCCCGCAAAATATGACAGACAAATTTGTACTGAGCAATCGTTCTATGTCGTCTCCCCTTAGACAGTTCGCGTTGCTCTATGTGCTACAAAAACGAAAATGGTAAAATATATTCCGAAAATGTTGAATATATTATTACAGAACTCTGAGCTAACAAGGCGCTTCAAAATAAATGTACTATACTAAATAGTACCCGTGGCCCCACTAATAAATAATAATAAATATTCACGGACATTTCACACAACGCTATCTGATCCCAAAGTAAGCTAGGAATAGCCTGCTTGTGTTATGGATATCAGACCACGGATATTAATACTTATATACTTTTTAAATATACATAGACAACCCAGACTCTTGAGACAAACATTTATGGGCCACACAAATATTTCTCTCTGGTGGGAATCGAACCCACGACCTCCAGCGCCGCAGGCGGTATCACTAACGACTGCGCCACAGAGGCAGTCAAACTTGCATGTAATTTTGTTCCCGATCCCATAGGAACTAATTCCCAGGATAAAAAGTAGCCAATGTACTATTCCATACTATAATCTATCCTTATATCAAATTTTGGCCAGATCCTTTCAGCCGTTAGAGCGTAACAAATATCCAGACATCTACACACACAAACATTCGAGTTTATAATATTACTAGCTGACCCGCGCAACTTCGTTTGCCTGATAAATGAAAAACCGCTCGACCGATTTTGTGCAAACTTCACATAAACCATCTACTAAATAGTCCAAACAAAGCCTAAAGACTTGGTTTGGATAGGTGAGCCCGTTCTTGAGTTATAAAATTACAACGAAAAGTGGCATTCATTGATTTTTATATATATAGATAGAAGATTATGCTAAGTAAGATTTAAAAGGTACCAATATAAAGTAATAGCTATATTAACAGTTTGAATGGAAACAATCGTATTAACTTGAAAGTTCAATTTGTGCACGAAATAAACATGCATTGAAAACATGTTAGTGATATTTCAAAGCGTTTGAAATTCGCCAGCGACGGTTTTTGGTTCAATTGAGCGCTTTTGTGTCGACTGATACGTTTTGTACGAAACAATCAACGCAATTCTGCTCTATTTCTGATAAATAGGACTCGCAATAATATGAGCTAAATAGAGAGTTTCATCTATACATACTCGTATAACGTTATATTACCAAAGTAGTGAGAATAGGCATTACATGCAAATACTACTGCTGAAAGTAGTCCCAATATTATCTGGGCAAATTAAATGGCATCTGGGCTGACAAATTTGATTAGTAAGAATATTCGTTATGTTTCTAGAAAGCCTTCTTAACACCTCGTCCTCATATAATTGCAAGTAAGGCTAACTTGCGTCACGAAAATCTTAGTAGGGTTTCAAAGCACCCCTAGTATAAATATCCTCAACTCGCAATGTGAAAGGTGGCAAACATAGTATACATTCAGGATAAACGTCTTTGTTCGATGAAAAGGATTTAATATTCTGTATGTATCGCATCAATTTTTTTAATCATCTGTTTAAATTCATGTTTATCAGTTGTCATTAATTCTATTCGTATATCACAAGCGATCACGCAATGTAAAAATATCTTTATATATTTATTTATAGCTTACTTACTTTAGGTGGCCACATGGCTGGTGCGGTGTAGATTAACCATAAACTTGGTATACTAAGTTTATGAGCTCAACGCGGCTTGTGTCCTGGTAATTGAATTTTATCTCTGACAGAAATATGTGAAACAACACAGTATCAAGTAATGAAGTTTTCACGGCATCCTAAACAAACAATTGTAGCTTAACGTGCTGAAAAGTACTAACAAGGCTTATCTGCTATGTTTGATTTTAATTTCGGTTATATGCGCATCATTTTTATTGTAAAAAATTTGTATACTTGAGTAAACCTTTATTAATATTAGTAATCTTATTAAATCCGTTTAGCGACGAAATACTGGGTACGTTTCGTATGGTCCAAGTGTACTTTCGTTATTTAAGAGTATTGCAAAGCGTTTGGTTGACACTTCTCATGACTATAAGGACTCTTTCTCGCGCAGAAAATGAGAATTGACAAACAAAGTGATCAGCCTCATGGGAACCATAGCATTCGACTTCGGTGAGGGGAAATATTCTTCAAAAGATTTTCGATAGTTTTCTAAACTTTTAATAACCTTTTTCGTTATCTGTGTATATAATTATGCTTTAAAAGCATAATTATAAACACAGATAACGAAATATTTATAAAAAAATATTATTACATATTAATTGAAGCCTGCTGTCAAACCCGCGCTTGGTGATGTTTCCGAAACCATTTCAAACTTGAATAAACTCCCGGGATAAAAAGAAATCAGGTATTCTATCCTCAATTCTGTTGTATAGCTATTTTACTGTAAGATTTCATTAAAATCCATGGGGTTCATTCATCAATTTATACAGACTTGTATTTGCACTTTGGACAGATAAGTGGCTAAGTTGATATTTTATATTGCGTCAAATTTGGTGCAGAATTACCGATTACACAGGTAGGTGTTACAATATTACTATTATATGTTCCACATATTCAGTCGATTAAAGCATGCAACAGGTACGTTTCGGTACTCAATATGAAATATTCAAAATGATGTTCATCTACATTTTCACATACAGTAGAAATACATACAGTAGGCCAGACGTTTTGATCAGATCGTGGTATTTTGTTTGTGTAGCTATTTAATTTCAATGGTAATTTATTATTCTACTAGATGATACTCGCGGCTTTGCCCGCGTTTCATTCGGTAACCGTTCCGGGTCTATCTATTATTATGCTTATTCTTTTTCATATAAATTGATTTTAAAGTGGAAAAAGACAACTTGGTTGAGACGGGACATGAACCCGTGATACTTACCATAACCAGGTTAATGACGTTCCAACTGAGCTACAGACCCATACCGAAACATAGTTGGCTTTGTACTGACAAAAACAACAGTACCATACACAAGAAAGGGTCGACGTGTGACGGAGCCATTTCAATCGCAGGTTTGTACTTGTACTAATGTTTTGAGTTTACTGTTTAATAGACCAAGTTTGAAGGTACCGAAGCAGTTGAGTGAATTTAAATGTACTGTAAATTATATTGAATTTAATTGAGCTTGGTTTTTATAATTGACTACAAAGTGTTCTATAGTCTAAAAAGAACTAGGATGTGCTGTGTTTTGGACTACAACTACGTTAATAAAAGGATAAATCGACAGAGACATGATTTTTTTATAACTATGCATATATATATATATATATTTTACATTAGCCTGCTACATATAATAGTAAATAGTAATGAATGATAGCTACCGCGTGCATTTGTAGTCAGTATTAAACCAAATAAAAACACCGGCAAAAACAACGGCTATCAGTGTGAATACAGAATTTTTCTATTGAAAATTCACGTACATAACTTTCCTTTCTTATTATTTAATAGGGTAATGATAAATGAATCTGACCTGGAATAAAATTGATAACGGTGAGTCATCATTTTAAACTTCAAACGCAGAGAAAATGCCGACTTTTGGGAATCAATTTGAATTTTTATGAATAATCTTGATTTCATAGTGAAGTATATTCCAATAATGTTAACGAGTACGACGTTAAGCATATGAATTACAGTAATAATCGTAAGTCGTCGCTTTGTTACTATGCGATTAGTCGTATGTTATCAGATCAAGTTTTTAAGCTTAGGCAGTACACGCAACATTTGCATTTTTCATCACTATTACGTGGCTAATACAAAATAAAAATTTAACTCAAATTAACTTTATTCAATAACTTAGGTTTAATGTCTTTTTATATTCGTAGTGATTGTAGTTGCCTTCACAGAAGTGTCATTTAAAACCCCAAAGGGTATTACGGGTACACGCAGGGGTAATATTGATAAAATTATATACTTTTATGACTAGTGCGAAGCAAATAGAAGCGAAATTAAAAGCATGCCTCTAATTAAGTTTAAAAAGTGTATAAAAAGTAAATTGTGCTGCAGGGGCTACTATACAATTGACGATTATTTGATTGATAAGGAAGTCTGGAAGTGATCTGCTTGCTCTACTGATGGAGTCTACTTATCTATCTATACTTATAATAAATCTGTAGAAGTGAAAATTCTGTATATTCAAAATATCAAAAAAATAAATAGCAGGGGGTGTTACTAGACCGACACCGAACCCAAAAATGTGATTAAAAAAATTTTTGTCTGTCTGTCTGTCTGTCTGTTTGTTCAGGCATCACGCAAAAACTACCAGTTCGATTACGATGAAACTTGGTATAATTATTCTTTAATAGCCTGGGCACCACACTAGGTACTTTTTATCCCGGAAAAGTATATAGAATTCAAACCAAACTTAATTTTGCGGTTCGATCCCTAGAGCCAAAGTTATTATCAATTATTGCTTAAACGGTTAATGGTACGATGATGAAACTAAGCAAGAGCGTTGTTTGTTACAATTTGAAAAAAATAATTTTAACATGTTTGCAAATTCCACCTCCAAAGGTATAAGAAAGGAGGGTAAAGTTTGTATGGAACAACGTGATTCCTTGGTCCGATCTACTTAAAATTTCGCATATAGCATTATTAACATAATTGATGGAAGACGTATTTCATATTTTTTTGAAATTTATACTATAACGAGCTAAAAAGGGAATGTAAATTATTTTAGGGCCGATTTTCTCCGGAGTTGATATCAATACTCCTTAAATACTCTTATTTTATACTTTATTTACTTTTTATTTTGACACATAATTTGTGAAAGTTCAATAAAATTGACGTTTTTATTTATGTTTATTTCAAACTTCAAACAGATGATTTTACTACATAGTCATAAAGTTAAAAAGAACGCTGTTTTGGTATAATATTAACCAAATATGCTTTATGGAAGTATTATTGCTAATTTATTCAAATTTTGTGTCACAAAAATACAATTGTGAAAAGAAGAAGAAAATTCTAAGTTGTAAGCCTGAAAAAATGAAAGGCCACGTTTCAGGTAGTATCCACTGGTCAAGTTACCATCTACGCTCAATCCTTACGACTAAGGTTGTCAGCTGCCCTAAGCAACTGGTCATGGAAGGCATGAACTTTTTTTCTACATTATAGTGCCGACTGCATACTGTCAGGAAACAGACTCACTAAGTCTTTGTAAAATACGAGAATGGCCTCTACGTGGACTACATTCGACAGGACTGAAAAGAGCCATTAAGTATTGTGTATTGTTATAACCTTACCAGGTCTTGGTTGGACCATCTGTATTACGAGGACAAAGCCTACAGTAGTTCTTAGTACCTGAAGAAGGAACTAAGTTACGATGTCAATTGCTTAGAAGAGAAGTTGTGTCAAGTAGTTGTTTAGCCATTGAATTAGGAAAATATTTAATAAATTAATTTACTTAGCTCATATTATTATGCATTATGAATTTGTTAATCAGAAATCTATCTAACTAGGTATTATAAATGCGAATGTTTGTGAGTGTGGATGTTTGTTACTCTTTCACGCTGTAACGGCTGATCGGATCTGGCTGAAATTTGGTCCTACAGAGTTTTAATGGATTTTAGTGGACATAGGGGATATGTTATAGTCTGGGAACAAAATTTCACGCAGGCGAAGCTGCGGGCATCAGCTAGTTGTAAATATGTAGTGCACAAAAAGAATAGCCCGCCGAGTTTCTTGCCAGTTCTTCTCAAGCGGGCCGCGTTCCGAACTGGTGGTACTATTTGCATTGTATTCATTGACGTGTCGCAAGTGCCTATGTATTAGGATTATGCAAAAAAAAAAAAAAAAAAAAAAGTGACGGGGAGAATAATACGTAAATAATATTAGATTTCTTTTCTTCTTTCCTTTATTTCCCACTGTTCTTAGCTTGAAAAATATTAAAAAATATTTGCGTGTTTCACCTGCCTTTCGACGCATAAGACCAGAAACGCAAATGACCCGACACGCAAATTACCATATTTTCATCCGCAAATGACCAGATACGCAAATGACCCGAATTTATTTACGCAAAAGACCAGTATTTAATAAATACGCATAAGACCAGAGACGCATATGACCTGAATTTCTTTTTGCATTATTATCAGTATTTTAAAATACACTTATACGACCAGAAAACAAATAAAGACCGACAAAACAAATGAAGATCAATAAAACAAATGAAGATCGAAAAAACAATGAAGATCGAAAAAACAAATTAAGATCGGCAAAACAAATGAAAATTGAAAAAACAAATGAAGATCGAAAACACAAATAAAGATCGAAAAAACAAATTAAAATCGGCAAAACAAATGAAAATCGAAAAAACAAATGAAAATCGAAAACACAAATTAAGATCGGCGAAACAAATGACGATCGAAAAACAACACAAACAACAAGGTCGAAATTCGCTTGGACCCATTTTTTGTAATCTAGATGCGAATGCCATTCAAAAAAATAGGTGCAAGCAATTCTCGACCTTATGAGCATTCATAATATCTATTTATTTTATATAAATTCGTGATCAGTAATGTCTTTAAGCGCCTAAAAGCACATGTTTAGATAAGTGTCATTAAGGTCGAGAATTGCTTGCACCTATTAATTTAATGGTACACACATCTAGATACAAAATATGGCTGCAAGTAATTTTGGACCTTGTCAACTTGCTTATAGACTTTTGTTTTAATGACCTGCATATGTTTTTTCGATCGTCATTTGTTTATCCGACCGTCATTTGTTTCACCGATCTTCCTTTGTTTTTTCGGTTTTCATTTATTTTGCCGATCTTCATTTGTTTTTTCGATCTTCATTTGTTTTACCGGATCTTAAATAGTTTTTTCGATCTTCGTTTGTTTTGTCGATCTTCATTTGTTTTTTCGATCTTCATTTGTTTTATCAAACATGTTAGTAAAATGAACTTTTGTAAATACCTGGTCGATTGCGTATTAATTTCTGGTCGTTTGCGTATCTGGTCGATTGCGATTAACATGTCAGGTCGTTCGCATTTCTGGTCAATTGCGTTTTTATTCTGGTCATTCGCGTATCGGGTCATTTGCGTGTCTGGTCATTAGCGTATTTGAAATCTGGTCACTTGCGTATCGGGTCATTTGCGTATCTGGTCAAATGCGTCGAAAGGCTCTAGAGATAAAGTTATTCATTCCAATGAATACTGAATTACTCTCTTTCTTTCGGCGATCCTTAAGTTTAATTCTGCAGTTTTTCTTTTTGAATACGAAGTAATTTGAAAGCTTATTTTATTTGAATAGCTCAAGGCTTGCCGGTCTTAATTCTGGACGAACACATTCCAGGGATAAATTTCTTCGCAGAGAAGTTCACATACAACTGTCACTACTAGCGACAAGGACGAGAGACAAGGAGGAGACGTCGTCGCAAAAAGGAGCCTCAAACCGGTCCGATAAGTTTTGATATAGTCTGTTTACGACGCGAAGGAAGACCCTGACCGCGCTGCTTAGTAACTGTAACCACGGCCATCTTTTCTATCTTTCTTTTCGATTTTATTTCGGGCCCTTGGAAAGTTCTAGATACACCTACTGAAATAAAATACAGCATTCTTTATTTATTTGTCAGGGCCACCCAAAACTTTTTCTGAAACTTTTTAGGTGTTACTTGTTCCACAAAAGTAACAAAACTAGCATTTTACCTTATATTGAAATAGGGTAGCCCAAGAATATATTATAGACCCTACGATTTCTGCGATGAAAACCTAATCTTTTAAATAATGTAGAGAATTAGGTTTCTTGTTGTATAGATAGTGAATTGCGAGGACACTCAATTGCCCAATACGTCTATGTAATTTTGCTTCTATGTCCAGAATATTATTACAGTCCCTGAACGTAAATAATGGTTTTTTTTTACTTTATCGGTAGGTAGCCGTAAACATATGACCAACCTAACTGAAAATGGTTATCGTAGCCTATGAATGCCAGCAACACACTTCAAGGCTGGCAGTACACCTAGTCATGCCGATGATATTTTTGTTTTTATACGAACGAGGTTTTTCAAGCCACGAAGACTATAACATTATTTAAAAACTAGTTTGTGTACCCTTCAAAGCATTAGAACAAGAATCTGAAGCATATACAAGCTATATAATATATTCACGGAAACACCACAAACATTCACCCATCTTAATACCGACCTTAGCGTACGTAGCTTCACGCAGTGATTGTATACGAAATACTAGGCTAGTCAGGCTACGATCATAGAATTATCATTATAAACTATAGTTTCTTCGTAGTTGTAAAATAAAATGAGTAAAAGTAATAGAAGTTTAGTACAATAGAACATTTCAAATCTTTTGCTCTCTTCCCCACATAATAAATTCACACGTGCATACTGGTAGCAAAATGAATAAAGCCAATATAGCTGACTGTACAATCTAGATTATGTTAAAAAGCTCCACCCGAGTAGCCTTGCCTACCCCAAATATCCATTATACCGTTCAAGCGTTGTGTTATTTTATATTTTATGCAATATCAATTTTTTCTATGTCGTGCAAGCTAGGTATACTTTGTTACCACGAGTTGTAATTATGTGCAAAGCGATAACGAATTGAAAATTAGAATTTTATGGTGACTAATTAATTTAAAATTTGGTAGATCTATGTATACCTATGTGGTAACATTGAACAATGCATGGAACGGATCCAATTTCAAAGGGTGGAAGTGAATTTGGACACAGTTAACATGACAGGTTAATCATGCATCATCTCCTGCAAAGACGCGGAATAGTACCCTAACCCTTTTTTTTTACGTATGGAAAACCAAATGGATGCTACGCCGGCCTTCTACCGACTAAAAGCACACATCCATGTGTCTACAACAATTCGCAAAATAACACGAAAAATAAAGAATGTCATCGTTACCATTTTTCGCTGCATATATGTATAATATATATAACAAACTCAACAAACTGCCAGCAATTATACCGTGCTATGACATAACACAAACTCCTTTACGTTAACTGTATGTGTTAAACGTGCAAATGCATCCAATTTGCAGTAAAGCAAAGCAGGAATGGCAGTAAATGTCTGCCGATCGATTTTTGTTGATAATAGTATAATAAATTATTGTACATCTCGATATTATTTTATTTTTATTTATTGAATTATGTCACAGGACCGTGTGTTGTGTGTAAATTGGGAGAGGCCTACGTCCAGCAGTGGACTGCCATAGGCTGATTGATTGATTGAAATATGCCCTATTTGCATTAATATTTTATTTTAACTTTAATTAAAATTTTCAGTTAAACAACTAAAATCCACTAGGTACTGAATAAAATAATGGCCAAATGCGCCGTACGGAAAGTTCCGTACCAAAAAATTGGAATTAAGTCACATTTTGTTTTATGGGTGAACCCTTAAATATTAAAAACAGAAAAGAAATATTTCTGTTTTTAATATTTGTTGTTTGGCAAACGAACATAAAAATATATAATCATCTGTGAAAAGTTCAGCTTTTTATCATGATTTAAGAGACCTGTGCGATATAGATACGAAGGTAAAAGGAAGTTCCTACATAAATCTGAACATGTCGTGCATAAACTGTTAAGTTCATTACCCTTCCTGGTTCATCCCCTAATCAGCCAAAAAGTTCTAATGAAATCGTCCAATTGATCAGGTCGGTTCTTGGCAAGTAGGACAATTCGAGTATTGAACATTTGCTAATGAAAATATATGTGAGTGGCGCCAAAAAAGATTGGAAACAAAAGCCCTTTTCAATTCAAAGCCGCCCTTTGTGCAAACTGGGATCAATGGTAAAGAAACCTTTTACTTTATTCGATGTGTATCTTTTTAATTAGATAGAAATGTGAATATGAAACATCCATGCATTCAAAAAAAAACTGCGAATTAATTTGTTTAATAGTAGTACTGTCTGGCAATTCTGAACAGTACGACTTAAAAGCGTAGACAAAAATCTTTAGAAAAAAAGAAAAAAAACTTTTCAAGACATTTCAACATTAATTTGAATATTATAAGTCTATGTCTTCGAAGTCCCGCAGCTGTTTATGTGTGTTTCTTAACTTATTATAAGCGGAGCATTTTTATTAACTCTTCTACGGCCGCCTATGCCATGGTCTTGTCTTTTAATGCAGAGGAGGTTGCCTTAAAATTCTAAAATGTGGAAGACCAGTGTTTTATTTAAATCTAAAGTCTCATCATTATGTGTTTGAAACGTCCTTTGAAACCCTTGAATTCCTCAAGCGGAAGAATGAAGAGACACATAATTAAAGAGGTGAAGTGGCCGCCAAACTGAGGGCTTATTGTAGCCGCCCATTGTACATTACAAGACCTTAACTATGTAAATATTTTTTTGGTGTACAATAAAGAATATTTCTATTCTATTCTATTCTATTCATTGGTAAATTTCGATTTTTATTTATTTATGTACACAGGAGGAATGAAAGATAAAATTGAGGAGGTATGTAAGATGATGCAAGAGAGGCATCTTGATATTTTGTGTGTGAATGAGACAAAGCGGAAAGGATGTGACACCACGACACACGGAGCCTATACGGCCTATTGGTCAGGTGTAGCCACAACCAGCACAGCATGCCAGGGGGTCGGTGTACTACTTTCCGCGAGAATGAATGAGTGTGTGACAGAGTATGAATGTGTGAGCCCAAGACTCCTTTGGCTAAGACTGAAGGTTGAACTTACCCGCATCTTTGTTTTGGGAGTGTATGCTCCGTAGGATGCGCGGTGGCACCGGTCTTCAAAAGACCAAAGCGAGAGGCAGGCATTTTGGGAGAGTATGAGTGATATTCTGGATAAATGTAAACGAAACGAGAGAATAGTGATGTTAGGTGATTTTAATGGTTGGGTGGGAGTGAAGCGCGATGGATACGAAAGTGTATTAGGAAAGTTTGGTGATGAACGAGTGAATGTAAATGGAGAAAGCTTGCTAGAAGTATGTTTGGAAAGGAATCTTGTGGTAACTCATACCATATTCAACCACAAGGATATCCACTTGTATACAAGAGAGGAAAGAGATCAGAGAAGCATGATTGACTTTGTGATAGTAGATGCAAGACTGAGAAAGAAAGTGCTAGACACTCGGGCGTACCGTGGCACCGGGATCGACACAGATCACTTCTTGGTAATTAGCCGGGTAAGGGGTCTGTTTCAGCGGTGGCGACATCGTGTGCATGAACCCGTTAGTGTACTAGAGCGAATAAAAGTTGAGAATTTACAAGAGTTAGGCATAAAAGAGGCATTTGTGAGTAAACTGAGTGAAAAATTTGAAAACCTAGATAAAATATGTGAGATTGAAGAATTATGGAAGCCGTTTAAGGAAGGACTTGTGGAAGTTGCGATTGAAGTGTGTGGGGTTAGCAAAAGACGACAAGGATGTATGGCAAAGGGAATGAGAGCGGAAGTTCTTAATGCGTTGACTGGCAAGAAGAAAGCATGGTTGGACTGGTTGGCTACAAAGGCCAATCAAAGAATGCAAAAGGCAACGGATGAGGATGTAAAAATGGCAAAGGATGAATATAAAAAGTATAAACGTGTTGCAAAAGAGACGATGATGAGAAAGAAAGAGAATGATAGAGAAAAATTTGATAAAAGGTTATCTGAAGACTTCCAACGGAATATTAAATTTTTTTGGAAGTCCATAAGAACAGTGAGGAGTCAGCAAACAATGTCGCCGCTCAATCACATCAGAAACCAGGATGGAAGTTTTGTAAGAGGAGAAGAATGTGTGCTAAAGAGATGGAAGGAATATTTTGAGAGTTTATTCGAAAAAGAAGATATACGAGGCGATACGCGTGTTTTAGAACTGAATGAATTTGGCGATGAAAGCGAGTTAAGTATGGGAGAAATAGTGGAAGCGTTGAATTGTATGAAAGTAGGAAAGGCTACTGGAATAGATCGGATTTCTGTCGAAATGCTGAAAGCTGGACGTGGCGTGGTAGCTTGCCAGCTGTACCGCCTTTTTAACTTTTGTTGGCGAAGTGGCAGAGTACCAGCAGAATGGTGTAAAGCTGTCATTGTGCCGCTTTACAAAGGAAAAGGGTCGCAGCAAGAGTGCAAAAACTACCGCGGCATAAGCTTGCTCAGCATCGTTGGCAAATTGTATGCAAAAGTGTTGATAAAAAGAGTGATGAATGAAACTGAAGGAAAAATGTGGGATGTGCAAGCAGGATTTATGAAAGGAAGGGGATGTACGGATCAGGTCTTTTCCTTACGATGCGTAGCTGAGAAAGTTTTGGCTAAAAGTCAAAAGGTCTATTGCATATTCGTGGACTTGGAAAAGGCCTATGACAGAGTGGTGAGGAATGAACTGTGGTCAATATTGTCCATGTATGGAGTGAACAGCTACTTGATACGGGCACTGAGGTCTCTCTATGAGGGTTCTAGTGCTTGTGTCAGGATCAACGGGGCCTGCACGGACTTCTTTCACATTGAAAAGGGTGTGAGACAGTGCTGTGTAGCGTCTCCGTGGCTGTTTAATCTATACATGGATAGTTGTCTGAAAGAACTGCAAGAGAGTATGTATGGCTTAAAAATGAATGAACTGACCGTCAAATGCCTCCTATACGCTGATGATCAGGTGATATTAGCATCATCAGCGGAGGAATTGCAGCTGATGGTTAATAGTATGAATGAGGCTCTAAAAAGTAGAGGAATGAAAGTTAATGTAAACAAGACGAAAGTTATGGTTTTTGAAAGAGAAGAAAGTATGACGAATTGCTCAATCTTCATTGAAGGGCAAAGAGTGGAACAGGTGAAAGAATTTGTATACTTGGGTTCCAAATTTGTAAGGGATGGAAAGTGTGACCAGGATATTGAGCGAAGAGTTTTGGCAGGAAATCAAGTGAATGGGGCTATGTACACCTTTATGAGCAGTCAAAATGTGTCTGAGAAGGCCAGGTTGGCTGTACATAGGGGAGTGCTCATCCCTACACTTATGTATGGTAGTGAAAGTTGGGTATGGCAGAAGAAGCATGAAAGCAAAATTAATGCAGTGGAAATGAGAAGTCTGCGAAGTATAGCTGGAGTGACTTTAATGGAAAAAAAAGAAATAGCGTGATAAGGGAAAAATGTGGTATAACAGAAGATGTAGTGACTAAGATCGAAAAAGGGATGCTTAGATGGTTTGGACACGTGGAGAGAATGGATGAGAATAGACTGACAAAGCAGATTTATGAGGCGAGAATGAATGGGCAAACTGGTAGGGGTAAACCTCGGCGTACGCATGCCGATCAAATCAGAGACGTTCTGGAAAAAGGCAAGGTCAAGAGTACCCTTAACCGGCGAGCGTGTATGAAAACAGTTATGAAAGTAGAAGAAGCGAAAGTTGTATGTCAGGATCGTAGCAAGTGGAAAGCCATAGTCTCTGCTTACCCCGATGGGAGACAAGCGTGATTATATGTATGTATGTATGTACACACAAGAAATAAAACAAAAAACAATATACAGAGATATAGGTACAATGGTACTGCTTATTTCTATAAGAAATATCTACCAGCAGACCGGCGAAAGGAGAACAAGAAGGAAAAAGAACGTTCAAAAGTGTGTAAATAAAGGAATAGGTTAGAACTAAATTAATATACATACAAATTAATAAAAGAAAAACAATATAAATCTCAATATGTCATTGATAGGTACATATATATAAATATGTAATAATATAAATACGGTATAGATAACATAATATATACTTACATAAACTAAATAAATACATAAACAGGTTTATAGTGTAGATATATAATATTCACGGACTTTTCTTCTAAAGGTAGTGATAGTTTTTCTGTCTCTGATGTTAGGTGGTAGTGAGTTCCACAATCTGACCGCATGCACAGTAAAGGAATAAGAATAGAAATCGGTTTTGTGTCTAGGAAGTTTGAGAAGAAGGCGGAGGTTAGTCCTGCAGGGAGCGTCGGGAGAGCGTGCAAATGAGAACCGCTCCCGCAGATAGGAGGGTGAAGATGGATTGTAAAGGATATTGAAAAGGAGATTGAGAATTCGAGTGTTCCGGCGAAGACGGATAGGGAGCCACTTGAGTTCTTTGCGAAAATGGGAAACGTGATCATACTTTCTGAGATTGAATATGAAGCGTATACATAAATTTTGCAACCTCTCAAGTTTATCTAGAAGCTCCTCGGTGGCGTCTAAATAGCAAGCGTCAGCGTAGTCAATAATAGGTTGTAGGAGAGTTTGAGCAAGATTTATTTTCGTCCTCAGGGGCAAGAGGCTCTGGAGGCATCGCAAAGAGTGAAAGGAGAAATGAACCTTCTTGCTGACATCGTTAATGTGAGTACTCCAAGATAGCGTGGTATCCATAATCACACCCAGGTTCTTCACGGAGTTTGCATATGGAATGTGAACACCAGCCAATAGCACCGGACTCAGTTCCGACACCGGTAGTCTGTCGCATTGGTATCTACTACCAATGACGATAGCTTGGGACTTAGATGGGTTAATGAGTAATCCGACCGACCTGGCCCAGTCACTTAGTCTTTCCAAATCCCGGTTTATCGATGAAATTCCAGAAATTGCGTCATAAGTCGTAAAATGGCGATACAACTGCAAGTCATCAGCATAGAGATGGAAGTTACTGGAAATGTGACTCGTAGCAGAGTTGATGAAGATAGAAAAGAGAAGAGGAGATAGAACGCCACCCTGAGGAACGCCCGCAGATAGTCCGCACCAATCAGAGGATATCTGACCGATACGAACACGCTGAGAGCGACCCCGAAGGTACGAGTCAAACCAGGATATAGCGGTGGAGGACACATTTATAGACCTCAGTATACCAAGCAATATGTCAAAGTCGACAGAATTGAAGGCACTACTGAAGTCAAGAAGAACTAAGAGTGTTAATTCTTTTCGCTCCATAGCCCATCGGATGTCATCTGTCACCTTAATAAGTGTAGTGACGGTGCTATGTCCAGCGCGAAATCCTGACTGAAAGGGGCTGAGGGAGTTAGAAGACGATAAAAAGACTGTGAGCTGCCGATGAACAATATGCTCAAAGACTTTGGAGAGAAACGGAAGTATAAAGATAGGTCGATAATCAGTCAGCAAGCAGGGGTTTGTTCTTTTAGGCAGAGGCACAACGTACGCTGACTTCCACACCTCAGGAAAGGAGCCAGAGAATAACGAAGAATTAAAGATATGAGTAATGACCGGAAGTATGACAGGAAGAATAGGGAGGATCATCCTTGAGCAAATGCTATCGCAGCCCGAAGCTGAAGAAGTAATAGACAGAAGAGATCTCCTAACGTCGGACTCGGAGACAGAGGCAAATTGAAAAGGAGAGGTCCGGGGCGCAGGCTCGCCCATAAGTCTAAGTAAGGTAGCAGTCTTTACATCTGGATCCAAGGAAACCGGTGGTTGTGAGAAGTGCTTATTTAGAGCCGCTATATCGATGTCCTTGGCGTCAGAAACTGGAGATTTGCCTATGCCCACGGACCGAAGAAATCTCCAGGTATCAGCAGTGTTCCGACCGTTAAGAGAATCGTAGAAGTGGCGTCTCCTTGCATCCCTACACATCCGATTGCAGCGATTTCGCAGAGACTTAAAAGCTACAAAATTTTCTTCTGAAGGGCTATTTCTAAAACGCTTTTTGGCTCTTATTAGTATTAAAGTTTGCGGGATATTTACCATGTATTGTTGTGAGTTTCCGATATTTTTCCGAGCTTTTTGGCTCTATCTCTGCGAGCCATTAGGCTCTTTATCGAATCATTTAACCAGGGTGCCGGATAATGTTTGATTCGAACACTTTTAACCGGGGCATGCCGGTCGATCTGCGCTTTCATGGCGTATCTTAGAGCAAGTATTGGATTAGATCACTTTTTAGTGGTTACGAAAGTTAAATGTATGTACAAAATAAATTAGGCATCTTGTTCAGCTTGAATAAAAATTCTAAAATAACAATGGAATTAAGTTTTCTCTACTAATATTTTTTTTTGTTATGTTTATCTTGGTTCTAGAAAAGTACTTCGAAATGATTTATTTTCACTTATCTGTAACGCAGAAGGAGAACCGTATCAAAAAACCAGTGGGTTCGATTCCCGGGTTGGTCCAAATATTTGTGTGATCCACAAATGTTGGTTTCGGAGTTTGGGTGTTTTCTATGTATGATATGTATGTATTTAGAAGTATAGAAGTATGTCTATCAGTCGTCTAGATCCCATAACACAAATTTTACATTAGCTTACTTTGGGCTAGATGATGTTGTGTGAAATTGTCCACAAACATTATTATTATTATTATAGTGGTTCATGAGATAGAGCCTGGTGACAAACAGAGAAACAGCAAAGTCTCAATTATAGGGTCCTATTTTCCTCTTTCGGTACGGGACCCTAAAACTCAAATCTAAACAGCAATGTAAAATTAATTATTACTTTTGACATCTGTACTTACTTATTGCGTAATTTGAAATCGTAATTGAGTTCTAAAACCTTCTCCTGACGTTACGTTACCCTTCCACTCATAAATCATATACCTGCCGCCAAAGGAACGTGTAACTTTATACTTACGAACACCAAAATGATTTATATAGTCCACATTAACAAAAATTCTCCGTTTATAATAAGTTACGAACCACACATAAACAGCTGCGGGACTTCGAAGAAATTGACTTATAATATTCGAATTAATGTAAGCTTTATAATGTACCATTTTAAAGAAATTTTCGCCGAAAAAAGGACCTTATTTTTAGGGTTACGTACCCAAAGAGTAAAAACATGAACCTATTACTCACAGTTAATTATCCGTCTGTCTATCATCAGGCTGTATCTTAGGAACGTGTGATAGCTAGAGAGCTGAAATTTTCGTAGATGATGTATTTCTATTGCCGCTATAACAACAATTACTAAAATCAGAAAAAATAATAATTAAGAATGGCTCCCGTACAATAATCGTGATTTTTGCCGTTCTAGGCACGAAACTCCTTGCAAATCGGTCAAGGGCGAGTCAGACCCGCAACTCGCCCTTGACCGATTTTGAGAGACGATCAGAGCACTGACAATAAATACTTAAAACTAGCTGACCCGCGCAACGCAAGTTACAAATTGTTGCTCACAAATAATTCTGAAAAGTCTGTTAAAGTTGGCTCACAATGCAGCACTAGCGATTGAAAACCTTCGATACGCGGGCGGAGCCTCGATCATTAACTAGTAACAGATAATATTGAGTTACTAGACTACCATGGTTGCAGGATTCGCGGAATTTTGTCGGGTTTTAGATGGAAGAGATAGTTATACTTACCTACTTAATAAAAAATATTACTCTTATATGACACCAAGCGCCACGCTCGCTTCTGTGAAGAATAATATGAGAAGAAAATATAATAAAACTGAAAATCGAAAGCTATGTGAAACCGGAATGTATCGCAATTCTAAGGCCTTACTATCGTTAAACGATGAATTTCCGCCATGTATCACCGGATTTCATAAGGTATGAAGTTTACCGGCACAGGTAGTAATAAAATTATGATTGAATGCTATAACTCTTTGAAAACTAAACGGTGGTATGAGGATGGGAAGCTGGGAAAATTTACGTACGTATAATTGTAACCTAGTTTAGATTGGTTTTTGATTAACAACTATTGTAAATAGGCTATGGTCAACAAATTTAAGAAAAAATAATAAATAATACCTAACAGTTAAATTAAAATTATCTTTTTATTACAATAGGCCATATTGTTATGTAAGAACTATCCCAGCTAACGAACTGACGACCTAGAAATGGTCGTAGATAGAGACTGGAAAGATAGACGTATGTTGTCACACGAATCAGGAATGATTTACGTCCGACTGTGGACTGACATAGATTGATTTAATTGATTGAATGTTTGCATTTTATTTTATTTGATCCTGGATTCTATTTAATACATCTGAATGTTCAAAAACATGGGTGGTTAGAGATCTTAGTTACAGAGAAGGTACAGCATAATCTAACACTCGAGCGTGCAAAGAATATTTTTTTGAAATCTATTAAAAAGCAATGAAACAAAACGTACACACAACTACTTTTATTCAGTCATTTCTAATTGGTTAAAGGGGCTGTGATAAGTATAATAACTAATACCGAAATAATACCAGTCACGATCCTATTAGCTCGAACAAATCTACGCGGCTCCATTAAGCTAACCTATTAAAGCTATTAGATTTCAAAGAGTAACACAGAAAGTGCCCACTCACGGTATAAACACTACATTCACACACTACAAGTTACAGTTTCATGACTCGTGGTTTTAATATTCTTTCAGGAATGGGCTACATTCCTGAAAGTAGGAAGACGCTTGTCATGGCATGACGGTAATAAATATAAATAAAAGAAATATTTTATGTTTTGTTTACCATTCCTCTCACGATAATTAACTTGTGGAAAATACGTGCTATCTATAGTTCGACTTTTTATTAGATGTAGTAAAATGACTTTTCAAAATGTCATTTACTACTATTTTGTACAAAAGCGGCAACTAACAAAACGTCATTTCTGCAGATAATAAAAATAACTGACTTGGGTATTATGTTTATACTCATTATCAAATATTCGAAATTGTTTAGGTACCCATTTAGAAATTCAAAAAAACATCTATTCCATAAGAGTTGTTCGAAATTGTACATTTAAGGGGTTTTGGAGAGAGAATAGGGGTTTGAACTAGGAATTGGACAAATTATGTTAATGTTAAAATTGCGAGGCGGACTCGCCCACTGAGGGTCCGTTCTGGTGACAGAGAGGTCAAGAGTCATAGCAATTGGGCCTGTTTTTAGCCTTTGGGTACGGAACTCTAAAAATTATTTTTTTTACATTACAAACATAATGTTTAGTTTTCTCAAACTAGTTTTCTAAAACACAGTCGATACTTAAATCTTGTCGGAGCTCCAAATCTTCCCATCTATTATTTCTCTATTTTCTTTCTCACAACTAAAAACTCCGTTGAATCCTTTCATTTTCTGTTTCATAACATTATGTTAGTTGATTATTGTAGTAGCACGACGTATTAATATAGCTTAATCTAGTTTCGTTGTAAATATTTAGTCTAAATTATAGACGTATTACGTACCTACTTTGTAGTCAAAACATAATACACGAATGGCTTCAAATCTAAAAGAAAATAGTAGATTATATAACAAGAGGGCAAAATAGTATTTTTACGGCGAGGGCGCTACTTTGAATCATGAGCGAAGCGAAGGATTCTAGCGTAGAAAGAATCCTGAGCGCAGTGAGGGATTCAAAGTACACCGCCTGAGGGAAAAATAATTTGCCCTCGAGTTACATACTCTTCTTTTCATTCCCTTTCAATGAGAAAAAAATAAGTTTTGTACGACGTAATTACCTTCGATAGTTTGTAAGGTTTACTTAATTATTACGTTTAATGCTAAGTATAATAACGATTTATAGTGAATTGTTACATTTTGCATAATCGACTAAATCAGAATGTATTATTGTGTCGGCAACACTGACAACTTTGGGCGGTTACGAATGGCGGTAAAAGAGTTGTCAGTGGTGCATGGCATGGATTTTGCGGCCATTACGTTTTGGGCGCTCGTCGAGATCGGACGATTAGATAGAAAGTGTACCTGTATGTAATAGTACCCAAGTACCTATTTATAATATACTGTTACCGAAGAAGCTATACTGCAGTTTTATTACAGTTCAGAAGTGGTAAGTGCACGCCATAAAACTATTCTTCTTCTTAGGATTTCAATACATTTGATTAAGATGTAACCACAAGATGCGAATAAGTAGCAAAGTGTTTAGTGGTTTTCTTGTATTTTATAGTGTTAGTTTATAGCTTATTACGAGTATGTTAGTTTGCTAAACGATTATCTCATAGTTAGTGATGAACATGTTGCTTATTCCTACTGAGGGTAGATTAAAAAAAAAGTGAATAAAAGAAATTAATCCCAGGATCTTATCCCTAACTTTTCAATTATGTTCCTTCTCTGCCTAAAACTATTATACATTTAGGTAAGCAGTAATAGCTTCGTGTATTCTAGTTCTCAATAGTTTATTTTGTGAAAAAAAAAGTTAAATAGATTCTACTACCTACTCTTTATGCTACGGGAGTTTTCGTTACTTTGTACTATACATATAGTACAAATATAGTGTTAGTTTATAGCATATTACGAATATTTCAGTTAGCTAAGCGATTATCTCGGAGAGTGATGACAAACATATTACTTTATTAGTACTGAGTACTGAAATGAAATTGATCCAAGGTTCCCTTCTGTTCTGTGTGTGTGTGGGTGTGTTCTTCTGGTTCTTCTATTCTTCAAACTATTATACATTCATACAGTAATAGCTGTGTGTAGTCTAGTTTTCAGCAGTTTTACTCGGAGGGTAAAAAAAAATGCCTAGGTTCTACAACTTTTTATGCTGCGGGGTTTCTAAAAAGGGAATAAAATTTTAGTCATTTTTGAGCTACGATGCACCGTTTCTGAGATAAATGGACTTTTGTATTTTCTACTGTAATAAATTAGTAATTCATAGAACAGCCATTAATGTGTATTATTTTTGTATACCGAGTCCTAGATCATGCCACGCGATGATGAGAGCGTCCCTCGGCGACTAGCGACGCCTGTCCACGCCCGACCACAGTTCGTGGAAGGGTCGCATAAGAGCGGCAGAGTGAGGCAGAACCACCGCCGCAGCCGTCATCGCGACTGCAGCCACGACCGCGGCCGCGATCGTATGCGGAGTCGTAGCCGCAGCTGTCGTCGAGGCTGTCAGCGGTCTGGAGAGCGTCGTGCTTCGGGCATACGTGAGCTGGAAATGGAGCTGAACCGGAAGCGTGAGCGTCCTCGACTTAAGGAACGTGAGGTGAGCAAAGCACGCAACTACCTATCGTCTCAACGCAGACTATCGCGCACACCTCAGACGTCGCCGCAGCATGCGGGATCTATAACGTATAGCAAGCGTCATAGAGATGCGTGTAATACTATTGATATTGCCGGCGAAGAACCTCAACCTAGGAGGTCAAAGAGCGTCTGCTTTTCTACTAAAGACATAGTTGGTTTATTGAACTCCATGAAACAACGAACGTCACAACCATCTACAGCGATTGCACCAACAAATCGTAATGACTCTAAAAATATGCTACCGGATTTTAACCCCTCTTTGAAAAATCAACGCATTGATATTTGGATAAAAAAGGTGAATGAGTGCTCTGCTGTATACGGCTGGGACGAAAGGACTACCATACACTTTGCATTGCAGAAACTACAGGGTCTGGCCAAAGCTTGGTACGAAAGCTTAAATTCTATTCTATTTACTTGGCGTGAGTGGCAAGAAAAGCTCCTCAGTGCATTCCCATATGAACAAAACTATGGCCAGGCTATGGAGGAGATGTTAAAGCGTAAAAGTAGGTACAGTGAACCCATAGAAAACTACTTTTATGAAAAACTAGCTCTTTTAAGTCTTCAAACAATATCAATGTACCCTTCAATCATCATTGTTTCAATTGCAAAGATAAAGGACACACTTTTCTCCGATGTCCGAAGCCCCTCCAAAGATGTACAAAATGTAGTAATGTAGGACATAATTCTGAGAATTGTACCTTTATTTCGGATAATAAGTCTTATGAAAATAGTAATTAAAACGATGTGCATTCAGCGTCCAAACTATTATAATAAAGTAAAACAGGATTAATGATGTTGAAATACGGTCCTTTGTAGATTTCGTTAATGAATTCGTGCGTTCACTAGGAAACGGCAACATCAATACCTTTGTTGATGGTGTGGCAGCAAAATATATCTTGCCGTGTAGTCGACAATGTGTTCCTAGATGAGCCAGTTCTGATTGGCCAAAACTTCACCGAACAGCCCCACGTTATCGCACACAAAACAGCTATTACCTTAAACTTCTTAAACATTAACAATGAGATGCCATATTTTCAAGTTAATAGGTACTGTCGTTGATAACGTAGTTAAAATGATGGTGCCCAATGACGTGAGATTAAGCGGAAGTATCTCAGTGATGGTTTTAGTAGCGCCACGTCACGACAGACTTATTTTGTTAGGCAGCAAATTGACTGGCACACAAAATCAAGTGTTTTGTAGTGGGTGGGTTGTACATTGAAAAAAATAGTAGAATTTATGTAGACTTGATGCCTTTTGGTGTAGACGTATTATTTTCTAACGGAACCGCTCTATGCCGAGTGACAAGCGTTAAGGTTGTGAATAAGATTCTCACGTCAAGGTCTCAAATTCGTAATACTATTGATACTAGTCCGATTCGAGTAGGAAACGCCGTGAGTGAACTAGAGAAGTCTAGGTTGGTGGAGCTGTTACAGAAATACAGCCACTGTTTGGCTTCCTCATTCAGTGAGTTAGGTTGTACCGACACAGTAGATGTATATTAGCTAATGCGCCAGTGATTTTCCCACGCATGATACACAAGGTTTTAGGTTCTGCTCAATTCTCGGAGGCTACTTCATATTTGAACGATTTACTTACCTATGGAGCTAGTACAGACGAGAGCTTGGTCAAGTTGGAACATATTTTATAACTGCTTGACAAAGCTTAACGCTTAATATGGCGAAATGCGAGTTTTTAAATGACGAGTTGGACTATCTTGGCTACGAAATTAGTTCATAAGGGGTGACATCTGGTAAAAAAAAATATATAGTGTTGTTGACTTTACACGTCCGCTGAACCAACATTGTGTGCGTCAGTTTCTTGGTTTAGCTAGTTACTTCCGTAAATCCATTCAGGGATTTGCCCAAGTGACACATCCTCTGAGTAAACTTCTGAAGGACATTCCCTGGGTCCTCGAGGAACGACTGGTTAAACAAACAAAAATAAATTTATTTCACTTAAGCATGTAAAAATGCGCTTGTAAAGCGCCAATCATATAAACCAGGGAAGTACCACCAGTTCACAACGCGACTCATCTGAGAAGAACTGACAAGAACCTCAGCCGGGTTATTCTTTTTAGCGCTCAATTTATAATTTAAAAGAATCTAAAAACTATGCATTTTTACAATTTTTCTAAGAATTATCCAGCAAATAATCATTATTTGTATAATAGCCCTTGTAGTATAATTTACTTTTATGAACTTTTTGAACTTATTAGTGTCTACGGCCTGTTAGCTATCTATAATCCCCTAGCCGAACCAGAACTCCACACCGACGTCAGCAGAGTAGGAATAGATGGCATATTTATGCAGCGTTCTGGTAACTCAGTCCTTTTTTTCCGTGGCTTTTTATACTCGTAGTCGCCAAACATCCCCCGAAGAGAAAAACTTCCACAGCTATAAGCTAGAGACCTTAGCAGTCATCTGTTCCATGACAAAGTTTATAGTTTATTTATTAGGGCAAAAGTTCGAGGTCGTGTCCGATTGTGTAGCTCTTTGAACCACCTTGGATAAACGTTATTTGTTTCCACGAATCGCAAGATGGTGGCTGATGATGCAGGACATCTAATGTTCAATTGAATATTTTTGTGGTTAATGATTATGGCAAGAGTATAAAAAACTCTGCCCAACTTACGTAGGTTCATATCGTGTAGTTACGCCCCTCGGAAATGATCGTTACGAGTTAGTAGCTATCCCTGGTTTGAGTAGTAGGTACGCGTAGGTACCAAGAATAAACGCAAAACCATTGTGGCTGCTAGTAGGATGTTACTGTGGGTTTGCTGCTTTATGTATAGCTTAATGACAGTAATACATTCGTATTATGTTTTTATTAGTATCCATGATGACAACAAAGTCGATAATGATGATATCTAACTCCGTAATTTGTTAGTAATGTGTTATGATCAATATAATTATGTTACTGTTATTGTAATTTGTTAGTAATGTGTTATGATCAATATAATTATGTTACTGTTATAAATAATTAATATTATTTGGAATAAGATTATGCCAGTAATAGATACCTATTACATAGTTTGTGTTTTTGATTGTCTAACGTTGTACTCGTAGTCAATAAGGTGATATATTATAAGATTTATGATACTAAGAAAGCTTATTGCTATCTCATTGTGATAGTTGTGAGATAAAGGGTTAGCCTTTATTGAAATGTATGATGTTTATGTTGATTGTACAACATATATAGGTATTGGAATAAATAGATAAATAACATATACAATAATGACTTGTAATAAAGTTTAAGTTTATAGTTTTTCTAAAATTTCTCTAGTGTTGAGACTCCAAAGGTTGGAGCAGTTTAGAGACTCCAAAAGTTGGAGCAGTTTGGAGACTCCAAAAGATGGAGCAGTTTGGAGGCTCCAAAAGATGGAGTTGTTAGGAGGCTCCAAAAGATGGAGTTGTTAGGAGGCTCCAAAAGATGGAGTTGTTAGGAGGCTCCAAAAGATGGAGTTGTTAGGAGGCTCCAAAAGATGGAGTTGTTAGGAGGCTCCAAAAGATGGAGTTGTTAGGAGGCTCCAAAAGATGGAGTTGTTAGGAGGCTCCAAAAGATGGAGTTGTTAGGAGACTCCAAAAGATGGAGTCGTTAGGAGACTCCAAAAGATGGAGTCGTTAGGAGACTCCAAAAGATGGAGTCGTTAGGAGACTCCAAAAGATGGAGTCGTTAGGAGACTCCAAAAGATGGAGTCGTTAGGAGACTCCAAAAGATGGAGTCGTTAGGAGACTCCAAAAGATGGAGTCGTTAGGAGACTCCAAAAGATGGAGTCGTTAGGAGACTCCAAAAGATGGAGTTGTTAGGAGATTCCATAAATTAGAACTATCAGAGTCAAGTTAGAAGTGTCAGAGACTCCGAAGTTCATGTCTGGGGAACTCTCTAATATAATTCAGATAGTACAGATGCTTACAGCTTTAGGCTTAAACTTGTGTTCTAACATTATATAAGCCCATAACATTGCGTTATGCATTACAAAGTTTATTTTGATCATGTGTATGTATATAGCGTGTAATTAGGTACATATTATAATTAATTTCACCGAGTGTAAGGTTTAGCTTATAATTATATCCGTGTATGGGGACATACACGCTGTCAGGATGGACGAGTGTAAGGTTTACTTAATTATTATGTTTAATGCTAAGTATAATAACGATTTATAGTGAATTGTTACATTTTGCATAATCGACTAAATCAGAATGTATTATTGTGTCGGCAACACTGACAACTTTGGGCGGTTACGAATGGCGGTAAAAGAGTTGTCAGTGGTGCATGGCATTGATTTTGCGGCCATTACGTTTTGGGCGCTCGTCGAGATCGGACGATTAGATAGAAAGTGTACCTGTATGTAATAGTACCCAAGTACCTATTTACAATATACTGTTACCGAAGAAGCTATACTGCAGTTTTATTACAAGTTATTATTCCAGGAGTTCATGGATTGTCACTTTCATAACCTGACGTAGAACTTAATATATTTGCAGAATACAATAAAATATGTTTACTAAATTACAAGAACGTTATTAATGACGAACACGGACAGATAAATGGCGCTCTTTAGTTTTTTTTTTGTTAGCTCAGGACACCGCGCTTTGCAGCCAACACTTACCAGCCAGTAATTCATACAATTTGCATTCGATTTCTATGAAATTTTCAAGTTCCAAATTCAAATCACTTTACCGTCCGCTAAAAAGCTCTTTAGAGAAAAGAGCTATTTTGCGCACCGTTATCGTGGTGCAAAGTGATACTTTTCGAATAGAAGGAATGAAAAATGCATTAATTCCTAGTAAGGCAAAAAAAGGCAACATAAATAATTAAATAAATAACTACAGTAACTATATCTAAGAACATGCATCCATCAAACCTGAAACCAAAACCGAAAACAAATCGGACTAGTAGTTTTGGCGCAAAATGGCAATATGGCTTTGCACAACCAACCTTTTACTCCAAACGACGTTCTGTCGCGGGTAAAAAAAAATACAAAATAAAAGTGCAAATCTAATAGGTTATAAAATTTCTCCGCATCGCAGTCCACGTGTGGTAAAATGTATCGATTTCTGTTTTAGGTGCGTACTAAGTAATTTTGGCTCAAAAACTGGAGCCTCAAAAAGTCACTGAGACCATTGTGCCAACATACTGTATAACTATTTATTATATTATTTTGAAAATTTATACTTCGTAACTCTACTATTATGCACCAATAACATTTTTTTGTCGTAAAGGATTTTAACTTGGTTCCATTTCATCATGATCACTAGTTCAGAAGTTAATAGGAATATGTTTTTTTTCTCTTTGCTTCAATGAAATATTATGTGACATATAAGGCGTTCTTTTCAAATTGTTTTATTAAAACTGCAAACAAAGTTAGAAAACAGTAAAGGCTATTTCAAAGTAAAAGTAATATTCCTATGGCGATGAAATAAAATGATAAAATTGCATTGCGTTTCATTATGTTGCTATATTTTTTCAGTAAAGTTATAAATCATGTGATTTATTGCGCTTGATAAAGACTTACATAGCTGCAGCAATAATATTCCGCTGTGATATGAAAAATGCTCATAAAAATGTCTGTGTCAGCTTTGTACAACGATTGGAGTCTCCTTTTCGTCCTACTATGATCATTCTAGTATTTACAGAGTGAACTTTTCTAATCTGGATAAGGTCCGATTCAATTCCCCCGTGATGAGGTCAGGCGAAATCCGCTTTGGCCCCACTGGTCACGGGTCGGCGGTCGTGAGCTGTCCCGTCGCGGCGGCCCAGAAAGTGGCGGACGGACGGAGCCTCCTTATTGGAGGCTTCCTGAGGGCGCAGGTGCATCTCCTGCAGCCCCGCGAAGACAGGTGCTATAGGTGCCTGGTCGTGGGGCATGTAGGAGTGCAGTGTACAGCGGAAGTCACCGTAGGCGACCGGTGCTTCCGCTGTAGTCAGCCCGGTCACACGGCCCTTGCCTGTGACGCTTCGCCACGCTGTTTTAAATGCGTGGCGCAGGGCAAGGAGGCAAACCACCGGGCGGGCAGTAAGACCTGCGCTGCCTCAAAGCCGAAGCCCCGTCCGTCCACACGGGAGGGTGAGGGTGTGGGTGCACGTTCGCGGCAGGGTGCGGAAATGGACGTCCATTAATGGACACCCATATCCGCATCCTGCAGGTGAACCTGAACCACTGCACTGGTGCTCAGGACCTTCTGTACCAGAGTATCAGGCAGTGGTCTATTAACATCGTCGTCGTCGCCGAGCCGTACTGGGTTCACCCGGGAAGCCCGGTGGATCTGGACGGCCTGGCGACCATCTTTGGGGGGACCGGCGCGGACGACTCGCGCCTAGCGCTTATTGCTAGGGGCCCGGGTTGCGTCGCGGCGGAATATGAGGGTGTGGCTGTCGTGGCCGTTTACATCTCGCCGAGCCTCGACCAGCATCAATTTGAGCTATGGCTCCCTGAGCTGGACGTCGTTCTCGCTGCATGCCGGCCTCGCCCTGTCCTGGTCCTGGGAGACTTCAATGCCTGGTCGCAGGCTTGGGGCTCCCGGGAAACCAGAGGCAGGGGAAGGATACTGGAGGACTGGGTCACTACACGTGGCCTAGTCATCCTGAACCGGGGGAATGTCGCAACCTGGACGCGGCGGGGGCTCAGCTCGGTCATAGACGTTTCGTTTGCGACCCCTGAGCTCGCCCGCCGTGTCCAGGGATGGCGCGTGGTGGAGGAGGAGGAGACGTCGTCAGATCACGGATATATTCGGTTCGACGTCTCCCCTCCACCAAACCTGCCGCCAACAATCGCGAATCCCCCGGAACCGCGTTGGGCACTCCATCGCCTGGATCGGGAGGCTCTCCTGGAGGCGGCCATCGTGCAGGCCTGGATTCCGACAGCGGACGGGCCTGCCGATGTTGAAGCCGAAGTGGAGTGGTTCGGGAGAGCCATGTCGCACATTTGCGATGCGGCGATGCCCAGGGCTAGGCCCAGACCGGCGAGGAAGCAGGTGTACTGGTGGACGCCGGAAATCGCGCAGTTGCGCGCGGAGTGCGTTACCGCGCGCCGCCGGTACACCAGATTCCGCCGGAGGCGTCGCCGCCCAGACGATGCGGCAGCCCGAGAGACGGAGCTTTACGATGGGTACAAGGAGGCCAAGAGGGCCCTCCAGACGGCCATCAAGCGGTCCAAAAAGTTGGGCCGCGATGAGCTGATGGAGACTCTGGAGCGGAACCCGTGGGGGCGCCCGTACCTTATGGTAAGGGGCAAATTACGCCCTAAGGCGCCCCCACTGACTCAAGAGTCTCCAGCCGGAGCGGCTGGAGGAGGTCCTGGACTCCTTGTTCCCGTCGAGAGCGGAGGAATACATTTCTCCGTGCATGGCTCCGTCTCAGGCGCCCAACGCGGAAGGCAGCGAGAACGACGTGCCCGTAGTCACCGAGGGTGAGTTAGGAGCGGCTGTTCTGCGGCTTAAATCCCGCAAAAACACCGCCCCTGGACCCGACGGCATTCCAGGCCGAGCGTGGGTCCTGGCTCTCGAGGAGCTTGGGCCTCGACTAATTGGGCTCTTCAGCGCATGCCTCGAGAAAGGCCAGTTTCCCAAGGCCTGGAAGACCGGGAAACTGGTCTTAATTCGAAAGGCGGGGCGGCCGGCAAATTCCTCGTCGGGCATCTCACACGCGTGGGGTCTGATCTGGCGGATAGCCAGTTTGGCTTCCGTCAGGGACGCTCCACCGTGGACGCGATCATGCGCATTAGAGGCCTGACGGAGGAAGCAGTCTCACAGGGTGAGGTGGTGGTGGCGGTGTCTCTCGACATCGCCAACGCATTCAACACCTTGCCCTGGAGCTGCGTCAGGGAGGCGCTTATCTATCATGGAGTGCCTCCCTACCTCCGTCGAATTGTCGGGGCTTATCTCTCCGAGAGAGCCATAACTTACCCGAGCTGGCTAGGGCCGGGTCGGCGAGATGTGTCGTGCGGTGTTCCACAGGGATCGGTTTTAGGGCCGCTCCTGTGGAACATCGGTTACGACTGGGTGCTGCGTGGTCCGTTGCTCAGAGGGGTCGGCGTAACGTGTTACGCCGACGACACCCTCGTTACGGCGCGGGGAGCAACGCACCGTGTCGCAGCACTTAAGGCCACGGCAGGGGTTGCTCAGGTCGTGGGTCGGATTCGGCGGCTGGGTCTCGAGGTCGCCCTTCACAAATCCGAGGCTCTGTGCTTCCACGGACCTCGGATAGGGCCACCTGCGGGATCCAGCTTACAGGTAGGGGGCGTCAGCATCGGCATCGAGCCCTCGATGAAGTATCTGGGGCTCGTACTCGATGGCCGGTGGAACTTCGGACATCACTTCCGAAGTTTGGTCCCAAAACTGAGGGGAGCATCGGCCGCACTCGCGCGGCTGATGCCCAACATCAGGGGACCCAACGCTCCCTACAGGAGACTGTACCTGGGGATCGTGCGAAGCATGGCCTTGTACGGGGCTCCCGTATGGGCGGAGACCCTGACGGCCAGCAATGAGGCTAGACTGCTGAGCCCGCAGAGAGTGATGGCCGTCAGGGTGATAAGAGGATACCGCACGATCTCCGGTGAGGCGGCATGTCTCCTAGCCGGGACCCCTCCATGGGACCTGGAAGCGAGAGCCCTTGCGTCACTGTTCAGATGGCGCAAGGAGGCGTTGGAGCGGGGCCAAAGACCTGCGTCTCGAGAAATCGAGGCCCAGCGGACCCTGCTCCACCAGGAAACCATGGAGACATGGAAGGTGCGACTTGAGTAGCCAAAGGGGGGATTCGCCACAATCGCGGCCGTCAGACCGGTCATGGACGAGTGGCTGGAGAGAAGACACGGTGCTCTCTCCTACCGGTTGACACAGATACTTGCCGGGCACGGTAGCTTCGGTAGGTATCTGTGGCGAAAACACCGGGAAACCACGGCCGAGTGTCAGCACTGCGAGGACCGCAGCGATGACACGGCGCTCCACACTCTGGTGGAGTGCACGGCGTGGGCACAACAGCGCCAGGTTCTCGTAGTGGGTCTGGGCGTGGACACTCTCTCGCTCGAGGCCATGGTGCGAGCCATGCTCTCCAGCGGGAGTAAGTGGGACTGCGCCGCCTCTTTTTGCGAGCAGGTCATGCTCGCGAAGGAGGCGGCGGGCCGGGTGCGGGAGAGAACTCTCCCACCCGAGTTCCGCAGTCGGCGCCCTGGGCGCCGCCGACGTGTCTTTGCCGAGGACTATCGGCCTCCATGACCGGGGGTCTGAGGACGGTGAGAGGGCCGCTCACCGTCCTTACAGAAGCAGGCCCATGACGGCAGCGTGACGTGAGCAACTCACGCACGCCCCCCCTTAGAAGCGGGGTCACACCCGAAACTCCCCATAGACGCGGGATTGCACCCGAACCACCCCCTGGGCGAGGCCGCATTGGCGGCCGTGGGTCTGTTGGGAGTCACGGGACATCCTTCCTGAGGGCTTACCCGGGGCTCTCAACCATAGGCTGTTAGGCGTGGCGTGAGGTTTTTTAGTCGGTAAGAGTCCGGCATAACATCCTATGAGGATTTTCCCTCACGTTAAACAAAAAAAAAAGGTCCGATTCAATTTTATTCAATCAGCGTTTAAATAATAAGAAACAGATGCGTTAAATGTAAAGAGCTACATCTTACATACACGCATGAAAATTAAAAGCATTAATTGGGTAAAGCTAAAAAATAATTTCAAAACATAATTTTAACAAAGTGATCCATTAATAGAAGGTACGATTTTTACCAAACACAAAAGAAATTTTATAAACAGCTAAATATACCATAAGCTTTTCTTAAAAATAAATTGAAATTAGCTGTATAATAAACTAGCTGTTGCCCGCGACTTTGTACGCGTGAAAATTATCTTATTTATATTGTTTTCTGCCGAGCCCCTACAATATTTAGCGTAATAACATGTAACCTGTGTGTAAAACCTATCTCTTACTAATATTCCTGCAATGTTTTAGTTAAATAAATCTACCAGCTTACATATTTGATTTCTCTCTGCTTAGTCCGTAGGATAGGTAGCGTGATAATATATAGCCTATTTGAATCAAATCTATCGAGAACTTATCGAGATCATTTCGGACAAAGCAAAGCAAACAGACAAACAGACAAAAATATTTCTAACTATATTTTCGGCTTCGGTATCTTGTGTTGAACACCCAGCAAGTACTTTTTTAAATATTTCCTATGTACAGTTTTGACTTTTCTATCATTTTATTATATGCATAGATGTATATAATTATATTAAAGCAGGTTAGTAATTTCATTTTATGTTTGCCACTCTCAGTTGAGTAGCTTCTGGTTATAATTTAAAAAAAAACTGCATTTTATTTACCTCACAATTTGAATTGAAGCCAGGAAAGTTTTATTACAGAAAACCACGTTTCGCTTTGACACTGTTTCTCAACTTCGAAAGAGAAAAAAAACGAATCGTGAAAAGAACATTCATCACGTTACCCTGGTAAAGTAGGTGTAGAAAGTTTTAGTTTTTCATCTTAATATTGTCACAGATGCCTTCGTCGATCAACATTTCAACGTTCAAACTTGAAAATCTAGGGAACAAGTGTCTAGTCAAGTTGTCTCTTTTGAGTCGTCGTAGGAGAGGCGGACCTTAAAAACTTCATGGCTTAAAGTGGCTGACATGATCACTTTTGGGCATCACTATAGGGGTTGTCGAATTTCGTGCGAAATGGATGTCAAGCGCTTTCACTTGCGTAGTGCCCATGGAAATACTGGGATAAAAGATATTCCGCCTTTTCTTTTATAGAAGCATAGAAGTAGATATAAATACCTTTGACGTCGCCAATAGGTTGTGGAGGTCAGATGGTAGTCGCTTTACGAAAGATAACTAAGTTTAGCCGCATCACATTAATAAGAATAGATAGCCAAGTGACAATGGGTCTTAGAAGTTCGAAGTATGTTACGGCAGTAGCCGAAAGGCACGACTAGTAACTTCATAGATTTGTTAAGATTACAACTAAATATCCACCTTTTTTTGTAAATTCATGCAGTTTCATTTTTGTAAGAACACTATTAAAGCACTCTATATAATGGGGTCGTATATAAATCGCACCTCAAGTGAATTCACAAGGAATATAAAAGAGGGCTTAGTGAAAATTCTGCCGTCGTCTAGTCAGTGTAATAATATTCGTTGATAGATTGTACACCGTATTTTTTAACCACCGTCTATTGTAATAAACGTGTTGAGGTTCATTTTCGTAGATTTTATATGCCTACGTTATTTTTTTTTCAATGATGTACCTACCTATTTGAATATTGTTTTCTATAAAAAAGTAACCCTCCTTTGCAGTTGTGTAAAGATATGCATATTATTGTATTTTGGATTATTATTATATAACAAAATGAATTTCTTTAACACATACTTTGGTTTTATCTATTACTAGCTGACCCGTCAGACGTTGTCCTGCCTTAACAATGAAAAATCGGTATTCCGTGACCAAGGAAATAGGGATTCATTTTAGCCCCTCTCTATAAAATAGAATGCAGACGGGCTTATGGCGAAACTTTGTCTGTAGCTGTGACTCTGTCGCATTAAAATACGTCACTAGGTCACGTGGATCATCTGATCAAAGTTTGAAATAAAACAAAAATGTCGACGTCAATCGGATTGTACTTTCACTTTCACAATAATCGTGTTAGAGAGGGGCGGTCTGGTGCGATCGATCTCACGGCTTTTTGTTTATACATATAGATATACACGTGACGCAGTGATAGTGTATATGACTGCCGTTGCGTCTTAAGTCCGAATCCTGAATTGGAACCAGAATAATATATTATTGTGTCTAGATCGTATAGCGCAAACTTAACTTCAATGACATGGCGGTAATTAAGAAAGGTCGTATTTACTATTTATTTACTATCATTGTAGGGGTTTCCTACAGGAATTATAAGTCTCTTGGCACTTACGTAGATAGAAATGAAAAGTCCACAGTTCTTGAAAGGTATAGATTGTATTGAAGCACAGAACAAGAATAGTTGATAGTTTATAGAATAAGCACAAGAGTAACACAGAAGGCGAAAGTATAGTGTCAATAGCGCGAAACAGAATAGCGAGAATAAGCAAGAATATTATAAATTTATTACAATGCTAGGTACGTCAAACACGGTATCGAAATGCGCTGAACTAAGCGCACGCGGTAACAACAGGTCAGTACGAATAATAAATCTCGACTGAATGTCGGTCGGAGCGGGGCTCATCGCCTCGCTGTGCGGTGCGCGGTGCGCGCGCGCAGTTGACCGGCCGTACACAAAATATATATATCGACGACAGGCCTTTGCGTAAACTTGTCCGTCGGCATATTGATATTAAGATACTATATAAAATTAATCATTGAGTGAAAATATAACATTAGAATAGAAGACAAAAATATACTAGACAAGAAAGTACAGTCGACAACACAAATTATTAAACACAAAATTATTAAATTAAATTAAATTAAAACAATAAAATATAAGAAGGCTAGACGCCACATCAGCCCCCCCGGAGACCGTTACACGGGCGATAATAGTCCGGGAAGTGAACCCGGCGACCTGATCGTGTTCTCCTGACATCAGGCGCCTCAGCTTCAGGTTCACTGGAGGTTCACTCTGTGGTTGAGTTGATGTAGTTAGTGGCGTGTGTTGTGTAGGTTTGAGTGTTGTGGATGTTGTATGTGGGTCTTGCAGTATGTAGGCTGGCTTAACTCGGTCTACCGATACTGTGACCGCTTTACCTTTTAAAAGGATCGTGAGCACCTTGTCACCTCTTTTGAGAACCTCGTGAGGACCTGTGTAAGCTGGTTTTAAGGCCCCACGATTTATTTCCTCCCTGAGGAAGACGTGAGTGGTGGTGGCAAGGTCCTTAAATACGAAGACAGCTCGGTTTCCATGACGCGCTGCAGGTGCTGGCTGACGTTTTGCGGCGAAGGTACGTAACCGTGACAGATAATCCGTCACGTCACTAGGCTCATTCGACTGTGGGTGAAGGAACTCACCAGGCAGTCTGAGCGGTTCGCCGTATACGAGTTCAGCTGAGGAAGCCTGTAGGTCTTCCTTGAAGGCACTTCGTAAGCCCAGTAGCACCATGGGCAAGTTTTCCACCCAGTTAGTGTCCCCGTGGCAAGTTATTGCGGACTTAAGGTGCTTATTAAACCTTTCCACGAGGCCATTGCAGGATGGGTGAAATGCTGTTGTACGTCTGTGTCGAAACCCTATGAGGTCTGACAGACGTTTGAATAGAGCACATTCAAATTGCGTGCCACGATCGGTAACAATGTCAGATGGACATCCAAAACGGGCTATCCATCCATATAGCAACGCATTGGCCACGGTCTCGGCAGTGATGTCGCGGAGCGGTATTGCTTCAGGCCAACGAGTAAAACGGTCGACGGCTGTGAGGCAATACCTGTATCCATGAGACACTGGAAGTGGTCCAATTATGTCTATATGGATGTGTGCGAACCTCGATCGTGGCAGCTTGAATGTGCCGATGGGTGGAGCGGCATGACGAGAGACCTTGGACTTTTGGCAAGCAAGGCAGCTCTGCGCCCAACTTCTGCAGTCCTTCCTGATACCTGGCCAAACAAATCGCTCGGCAACAAGCTTGGCCGTAGCGTTTGCACCAGGGTGGCTCAGGGAATGTAGGCTCTCAAAGACGCGATGCCGAAACTCCATGGGTACATACGGTCGGGAGGTGCTACCGCTTACGTCGCAGAACAGTTCAGTACCCGTACCCGGTATGTTCACTTTCTTCAGGCATAAAGACGTGTTGCTGGCCAGCAGTTTGTCCAACTCCTTATCGGATTGTTGTGAACTTGCCAACTGCTGTAAGTCTACTGGCTTGGCAATTTCCTCTATCCTGGACAGAGTATCAGCAACGACGTTGTTCTTGCCAGATATGTGCCTGATATCCGTAGTGAACTGGGATATGAAGTCTAGGTGTCTGAACTGTCTGGGCGAGCAATTCTCCTTACGGGAGCGAAAAGCGAAGCATAGGGGTTTGTGATCTGTATAGACCACAAAGTCCCTGGCCTCGACCATATGGCGGAAGTGCTTGATCGCTTCGTAAATAGCAAGCAACTCCCGATCGTAAGGTGAGTACTTACGTTGGGAAGGGCTGAGTTTCCGGGAGAAGAACGCTAGCGGTTGCCAAGCATCATCTTCTCCCAACTGCTGTAGTACCGCACCCAACGCAGTATCAGAGGCATCTGTTACTATAGCTAGCTTGGCAAGATGGTTAGGGTGAGCCAATAAGGTAGCCTTACAGAGGCCTTCCTTACAGGCGTTGAATGCCTCGAGCTCAGCTGCAGTGAACGTAACAGGATGAGAACCCTTCACGTTGCCTTCCAGGAGTACGTTCAAGGGTGCTTGGTGTTGGGCAGCGTCAGGCACGAATCGCCTGTAAAAATTAAGCATGCCCAAGAATCTCCTCAACTCCTTGACGGTTTTTGGTACAGGGAAGTCTTGGATAGCTTGGACCTTGGCAGGGAGCGGTTTAGTCCCTTCAGCGGTGATGCTATAGCCAAGAAAGGTTACCTGAGAGACTCCGAAGGTGCACTTTGAGGTGTTTATTACCATGCCGTAGTCTTTAAGCCTGGTAAAGACTTCATGAAGATGGCGTTTGTGAGTCTCTTCGTCTGGAGAGGCTATTAAAAAATCGTCCAGGTACGCGTAGCAGAAGTCCAGCCCTCGGAGCATCTCGTCTGCGAAGCGCTGAAACGTCTGGCCACTGTTGCGGAGCCCGAAGCCCATAAAAGGGAGCTCAAACAGGCCGAAGGGGGTGGTAATGGCAGTCTTCGGGATGTCATCAGGGTGGACTGGTATCTGGTGGTACGCCTTGACCAGATCTATTGTCGAGAAAACCTTGCAACCCGATAAGCTGTAAGCGAAGTCGTGGATGTGGCGTATAGGGTACTTATCAGGAATAGTCCTGGCGTTAAGCATCCTATAGTCACCACATGGTCGCCAGCCATTGTCCTTCTTAGGTGTGAGGTGCAGCGGGGAAGACCAGGGTGAGTCGGAAGGTCTGGCTATGCCCAATTGCAGCATAGTAGCAAACTCTTCCTTTGCAATCTTCAACATGTCTGGTGCCAACCTACGTGGTGTACATGATACTGGTGGACCCGGTGTAGTGCGTATGTAGTGTACGGTGTTATGTTTAGGTGCGTGAAGTGTACCAGCAGGACGGGTAATGTCGGGGTACTCCCCTAGTATTTTGTGATACACAGACTCACCAGTGATTACCTTTACTGAAGCGATGATGTCCGAAGAACACGCAGGCAAAGCCACGGCGGAGACACTAGTTTTATTGTCGATGAGGCGTTGATTCCTGCAATCGACAACTAGGTTATAGTGACATAAAAAATCTACGCCTATTATCGCCCTTGTAACGTCTGCAATGATAAACCTCCAGACAAAGTCGCGACGCAAGCCTAGGTTAAACCTTATATTTATAAAACCGTAAGTACGTATTTTAGTACCGTTAGCGGCACTCAAGTCATAGTTTGTAGATGAAAGTTTTTGTTTCACTAATTTAACGGGGAACACACATAAATCACTCCCGGTATCCACTAGAAACTGCACTTTTGATCTAAGGTCCGTTATAAATAGGCGACCTGTAGTAGGGCAGTCGTCTGTCGCCATCACTGACCGCCCGGAGCGTTTCCCGTGTAATCACAGGGCTTATTACAATGTTTGGCCCTGTTGCCAAACTGCAGGTGGTACCAGCATAGCGGTTGGTTCTGGTAACTGGTTTGCGACCTGGACCTGGACCTAAATGTAGGCCGCTGACGCTGACGGCTGCCGGAACGGTCTCTTTGGGCTGGACGAGATCGCCTGACCTCGTGAGACAGCGCCTTGACCTGCTCGGTGAGGGCGGCAATCTGCCGCTCCATAGCGGCGACGATATTATTTTGTGGTGGGGGTACCTGCATTTTTTCCGAAGAAGTCGCTGCAACTTGCATACTGGGTGTGACCACGTCGTGTACCCTGTCTGCCAGCTCTGCCAGCTCCTCAAGCGTGGCATTGGGTTGTGAGGCGATGATCGTCTGCGTACCCTGTGGCAGACGGCTTGTCCAAATGGTACGCAGGAACTCCTCAGGGACACCTGGGCCGGCCAGGTTCTGCAGGTGGCGGACGAACTGCGACGGCTTCCGGTCACCAAGCTCTTCGTGGAACAGAAGCTGCTTCACCTTCTTCTCCCTTGATGCTGAGAGGCGCTTGACAAGCTCAGCCTTCAGCTTGTCGTACTTGCCGGTGGTGGGAGGCGAGGTGATGATGTCTTCCACCTCCGCCGCGTACTGTGGCTCCAGCTGAGCGATGGTGTGGTAGAACTTGGTGGTATCGCTTGTGATACTTCCCAACACAAACTGGCCTTCCAGCTGAGCGAACCACAACGCTGGCTTCTCTGGGTAAAACGGTGGAACCCGAACTCTGACCCGGCATGACTCGCCGGTAAGTTGGAGGGTATCTCGGCCTTCTGTCATTTTCGCGAATGTTCGAGACGGTTCGAGAATGTTCGAGAAAGTTCGCGAATGTTCGACACTATTTTTTTTCGTGCACGTTTCGGGTCACCAAATTGTAGGGGTTTCCTACAGGAATTATAAGTCTCTTGGCACTTACGTAGATAGAAATGAAAAGTCCACAGTTCTTGAAAGGTATAGATTGTATTGAAGCACAGAACAAGAATAGTTGATAGTTTATAGAATAAGCACAAGAGTAACACAGAAGGCGAAAGTATAGTGTCAATAGCGCGAAACAGAATAGCGAGAATAAGCAAGAATATTATAAATTTATTACAATGCTAGGTACGTCAAACACGGTATCGAAATGCGCTGAACTAAGCGCACGCGGTAACAACAGGTCAGTACGAATAATAAATCTCGACTGAATGTCGGTCGGAGCGGGGCTCATCGCCTCGCTGTGCGGTGCGCGGTGCGCGCGCGCAGTTGACCGGCCGTACACAAAATATATATATCGACGACAGGCCTTTGCGTAAACTTGTCCGTCGGCATATTGATATTAAGATACTATATAAAATTAATCATTGAGTGAAAATATAACATTAGAATAGAAGACAAAAATATACTAGACAAGAAAGTACAGTCGACAACACAAATTATTAAACACAAAATTATTAAATTAAATTAAAACAATAAAATATAAGAAGGCTAGACGCCACAATCATGATGGAGGCAAATATATTATGCGGTGTAGCCGAACATGATAAATGCAATAATAACCGTAAAGAAATAATTTTCTAAAATGGACAGGTGTTTTATAAGGTTTCTTTCATCTTTAGTTTTCCCAAAAATGGTACGATTATGAATAAATACAAACATGATTTTCTATATTTTTAGTTTTAGCAACACATTTCTCCCCAAGCGATTCTGGGAATTTTCTTAATAGTACTTATTAGAGTTATCATATTCCATACGACAAACTTTTACTTCGAAATTGCTCCCAAACAAAAAACGTGTACCCACCTACATCTTACGCTACTTACTAGACTCTTGCAAGTTTACCAGAATTCGGTACCATGTCCTATACAAGAGACTCGAGACTTCCAGAACAATTCATAAATCACTGTAAAGCATGTTCTCGCTGACATCCAAACATATGCGCAAACAAATAACAAACTGTGATATGCACGTCATATATCTACGTCTCAGCAAAATGGGTGCCAACTGCCAGGTGCTTTCCGCTGAGAATATTATAATAATAGTTTAATTTTCGTGCTCGTTCGATCGAAAAATGTAAATGGAACTGAACTTTAGTTACTTGCTACTTTGAATTGTAAATTTTGTTCTTTGAAGTTGTGTCTGGTTACATTTATAAAGTTTTAAAATAATAATTAGTTTTATAGAAGCGCTCGTAGCCCTTGACCCTGACGTACAGTCAGTTGAAGTAAACAGACCAATACGTAAAGATTATGGCCAACGTGACGAGTGCGTCACGTAGTCAATCCCTCGCACAGCTCCCTTCCCCTTCTGCACCTACCCAAGTATCTATTATTTAAAATTTTATGCACCTTTCATGTTTCAAATCTCGTCGAACTATAACTTACAAAAAATACTTATTGAGCCGGTGAATATACGAACCCGCATTCTCAGGCACCGACCATCAAATAGACAGTGCCTTATTACGACTAAGCTATTGAAACAGTTAAGAACAATGGTAAAATTTCGAATAGCTTTAATCGTTTTATCGAACGGAGTTAATAACGATCGTATCGCATAGAATTTCAGGTTTAAAATCACCTACAAATAAGTGTGATAATAGTTTTGTTTTAAAATTTAACTTGCCCTCTTTTTTTACTGAAATAACATAAGTCAAGATTAAATTTAGAATACTTTTATTTGTTATACTGTGATTTATAAGGTAATTATTTATAGGGTAATTTCATAGCTACATTATTAATCGTCACCGTTACGTCCAATTACTTACTTACTGTAATATTATTCAATTTGCTAAACTTAAAAGTAGTGGTTTATAATAGAATATTTTCTATATTACAATATTTATTTATTTATTTATATTTTACTACCGGCAATTGTTCGTGTTTGAAACGGTTTCGGAAACATCACCATGCCGGTTTGAGAACGGGCGGTAGATATTACTTGATAAATAGGCTTCGAACGTAATTAATTTGTAATAATAAAAAATACAATTGAATACTGAAAACGAAATATATATAAAAAAAGGCAACAGTGAATAATTCTGAGAACTATCGAAAAACTTTTGAAGGGTTACCGTTCACGGTAGTCGACTGTTATGATTCCCATGAGGCTGATCACTTTGTATGACAATTCTCATTTAGGTACTGCGTGAGAAAGAGGTCTTATAGTCACGACAAGTGTCAACCAAACGCTTTTAAAAATAATTTTAAATAACGGAAGCGCACTAAGCCCACACGAAACGAACCCTGAGTTTCGATGCCAAACGGATTTAATAAGATTACTAATATTAATAAAGGTTTACTCAAGTATACAAATTTTTTACACCAAAAATGATGCGGGTATAACCAAAATTGTAATCAAACATAGCGGATAAGCCTTGTTAGTACTTTTCAGCACGTTAAGCTACAATTGTTTGTTTAGGATGCCGTGGAAACTTCATCACTTGATACTGTGTTGTTTCACATATTTCTGTCGGAGATCAAATTCAATTACCAGGACACAAGCCGCGTTGAGCTCATGAACTTAGTCTACCAAGTTTATGGTTAATCTACTACTCCAAACCAGCCATGTGGCCACTTAAACTAAGTAAGTACCTATAAATAAATATATAAAGACATTTTTACATTGCGTGACCGCTGGTGACGTACGAGTAAAATTAAAGAAAAGTGATCAACATGAATATATATATTTTTTAAATTACCTGAAATATTGATGCTATAAATAACTCAATACAGAATAATAAATTCTTTTCATCGAACAAAGATATTTATCCTGAGTTCAAAGTATGTTTGCACCACCTTTCATTGGTCAACTTGCGAGTAGAGGATGTATACTAGGGGTGCATTGAAGCCCCACTAAGATTTTCATGACGCACGTCAGCCTCACCTCTATATAATAATATTTAACGTTATATTATTATGTATGGATAAAACACACTATTTAGCACATATTAATGCGGGTCCTATTGATCAGAAATAGAAGAATTGCGTTGATTGTTTCGTACAAAACGTATCAGTCGACACAAAAGCGCTCAATTGAACCAAAACCGTCGCTGGCGAATTTTAAACGCTTTGAAATATCACTATCATGTTTTCAATAGATATTTATTTCGGGCAAAAATTGAACTTTCAAGTTAATATGTTTGTCTCCATTCTCTTATTATAGGTATTATTTTATGTTGGTACCTTTTAAATCTTACTTAGAATATTAAATTGCGAAAGTTTGTAAGAGTGGATTTCCGGATGTTTGTTACTCTTTTTAACCTGTACCGGATGAGCATAATCTGACTTAAATTTGGCACAAGGATAGATTATATAAGTAGTCTGAAATTATCTTAGATTTAGAATTTTTCGTTATTTTAAATATATGGAAATAACACATATTTTTATCTCAAGATAAGTTCCATGGGAATCGAGAACGGAAACAAAATCTTAAACAAGCGAGGCTGCGGGCATCAGCTAGTTTAAAATATATTTAAAAATAAATTATCTACCCAAAAAAAGGAAAATTTAAAGAAAACACAAGGGAAAATCTTTATGACCACTTTTCAGCATCGTTGAGCCGAAATCGTTTATTTAGGATGCTGTGAAAAGCGTCCTTGTTTGCAACTGAATTGATATAACATTTTTGTCACGAGCTAAATTGAATTACCTGAGCCTATAATGTAGGTATATACGCCTACATACTCATATTATATATATTACATACATATATAATAAAGTACATCTTACTAATATTATAAAGGCGAAAGTTTGTGTGTGTGGATGTTTGTTACTCTTTCACGATCGAACGACTGAACGGATCTGGCTGAAATTTGGAACAGGGATACACTATAGTCTGGAATAACACATAGGCTACTTTTTATCCTGGGAATAAGTTCCCACGGGAAGCTTGGACGAGAACAAATTTTACGCGGGCATCAGCCAGTTACTATTTTTTTTTTTTTTTTTTTTTTTAACGTGAGGGAAAATCCTCGTAGGATGCTATGCCGGACTCTTACCGACTAAAAAACCTCACGTAACGCCCAACAGCCTATGGTTGAGAGCCCCGGGTAAGCTCTCAGGAAGGATGTCCCGTGACTCCCAACAGACCTACGGCCGCCAATGCGGCCTCGCCCAGGGGGTGGTTCGGGTGCAATCCCGCGTCTATGGGGGGGTTTCGGGTGTGACCCCGCTTCTAAGGGGGGCGTGCGTGAGTGCTCACGTCACGCTGCCGTCATGGGCCTGCTTCTGTAAGGACGGTGAGCGGCCCTCTCACCGTCCTCAGACCCCCGGTCATGGAGGCCGATAGTCCTCGGCGAAGACACGTCGGCGGCGCCCAGGGCGCCGACTGCGGAACTCGGGTGGGAGAGTTCTCTCCCGCACCCGGCCCGCCGCCTCCTTCGCGAGCATGACCTGCTCGCAGAAAGAGGCGGCGCAGTCCCACTTACTCCCGCTGGAGAGCATGGCTCGCACCATGGCCTCAAGCGAGAGAGTGTCCACGCCCAGACCCACTACGAGGACCTGTCGCTGTTGTGCCCACGCCGTGCACTCCACCAGCGTGTGGAGCGCCGTGTCATCGCTGCGGTCCTCGCAGTGCATACATTCGGCCGTGGTTTCCCGGTGTTTTCGCCACAGATACCTACCGAAGCTACCGTGCCCGGCAAGCATCTGTGTCAACCGGTAGGAGAGAGCACCGTGTCTTCTCTCCAGCCACTCGTCCATGACCGGTCTGACGGCCGCGATTGTGGCGAATCCCCCCTTTGGTTGCTCAAGTCGCATCTTCCATGTCTCCAGGGTTTCCTGGTAGAGCAGGGTCCGCTGGGCCTCGATTTCTCGAGACGCAGGCCTTTGGCCCCGCTCCAGCGCCTCCTTGCGCCATCTGAACAGTGACGCAAGGGCTCTCGCTTCCAGGTCCCATGGAGGGGTCCCGGCTAGGAGACATGCCGCCTCACCGGAGATCGTGCGGTATCCTCTTATCACCCTGACGGCCATCACTCTCTGCGGGCTCATCAGTCTAGCCTCATTGCTGGCCGTCAGGGTCTCCGCCCATACGGGAGCCCCGTACAGGGCCATGCTTCGCACGATCCCAAGGTACAGCCTCCTGTAGGGAGCGTTGGGTCCCCTGATGTTGGGCATCAGCCGCGCGAGTGCGGCCGATGCTCCCCTCAGTTTTGGGACCAAACTTCGGAAATGATGTCCGAAGTTCCACCGGCCATCGAGTACGAGCCCCAGATACTTCATCGAGGGCTCGATGCCGATGCTGACGCCCCCCACCAGCCAGTTACTATATAAAACATACATATAAAAGTAATCATCGTTGAATAGACAGTGTCTTATCTGTAGGGTATTATGTGAACGTTTTAAAAGTGGTTTGGATATTTGAATGTTTGTTGCTCAATCACGCTCTTACAGCTGAATGGATCTGTATGAAAATTTTATGTAGAGATAGATTATTTGTCGGGAATAACGCTTTTAAAATAAATAAATATTCACTTACATTTCACACAACGCTATCTGGTCCCAAAGTAAACTAGGAATAACCTGTTTGTGTTATGGGTATCAAACGATTTTTAGTCGGGTATAACGCTTTCATAAATAAATAAATTAATAAATAAATATTTACGGACATTTCACACAACGCTATCTGATCCCAAAGTAAACTAGGAATAACCTGCTTGTGTCATGGGTATCAGACCACGGATATATGTAATACTTAAATACTTTTTAAATACAAACATATTAAACATAGAAACATCCAGACTCTTGAGACAAACATTTATGGGTCACACAAACATTTGTCTCTGGTGGAAATCAAACCCACGACCTCCAGCGCCGCAGGCGGTATTACTGCCGACTGCGCCACAGAGGCAGTCAAAATATTTATGCTACTTTTATCAATGCCGCAAATATTTATTTTTATTTAATTTATCTCTGGAATATGTTCCCATGGGAAGCGGAAAAATTTGTGCATTTCCACGTGGGTAAAGCCGTTAGTTTTTAGCTGATCTATATTATTATTATAAAGACGAAATATTTAATTGTTTGTTTGCGTGTTTGCATTGAATAGGCCCCAAAACTACTGAACCGATTTGGAAAATTCTTTCACTGTTGAGAAGTTACATTATCGCCGGGTAACATAAGCTAATTTTATTCCTATATTCCTACAGGAAGAGGAACTATGCGGGTGAAACCGCTTGACGTCCTCTAGTGCTTAATACTTATCTACATACTATAGAGTTTCAATCAATACATATATAGATAATTTACAGTGTTTGCTTTACCGTATCCAAATCTACATATAAATCGTATAAGTAGATACATAACTTGATTAATTGCCGCATCACGTCTGATTGCAGCAAACATTTGTCACTAATGGATGAATCGATTATTGTTCATAATTCGATACTATCTATTGTTGCGATGTACATAACAGCTATCTGATCGCTCATTTGAAATTGATAAAGCTTACTGTTTTGTGTGTATGTGTTGTGTAGTATGTAGGTAGTTAGGTACTGTCAACTACAAAAGTAGCTGAGCATAAGAAATAATTAAATATAATAAACTAGTGGATGTAGCGCGTTTTCACCTACGTAGCTCGCTTTCCCGTGGGATTTCGGGAAATAAATTATAACCCATATAACCCGAGGATAGTGAAGCTTATAGTAAAAGAATCAAATTGGTGCAGTAGTTTCGGAGCCTTATTCAGTGCAAACAATCAAATAAAAAATTAAATCTTTCGACTTTATAATTTTTAGTATGCATAAATGCGAATAAGTATTAAATTCAGGAGGTTTTGACTTTATTCTCCATAAGTTTTACTATCTATAAAAATATTGTTACAAACAAGTACTACTTGTAAGTTTCCATTCATGAATGTAGGTAATTCGTTGAATTGAGTTAATCTACTTTTAAAGTTGACTGTACATCAAAGTCATTGTGTGGGTTGTTTATGTATTTCGTAGACATCAAACTTCGTAGACAGTTTCGTAGCATATGCGTCCATGAGATGTTGTCCGGGTATTTTATAAAGAGAAACAAGCATCTCAAATTGATTCTGTTTTCTTCTTTACTTTGTATTAATTATATAAAGGTTAAGAGTTTCTTTGAACTATAGGATCTCTGAAATTATGGGTTGAAATTCAAAAATCTTTAAGAGCTAGCTGCTCCATTTGACGAGGCCGACTACAACATCATGTTAGGAGAAACATGAGCGGATCAGCAATATTAATAATTAGCAGACGTCATGCGGTTCCAACCGCGTAGTTCCCGTTCCCGTAGTAATACGGGAATAAAATATAGTCTATGTTCACTGCAAAAAGTGTAGCTTCCTAACAGATAAATAATTTTTCGAACCAGTTCAGTAGTTTTGGAACGAACAAACAAAGAACCAAATCTTTTCTTTTAATAATATTAGTAAAAATTAACACTGAACACGAGAACTTTGGGAGCTTCCATTGCATACATACACGTTCCGTAAATGGCTCAAGTTACGTAACAATCGTGTATGATAATTATAATTGATACTCTGTAAAATAAAATTAAAATCAATTCAATGGAAATCAAATTTCTTCTAACATAACGCAATATTAGCAAAAGAAATTTTAGGAACGTGATATTTATTCTTATTTTAAACAAATAGCTACAGTTCTCTGTAGATTTAACATTACAAGCAGTCGCAATTTTATATATTTAAATCCATATAAATGAATATATTTAAATAAATTTAAAAATAGAGTCACGCCTTCATCCCCGAAGGACTAGGCAGAGGCATTTTATATGCCCACATTTCACCTTTTTAGAATTTGTCCCACGTAATAGGTGGGGAGCCGTATTGCCGTGTTGAGATGGCCAGGCGCAGGTTGTCATTGCTTGCTATTTTAATTTTGTAAGTCCTAAGTTTTAAAGGCATTCAAATTGGCTAACGACTGCCATTTTACTGGCGACCGGGACCAGCGGCTTAACGTTTCTTCCGAAGCACGGAAACGCTCAAATAAATGTATTTTAAATGTAAAAATAATAGATACCATAAAAAGTTACCGTTTTCTGTTTCGATGACCGATATTAATGTTCTTCACAAACACATTGAAGTCCCCCCCTTAGAAGCGGGATCACACCCGAGGCCGCAGTGGCGGCCGTGGGTCTGTTGGGAGTCCTGGGAAATCCTTCCGAGGGCTTACCCGGGACTCCCGACCCGGTTGTTGGGCATTACGTAAGGGTTTTAGTCGATAGGAGTCCGGCATAGCATCCATGAGGATTTTCTCTCACCTTAAAAAATACACACAGAAGTTTTTCCACTTAGATCAACAAAATATTATTTTCAATATATTTGCAAACTCTGCTCAGCTCATAAATCTAATTTTATTACTGATTCCCTCGTCTCTGTTTTTGTAGCTCAAGTTACTTTTTCATTTGATTCATTACAGCAAAACCTTTGTATGTCCAGTTCATTACCTGCAAACAAAAGCGTCTAAATTAGTCTTAGTATTTATTGGTGGTTAGACAATATTTTTGAGAGAAAAAGCAAATATTTGCAATACTCGATATACATAAAGAAAATATAAAATGTTACTTAGAAATTCTAAAAAGAGAAAGTATATCATCACCAGCCGATAGAAAGACTTATAGATGATCACTATTGAGCATAGTAATTCTCCGAGAATTGCTACAATGTTCAGTCTCACTCGAGACATTTTGACCCACCCACACTACCGGTAGTATCACATGATATTTTCTGTTCCCTTCTGCACTACTAGCCTCAGGGACTTGTCATAGCCTTGTTGAGGTTGTCATGTATTCAATGTCAACTACATTGCGGGAGTTCTACTCGTATCAACGCAGTTTTGTACGGCATGCGATTGCCACTTGAGTGCCTTTCGACCTGATCGACTATCATTTCTATAAGTAAGAGTCAAAAATTTCTTAACAGCTTCATATCAACAAAGTTTTGTAATGAAACACCTATTATTTGTTACCAATATCAGTTTCAATTGATTGCGAAAAGGTTATCAGCGTTCAGTTTTAAAACTTTTCTTATATAGAATTTCGTGAGTTGCTTAATTCAACTGTCAAATACTAATTTAATTAAACAAAAATTATATAGAACACAAGAATATCATAATATTATTAATGATGCGAAAGTTTGTGAATATGGATTTGTGAGTGTTAGTTACTTTTTCTAGTTCTAATATAGTATAGAGATAGATTATAGTCTGGAATCAGTGGTTAAATAATTTATTATTTTGTATTTAGGTACACAAAATAATAACATATTTAACCACTTTAAAGCACTATAGTAATATTACAAATAGGAAATATTTGATTGTTTGTTTTTATTGAATAGGTTATGAAACTACTGAACCGATTTGAAAAGTTCTTCAACTGTGGGAAGCTACACTATTCCCGGGTGACATAAGCTATCTTTTGTTCCCATTTCCCCACGGGAAAGGGAATAACGCAAACGAAACCGCGTGACATACACTATATACGTGTTTAATAGTAAAACCATTGGCACCAATTAAATCTATACTATTATTATGTGCTCTCGGAAAACATCTAGCACAAACAATAATTATGCTAACTGCTTCACCATAACTCGTTTCGTTTTAACTTCCTAAGCTTATAACTTTTATACATGTGACATATCACATATTCTGGATTACGAATACGACCAACGAGCTTATGTAATCCTTGGAATGGATATGATTTGAATATTATTTGCATAGGCAGCTTGATTATAATAGGACGATTGAAGCTTTGTAACGAACGTGTGGTCTCTGTGGCGTAGGATAAAATATTAGGTATCACATACAGATTTGTGTAATGTCAACTGTGTGGTTTAAATATCAATTATGTGTGTAATAGGGACCACAGTATTAAGATTTAATTCTGTACTAAAAAGGCTGTTTCTCTCAACTGAGCGTAATCAAAATCAAATCCGGTTTTCTTTTTTTTTTACGTGAGGGAAAATCCTCAGAGGATGTTATGCCGGACTCTTACCTACTAAAAAACCTCACGTAACGCCCAACAGCCTGTGGTTGGGAGTCCCGGGTAAGCTCTCGGAAGGATGTCCCGGGACTCACAACAGACCTACGGCCGCCACTGCGGCCTCGCCCAGGGGGTGGTTCGGGTGCTATCCCGCGTCTATGGTTTCGGTGTGATCCCGCTTCTAAGGGGGGGCGTGCGTGAGTTGCTCACGTCACGCTGCCGTCATGGGCCTGCTTCTGTAAGGACGGTGAGCCGCCCTCTCACCGTCCTCAGGACCCCGGTCATGGTGGCCGATAGTCAAAAATCAAATCCGGTTATGAGTTATTAGCTTGACATAAACATCAACATAACAGCCTGACAATTTACTCGGCCCTTTATTTACCAGTTCTTTCCCGAGCTAGATTCTTAATTCATTAAGAAAAAAATATTTTCTCGGGAATAGAGTTAGTCAATTCCTTCCATTTTTTATACCACAGAGGCAGAAGATAGGCCCTTGCCGCCACCGGATGATAACATCCGGTGGCGGCAAGGGCACCCTGCCTGACATGAAGTGGCAACCGTAGCCTGTGTACCTATGTATGCAATATCTGGGTATCCACTGTTGAAATTTGTCAAACAGCCCATAATATCTTCATGTTAGCTTTATGGTATGGTAACGGTAACGAACGGCTTAATGAAAATGTCATAAACGGTCACCGTTACGTAGCATCCTTATAGCGATGATTGTTTGCAGAACTACGACGACATGTAAGAAAATAATTCCAAAACCGGGTAAAGAGTGATGATCATCTTCTTAAATTAATACTTACACATTACTACAACGTCGTAGGTACAACCCAAAGACCATTACAACTAAGTCAGCTTTCAAGTTCGCCATTTGATTTAGGAGTTATGATGCTGGTAGATATATCTACAACTCATACTTATAATACCCCTGTATTTTCTCGAGCGTGAATTTTTTGAAAACCCAGGAAATGAACGATAGTTGTCCATAAGTTTCGGAGATTTATGTCGCAAATACCACCCACACACAGATCACATTTATAACACTTTTCTTTTTACTTCGAGTTAACCCTCCATATGCTGCGAACACATGTGTTTTTCTCTCATCTCAGGATCGATACAGAAATACAAGCAACAAAATAATACTAAATTAAATTACCTTAGTAAAAGTCTCTAGAGAGATAGGAACAAATTTTGCAGCTGTTATTACAACAGGTTGTTGAGTTCTTGCCATGAATAATATGATATCTTTTTTCAGCGACATTGGAAGCTCTATCCAAGGGCAGGAAAAAATCAATGTCGGTATTTGTAAGCTCTGAAACATAGTCCTATTATAGTAGGTAGGTACTTATTAAGGCAGTGGTCGGACATACAAATTTCAACACGGAAATTACGAAGTATAGTCGATTATGGAGGTCTGAAGTTCTAACAAATATCACAGAACTGCGTGTAGAAAACCATATGGTTTAATATTTTATAGTCCTACATGCAGTAAATCTCACCATTAGTTCCTTTGTAATGAAGACCTTAAGAGGCTTCTCACGAAAAAGTAGATTCAAGCTGCACCTACTTCTTCGTTCTAGGTGAGGAAATCCTACTCTTAATGCAGAGCTAAAACTACAATGTGCCCTGCCACTGCCTAAGGCTGTTTGCCGCGGATAAGCGTTCGGATGGATGTCCTAGGATTACCGACAGACTTTGGCTACCACTGTGGCGTCTCCTAGGGGTTCGGGTACTATCCCGCGACCTTGGGGGTTAGTCCGGGTATTATGCGGGATAATTCTTAAGAGGATGAAAAGCATGAAGCATTCACGTCACGCTGCATTCTTGGGCCTGCTGCTGTGAGGATGGTGAGCAAAGTAGTACATACATACATAATGAACGTCACGCCTGTTTCCCAACGGGGTGGGCGGAGACTATGACTTTCCACTTGCTGCAATCCTGGCGAATGGCTTTGCTTCTTCAATTTTTCACGTCTTCATACATGCTCGGTTATAACTGCTTAATAGCCTTAACTAGCTAATTCTACTAGCTTCGCCCGGGATAACGTCGATAATCCGAATTATGCACCCTTCGGGATGGATTTTCGAAGCATCCTGCAAGGCTAATTTGTTTATTAATAATTTATTTTATTGTTTAATAATATTTTATTTAGATGCAGGTTTACCAAAGTTGAAGTAGCTGCGTTTGAAAGTGTAGATATTCCCATACAAACTTGTAGTGACTGTTTTACTCCTGCATTGGATTTATTTTTCTTTTTGTTCAAATCCCTAATACAACTGTCTATTGTTTTGCAATTTAAAAAAAACGTTGCGTGATTCCATGCTTTTAATTTTAAAACTGGGGAAGTTCCATACAACCTTTTATGCCTTATTTGGCCACCTTAATGGTGGAATTTCCAAAAATCCGTTCTTATCGACACCATCTCTTATAGCCTATAAGAGATGGTGTCGATTTTTCGATGGTGTCGATTCGGAAACTTTGGGGTAAGCCAGCCCTATAAGTTATAGGGCTGGCTTACCCTAAAGTTTTCAAGTTTATTGATCTGGGGGTTTGAGCTGGGCGCTGATAGATGATTGTATTACTCTAATAATAATACTTCTCGATTAACGTAGACATTATTGCAAAATAAAATAATGCCTACTGTGTGGCTATATAGTATCTCTGGCGGCAGTGGAAGATCAGCGCTGCGGATTATTAAATATCTGTAGCATTAGCTGAACTGCGGCCTTTTAGACGCACACATTCTGCACTGACTGTAGGTTAGGTTAAATTCAAATATGTAAACTTTTGTAATTCCTATAGGTATGGTAGGTCAGTTGAAGCTAAATTTAAGTTTGCAGTCTTTGTGTGTTTAATAAATGTATTTTTCTTTCTTTCTTTCTTTCTTTCAAAGCTGTAACTACTTACCCTATAAGTGACAGAATTGCCAAAATAACAATCAATGAAAAGCATACTAATAATTATACCCAGATACATGAGTATCCAGAGCACGTCAGTAATTTTCTCCAAAGGAGAATCAATCTGCAAAAACAGAAAAGGAAGTAGTATTAATTTTAAACATATTATGTAGAGAACATTGCTAATACTACATATTATTTCTTAAACGAAGATAATTTTTATATTTTGATAAGATTGCATAATTATGCTTTTCACAAATTCTACTTTTATGCGCAACGCATTACAAAATAAATTGTTTATTTATAATGCGGCCTGCGTTCAATTAGATCGAACCGGAGACCGCTGCCGTCAGTCAGTATTGCAATTCCTTTACTTTTTCTTATCTACATTATGCTATTTATTACTACAATTATAAATAATAGCAAAACCATTACTGCGAATATTTGAATGGCGGTAGTACCAACAATGCAACCACTCAGCGCCAATGTAGTCGATAATTGAGCTCCGAAAGTACTACGCAATGTCTTAACAAATCTGTAAAAGGAAAATTTTACAAAGATTAGCTTAATTTGAGTAAAAGCTTAATTTGAGTCACATTTTCATTTTGTCATCATCATCATCAATTCATTTAATTATATCGACGAATAGGCATTGTTATTCAAATAGGATTTTTCCAGTTTTTTGTGTCCAATGCCATGGGGGACTTATTTAGATTCACTTTTTTTATTTATTTTTTTTTTATTTTTTTTTGTATTTATTTTAGTGTAAGTTTACTAGGTATAGGTATAAATAATTGAATTTATTTAATAGAATGGTGAGCCTGATGTCACTTAGCATTGTAAGAACCATCTGAAAATCAGCACTGCATGTCATTTCTATGTATGGGATGTAGCTTATGCTGTAAGTTTAAATAGTTATAGGTAATATATTAATATTTCATTGTAAATAAATAATAAACTATTATATCACCAACCATGAAAATTTACAAGAACAATTAATCCTACTTAATCAGATCTGGAAAGTAGTCCAACATTTATTTATTTTTAGACGTTTAAAACTTGTTGATAAGTACCTTGTAATGCTAGAATAATGAAGAATGTACTCTTTCAAGATTGCTTTAAAAGCCGTATTTGCATCGCACTGCTTTTTAACCATATCAGCTTTTACAAAGTAATTCATATTTTCAATATTGTATAATAAATTAAAACTTGTCGATAAGTACCTTGTAATGCTAGAATAATGAAGAATGTACTCTTTCAAGATTGCTTTAAAAGCAGTATTTGCATCGCACTGCTTTTTAGTCATATCAGCTTTTACAAAGTATTTCATATTTTCAATATTGTATATTAAAACATCCAATTGGCTGACTGCAAGATAAATAAATTGTCACTGCTTGAAAATCATTCAGCTTAGAAGTCAATTTGCACTTCATGATCAGAAGTAAATAGCTGAAATTCATTGTAGAGGGGTGGGGGATATTATTCTTATCTAACTATAATTGTATTTGCATTTCGTAGCATGTTTAATATTGGAGGAGACATAGGTTTTATGATGCCCAATTGCGCATCTTTTTCAACATATGGAAAATCCGACATGGATGCTATGCCGGACTCTTACCGCCTAAAAACCACACGGTCCCTACCCAATGCCTACTGTTGAGAACCCCGGATAAGCCCTCAGAAGTATATTTCCATCTTAACATAATGTGTTAGGATGGAGATTGACTTGCAATATTATTGCAAGTCAACACTTCTCTTGAATGCGAAGTTGGCCCCAACATAGAACATAAATATTGCCATCTACATTTCAATGATTAGTCGATTCTTAAATAATTCACGTCTGTCTATTTCCATGTCCCAGTCTAATGTTGGAAACAATTTGTGGGTGAGTGAATTCCATGAATTTCAAATAAATAATTATTAATATTACTTGCACATGACATTGCAGCCCATGGTAATGTATGGAGTGTGACGAAAACAGACAACATCATTGGCTTGTACAATACCTGCAGGCATTTAATGAATTACATTAGTAAAAAAAGCGCAGAATAATGTAGTACAAAGTAATAGGGATTAAAGTATGAAATTGCCGTTTTATTGCAATAGGTTCTTTGAATTGACATGGAATCTTCGTGGTTTGAGGTTTTCGAATGAAACTTTTTTAACATAGTTTCTATGATGTTCTTCTTTTAAAAGATGTGAAACATTTCAATATCGACTTTCAATTGTTTTTGATATTCAACTTAGACAAGAAAGATGCATACTGCGAAAATTCGAGTAATTTTTGAACATGAGTTCCGACGCGGAAGTAACGCGGCAGAAACAGCCCGCAATATCAATGTTGCGTTTGGAGAGGGGTCTACTAATGAACGCACCGTGCGATTTTGGTTAAAACGCTTTCGTGAAGGAAACTTCGACTTGAAGAACGAGCCACGAGGAAGACCGCCCACACAGGTGAATAACAATGAATTAAGAGAGATGGTGGAAGCCGATCCTAGTCAAACTACCTAGGAATTAGCGGCATGGTTTAACGTTACCTTACCCACTATATTGACTCATTTGCATCAAATCAATAAAATAAAAAAAATACGAAAAATGGGTGCCTCACGATTTGACCGATCTGCAGAAAGAAACGCGTGTTGAAACTTGTGTTGCCTTGTTGAATCGGTACAGAAATGAAGGAATATTGGATCGACTTGTGACATGTGATGAAAAGTGGATTCTTTATGATAACCGTAAAAGAAAAATGCAATGGCTGACCCCAGGTCAAACGCCACAACAGTGTCCTAAAGCGAAACTTACCAATAAAAATGTAATGGTAACTGTTTGGTGGTCTCAGCATGGTGTTATTCACTATAGTTTTCTCCGATCTGGTCAAGCAATAACGGCAGATGTCTATTGTGCTGAACTCCGAACAATGTTGGTAAAAATAGCAGTAAAACTGCCCCGACTCATGAATCGATTTTCACCATTATTGCTCCATGACAACGCGAGACCTCATACAGCACGAGAAACCATTTTAACCCTACAGGAACTGCGCTTAGAAACCATTCGTCATCCTCCGTATTCGCCAGACCTTGCTCAGACGGACTACCATTTTTTTTTGTGATTTGGACAATTATCTACGTGACAAGAAGTTTTCTTCCCAGGAGGCAGTACAATATACTTTCACAGAGTTTGTGCAGTCTAGATCCTTAGAGTTCTATCGCAAAGGCATAAATGACCTTCCAATTAGATGGCAGCAATGTATAGATAATAATGGTAACTATTTTGAATAAATAAGTTTGTTAAAAATTAAAAAAATAAACAATTTAGATTTTCGGTACTAATCGGCAATTTCATACTTTAACCCCTAATATTTACACTACAAGGACAACAAAGCATGTGTACATGTATTTACTTACGAGCATAAAACACCAGCAAAAAGTATAGGAAAACATGTTTCTATTTCAGTGTCTTTAACCTATCAAGCTTAAAAGATATATAATATGTTTATCGAAAACGAGTCATTCGCTTCAAAAATAACTAAAAAAAAAGGAACATCAAAGATAGACACCATCATAGTTACATTGTGTAAGTCTTATTTAGCTCTTCTCTTATTTGTATTCATCGCTTAACATTATACACGTGGGCAACGTTATTGCTTGATTTAAAGCTAATGGAATGTATTTTCAAAAAGATAACTATAATTAACAGTGTTAATTATACAACTAAAGAATGCCCACGGCTCTTCCCACGTTTCTTCCTTGTGCGTGTCTTCCTGTACTAATAATACCTGTGTATTTTTTTCAAGTCTTTAACCTTCTTATTCTAGACCATTTTGAAGATCTAGCAATCCATTGATCTCTTACGAACTTGAAAAGGTATTATATCTCTCAAACAACTATTTGTTTTTGGTTTGGTTCAGACAAACATGAAACACTTACTTGATATGCATACACGTAGACAAAACGAGATTCCTTATTAACATCAAACAGTACCAGATCCATTTTTATCGGTAAATCATCAAAATTAGTCAAACTTGGTACTATAATGACTTGAACTGTAACAACGTTTACGCTATTTATCAGAGGACTTTTAATAGGGATGAAGTGCTGTGACCTGGTCTTAATGCTTACTTAAATAGAGTTCAGTAAGTTCTTTTCAGGGTTCCATACCCAAACGGTAAAAATGACACTCTGTTACGGAGACTCCGCTATCCGCAGGCTGTATCTCACGAGCCGTGATAGTTAGACAGCATAGTTATAATTTTCACACATAATGTTTTTTTTTTTGCAGTATATCTGTGAAAGCTACTGAAATCGGAAAAAAGAAATATTTAAAGGAGGTTCTCATACACCAAACGTAACTTTATGGAACGGTTTTTGAACGAGACCTTAAGTTCACGACAGAAACAAAGAAAAGGATTACAACTTATCGGGAAACCGTTAGGCCATAATTAAACAACAAAAACAAATGTACAATTTAGCTAATTAAACTACTTGACTTCAACAAGCGAAGATGATACAGATCGAAACACAAGAATTTCACCATATAACTGGTGCAAACTGTCATTGAAAATTTCTGCTTAATCGGAAACTAATAATAACCAGTAATTTCGTAAATCAATAAATCAGAGCAAATTTTTAAAATACGTGTTGAATATTAAGCAAAGAGAAGGAAAACTCGAAATGAAACCCGGTTGTCAGTAAAATGACAATCGATAAGCCAAGTTGAATGTCTAATGGGCAGCTTGAATCTGTGGGTTGTGGTGACCTGCGCCTGTCCATTTCAACACGGCAATAGGCTCACCACCGATTACGTGGGACATAAAACTATAAAGTGAAATGTGGGCGTATACTATGCCTCTGCCTACCCCTTCGGGGATAAAGGCGTGACTTTATGTATGTATTAAGCAAATTAATAAAAAGATCCATAAGTGAATCAAAATGGAAACATGTTAATGTACGTTGCTATCATGTAATACTTACCAAATATATCCAATGAGACGGTTACTAAAAATAACCAAAAGAGCCTTTGAATGAATAGAATAGATTTTTCTAGTATTGCTCTTTGTGGCTTCAGATAAAATTTGAACTCATTACTCTTCAACTGACTACAGAGTTGCATTAAGATGTGTCTGCGCAAGAATATATCCAGGAGTTTTATGGATGCTAGTAACTCTGTCATCACCAAATTTATGCTAAAAATTTAAAATGAGTAATATTTAGTTTAAAATTATAATTCATAGTACAGCGTCATCTGATGCCAAAGTAAGCTAGGATTATCTGCTAGTGGTACGTACAAAACAACGGATATGAATACTTTATCCTTTTTTGTAAATACTTGGAATACATAGAAAGACCCCGATTCGCAAGGCAAATATTAATAGATCTCACACAATTTTTTCACAAATTGGAGATAGTACAGATGGAAACCTACACACTAAATTGTCTGAGGCTACGCACACATAGACAACTCATTCACAGACACGAGGTCAGGCGATCTCAATCGAATTTTCGATACTGATTTGTGCGCGAGTGTGTGTAGCAGAGGGTGGGTGTGAAAAATAGTAGGTACATAGTATGTACCTACTATTTTTGGAAAGAAAATGCAGATGGAAAACTCATGTTACATGAGTTTTCCATCTGCACTATCTCTAATTTGTGGTTTTGTCCAAACTCAAACTCAAGCTCAAAAAAACATTTATTTCGCATAATCCTAATACATAGGCACTTGCGACACGTCATTGAATACAATGCAAATAGTACCACCAGTTCGGAACGCGGCCCGCTTGAGAAGAACTGGCAAGAAACTCGGCGGGCTATTCTTTTTGTGCACTACATATTTACAATAAGTAGACTCCATCAGTAGAGCAAGCAGATCACTTCCAGGCTTCCTTATCAATCAAATAATCGTCAATTGTATAGTAGCCCCTGCAGCACAATTTACTTTTTAAACACTTTTTAAACTTAATTAGAGGCATGCTTTTAATTTCGCTTGGAAGCCTGTTGTAAAAACGTATACAGTTACCCAGGAAAGAATTACTGACTTTGTTCAGTCTACAATGATAAACGGCAAGGTTGTTTTTATGTCTGGTGTTCACATTGTGTCTATCGCTTAACTTAGTAAAACTAGATAATTTTTTCTGAACATACATAAGATTTTCAAAAATATATTGTGATGCCACAGTCAGAATATTTAATTCCTTAAATTTTTCTCGAAGAGAGACCTTTGTACCTAATCTATATATGGCTCTTATGGCCCGTTTTTGTAAAACAAAAATTGTATTTATATCTGCGGCATTGCCCCATAGTAGCATACCGTACGACATTACACTGTGGAAGTAACTGAAGTACACTATTCGCGCTGTTTCTACATCAGTCAAATGCCTAATCTTTTGGACAGCAAATGCTGCTGAACTTAATCTGCCAGCCAGTTTTTCAATATGTGGGCCCCACTGCAATCCAGAATCGATCGTCAACCCTAAGAACGCAGTAGATTTCACAAGATCCAACTCTTGGCCATTAAGTTGCACATTGGTTTCTGCCTGTGTTACATTGGGCAAGGTAAATTTAATACATTTAGTTTTGTTTTCATTCAGGCTAAGATTATTAGTGTTAAACCAATGTACTACTTTTAGGATTGCATTGTTAACATCGTCATAGTCATCTAGTTGTCTTTTAATTTTGAAAATTAAGGAAGTGTCATCTGCAAACAAAACAATCCCGTTAGTGTCCCCTACGTAATAGGGTAGGTCATTAATATAAATTAAAAATAAAAATGGTCCGAGTATCGAACCCTGTGATGGGAATCGACCTACGAACTTGTGATCCGCAGTCGCACTGTACCACTTTTAGATCAACAAAGCAGTCAAATTATATAGTTTAAGCTTAGTATTCCCAGTATCTTCCAATGTCTCACTAATTCGAAGCCTTGGGCCCGTTTTATTGCCTTCTTTAGATGAACTATAAAGTTTTACTTTTCGTTTTAGGCATTGACTTGTATGATAACCTTGGTTCTATTGGTAACAATTTCAATAAAATGGATTGTTAAGATAAATAAAATTATCAATTTTATTTTTACCTGCATAATAATTGTAAAGCTTTTATTACACTGTTTTCTTCTGTCTTTTCAACGAAACCGGTCATAATCATAATAGACAAACTATTAAAAATATAGCAGAAAGCTGTGTTGTTAATACGTCAGTGGTAAAATTTGGTAGTTAAATAAATAAATAAATATTCACGGACATTTCACACAACGCTATCTGATCCCAAAGTAAGCTAGGAATAACCTGCTTATTTCCATAGTTAGATGGTCCCGAGAAATAAAAGGAACAGAAACGAAAAGGGATAATTTTAGGGTTTATAGATTAATAAATATATTTTCGTATACTTAAACTTAACTGTACATTTGCGATTATTATGTGAAACAATATTCCCGAAGGAAAGCCATTATTTTACAAAGCGTACATTCCTAAAGAAATGCTATTTTTACATACATACATACGACATACATACATAACTTCACGCCTGTCTCCCAACGGGGTAGGTAAAGACTATGACTTTCCACTTGCTACGATTCTGGCAAACAACTTTCGCTTCTTCAACTTTCATAAGTGTCTTCATACATGCTCTTCGGTTAAGGGTACTCTTGACCTGGCCTTTTCTCAGAAGATTATCGATTTGATCGACATGAGTATGCCGAGGTCGACCCCTACCAGTTTGCTCATTCACTCTCGCTTCATAAATCTGTTTCGTCAGCCTATTTCCATCCATTCTCTCCACATGTCCAAACCATCTGAGCATCCCTTTCTCTATCTTAGTCACTACATCTTCTGTCATACCGCAATGTTCCCTTATCACACTGTTCTTTACTTTATCCCTCAATGTCACTCCAGTTATACTTCGCAAACTTCTCATTTCCACTGCATTAATTTTACTTTCATGCTTCTCCTGCCACACCCAACTTTCACTACCATGCATAAGTGTATGGACAAGTACTCCTCTATGTACAGCCATCCTTGCCTTTTTAGACACGTTCTGATTGCTCATAAAGGTGTGAATGGCTCCATTCACTTGATTTCCTGCCAAAACTCTTCTTTCAATATCATTGTCACACTTTCCATCTCCAGCAAATTTTGAACCCAAATATACAAACTCTTTCACCTGTTGTGTTGCTCTTTCCTTCGATCGATATCGAGTAATCAGTCATACATTTCTCTCTTTCAAACTTTCTCTTTATTTTTAATATAAGATATTTTCTATCATCAGCATAACATTAGTTCTCACAGGTAGGGTTTTCCCATTTTCGAAAGCAATACGATATTATAAAACAGGCAACCTCTACGTTTTTCAAAGGAGCTAGAGAGAGTAAAATGTCTGTAAAATACTGTCACCTAGAAGAAAAAAATATTCTATGTATTTTGTAATTTACGAAATCGTGAGTTTTCTGTTCTAAGGTCGAGTGCTTATTTTCTAATGCAGCTGACTCAATAATTACCTCTTGGAAGATAGGTATTTTCTTTTAATCGATATTTGACATTCTGATAAATGATACTGTTTTTCAAAATGCCTGCTTAGTATTTACTTTGCTGATTTATAGTGCCGTAACATTCTTATTTATGAACATGGAAGAGTTCTTTCCGCGTTTACAAATATATAATTTTGTCCTGTTTTGCATAAAATCTAACTTTCTATTATGGCATTGCCGCAATAAAATTTACATTTATATAATGGAATGAAACAGAGCTTTTTACAACAGCTTATTTTTATTAATTTATATTTTAACAGGATTATATCCCCAATCTAGGTAGCGAAAGTAACTGGATGCGGAAGGCGCAGGGCCGTGAGTTGTGGCGTTAATTTGGGGAGGCCTTCGTCCAGTAGTGGACTGCCATAGGCTGATTTAATTGAATCCAGTGGTTTAGGCTACACGTATTTTTCACTAATACGTCATTATAGCATACCAGAGCGGGAATAAAACAAAGTTTTGTCTTCTAAGAGCCTGTACGCTGTAGCATGCCGAGATTGATTTTATTTCTAGTTCTTATTTAATTAAGTATAAGGAAAAGAAAAATGTCAAAAGCTTCACGGGAAAAGGATACCTAAAAAAAAAAAGTTTTAAAATACTCACATACTTGCAACCTCATGAATTTCAGCATTACCTTGTGTAATGTACTTTGCCACGTAAATTAATTGACCACCAGTAGGTATAACGAACACTACAAGCCCTAAAAATATTCTATTTAAAATAAGTATCCAAAACCTAACACTTTTAATAGAATGAGGTATAAAGAGCCATACACCAAAGAATTTCAGCGTAGCAAACTGTAAAGAAAAGTACTGGGACAAATCGACGGCAATCGACCCCATTTTGTGAAAATTAAAAGCGTAATGACTTCTAATACGTAGATTTTTTTTAATTCGCTTTACTAGGCAAGCGTAATGTTGGATTATGAAAATGAGTTCTGTACATTTTTTTTCATACCAAGGTCTGATAAAATCACAAATATTATTTAATTTATCTGTTTACCCACAACCAGTTCTCACATTATAAACTAGCTAACCCTCACGACTTCGTTTACGTCACATAAGGTGTATGAAAGGAGAGGTACTTCTTCAACAGACTTATCAAGCAGCGTGTGATATTTTTGCAAACTTTTATCTAACTTTAACAAACATGGCAAGTGAGATTTGACCAAGTTCTCATGCTACGATTGGACCTGGTGTGAAGGTAGAACCTAAAGGTCACCATTATCAACTTCTAAACGAAACAAGATAATCCCATACTGTTTGGACTTTTTCAGCTTGTTTTTAAAAATATTATTTTTCCTGTTTAATTAATTAATCTGTACCTTATACCGAAAATTGACTGACTGACAATCAACGCACAGCCGCAACAGCTAAGTCTAGAATCTTAAAATTTTGCACAAATACTCCTTATGTGACGTAGGCGTACAATAAGAAAGGATTTTTCAAAAATTCTGCCTTCAAAGAGATGAAAAGGTGTTGCAAAGTTTTTATGTGACAACGTAATTACTTAGTCCAATCTTCTTCAAATTTTGCATAGATCATCTTTGACAGTTAGATGGAAGACGGATTTCTTACTTTTTTGAAATTAATTCTCTAAAATGGTTAAAAATGGTTTATACCCCTTTTTAATATTAACCCCCACGGCAGGGATGACGGCGGGTAAATGCATTACCCGAGACAAAAAGAAACTGCCCCGTGTGGCGACGGGGTCCCATGTTGCGACGAGTAAGAGTACAAAATGTCGCCATCCCAATACATCCCGAGGGTGTCGTATGAGGCTATTAAGGGAAGACTTTCTCAAAAAGGTCTAATGCGTAGAGAAGGAAAACTTGAAATAAAACCCGGTTGTCAGTAAAATAACAATCGTTAAGCCAAGTTGTAGGCCATATGGGCGGCTTGAAAAATTTCAACTGCGAGTCGCGGCGACCTGCACCTGTCCATTTCAACACGGCAATAGACTCACCACCTATTGGGACCACCTACGTGGGACATAAAACTATAAGCTGAAAAATGGGCGTATACTATGCCTCTGCCTAACCCTTCGGGGATAAAGGCGTGATTATGTGTTAGTAAAAAAACTGATGGATGACAATACTCGTATAGACACACAATTATCGCCTAGAGCCATAGCCCATAAACAACATTTTGTGCTTATAATTGTTACCTATTTCTTTTATATATGTATCTCTTAATACATTTTTGCCCAAGGCTGAGAGTACAGTATCCGAAGTTCCGTTTTCCCAAAAATCAGAACACGTAAGACTTATTAATATCTAATGAGCGTCATGTAATATTTCGATTACGATACACGATATTATTTCGATATAATATGGCTTAATTCGATGGCTCCACTCAATCTGTGGATAAATGTATAACATTATATTATAGTGTATAATTTCACATTATTTCGGTACGGCTCGTAGAGCTTTGGTAGATCGCATTCTAGCCCCGCCTGAAAAAGCATGTAGTTTTTTACACTTTAAAAAATTGGATATTCTAATTGTATGGATGAAAAAATTTAAATTAGAGAAATTTTAGAGAAGAATACCTATGCCCAAATAACTACAAAATATCGAAAAATAGTTAGTTCAGACAAGGGGCAGCTGAAATAGTATCATACAGTGGAACCCTAAATAAATATCATACTCATTATCAGACATAATTCACGAACGAGAACAATTATTCTCTATTATCATAATAACTTCCAAATTGTACAAAATTGATTCATGTGAAAGTGTATTAACTAATGCATGTGTTGGATCTACGTACAGCAGTAGCTTATTAATATTGTATTTAAGTTAATAAACACCAAATTTGTTACTGACATGACTTTGGTATGATAGCCTTTTGGTTATCATACCGCCCCTAATAAAGATAAAAAATACAGAAAATAGAAAAATATTTTATCAAAATGACGTTTGATGATACTAAACGCCAATCAAGTCATACATACGAGTATACCTATACACAGGTCGTGCTCATGCCATTTTTGGGTAGTGCATGCATGCTGTGGCGTAAATCATGGATTTGCTATATTAGTTTATTAGGCGCTATTAAGCGTAGGTATAATGGTTATACTTAGGTCGGTATAATGGGTGTGTCCTTAATAGTGTCATAGTAGGGATAGTTGATGGAAGGAGTAGTGGAATATTGGGCATTCTGTCCCACTTTAAGTTCGCATCGTCGCTATCGCTCCTTGCTCACGTGGGACAGATCGCCCAATATTCCACATTTTAAAAATGTAACCTAACCAAACATTTTTATAAAAAATAATTTATAAAATAAAACTTGCTGAAGCAAATCACCATCTCAACCTATCGCTGTCCACTGCTGAACATAGACCTCTTTAAATGATTTCCAGCCAGACCGGTTCATTGCCACCTGCATCCAATGAGACCCAGCAATTTTCACCAGGTCGTTGGTCCAGCTGGTAGGTGACCGTCCCACACCGCGCCTGCCGGTGCGCGGCTTGAGTGGACAAGGATCTTTTTGCCCCATCGACCGTCCGATCTTCGCGCTATGTGGCTGGCCCATTGCCACTTCAGCTAACTAATCCTGCGAGCTATGTTAGCAACATTAGTTCTTCTACGGATGTCCTCATTCCTGATTCGATCACGTAGAGAAATGCTAAGCATAGCCCTCTCCATAGTTCGCTGCGCGACTTTGAGCCGTCTGAAAAGACCTTTTGTGATGCACCACATCTCAGAACCATAAGTCATCACGGGTAATACACATTGGTTGTACACCTTTGTTTTAAGACACTGAGGCTGAAGCAAATAGGTATCTTTTATGTTTCAACATACGTCAAACGTAAACACATCACTCATATTATTATCAAATTTCTCAGTTTTAGTTAATTTAATTGTTGAATATTATATTACTTTCCGTTTCCGCTTAAACATTTCAACAACAAGATTTTTGTGAAATCATCCATTTATCATATTTTATGTCTAATTAATTTTATGTGATCGAATTCTTTTCCTGTTTAAATTGGATATAATGTTATCGGACTCTTTTCCTGTTTGAATTGCATATAATGTTACATTCATAATAAATAATTTTCAACATACCTAGTATAAAAAATGCAACTGCTGATATTTCAAATAACAGCTTTTGACTAAACGTGTAAGAATAAATATATGATACAAATGCTTACATGAGTTTTCAAATTAACAAGACAGCTAACGTCATCTATCGGTCAGGGGAGTAAGCGTTTTAACAAGTGTGTCCAATATTCGTTAGATGGCGCTGTGCTCAATCTCAAAAATAATTTTAATTGTTTTTCAGCGTCTAAAATATTACATATAAATAAAATAAAAGTGTGTGTGTACTTAATTTTAAACAACAGCTTTTGACTAAACGTGTAAGAATAAATATATGATACAAATGCTTACATGTGTTTTCAAATTAACAAGACAGCTAACGTCATCTATCGGTCAGGGGAGTAAGCGTTTTAACAAGTGTGTCCAATATTCGTTAGATGGCGCTGTGCTCAATCTCAAAAATAATTTTAATTGTTTTTCAGCGTCTAAAATATTACATATAAATAAAATAAAAGTGTGTGTGTACTTCATTTTAAACAACAGCTTTTGACTAAACGTGTAAGAATAAATATATGATACAAATGCTTACATGTGTTTTCAAATTAACAAGACAGCTAACGTCATCTATCGGTCAGGGGAGTAAGCGTTTTAACAAGTGTGTCCAATATTCGTTAGATGGCGCTTTGCTCAATCTCAAAAATAATTTTAATTGTTTTTCAGCGTCTAAAATATTACATATAAATAAAATAAAAGTGTGTGTGTGTACTTCATTTTAAACAACAGCTTTTGACTAAACGTGTAAGAATAAATATATGTTACAAATGCTTACATGTGTTTTCAAATTAACAAGACAGCTAACGTCATCTATCGGTCAGGGGAGTAAGCGTTTTAACAAGTGGAAACGAAGCATCTAAAATTCCTCGAAGAGGTAGGCACAGGCATACCAACCAACATAATAGGTGCTGAATTCATCGCTAAGATCTCAAACAAATTTCTGGATTCGAAACCATGACTTTGGTTGACAGATAGTTGGTGTAATAATGTATAATATTAGACTACTTTTATCCTGAGAATATATTTCACCGGTAAAATATCAGCCACGGACGCCCACTAGTACCAGTTATAAAAGACTTAAATTGATTAGGTTTGTTTAAAATATGATTCATGATCAATCGGGCGTAAGCAACATAAATATAATGATACACTTGCAAATATATTTTATTAAGGTTCAATTTGTAGTGAGGTAAATTATTGCTGAATCGAGATTTTATTTGTATAAAACTCGGAATTTTTGAATGAAAAATCACATTCGAACCAGTATCTCACAAGTGACAAGTGACAAGTGACAAGAAATAACCAGATTTCTATCATGTGAGTAAGTTCTTCTTTTAATAGTAGAAATGCTCAGCTATGGACCTAGTTTTTGTCTGCTAGCTGTGTTCATTTTCATCTTCTCTTCATCTTAGTGCATTCTCAGTAGCTACCAAACCCTACTGGGATTTGGAGCCTGGGGTCCAGTTTTATTTGGTTGCTAGAGCAGCTATTGTTTGACTTTTGATTTTCAACATTGATGGTAGCGATTGCTGTCTAACATCCCAACCCCCTAGGAATGCCTTTATCGTTCCCTCATCCGTTAGTCAACAGGTGCACCGCTTAAAGGTGAGGACGCTTGGACCTCATGCACCCATTTTCATATCCTATCTATTCCTCATGATGTTGTTCAGTTACGAACCCGGTTTTTGTCTGTCGGCTGTGTTAACTTTCATGTCCTATCTATTCCTGATGTACTGAAAATCTGAGAATATTTTATTTATGATTTGATTGTATCTTAACAGGTCTGATTCGGAGTTTGAAACGTGTTCTGTAGTGGAGTCTGTTGCACCAAAGAAACGTAAGCCGGTGGAGAAAAAGCAAAAACAATCGAAGATCCTCACTTCACCTCCGTTGGAGTCAGACAGCGTTCGACGAAAAAGAAATTCATCTGACCTTAAAACCACACAGAGGTAGGTTTCACTATGTTCTTTTTTTATACTACTAAGGTGACAGACAAGCTTACGACCCACCTGATGGTAAGTGCTCACCGCAGCTTATAGATGATTGTAACACCGGAGGCGCTACACCCACGCTGCCGACTCTGAACGCCGTATTGCCATGTTGAAATGGATAGGCGCAGGTTGTGACTACCTGCTATTGAAAATTTTCAAGGCGCTCAGAAAAGCATTCAACATGGCTTAACGACTGCCATTTTACTGACAACCGGGACCAACGGCTTAACGTGCCTTCCGAAGTACGGAAACGCTCGCACAAAGAATTGATACAAATTGCTCACCCATCGAGGACCAGCCACAGCGAAACTTGCTAACCACAGTGATCGTGTACAGAACACTGAGACCGCGGGGCCACGAGCGCTTCAAAACTTCAACTTTTTTCAACTAAGTTTGTGTTTTGATTGTTAACATTCATACTTAGTATACTTTGATCCCAAGTTCTTAGTCACTTTGATTCAGTACGTTTATAATTAACACTTTGTTTCTTTTACAGAAAAAATAAACCAAACTTCCTGAATATTTTGCGGTCCGAAGAAGCCAGTTGCAGTGAACCAGAACGACGTGAACTAACTTCCAGTTTCTCGAGCCGTGTTGCAACGGGAACGTCCCGTCGCTCCAAGAAGACGGGAGGAGGGTATGTGATTGATTTTAAACTGTATAAAACTAATGACTACATATCACACGCCGCTGATGTGCGCTATAGGACTGCCCTTGTGACTGTAAAACTACAGTGTGACGAGTCCTCACTATCTTGGGAGTCACTTCAAGAGTTTCTAGGACTCGCATTCAAAGAATTTCAAGACACTGAACCAGTGCATTATTCTGATAAGATTTTTATAAAGTAGTTTTATTCTCTATTTTTTATAAATTAAGCTATAGACTGAAAAAGTTTCGTATGTATTCGGTTTATAAATTGGGTTATATATAATAATAATAATAATAATAACGCCTTTTTGTACTACGTGTAACACATCCGAGGAGGGTATGTGATTGATTTTAAACTGTATAAAACTAACGACTACATATCTGTGGTGACTGTAAAACTACAGTGTGACGAGTCCTTACTATCTTGGGAGTCACTTCAAGAGTTTCTAGGACTCGCATTTAAAGAATTTCAAGACACTGAACCAGTGCATTATTCTGATAAGATTTTTATAAAGTAGTTTTATTCTCTATTTTTTATAAATTGAGCTATAGACTGAAAAAGTTTCGTATGTAATCGGTTTATAAATTGGGTTATATATAATAATAATAATAATGCCTTTTTGTACTGCGTGTAACACATCCGTACCCAGTAAATCATGGATAGGACATTTACGAAGTAGTTTGCATAGGAAAAGTACTCATACAATAAAACATAGTGATGGAGTAGAAATCGTAAACTCAGCGTTTCGCAATCGTATATTAACATATAAAATATTGTCTTGCGATGAACTTCAGGGAGCGTCAGTAGAATCTTTTTTTTTAAATATTCGTAACCAATTAAAATCTCTTCTAATCGAATTTCTTGCTAAGCATAATTGTGTTAAGGTAAACTTTGAGTATTTTGGTACATTTTTAAAATTCAAAGATAATTCCCAAGAAGTGAAATCTTTTGGAACCAAAAATAAAATATTGTATTCTAATTTTGATTTCGAAAAATTTTATATTGAAACAGTTAATTATTTAAAAACAAATATTGAAGAGTTTGAAGGTCGTGATAGTGGTTGGACATTTATAAACCATTTGTATGTTGAGATGAATCTCAATAAATACCAACCACTTGGTGGGTCGAGTTTCATCAGTTTACCCAAATCAATTCAGGCTAAAAAAGCGTGTTTGAATATTATGAATAAAGATCGATATTGTTTTTTATGGTGTGTAACAGCGGCTTTATATCCAACTAAAAAACACCCTGAAAGAACGCATTCTTATCCTAATTTTCGAGAATTATTTAATTTAAAGGGAATGTCTTTTCCCGTGACCTTTAATGATATTAAAACATTTGAAAGAAACAATCCATGTATTAAGTTTATAATTTATGGTTTAAAAAATCATAAAACCTTTGTAGGTCCTTTGTATAAATCTGAAATCGATAAAAAGTACAAAGGAAAAATTATTCATTTACTGTTTCTTGAAAATAACAGCTCTTCTCATTATTGTTTGATCAAAGACTGTTCTAGACTTTTTAGAAGTCAAGTCACATCTCATCACAACAGATTACATCTTTGTGATTTATGTTTAATATTTTTCAATACCGCTGACGAACTTAACAACCATTTATGTGGAGGTATAATAACTCTCCTCCCAAATAAAGGTTCAGTAATTAAATTTAAAAACTATGAACGCAAACAAACTATGCCTTTTTGTATTTACGCAGATTTTGAATCGATGTTACAAAAAAATACTGAGCCTAATAATAATTGTTCTAGTAAAAATACGAATATATTCCACCAACACGTGCCGGTTGCTTTTGGTTATTATATTGTATGCTCTGATGATCCTCGTTATAATCGTTACGTGTCATATCGAGGTAGAGACTGTGATAAGCGCTTTGTTGACTATATAACTAAAGACGTACAAAAAATTTATGATATAATTAAGTCGCCTGCTGCAATGATATTTTCCTCGGAGGACAGGTGTGATTTTGAAAATGCAACACGTTGTCATATCTGCCAAAACTTTATTTTTTGTGACAAAGTCCGCGATCATTGTCATCTTACCGGTCGTTATCGAGGAGCTGCGCATTCGTTCTGTAATTTGCAATATAAAATGCCCGCATTTGTCCCCATTTTTTTTCATAACTTAGCTGGTTATGATTGTCATTTATTTATTAAAGCGTTGGGTGACGTCCCTGGTGAAATAAAAATAATACCTAAAAATAAAGAAAACTATATCTCATTTACGAAATTTGTATCAGTTTCAAATAATAAGTTTTTTCAAATGCGTTTTCTTGATTCATTTAAATTTTTGGGTACAAGTTTAGACAAATTAAGTAAAACTTTAACACCAGAAATGTTTAAACATTTACAAAATCACTTCCCTGTTCCTGATGAATTCCAGCTACTTACTCGCAAAGGTATTTATCCATATGAATATATGGATTCGTGGAAACGGTATGATGAAAATTTTTTACCTCCAAAGAAATACTTTTATAGTTCCCTTAATGATGAAAATGTTTCTGAAGATGATTACCGGTATGCAAATTTAGTTTGGTCAAAATTTAGAATTACTAGTTTAGGTGAATATACGGATTTATATCTAAAAACTGATGTGCTTTTATTAGCAGATATTTTTGAAAATTTTAGAAAGACATGCAAACAACATTATCACTTAGATCCATCTTTTTATTTAACTGCACCCAGTTTATCTTTCGACGCTATGTTATTAAAAACAGGTGTTGAATTGGAACTAATTAATGACTTGTCTATGATACGCATGTTACAAAGTGGTATAAGAGGAGGAGTGTGCCTCTGCTCTCACAGGCATGCTAAAGCAAATAACACATACTTAGCTAATTACAAATCTTCGGAACCTGATTCCTATATCTCTTATATAGATTGTAATAATTTGTATGGGTACAGTATGTGTCAATACTTACCATTATCTAATTTCAAATTTCTCACTCAACAAGAAATTGATAATTTAGATATAACTAAAATTGCAATTGATGCTGATTATGGTTATATTTTGGAAGTGGATATAGCATACCCTAAGCATTTGCATAACTTGCACAACGATTTACCATTTTGTTCCGAAAAATGTATACCCCCCGGGGGAAAGAGTTCTAAGCTAATACCTAATTTATATGATAAATTTAATTATGTCATACATTACGTGCATTTACAAACTTGTATGAAACATGGGTTGATATTGAAGAAGATTCATAGAATAATCAGTTTTCTACAAAGCCCATATTTAAAACAATATATTGATTTAAACACCAAACTGAGACAAAAAAGTTCTTCCACTTTTGAACAAGACTTTTTTAAGCTCTTGAATAATAGTGTATTTGGAAAAACTTTAGAAAATACTGAAAACAGGGTTAATGTCCATTTAGTTTCTCAGTGGCAAGATATCGAAAACATAACTAAACGAAGAAAATGCGCTCAAAACCTTATTGCTCGTCCAAATTTCCATAGTGCAACGGTTTTCACAAAAAATCTAGTAGCGGTGCAGTTAAATCCTGAACAAATAGTTTTGAACAAACCAATATATATTGGATTTGCTGTTCTAGAATTATCAAAAAGTCATATGTATGACTTTCACTATTCAGTCATGCAACCTTTTTACAAGGATAGGATACGGATGTGTTACACGGACACAGATAGTTTTGTTTATCATATACAAACCCATGATTTCTATGAAGACATAAAAAATAACTTTTTATCTTACTTCGACACCAGCAATTTTTGTAAAAATAATGTGTATAATTTACCCATACAGAACAAAAAAATACCAGGCTTATTTAAAGATGAAATGGGTGGTAAAATAATAAGCGAATTCGTTGGGTTGAGATCAAAGTTATATTGTATCAAAACCATTGATAGCACTATTAAAAAAGCCAAGGGTATTAAAAAGAATGTTGTACGTGACATTAACGTTTTCGATTACAAAAAAACACTTTACAACAATGAAATTGTTCATAAAACAAATGTTTTATTTAAGTCAATAAAACATGAGCTATTTACATGTGCTGTAACAAAAATTGCGCTGTCTGGTGATGATGATAAACGAGTTATTGCAAAAGATAAGATTTCAACTCGAGCATGGGGTCATACCGATATTTTTAATTTTTAACAAAAATTAGGTGTGCTATCCTGTCTTCACATAGTATTCGCAAATTATAATTATTGTAATCAACTAAACTAACTAAAATTGTAAAATTTATATGCAGTTTTGTATTATTATAAGTACCTAATCTTAAGAAATTAAACCTAGTAAGAGCATGGGGTCATACCGATATTTTTTATTGTGTGCTATCCTGTCTTTACATAGTATTCACAAATTATAATTATTGTAATCAACTAAACTAACTAAAACTGTAAAATTTATATGCTGTTTTGTATTATTATAAGTACCTAATCTTAAGAAATTAAACTAAGTAAAACTGAGAAATTTGGAATAAATGCATTATTATAAATATAGTATTCTGTTTTTTCTTTAATTTCCTAATACATTTGCAATACCTACTATCATGTACCATGAGAGATTTTCGCGGTCGCGGGAAACCGCTGTCGCGCTGGCTATGCCCGCCATGAAACTTGTATGTCAGGATCGTAGTAAGTGGAAATCCTTAGTCTCTGCCTACCCTGATGGGAAACAGGTGTGAAAATATGTATATGTATGTATGTTATGATGTCTTAAGTTACATACTTCGAAGTAAAATTTCTTAGAAATGTGAAATAGGATATCTATGGTTAGTAGTAGTGGACTATTGGACATTCTGAAAAAAATCTTCAAAACCTGGGACCTTGGTAGCGACAGTCACAACCTCATAACACCTGATGATATGCATCATCATTCACGTTACAACACGTTTACAATTCATAAAAACTTCGCAACTTAAGTAAGTACATAACAATGTGCATTACATCATTCTTAAGACATGTTTGAACATGTTCGTCATAGTGAACGATGACACTTGCAAACTTGTAGGGAGTATCTCGTTACAACTTATTGCAAAATAAACTAAATCAACAGGTCAGAACTTGAATTAATACGTAGTACAGTGTATGTGTCACTAGCGGGTCATGTTTCTATTTAATTCACCTATTACTCATAATTACATTCAGTTTCATACTTGTTCTCTTTACATTCACACAAAGCAGTCTTTTAATTAATAATGTTGAAGCAACAGCAGTGCATCTCTGAACCTCAAACCAGTTACTTTGCTACAAGGAATAGGAGGATTCCAAAATACGTAATTAAAATAGATGTATTAGAAGCTGAAGATACATCAGATAACGAAGTAGAAATACATACAAGAGTGAAAACCCAATATATTGTTTACGATCAGTGGGATGAAATATATTATAAAACAGAGAAATTACTGAGCCAAATATTTAAAACGTTAGAAGATCGTGGCAGAGGAGGACGAGGCCAACCAGATATACCTCAACATTAATACATTATAAATAATGGCAGATGCATATGGTGACGGTATTGTTCAATACGCTCAAGACCCCTTTGACTTCTCACATATTTTACCTCTTTCTCCTACGCAAGTTGAACCAAAAAGAAGAAAACCAACTATTTGTAGAAAATCTAAAAAGACAGCTCATAAATCTTTTGTAATCAGCAACCAACCAAAAGGAGTCAAGCTAATTCAGATAAAGATCTTGGACATCACCAACGACAAAGACAAACCTTCGTTGCCGTTTTGTGAAGATAGTGACAGTGTGATACTTAGTGCTCAATACGTAGTTCATGATACAGTTGATGAAATCATGGACATGGCTGAAGGTATTATTAAGAAAATATCTAAGAAAATTCATGGTGATAGCTTATCATTTTAACTAATGTGTTTTTAGTTTTAAGTAAGTTATACATCACCTTAATACTTAGAGATGTACTGCTGACGCTTCAACATTTTGTACGCGTCATTTTTTATCATTGTGTTAGGTTTAAGATCAATGTAATTTTTTGAGACATTAAATAAATGGTATTATGATTAATTTTTTTTTCATTTCAATTTCGACTTGGGTAGGAAATAGTATGAAAAACAAACACAGTATAGTAATAAAACATTTATTCGGTTTATTAAACTTATAAAATACAAAAATTATTTTCTAAACACCATTGTTTAATACACAATACATTCCTTAAAGCACAATAGTTCTTATGAGCAAAACAATTATACAAAAATAGGTCTTTACAGTAAAGATCACTAAGAGTCTTTAAGTTAGGAATACTTTTATTTTTACATATGTCGGAAACATTATTATGACCACATAGCTCTTGAACCCAATTAATTTTCTCACTACCTTTAACAAGAAATTTTTTTCCTTCAAATAGGGTTTGATTATTCTAGAAAATTCTCTGTAGTCTATATATCCTTCGCTCCAGCGGTAACCTCTATTCCTTTCAATCCACCAAATGTGTCTTCTTTCTTCATCAGTTAGCGAGGATAACGGGTAAGGAGGTTTTATTAAGAATATATGAGTATGTTCCAACGTAGCTACAGCTAATTCTTTGACTATAAAGTTATTATAACGATCTTTAAAACCCTGAACATCTACTATAATAGTATTTTTGTTCATGATATCTTTCTGACGACGCTACTTAACGGCTTATACTCGATTATACAGTCGTTCAATATAAGACAATATGCTGAAGTTTGATCTGGTATATCAATATCACTTTCAATTTCCACTCTAACATCCACAACAGGACCTGATTTAAGATTATCTGGTTGTCTAGAACAATCTACTACAAATAACGGAGCAATATTTTTAAATTGTTTCTCATTTAATAATGGCTCGGCGCGACGTCCATAATACGACTGTTGAAATCTAGTATATTGTTCATATATTAAAGCAATTCGATTATTCGAGAAACTTGAATTCAAATTTTCATAAGGGAAGTAGGTTGAATTTAGGTATACTCTAACATCACGAACATCACAGTGATCAAACTTAGACATATCCAATTTAGAATTATTTTTTCTATTTGTTTGCAGACCAATAATAACAAATCTTGGTTTCTCTATTTGCGACGATGTTTTTATGGACCAAGTATGCTTAGTAGTTTTTGGTAAAGCCGGATATTCATATAAATCCCAATTCCTAAATATCATCTGGAGTGGTCGATCTTTTTCTAACAGTTTTAACATATTTATTTTTTCCCTATCGGACACTTTGACATGTGGTACACGCCATATTATTTTATTTATAATAATATCTTCTACAGTTTCACCATCGTTAAGTTTTAGGGCGTTCAGATTAGTATTACTTCGTAACAATATTAATTCATGTTTGCTGTTTATCACTACTTTCTTGAAATCTTCTGCAAAACCAAGAATGTTACAGAGGGGTATAGAAGCAGAAAAGCTTCCCCCATTTGCACTATTTATGCCTTCGATATTCCATCCCCAAGCATTAGATGCTTTAGCCTCGTTTTCGTTCATTGATATTAATGATTTCATTGTGGTAGTTATACCAGCGTTTTTTATTTTATCTATTTCCACTCCATTTATCTCATACCTTATATCTTGAAACAAATAAAGTAGACTATTGTTTGTGAAATGAACGTTACTGACTCTTTCCTTCGAATTTCCACCCTTGTTTACAACAACAGTTCCTTCCAAAAACAAAGTGCTTGCTGATGGTAATATATACAAGTCTTGTTGATTAATAGGTATCCTGATTTCATCGCTTCTATTGAAACTTGTTACGTAAGGCTTGTAAGAGTGAAATTCAATTCCTTCCACAGCGTTGTTGTATGCAGGAGTGGACAAAACATCTAGTATATTCATTTTAACAAACCGATCGCTTTAAGAAATGCTTTATTATTGTTATTCAATTTTATAACCCTTTTGGACCGAGCTCTTATTGGTTTGATAGTTTTAGTAGAACTGTTATTTTTAGTTGGATGTACCACATATTTATTATAATCTATCATTGTTTTCTTCTGATATGTAGATACAACTGCACTTCTTCACCTCGCAAATTTATTAAGTTATTATTTATATCCAACAACCTTATCTGTATGCAGCTTATATTGGTTTGATTTATTGGAAAGTAGATTGCGTTTTTCGGAATTTCTATAATCCTGTATCCAGGTGGAACATTAAGTGCAAATTCGTGTAAGATGTGACTGGATTGACCGTTTATATAGGAACCGCTAACTATGTCACATTCAATCCTTATGACAGTCGTTGGCAAAATGTTTACTGGAAACTCTGATACATGATATTTATTTGCTTCTAAGATCTGCTTTTTAAATCCCAATAAACTTCCAAATGTATCTTCTTTAGTAAAATCTATAGTTGATGTACAAAATAACACAGTTTTTAAGGTGTTGTTATTACAATTGAGTGTTATAGATGCATCTTTTATCTCAGTTTTTAAATAGTCACTAATATCTTGTAATTCATAGGTTCCTTCAGGTATCTCAATAACATTTTTAGAACCATAGTATAATTTATTGTTTGTATTATCAAAATTTTGCAAATAACTTAAACACATATGTCCACAAACTATTGTGTTAAATTGTTGATATCTATCATAGTTATAATGAACATCACAGTTCTTAAAATATAGCATTAACTCTCTTGGCGGTTTTAAATCACCATAGCTATCAAAATATTCACAATAATTGTTTATTTTAACATAAGCTACCCAATGCGTTCCATCATTTCTCGAATTATCTAGGTTAACTATAGCACATTCAATTCGTTTAGGTGTTTTTGGTAACTGATCCTTCATATAAACTCCTCGAAAATGTGGAATACAATGACCATACTTCTGAATATCGATATTAGTTAAAGCGCGATTAGGTAGCTGATCAATTAGTTTTTTGATGGACTTATAAACAATCCCTGACCTTGCTTATGCGGTTTAATGTATAGACCTTTACCTATTGCTATAGCCTCCATAGTTTTATTATGACGTTCAGTTTCTTGTAATTTTTTCTGACCGTGTTTATAATCATTCACAGTTTTTGCAATACCAGCTGCACCACCAGCTAATGCTCCTAAAGCAGATAAACCAGCAAAAATTGGGATTAAAGGTAGAATGCCTCCAGTTTTTGGTATAGGTATCATTCGAGGTACTCGAACTTTTGGAATGCATGGAACTAATTTTCGGGCAACCATATAAGCCATATTTATTAATGACTTATCATCTTTAGGTGAGAGTTTTTTGATTTTTCTTTTTATTTTTTTAACAAAGTTATAAAAGGTCTTAACACCAGCACCAGACTTCAATTTAGCTTTCATAACTTTGTTTACTATCCACGAACTAATCTTTTCCCCTGTTCGAGCATCTTTTGCTTTAAGTCTTTGCTTAGCCATATCTAAAAGACGTAAGTCGGCTTTTTGACGGTTAGGCAAGTCTGTGTAGTTTGCGTATGCAATATCGTGATGCATACAAGCTTCGTCTAACTTATTTACACCTTTATCACCACGTAGTAATCGTTTCGAAAGCTTTGTTCCTGGTCCACAATAGTTATAACCAGGTATGTGTAGTTCGAATGGTAAATGATTAATGATATTGTTTATTAGTCCACCACCTTGCATCGTCCAAAGAATAATGAATATACTTTAAAATTACATATCACTTATATAATTAACTCATTCCACTATTGCAGTATTATCAATCCAACTATTCTCTTTGTTATTCAAACCCAACCATTTTACAAACAGTTTGTTTCCTTTCTTTTTTAATACCTTTTCTATCAAATAGACACCAGGACAGGACGACTTTTGAAGCTCTTGTTCGTAAAAAGTTCCTAATATGACTTGTTTTTCATTATCTTCGATGCGATATGTTATTGGTATAGTGTTATTTATCTTTTTTATAGTAAATAATTCTGTTGACCAGTTAGGAGTGTATCCTTTCTCGAATATATGTTTGTACTTGCTAATTCGAACTTTGTCACCAATTTTAAACTTTGGACGACATTTTTGGACTACCTTTATCATGGAATTCGTAATATTATTTTTAATGTTAGTTTCATTAAACTTATTGACATTAACAGGTGCAAATTTAATAGTACGATGTTTTGTGTTATTATATGTCTTCACAATACCGTTCAAGCCACCATCTATCCACTTATAGTGTCCGTTCAAGCTAAAGTATTTGTACAATTTATTTTTAATAGTTTTAATAACTCGTTCTACAATTGAAGCCTTTTTGGTTGAAAATGTAGAGTAGTGATTAATATTATAGTTCTGTAAAAGCTTTTGAAATGTAGAATTATAGAACTCAGTACCCATATCAGTTTGCAGATGATTTGGTATCCTGTGATTAGAAGAAAGTATTTTTTCAAATGCAAGAGAGACATCATGTTTGGATTTAGTTTTTAATGGTTCCACCCAAACGTACTTGGAGAAGCAGTCGATAACTATTAAAATATAGTTATATCCTTTATTAAAGGTTTTTAGGTTTTGCATATCAGCTAAATCTGCTTGCCACAAATCATCAATACCTTTTAAAATTACAGATCGTCGAGGAAAATTTTTTCGTGCTGCTTTATGTATTTCATTGACGATTTGTTGTTTCGTCATTTTAACAAACTTTAAGGGCTATGTTTTTCGATCTTTTAATATAGATTGAATTGCGTCTTGAACTAGTTTATCAACTGCTTTTCTTGTGTAAAATTTGCTTTCCAAATGAGTGTCTATCTCAGACATTATTGTTTTTAAAGCTTTCTCTATGTGGTTTTGAACACTATTTGGAATAGAACTTTGCAATTTTCGTAAGTCACGGATTAGTACACCTTTCAATTCATCTACATATGCTTTATTTACTGCATCATCTGCGTCTTGAGGAGGTTTAACACCTTTTAGCCTCGATGTCTTCAAGTCATAATCTCCATAATCAGATTTTATTAATGCGTTATCATTAAAATCAAGTATTTCTGATATCCGCATTCGCTTATGAATATAATGTCCAAATTTGTCTACATTCATATTAAAGGTGTATTATGTTGAACGGTATATAGTAAAATGACACACATATAACATTAGTAGATCTATTTATTTAATGATTTTGCTTTCACGTAGTTCTTCAATGATAGATATTATTTCATTGTCTAGTCCTGTGTTCCCAGCATCTCGAGAAGCAATTAATAACTTTAATCTATCAACCAATTCATTGGGATCATCCCAATATACAAAATCTGTGTTTTTTTTCCACATTTTTGTTGAAGGTAATCCTTTTCCTACTTTCTGTCTACAACTTGGACTTCTACTTTCTTGATCGAAAAGTGGTTTAATAACTTGCAAATATTTTTGTCCTTTATTACTTTTAATTGGTTTTTTTGAATCGAAATCACGACGATGTGCATTCGTTACAAGTAACATTGTCTTATAATTTTGCTTGTCACAGTCATTAACCAAGCTCAGATCAATGTCTTTTTTTAACAGTAACTCTCGCAACCCAGGTGTACTTTCGTATTTGTGTCCGGCTACAGTAATAACTTTATCCCCAATAGTTATGTTAGAGGAACCCAACATTAGCTTTCCACGTTCATTTCTTATACCAAATGGAACATCTGATAGTACTTGTGAAGATAACGACCAAGATGATGCATCTGGATTAGTACCGACTAATGACTGAAATGAAGAGTCCGATGAGGGTTCCGATTCGTTACTAGCAATACTGCTATCATCTGTTTCTTTCATATCTTGGTCTTGCGGTTCATTGGGTTCTACTTTTTCCTCCTTTTTTGTTAGAGCTAAGTGGTTATTAGTGTTGGCTATTAAATTGAGAGATTCTGTGACAGGTTTAAAAACTGTATCAAGAGCATGCTTATTATTATCTTCAAAATCCTTCATTTTACGTATTTTTTTCTTGACAGCTTGTGTCGCATCAACAATTTGTTTTTTCAATGATTTATCCATTATGTAAAATAGGTGGTAATCGAATAAGAATCAATTAAAGAATAACAATAAACAGACTGCAGTCTACTTAAATATTCAAATTTCATCTAATAATACAAATGTGTCAAACGTTTTTCTATAGCAACCATTGTTTTTAGAACAATCTTTATTAATTACCACATAATCAAAAGGTTCTTTCCATATTAAGGAACACATTTCTCGAAATTTCAACCATGTCATATCGGTGTTAACATGTTCTTCATAAACATGTTTCAAATTAACTTCATCTTGCTTAAAAAGCACAATTAGGTTAGCATTATCTCTTACAAGTTGTTTAGGTATTTTGGTATAAGTTTGATTTAAATAAAAACTATCAATCAATTTATGTCTTCCCATGGCAAAATAATCACGTATATTACTTTGATTTTCACATGCTACATCATCAAAAATAATCACAGAATTTGGTTTTGCATCTGAAACTTTTAAAACGTCATCATTTGTCTGATATTTATGAAGAGTGATACCTGGTACTCGTTGTAAAACCTTTTCTAAAAAGATGTACTTTGGTTGATGTAGAGTTTTAGAGTATACATAAACATTTTTAAATGTCAAGCCATTTTCATGCAATAGAAGACCAATTAATAAATTAGTTTTTCCACAATTTGATGGTCCACAAATGATGCAACGTACAGTATTCGGTAATAATTCTCCATGACGTAATTTGTTTTTTGTCAAATCGTCACAGATTGTATTGACCTGTAACGATTGTCTTTGTTTAACGAATTTCATGTTTGCTATGCAATACTGATGGACTCATAATGAAAAGATGAATTTATAACATAAATATTTATAACTACAAGTAGTCGAACCCAACTGGATACAGAAAACGTTGTGGGTTATAAATGGTAAGTAATGAACATGGAGGGAGCTTCAGCAATTTTTATTTTTTAAATTATTTTTTATAAAAATGTTAGGTTAGGTTACATTTTTAAAATGTGGAATATTGGGCGATCTGTCCCACGTGAGCAAGGAGCGATAGCGACGATGCGAACTTAAAGTGGGACAGAATGCCCAATATTCCACTACTGGAAGGAGATATGGTGGGATGTAAGCTATATATAGGCGTGCGCAATGGTAAAAAGGAGATCAGGAACTAACTAAATTTTTTTAATTTACTTCATACTGTCGAAGAAATTTTACATCAAAGTAAATTATTCTATAAAATATATTTCCACTGAAATAATCAGTGAGTGGCTTAATAGCCCAAGTATTTAACTAAATTTTTATATTTGTGAAAACGGAAGCTCTGGTAAGCATCAACTTCATCAATTTTATTAAGTAAATTAATTGTGGGTAACTTTTATGTAAAAAAAGTATATTTTAAGTAAATGTATTTTAGCAGGCAGGCGTTGTGAAATTTAGAAAAGGGGGTAATGTTCTTTTGTATATTAAATGTTTTAAAATGGGGTTAAAAAAAATAGTAAGGGAAAGTTTAGGGATATCTATGGTTGAAGAGGGTGTATATATAAAAAATATTGTTTGTTCTTTTCAGAATGAGCTTCCAAGTTTATATTTAAAAAATCCCCTGCTTATACCCGTATGCAACTAATATTGAAAATATAGGAGTAATTATCTATTGTTACGTCATATTATTCCTGAAGGAAGGAAATCCCATCCCTGAAGGAAGAATTCGGATGAGTACCTAGTTTTTAAGATAGATTTAAGTTTATTTTGTGAAATCGCAATAAAGGCAGTTATATATGTAATCGTTGCGTTATTGACTTCAGGACAAATTATATACCCTTACCTAAACTACTGAACCGCCTGGGAACTCCTGGGATCACTCTGGACTTCCCAGAAGCGTGTCATGGCGCCCGAACAAATTTAATTGTCCTGGAGTTGATAACTTATTTGGGTATTACTGATTTGCTGGGTCTAGTGACTTCTATATAATTAATATTTTTATTATAAGGTGTTTCCCGCTAGCAGGTAGCCTCCCCCGAAATTAGTGCTACCTCAAGGATTAGACGCCCTTGGCCTATGCTAGTCTGGATGCCCGAATTTTGAACTTTTTGTTTGCATTTAACATTTTTTGGCTAAACGGGTATTCCGAAATTTGAAAATTTGCTAACTACATTTTTATTAACGTAGCTTTGCAACACTAAGATGATCAGTGTTACTCACCAACTAGCGCGAGGTAGCTATGCAGAGAACTCTTTCCCAGGGCGCCTTACTACAGAGATTCCAGTGTGCGTGCAAGGGTAGGCCAGGGCTCTGACGAAAACAGTCAGGTAGGGTGTACACACATATATTTATATAACACAGAGATACACAGAGACACACAGAGAGCTTATTCACTGATAGACACAAATATCACAGGTACACAGAAGTATAGTCAGTGCTTAGGTACTTATGCTACTAAGCTACACATAAGTAGTGGATTTACTGGCCTGCAGAGTGAGCTGAGTGAGAGTGACTGCCTGTTGTTACTGCCAGGTGATGACGGCAGATACCTCTCACATGAGAAGCTCGTGTAGTCCGCACTTCCACGTTGTCGTACCACGTGCAGCCCACTAACTTATAGGTGCGGCACCAAATATCTCATCCGGCAACTAGCCCCGTAGTAAAAAACCCTGTCATGAAAGAAACGACAAATTAAGATCTTGGCTGCGCGACAGACGACAATCGACCCGCTTTGCAAAAGAAGAAGTGACTCACCAGTTTTCTGGGTAAAATGTAGCAAGATGCAATGCAGCAACCCAATCACAGCCCGTTAGGCCACGCGAGGTAACAAATAATCGCGCTTGAGCGAAAAACTGATTCGCGGCACAGTCTCAGAGCAAAAGCCAAAGGACCTCCAACTACCCCAAAGCAGGTCTCGGTCAAAAGTCCTGTCTTTCACGAAAAATCTTAACCAAAACCCGTTCCTTTAAATGCGAAACGCTTCGTCACCGAACTTATGACATCCTGTCATTCTGACAGCAGAAATGTCACCACTGACAACCGATTAAAAAAGATAACTCGATAAGGCTGCTTTCACATCCTAAATACTGCATCTATAGAAAATAAATGCTACAACCACCCCCTCTTTAATAGTATTTCCTGCGGATATGACACGCTGGAAATACACAATAAAGAAAACAGAAAAGTACTGACTAATAAACAAAGACAACCAGCTAGGTCCTTCAAACACCAGCTGACTACGACCATTACAATACCAAAGAAAGATCCTCCTATGTACCTAACTAGACACTGACTCGTGTACCGATTAGGCTAAGTAACTAGAGTCTAATGCCCTTCATAGAAAACGAATGCTCCCTTTACTCACTGCCGATACCCTAACACTACCCAAGCTCTCAGGATAATGTAGAGTACTAAGAAGCGAATGAGAGAAAAACGCTCGGTGCGGTGCATAGAAGAAACTACAACGTGACAATTTAAAGTCACGTACACATATAGAAATACAAACAAAAGATTAAAATAGTCTTACATAATGATCACATAGCACTGGTTTAATAAACTAGAGAAACAGTGCTATGTAGTTACGTTAGGTATTGGAGACTGCTCCTCCTGATACTTCAGGATGTCCTTGATATGGTACTCCCCAAGATCCTTACCGTCCAGATCTGACAGCCTATATACTAAAGGGGATCGTTTAGCAGTCACCACACATTTAAGGAACTTAGGAGCTAGCTTAGCAGTAAAATTCTTGGCCTTGTTGGACAGGTAGAACGTGCGTTTGTAAACTATCTGTCCCACTTTCAGCTCTACATGCCTTTTTCTGAGGTTGTAATACTTTTCATTACGCTGGTGGGCAACGTTCAAATGTTTCCTCACCTGGTCGTAAATGCGTTGTATTTCTCTCAGCTTGACACCGAAGGCTGATGGATCGTCTACAGAGACTGAAGTAGGATGGCACGCGATATCTGTCTGCCTGTACAGCACTCCATCCCCAATAAATTCCCTACCATGTACCAAAAAGTAAGGGGTGAAACGAGTTGCTTCGTTAACTGCAGTGTTTAAAGCACACTGTATCTCAACCAAGAACTGATCCCAAGACTTGTGTTGTGACTTCACATAGCATGAGATCGCTTGAACCACATTGCGAATAGCTCGTTCCGCCTGATTAGTTTGGGCATGATACCTAGGGTTATAATATATATTAGGTACATTGTATTTAGCCAACAGATCCTTAAATGGCTTACTCACAAACTGAGGGCCATTATCCATGTAAATAGTCTTGCAGACTCCGTGCACGAGAAACACACTCTTCTCTATGAACCTCGCGACTACAGCGCCTGTGGCAACCCGAACAGGGCACAACATGACGTATTTGCTAAAGTAGTCGGAGACCACGATCAGGTGTACGTTTCTATTGCTCGAAGTGGGAAAGGGACCAAGCAGATCGACAGAGATAGCTTCGAATGGCTTCGAAACCCGCTTCGGGCTACCCATTAGGCCGGGACGAGACGTATTTACGGGTTTGTACTGCTTGCATGTTTCGCAATTCCCAACATATTCTTTGACGTCCTCGTACATCTTGGGCCAGTAATAATTTAGGGCTAACCTTTTATGCGTCTTCCAAACGCCACCATGGGCACTAAGTGTGTCATCGTGGTACTTAGAGAGCAGGGGCAAGCGATCCTCCTGAGGTACCACCAGCTTCCAGTCAAAGTCTGAAGTCAAAGAATATTTATTTTTAGTTAACCTATATAGAAGGTTGTCACGAATGTCATAATTTGGTGACTTCCTAGGGTTCTTCCGAACACTATTCATGGTGTGGTCATACCACGGGTCTTTAGTGGGTACTGCATCGAGGGAATCAATTTTGATACGAGACAGAGCATCAGGTACAACGTGGTCTTTACCTTTTCGATGCTCTATGTCAAAATCGAATTGACTGAGCCTCATGCTCCAACGTGCTAGACGACCCGTGGGATTTTTTAGCTTATGGAACCACAGAAGAGATGAATGATCCGTGACGACCGTACATTTTTGGCCTTCGACGTACTGTCGAAATTGTTCCAAAGCGAAAATCACGGCCAGAAGTTCTCGCTCAGTTGTGCTGTAGTTCACCTCGTTCTTGTTGAGAGAACGGCTACAGTAGGCGATAGGGTGCTCAACACCATCGTGAGTTTGTGTCAGTACAGCAGCAACTGAGTAAGCTGACGCGTCACTAAGAATGCGGAAGGGCATCTCAAAGTTAGGCATTTTTAATATAGGGGCAGAAACCAAGGCTGACTTTAGCAGGTTAAAGGACTGTTCAGCCTCAGGGGTCCATTCGAACTTAAGGTTCGTAGAAGTGAGTTTGCACAGAGGTTTACTAATCTTCGAGAAGTTGTTAACAAAGCGACGATACCAGCCGGCCATTCCCAGAAATCTCTTAACCTCCTTAGGGTTAGAAGGGGTGGGATAGTTGAGGATAACCTCAACTTTACCCGGGTCTGTCCGTAAGCCATGTTTGTCCACATAATACCCCAGGTATTTGAGTTCACTCCGACAAAAGTGGGATTTTTTCATATTAATAGTTAGGCCAGCATCCTTGAGTTGCTGATAGACTCTATGTAAGAGCTCTACATGCTCCTCAAAGGTGCTGGACACACAGACTATGTCATCCTGAAACGCAAATACCTTGTTGTCGAACTCGGGACCAAACAGACGGTCCATGAGGCGTTGCATCGTGGCACTGGCACCGACAAGACCGAAGCACATGGAATTGTAATGGAACAATCCTCTCCGGGGAACCGTAAAAGCAGTCTTCTCAGCAGACTGGAGTGAGTCGAATGGAATCTGCCAGTAGGCCGCACTCAGATCTACAGAGGTTAAATACTTAGCATTATTAAGATGGTCTAAGATTTGATTGATATAGGGTAAGGGGTAGGCGTCACTCTTAGACACAGAGTTCAGCTTGCGAGAGTCCAAGCACAATCTGAGGTCGCCGTTCGCCTTCTCCACCATGACCACTGGAGAGTTCCAGGCGGACTGAGACGGGGACACTACTCCCATATCCAGCATTCGGTCCAGCTCGGCTTCCAGGGCCTTCTGCTTAAGGGGAGAGAGCGGATAATAACGCTGCTTGATCGGCTTGCTGTCACCAGTGTCAATGACATGGTGCACAAGTGAGGTCCGACCTAAACCCACCTTATCAGTGTTCAACGAGTCGAACTTTTCAATGACCTCGTTGATTACACACCTTTGTTTAGTTGTCAGGTTGTCGTAATCCTCGAGGCCACCGTTAAGGGACACAGACTCTATAGGATTATTATCACTAAAGCTATCAAGACTAATATTTTGTAAAATTAACTTATCACTTAACTTAAATTGTTGCCAGAAATCCACTCCAAATATCATGGAGGTGGTTATACCTGGGACAACATAGAACTTGACAACTCGGATAACCGAATTGTACTCAATTGGCAAAGAGATACAACCCAGACATTGCAAGTGAGTGCTGTCTGCAGTTGTAATACGAAAAGTAGGATTGATACTCACAAGATCAAAACCCAGTTCCAAGAAGATGCGGTGCGCTCCCTTACCTAGTATAGAGCAGGAGGCACCGGAATCTAGAAGGCCTAAGACATTTAAATTTAAAACCTTAACCACTAGATACGGTCTAATGTCACTATCCCGTTTAGGAAACAGGACCTTATCAGAAATAGACTCAGATACAGAGTGATGCACAGAGTTCCTAATAAGGCCCTGGCCTACGCGTTTTTTGACTTGCTAGTACAGTGTGAGCAGTCTGGGGTCTTGACTCCTTTGAGACCACACCGGAAACACACCAGCTCCCTTGACTGTGTGCAGCTGTATGCAGTGTGACCGCCCCCGCCGCAACGAAAGCATTTGCGATCGTGGGGGGTAACCGGCGTCTCCACTGCAGACACCTGCTTAGCGGGCTTTTGTACACCTTTGTTCTTAAGCTGGTGTAAGTCAGATGTAATCTCAAACTTGTCAAGAGCAGGCTCATGGAAAGCGTCTGCCCTAGTACGCGCAAGCTCCAAGCGCTTACCCAAACGTCTCAAGTCATCTACAGAGTTGACATCATGCAAGGCCAGTTCCTTCATGTAGTCAGGTCTAATGTTGTGCATGAGAATGTCCAGCTGTTCCTCACTGGGCATCTTACATGACAACCTTGAGAACATGGCTTGCATTGTACATATATAGTTAACCAAGGACTCAGAGCGGGCTTGTGTACGCTGTCTTATCTCGTTCCTGAGGCGGTAATCATAATCAGGAATATCGAAGGTATCTCTAAGCTCACTAATAAGATCCTCATATGAGATGAAGTTAGCTTTGTTTGTACGGAACCAAGACAAAGCCGGTCCATCCAACAGGTCGGAGAAAGCCATAAGGAGTCTAGGCTTAGTAACCTCCCGAGCACATCTAAGTTCCTCTAATCTCTCTAAAAACACACGTACACAAGTAGAACCATCATATTTAAAGTTAAATGAACATAAGTTAAGGGGACGTTCTTTATACACTATGTTACATGTAGAACTATTCCTACTTGAACTAGCTCGCACCGAGCGGTCCTCTCTCACTACTGGTGAAGTATATTCCACCTGGTCACGACCCGAAGGATCATCACCATCATCATCCGAACCTTCGGATTCAGAATCACTACTGGGTTCAGCCCTAGCGATGATCTTCACTAGCCTACCACGAATATCCACCAGGTCGGGGCAATCCAGACCACAACGAGCTAACCTACTCAATAAGTAGTTGGCCCTGAGGGACACCCTAAGACGACTACCCTTATTAATGAAGATGTCACCTGACTGAATAGCCTCCTCCAGCTCGGACACCTTCGGGAGGCAGATCGAGAGCTCAGCCGATGCATCAGCGGGTACCGGAGCACTCGCTTTGATGCTACCTCGACGGACGAGTCGGTGTGCCGCTCTTAGCTCACTCCGAAGGCCAGACACTGTCGTTTCCGGTTCCACTGAAATACCCATGTGGGACAGCTCGTTAGCAAGTTCATCCTTTCTTAAATAATTAATATGTTTTTTCATCTGTGCCATTATGTAAAAATTTACTTACAACAATTATAAAGATAAAATGGCACAGATAGGGATCAATTACAAAGTAAAAATGTAAATTAAGTTACAACAAAGTGTACTAAGTTAGGTAATTATGTTTCAAATTGACTTTTAGAATTTAACAAAGATTAAGGGTATATTAAGAGAGAAAAGTTTCTAAATTTTCTGATAACACAGTCCAGGTTAACATTCAAAATTACAAGGTATGTACACACCTTATAAAAAAGTTTTAAGTTACACAGAGAAATTCACTAAGTTAACACAGAGAGATTCACTAAGTTTACCTTACAAGGTGAAACTATAGGATAATATATATTATATATTAATCTACACTAATAATATAATAAATATATGTGTGCACCATAAAAAAAGAACATAAAGAAGAAAAAAAACACAATAAGAAAAGAAGTGGGTATTCCAACTAAAATCAAAAAGTTTTTCCAAAATCACAGCTATTTTTAAATTTTAGAATTTAGAATTTTGTGTCTTTTCCAGCCAAAGATGTAGGAAGCTGGAAGAAGACGAAAGGGAAGGTTTTGTGCTTAGCTGCTAGCACCACCAATTAACGTCCTGGAGCGTCTCGGACGATTCCAGAATGGTTTCGCCAGAGATAACCACCTATGCACACACACCAGACTGAGACTACCGCAGAGTAGACCCAGAGATTTGCCACTACGTTGGGAGCCAATTTGCAACACTAAGATGATCAGTGTTACTCACCAACTAGCGCGAGGTAGCTATGCAGAGAACTCTTTCCCAGGGCGCCTTACTACAGAGATTCCAGTGTGCGTGCAAGGGTAGGCCAGGGCTCTGACGAAAACAGTCAGGTAGGGTGTACACACATATATTTATATAACACAGAGATACACAGAGACACACAGAGAGCTTATTCACTGATAGACACAAATATCACAGGTACACAGAAGTATAGTCAGTGCTTAGGTACTTATGCTACTAAGCTACACATAAGTAGTGGATTTACTGGCATGCAGAGTGAGCTGAGTGAGAGTGACTGCCTGTTGTTACTGCCAGGTGATGACGGCAGATACCTCTCACATGAGAAGCTCGTGTAGTCCGCACTTCCACGTTGTCGTACCACGTGCAGCCCACTAACTTATAGGTGCGGCACCAAATATCTCATCCGGCAACTAGCCCCGTAGTAAAAAACCCTGTCATGAAAGAAACGACAAATTAAGATCTTGGCTGCGCGACAGACGACAATCGACCCGCTTTGCAAAAGAAGAAGTGACTCACCAGTTTTCTGGGTAAAATGTAGCAAGATGCAATGCAGCAACCCAATCACAGCCCGTTAGGCCACGCGAGGTAACAAATAATCGCGCTTGAGCGAAAAACTGATTCGCGGCACAGTCTCAGAGCAAAAGCCAAAGGACCTCCAACTACCCCAAAGCAGGTCTCGGTCAAAAGTCCTGTCTTTCACGAAAAATCTTAACCAAAACCCGTTCCTTTAAATGCGAAACGCTTCGTCACCGAACTTATGACATCCTGTCATTCTGACAGCAGAAATGTCACCACTGACAACCGATTAAAAAAGATAACTCGATAAGGCTGCTTTCACATCCTAAATACTGCATCTATAGAAAATAAATGCTACAGCTTGTCCCCAAATTTAATTACAGTTATTTTATTTTATTTCAAACTGTAATAGTAGAATATCTTTTATTATATAATTGTTGGCTTATAGTCATATTCATATTTTGTATTGTTCATAGTAAGGAAAAAATTCTACCCTCATTGTTTTTGACAATTCCTTGTAATAAATTTAACGCAAAAAATATACCCACATTGATAAAATTGTTACGAACCTTATTGTAGAAGTAAAATTGTTGTTAATGTTTTAAAGATATTTAATGCAAAACATTCACGGTAGGTTTTGTTTTGTATAATTTGTGTATTGTTTCAGGAAAATCTGAATGATATTGTAGTTCTATGTGAATAGAGAAAGTGATTTGTGTATTAAAAATTGTGAGTGATTCGGTGCTTACCAGAGCCGTTTAATATGGTTATCAATAAAATTAGGTATTTCTTGCTCAATAAAAATAAATTAACTGATAAAGTAGTAATTCGCGGTTATGAGCCGGTTTCTACGGCAAAAATAGTATGGGGTTCTTTAAAAAGGGTCGTAAAAGGGTTTTACAGGGTCGGCAGCATGAGTTTGTCGCCTATGGTGAAGCAAATGTTCATAGGCTGCGGTAACCGCCAGTCCTTCTGGTGGGCCGTATGTTTGTTTGCCACCTTCATAAAGTTATATATTTTCTATATCGATAGCCACCTTAGTAATATAAAAATAAAAAAATAAAAAATTGGGGTAGGTAACAAATATTCGTCATAAAAATCAATCCAATAATGCTATATAATAGTTAGCAATACAAATATGTAAACTAAATAATTAATTATAATCTTCATAAAATAATTCCAAAGTTTCACCTTGTAGCTAAAAATAGATTCAATATAAATTGTAGTATCATTTTTTTTATCCTAAATATGGGTAGTTGTGAATATCATGTGAATATCGTTAGGCTGCTTACAGACTGCATTTCATCATGCTATCATAATTCCATAAGCGTAAGGACAGGATACAGTTTTAATGAATAGTGTTGAGATTTAGTGTAAAATTTAAGCTAAATTCTCTTGTATATAAGAATTGCGTCATCATGTGATTGTATTGATGACACAAGTGTGCATGAGTGTTTTATGAGCGTGAAATGTATGAGTATGTATGAATATATGAAAGGGATGAATATGAGAGTATGAAAGGCACATTATTCAAAGGAATGGGTGAGTCTGGTGAATTATGAAAGTTTGAAATAGTCAGTAGGTAACTTTGCATACAAATAAACTGCATCGCTAAAAAAAAAAAAAAATTTTTTTTTCCCCTATTCTGAAACAAAATTAACGTCATTTTGTTTTTAAGTTTTATCAAGTTAAATTAAAGTAAGTAAGACAAGAATAACAATGTCAGGTCAGTTATTTGAAAATGAACGTTAAATTACTTTAGGATGTTGTCGCGGACAGTCAAACATACACGAGAAACTTAAGTCAGTGTGTAAGAGACCTTATGAATAATTGTGAAAATTTATGAGGGTACCTCGAAATATTGTTAAGCTTGAGGTTACATTGTGAATTCATTGTCATGTTAAGTGAAAGTTGTGTACGTGCCGTGAGTTTATAAAATTACAAAGTATTAAGAATTACAAAGTTATGAAAGTTTTATGCACATGCATTATGTTAATAGTGATGCATACGTTCTGAAAACGTTATTACATATTGGATTTGGATTTCAGTGAAATGTTAAGGTTGGTAAATGTGATTTTTTTTCTGGGTTGTTTGTATATTTGTGGTTAGAATTCTGGTAGGATGATTCTGTAGGTGTATTCAGTGCTATATTTCTGTTTCTTGGTTTTTTTGTAGTAAATACTGCCACTCGGAAGCAGTAAGCTTGCCCTCGCAGATTTACGTGGTACTATAGGAAGCTCTTAAAGGCTTGCTTATCATATGCAAATATATTGCATTCAGTTATATAGACATATACAATGTTATTACATCGTTGTATATGTTGTTATATAAATTTTCTTCTCTGAGACGGTTATAGAAATCTCAGTCTTCAATTTAAGCCATATTCTATATTACATTCAGGCGGTTCGTATTACCTGGATTTCTTAATATTAAGCCTTAAATACGTCTTTTCTTCTATCTATCTTGTGAACACCATCAGAGTTACTCTATTGGAATATTTAAATTATTTATTTTTGGGAGACATTATCTAAGTAATACAGTTGTTATAGATTAATTGTTATATACTAATTCAATCTTTTTAAATTGAATTAGTGTTCTTAAATTTTGTCTATAGGGACAAAATTTTCTCTTGGGGAGGGGATATTGTGGCGTAAATCATGGATTTGCTATATTAGTTTATTAGGCGCTATTAAGCGTAGGTATAATGGTTATACTTAGGTCGGTAAAATAAAAAATAAAAAATAAATAAATAAAATAAAATTTATTCCCTTTGAAATTTTTAAAAAATTATTTAGGTTTGTCAAAATTTTTGTGACTCTACCGGGGGTTCGGAAATGCTACAGACTGAGAAGAACACCCCAAGAAACTCAGTCCGGTCCCTCTTATTCATCTTAGTATCTAATACAGTTTTTTTTTTAATGTAGAAAGGAGCAATTCGTGTCACTGCCAGGCAGTCTTGTCTTCTAGAAAGTCTTTAATGCTATAATAAGCTTTCTGGCACAATTTAAGCTTTACTAGTTTTTTAAATTTATTAACTGACAAACCTGTTATGGCTGTCGGCAATGTATTGTACATTCGAATACAATTACCCGCAAAAGAATTGCTTATTTTATTAAGCCTAAATCTAGGTACAGCCAATTTATTCTTATTTCTTAAGTTTAGGTTATGGATATCACTATTTTTAATAAATTTACTGTTATTTTTATGAGTATATAATAAGTTTTCATATATGTACTGTGAATACACAGTAAGGATGTTGATATCCTTAAACTTTTCTCTTAATGACTCCCGAAACCACATACCATAGATAGCCCGGACAGCCCTTTTCTGCAACACAAAGATACATTCGATGTCGGCAGCGTTACCCCATAATAGTATGCCATAGGTCATGACACTGTGGAAGTAGCTAAAGTAGACAAGACGCGCTGTTCTAATGTCTGTCAGTTGTCGGATCTTTTTAACGGCATAGGCTGCAGAGCTCAGTCTGCCCGAGACTTTCTCGATATGAGGCCCCCACTGCAAGTTGGAGTCTAACTTTATGCCCAGAAAGACAGTTTCATCGACCAATTCTACTTGATCATCCCTAATCCTAATACTGGTGTTAACGAGCCTAACATTTGGCAAGGTGAATCTTATACATTTTGTTTTAGTTTCGTTTAACAATAAATTATTAGCGTTAAACCAGTGGACTACCCTAGAGAGGGCATTGTTTACTTCGTCAAGATCGCGTTGTCCACGTTCAACTTTAAATATTAAAGATGTGTCATCAGCAAACAAAACTACCTCGTGATCGTCTCTTATAAGGTGAGGGAGATCATTTATGTACACTAAAAATAGAAAAGGTCCCAGAATTGAACCCTGAGGCACCCCCATTGTTACAGCAGAACCATTTGACTGTTTACCATTTATAACTACTCTCTGTACTCTATCTCTAAGGTAAGAAATAATTAAATCCAAGGCCGTCCCCCGGATTCCATAATGATCAAGTTTTTGAATTAAAGTCTGATGCTGGACACAATCGAAGGCCTTAGATAAGTCGCAGAATACACCATAAGCATCATACGACTCCTCCCAGGCCTCATATATACACTCTAACAATTTGATGCCAGCATCCGTGGTAGACCGACCTCGCGTGAAACCGAATTGTTTAGTATGGAATAGTTTATTTGTATTAAAATGATTTTGCATTTGATTAAGCATTACCTTTTCAAAGATTTTACTAAACGTGGGTAGTACAGAAATAGGACGAAAATTGGACGGATCTGAGGTGCTACCCGATTTAAACAGAGGAGTTATTTTACTAAACTTCATTAAGTCAGGAAACACACCACTATCAACACAATTATTAAATATTATTGATAATTCAGGGGCAACCATTTCAATTAACGAATTAACTAAATGTACAGAAATTCCCCAGAGGTCAGCAGTTTTCTTAATATTTAAAGATTTAAAAGTTTTTATGACAGTGTGTATACTAATTTTACTGAATTTAAATATTTCATTACAGCAAGGAACATTTGCTTTTAACAAGGATTCTGCTATTGGGGTAGAAGAACCTAGGGCTCTGGTCAAATCTACTGGAATTCGAGAAAAAAATTGTTCAAATTCGTTAGCGACTTCGGCATCTGTTGTAATTATGTTACCATTTACTTTAAGTTTAAAATTATTATCATTCGATTTTGCTTGGCCTCTTTCTGCGTTAATTATTTTCCAAGTAGATTTAACTTTGTCTACACTATTGAGAATTTTATTACTTATATACTTTCTTTTGGCTGCTAAGCAGTCTGCTTTAAACTTTTTTGAATAAGTTTTAACATAATTTAGAAATTCATCTGTTCTATTAAGCTGTCTTTCTGAGTATAGTTCATACAGTTTTTGTCTACTTTTATGTATATCCTCAGTGGCCCATTCACTGAAGGCTGGCCTATCACCGATTGTGACTTCCTTAGACTTGAATACGGAGTTGAACTCATTGTAAAAGGAATCAAAAAATAACTTATACATTACATTTGGATCTAAGCCAGTGTCTAAAAATGGAAGTTTATTGCAAAGTCCAACTCGCATACGTTCCAAGCGGTCACTAGTTACTGGTCTACATAATATTTTACGTCTTTTAACTTTTTCTCTTGTGATCTTGAAAGATGCTATTTGCCCAGTATGATCTGATTTTATCTTATTTATAATACTCTTACTTTCTGGCAACATATCACTGTATATATTGTCCAGACAAGTAGCTGTTGTATCACAATATCTAGTAGGCTCTAAAAATAAGTTAGTGAGATTGTGTGATTTAAATAAATTTAAGATATCATTGGTCTGACGCGTATTTATAAGTATATTAACATTAAAATCACCGCACACTATTAGGTGTTTATTAGTTTTTCCAAGTTTAAATAGCACTTTATCCATTACTTCCTCAAACTCACAAAAGGGTGAGACTCCAGGTTTATATACGCATACTACTATGAATTGCTCCAATTCTACGCACGATATTTCAACTGTACACTCTACAGAGAGGGACACAACATCTTTCCGTTCCTTATATTTTAATTTCTTATTTAATAAAATCATCGAACCCCCCCGTGTTGTGTTGACCCTGCAGAACGCACTACTAACCCGGTGACTACTGAAACTGAACATGAGCTCATACTCCTTACGCATATGTTCTGTAAGACAAACAATTTCAGTATTTTCTGAGCTCATGAACAGCTCCAATTCAAACTCTTTGACCTGTGTTAATGTTGCAATATTATAATGCACCAGGCTGATGTAATTTACATTTTTTAATTTAGTTTTGTTCGGAGGACAGTTTCCGATAAAATTACGGTTTGCAATTATAATGGGTGTGTCCTTAATAGTGTCATAGTAGGGATAGTTGATGGAAGGAGATATGGTGGGATGTAAGCTATATATAGGCGTGCGCAATGGTAAAAAGGAGATCAGGAACTAACTAATTTTTTTTAATTTACTTCATACTGTCGAAGAAATTTTACATCAAAGTAAATTATTCTATAAAATATATTTCCACTGAAATAATCAGTGAGTGGCTTAATAGCCCAAGTATTTAACTAAATTTTTATATTTGTGAAAACGGAAGCTCTGGTAAGCATCAACTTCATCAATTTTATTAAGTAAATTAATTGTGGGTAACTTTTATGTAAAAAAAGTATATTTTAAGTAAATGTATTTTAGCAGGCAGGCGTTGTGAAATTTAGAAAAGGGGGTAATGTTCTTTTGTATATTAAATGTTTTAAAATGGGGTTAAAAAAAATAGTAAGGGAAAGTTTAGGGATATCTATGGTTGAAGAGGGTGTATATATAAAAAATATTGTTTGTTCTTTTCAGAATGAGCTTCCAAGTTTATATTTAAAAAATCCCCTGCTTATACCCGTAAGCAACTAATATTGAAAATATAGGAGTAATTATCTATTGTTACGTCATATTATTCCTGAAGGAAGGAAATCCCATCCCTGAAGGAAGAATTCGGATGAGTACCTAGTTTTTAAGATAGATTTAAGTTTATTTTGTGAAATCGCAATAAAGGCAGTTATATATGTAATCGTTGCGTTATTGACTTCAGGACAAATTATATACCCTTACCTAAACTACTGAACCGCCTGGGAACTCCTGGGATCACTCTGGACTTCCCAGAAGCGTGTCATGGCGCCCGAACAAATTTAATTGTCCTGGAGTTGATAACTTATTTGGGTATTACTGATTTGCTGGGTCTAGTGACTTCTATATAATTAATATTTTTATTATAAGGTGTTTCCCGCTAGCAGGTAGCCTCCCCCGAAATTAGTGCTACCTCAAGGATTAGACGCCCTTGGCCTATGCTAGTCTGGATGCCCGAATTTTGAACTTTTTGTTTGCATTTAACATTTTTTGGCTAAACGGGTATTCCGAAATTTGAAAATTTGCTAACTACATTTTTATTAACGTAGCTTGTCCCCAAATTTAATTACAGTTATTTTATTTTATTTCAAACTGTAATAGTAGAATATCTTTTATTATATAATTGTTGGCTTATAGTCATATTCATATTTTGTATTGTTCATAGTAAGGAAAAAATTCTACCCTCATTGTTTTTGACAATTCCTTGTAATAAATTTAACGCAAAAAATATACCCACATTGATAAAATTGTTACGAACCTTATTGTAGAAGTAAAATTGTTGTTAATGTTTTAAAGATATTTAATGCAAAACATTCACGGTAGGTTTTGTTTTGTATAATTTGTGTATTGTTTCAGGAAAATCTGAATGATATTGTAGTTCTATGTGAATAGAGAAAGTGATTTGTGTATTAAAAATTGTGAGTGATTCGGTGCTTACCAGAGCCGTTTAATATGGTTATCAATAAAATTAGGTATTTCTTGCTCAATAAAAATAAATTAACTGATAAAGTAGTAATTCGCGGTTATGAGCCGGTTTCTACGGCAAAAATAGTATGGGGTTCTTTAAAAAGGGTCGTAAAAGGGTTTTACAGGGTCGGCAGCATGAGTTTGTCGCCTATGGTGAAGCAAATGTTCATAGGCTGCGGTAACCGCCAGTCCTTCTGGTGGGCCGTATGTTTGTTTGCCACCTTCATAAAGTTATATATTATCTATATCGATAGCCACCTTAGTAATATAAAAATAAAAAAATAAAAAATTGGGGTAGGTAACAAATATTCGTCATAAAAATCAATCCAATAATGCTATATAATAGTTAGCAATACAAATATGTAAACTAAATAATTAATTATAATCTTCATAAAATAATTCCAAAGTTTCACCTTGTAGCTAAAAATAGATTCAATATAAATTGTAGTATCATTTTTTTTATCCTAAATATGGGTAGTTGTGAATATCATGTGAATATCGTTAGGCTGCTTACAGACTGCATTTCATCATGCTATCATAATTCCATAAGCGTAAGGACAGGATACAGTTTTAATGAATAGTGTTGAGATTTAGTGTAAAATTTAAGCTAAATTCTCTTGTATATAAGAATTGCGTCATCATGTGATTGTATTGATGACACAAGTGTGCATGAGTGTTTTATGAGCGTGAAATGTATGAGTATGTATGAATATATGAAAGGGATGAATATGAGAGTATGAAAGGCACATTATTCAAAGGAATGGGTGAGTCTGGTGAATTATGAAAGTTTGAAATAGTCAGTAGGTAACTTTGCATACAAATAAACTGCATCGCTAAAAAAAAAAAAAAAATTTTTTTCCCCTATTCTGAAACAAAATTAACGTCATTTTGTTTTTAAGTTTTATCAAGTTAAATTAAAGTAAGTAAGACAAGAATAACAATGTCAGGTCAGTTATTTGAAAATGAACGTTAAATTACTTTAGGATGTTGTCGCGGACAGTCAAACATACACGAGAAACTTAAGTCAGTGTGTAAGAGACCTTATGAATAATTGTGAAAATTTATGAGGGTACCTCGAAATATTGTTAAGCTTGAGGTTACATTGTGAATTCATTGTCATGTTAAGTGAAAGTTGTGTACGTGCCGTGAGTTTATAAAATTACAAAGTATTAAGAATTACAAAGTTATGAAAGTTTTATGCACATGCATTATGTTAATAGTGATGCATACGTTCTGAAAACGTTATTACATATTGGATTTGGATTTCAGTGAAATGTTAAGGTTGGTAAATGTGATTTTTTTTCTGGGTTGTTTGTATATTTGTGGTTAGAATTCTGGTAGGATGATTCTGTAGGTGTATTCAGTGCTATATTTCTGTTTCTTGGTTTTTTTGTAGTAAATACTGCCATTCGGAAGCAGTAAGCTTGCCCTCGCAGATTTACGTGGTACTATAGGAAGCTCTTAAAGGCTTGCTTATCATATGCAAATATATTGCATTCAGTTATATAGACATATACAATGTTATTACATCGTTGTATATGTTGTTATATAAATTTTCTTCTCTGAGACGGTTATAGAAATCTCAGTCTTCAATTTAAGCCATATTCTATATTACATTCAGGCGGTTCGTATTACCTGGATTTCTTAATATTAAGCCTTAAATACGTCTTTTCTTCTATCTATCTTGTGAACACCATCAGAGTTACTCTATTGGAATATTTAAATTATTTATTTTTGGGAGACATTATCTAAGTAATACAGTTGTTATAGATTAATTGTTATATACTAATTCAATCTTTTTAAATTGAATTAGTGTTCTTAAATTTTGTCTATAGGGACAAAATTTTCTCTTGGGGAGGGGATATTGTGGCGTAAATCATGGATTTGCTATATTAGTTTATTAGGCGCTATTAAGCGTAGGTATAATGGTTATACTTAGGTCGGTATAATGGGTGTGTCCTTAATAGTGTCATAGTAGGGATAGTTGATGGAAGGAGATATGGTGGGATGTAAGCTATATATAGGCGTGCGCAATGGTAAAAAGGAGATCAGGAACTAACTAAATTTTTTTAATTTACTTCATACTGTCGAAGAAATTTTACATCAAAGTAAATTATTCTATAAAATATATTTCCACTGAAATAATCAGTGAGTGGCTTAATAGCCCAAGTATTTAACTAAATTTTTATATTTGTGAAAACGGAAGCTCTGGTAAGCATCAACTTCATCAATTTTATTAAGTAAATTAATTGTGGGTAACTTTTATGTAAAAAAAGTATATTTTAAGTAAATGTATTTTAGCAGGCAGGCGTTGTGAAATTTAGAAAAGGGGGTAATGTTCTTTTGTATATTAAATGTTTTAAAATGGGGTTAAAAAAAATAGTAAGGGAAAGTTTAGGGATATCTATGGTTGAAGAGGGTGTATATATAAAAAATATTGTTTGTTCTTTTCAGAATGAGCTTCCAAGTTTATATTTAAAAAATCCCCTGCTTATACCCGTAAGCAACTAATATTGAAAATATAGGAGTAATTATCTATTGTTACGTCATATTATTCCTGAAGGAAGGAAATCCCATCCCTGAAGGAAGAATTCGGATGAGTACCTAGTTTTTAAGATAGATTTAAGTTTATTTTGTGAAATCGCAATAAAGGCAGTTATATATGTAATCGTTGCGTTATTGACTTCAGGACAAATTATATACCCTTACCTAAACTACTGAACCGCCTGGGAACTCCTGGGATCACTCTGGACTTCCCAGAAGCGTGTCAATGCAAACTTGTTTTATGCATGCTAAACATACAAACTTGTTGTTTTCAGGCCCATCTTATAGGTAGTGAGCCTATTAGCGTGTTAAATTAACTGAGGCAGTTTGTGGATACCTGCTCATGAAAGTGTTTAAGTCTCCCATGAGGTAACGAAGCAGAAAGTAGGTATTAAATAAAGGTCTAATAATATTTCTGCCAGACATACACCTAAGTCGAACTCCACAAGAGTATATTTCAGTACGGACCTCGATGCAGCCAGGAGTTATAACTGTACGGTATTAGAAACTTCAGAACCGTTGGCAATATAAGTGCTATTTATGTTATGGACCAGATATATGACAGACTCACTATAAAGTCGTTGAGTTTGCAACTAGCAGAACGAATAATACTAAGTTAATCTCGATATTCGGCACTCTCTGAAAATCAGCGCAGTCAATGTCAATTGACAGCATTAAGCTGAGATAGGGCCGAGTTTTCGGCAAGATGGGCACAATTCAAAATGCATATTGTTGTTTGTGTGGTGCCTTTTCCCTGTAGGATTATAATGGTCAATTTTTTTTTCTTTTTTTCTTGTGTGTGTGTGTTAGTAGTGGTGGTTATTTGATTTTTTTCTATTATACAGAGAATAAACAACAATTTTGTTATGACTAGATTTAATTTAAGATAAGGTACCTACTACACATAATCATATAACATTTGTTGTACTTAATATTGTGTCTGTATTGTTGCAAAATAAACTATTTTTCTTTCTTTCTTCTTCTTCTTATTGGATGCTGAATTGTTGATAGTTACTTTTTACATGCGAAAGTTTGCATGTATGGTTGTATGGATGTTTGTTAGTTAGTTGTTTGTTAGTAGAATTGTTTTACCATTAGGGCGTGAAAGATCACGCCCTAATGGTAAAACAATTCTGACTGAAATTTGTGTGTGCAGTCGGAAATTGTGTACAAGGATAGTTCCCTCCACCAACCCATGGTCTTACCAGCCTTTTGGCTATGAAGACCGAATCGCTGGAAGTTACGCGCCATATTTGCGTATGCTCTTTCCGGTGTGCACTCTGTAGACAATTGACTATCCCGGCCCTGTCCAAATTCTGGAACGGCTTTCTCGTTTTGGCGTTCATTTGTTGTGTAAAAGGATACATTATAATATGTACCACGGGATGGGTGCAAGGTCTATCCTTGCACACATCCCGTGGCACATACATGTGTATAGGTGAAAGAATTTGACGGTCGAGAGTAGTGTCTCGGTGGTCCAATGGTTAGGACGTCTGGTCCGGCAAACCAGAAGACGCAGGTTCGAATCCTGCTCGAGACCAAAAAATTTTTCACATTAAATTTGTGATTGAGTCAGCATACTAATTGTTTTTCAAAATTATGTCTAATGTTTGGGCAGGTATCATCGCAAGTCGAATGATTATATAGACGCAAATCTATACATTCGAGCCGTGCAACTTAACTAAGTTGCCGGTAGATGGTGCCTGCTTCGCCCCAAGACGTAATGAGGTGAAAGAATTTAATGGTCGAGAGCAGTGTCTCGGTGGTCCAATGGTCGAATTCTGCTCGAGACTAAAATTTTTTCACATTCAATTTGTGATTGAGTCAGCATACTCATTGATTTTCAAAATTGTGTCTAATGAATCCAGGAGCCGTGGCTCGGGAAGAAAATGAAGAACGGCATAATTATTCGGCTGCTACTAGGTATATAAACATTTCACAGCGCCCCGCTGCAAGATCATCTCCACCGGCTTACTGGTACTTTTGTCAGTGACCATTCTTTTCTAAATCGTTTAAGAGATTTAAGAGGAACATTTAAGAGGTCAATATAGCGAACTGTGTAAACCAGGACTCCAATGGCGAGCCGCTTAAGGTTGCATGTCAATATTTTAAAAGAGGTACCTATAGACGATTGGAGTAAGATGCTCGTGCTCGTATCTAATGAATGCAAGGTGAAGTTTTTTAGTGGTGACGAACGTGTTAGATCAGACTTTAAAGACTGAAGGTTTTTGAAGTTTGAAGATTGAAGAAAGATAAAAGGCTGAAGATTTTAAAATAATGGACGAGCACTTACAACCACAGCGACATTATCCGTACTGAAAATAGAGAATATTTAGGTTTTGCTATGGCCTGCCAATGCCAATCTGGATTTGAATTTAATAAATTATTGTTGGGATGGGTTGAAACGGTGAATGTTGTTGTTGAACGGCAGCTCAGGAAGGTGTTCACACCCATCATCAGCTGATTTATCTACTAAAAATGGAATAGATTTCTGAAGAAAACATCAGGCATCTTATTGAGAGCATACCCTCGTGGCTCTGAAAGTGTGTTTTGAAAAGCAAAGGGCATGCCCTTTATTAAATAAAACTAAAAAGCTGTTCATTTCATTAACTTCGTTCGTCTATATCCATAAAAAGTACAAAAGTAAATATTTAATATCTAAATCATTCATCAAGTTCCATAAAATTCTATTAAAATGTATTTAATTTACCTTAAAATAAATTGTTAAATGAAATTGAAACACCCAAGGTACCTACTTGAAATTAGTTAAAATAAAATTACGTTAAAAAAATGTAGTGGCTTATTTTGTTTTAAGTAGTAAATAATGTATTTATTAGTAACGGTAACTGTTAAGTTTATACCAAGATATATTATTGGATGAGTAACCGCTGATTTATAATTCATGAAGCGCAGTTTCAATGTGTAATGATAGTGACGGCAAATGCCATAAATATTAAAATTATTTTACCATATAAAATAATCATTTTTTTACCTGTCATGACTCATGACCATTATGTCATAATAGTAAGTTTAGCCCGTCATAGCATAGATTGCCAGCATGGTAGCAAAGAGACATGACGGAGGACTTGGGGAGCGAAAACACAAAATACCTTAGAGTATTTATATTAGGAGGTTTTTTTTTTACGTGAGGGAAAATCCTCATGGATGTTATGCCGGACTCCTACCGACTAAAAAACCTCACGTAACGCCCAACAGCCTATGGTTGTGAGCCCCGGGTAAGCCCTCGGAAGGATGTCCCAGGACTTATATTAGAAGGTACTTTGTAATATATACTGTAAGCAATATACAGACCAATTTGATCAGTAGGTATTTTATGCCACTGTGGAGTAATGCGTGCCTCAGATCCTAATGGCCGTGGAGGATGAGTCCGACAAAGTTCGTACATGCATTCCCCGCTTTAACACTGTGAAAGCCCTGGATTACCTTAAGACTCGCAACAACGTTTTACTTTTTAGGCACTAGTTAATCACATTCATACACAAGGTTTCGTAAGTAGCGCAGCAACGCAAGTTATGCGAAGTCACAGCCATGCTCATGTCCAATATTGTCAAAGTATACCTATAAACAAATCATTAAAACATAAAAGCTGACATGCTGTCCGTCTTCAGAGTAAATGTAATTATGTATGACGTAAGGTATTGAATATAACTCATTATAAACTAAGTAATCTTCAATAAAATCTCCCTTAATCAGACTTTCTAACAATCGGCTATTCATCTTAGCACCACTACTCAAGTACGAAGAAACTTACTCTAAAATATTACTTCTAAAACTACATTTTGCTGCAATATAAAATATTACTACGAAGAATAAATAGTACTGTCTAGACTACACTGCAAGTTTTATTTCAACCCTATTTTTTTTAATCCGAGATCCTCATGAAAATTCGGAAAGCGTTGGGGTGGATGCACTAACTAAATGAGCCATGACATCCTTTGGGGCTTTATATTCTAAGTGTATTTAATTTTACTTTTAATAAAACTATTAAAATAATTAATTTTTATAAAATTAGCAGAACTCTCCAAAGCTTTTTTTGATGAAAATACATCGATTTCGTGAATTTTTAAGCTGGATCTCATGAGTTTTTTAGTTTTGTAAAATATTTATTTATTTATAAGAAAAATACTAGTGACTGACCCGTGGTAAACCTATTTCGCCCACCTAAGTGGTCCACGATTAACTCGAGTCTTGTTGGTCCACCTAGATGTTCCACGGTTAACTTTTTTTACTCTTGGTCCACCTAGGTGATTCATGGTTACTCCGTCCGGCCGACACCGTATTTTCACACTTAAAAGGATCAATCCTACATGGATGCTATGCCGGACTCCTACCGACTAAAATCACACAATGGCTTGCAACAGTTTAGCCCTGGAGTCCCGGGTTCTTCAAAAGAAGGCTTTTACAGGGTCGGCAGCGCGAGTGTGGCGCCTTGGGTGTTGCAAACGTTCATAGGCTGCGGTGACCACCGGTACATCTGGTGGGCCATATGCTTGTCTGCCACCTTAGCACAAAAAGTATAAAAAAGAAGCCCTCGGAAGGGTGTTCCAATACAATAAACATTCTTTGTAAAATTATGAAACTGAGTTCAAAAGCAAAAACGAGTTGTGTGGCCCCGGGCCCGGCTCTACAGTTGTTAAAGCCCGGACGCTACCCAACCAGGGCTAAGTAACTTGTAGAACTTTACACAGCTACACTGTGGTACTCCAACTACGTGCCGTGGATACCTGAATGCGTCGGAGCCTAGTCCGTTAGTAAGCAAATGTAACTTGCGGGTAAGAGCACTTGGGCCCCCCGGAAATCGGTGACAAATAAAAAGGGAAGGTACATTTATTTATTTATTTATATATTTTAACATACATTGTCTTTACAGAAAACATCCAATACAACAATGTAGCATCAAATCTCTTAGTAATATCTATCGAAATACAAATACATGCAGTAGATCAGTAGATACAGCTTATACTAGACTTTTGACAAATACTGAAGCGTCACCCTTTCAAATTCCGGAAATGTACATATAAATATGTCAACGCTTTGCGATACCTTGTTCAAAATGCTAAGTGCCCGTCCAAGCGGAGCAAACTGTAACAAGTTAGTGCGAGCTACCGGGACATCGAACGTTTGTCCCCTCGGCGCCCTCCGCAGCCTGGTGTTAGGAACAAGCAATCTCAACTCTTCTAATATCTGAGGATTATTAAGCTTCCCACGTAAAACTAAAAATACATATCTAGCCAAAGCCAAATTGCGTCTCACCTCCAGCTTATAGTATCCAACCATTCCTATAACAAAGAGAGTTGGGTACATAAGTGGGTAAAATGGGTTTACTCCGTATTGTTTAAAATATAAATACCGTGTAAATTTGTTCTGCATCTTCTCTACCATGGAGCTATATTTGACTTCATAGGGATTCCAGATGATAGCACTCGTCTCCAGTGTACTCCTGACCAACGCGTTATACAAGGACCTCACGGCCACAGTGTTTTTGAAAGATCTAGTCTCCCTCATTACAAATCCTAAATTCCTAAACGTTTTTGCGCAAATTTTAAATATGTGCTCACGAAATGACAAGTCTGCAGAAAATAAAACCCCAAGATCTCGCACTGAGGTAACACGCGGAATGATCTCCCCTTTCATTCTATAAGTGTAATGAATAGGCTCCGTCGCGCGGGTGTATGATACTATATTACACTTGGAGACGTTGAAGTGTAAATTATTTTTGAGACTCCATTCAGTTACCCGGTCCATATCCTGTTGGAGAAGCTCACAATCTCGTTCGTTTTTGACCTGGTAGAATAGTTTTAAGTCATCGGCAAACAGTAGGCAGCCCGCACATTTGACCACTTCTGGTAAGTCATTTATCATGATGATAAATTCCAGTGGCCCTAAATTGGAACCTTGACTTACACCTGTCAACGTTTTGTACGGGTTTGAAGTGTATCCTGCATAGTCCACATACTGCTGACGATCATACAGGTAATGCGAAAAAATTTTTAAAAGGTCCGGAGTAAATCCAGCCATCGCAAACTTCTCCAAAAGAACGTCATTATCTACACTATCGAAGGCTTTTCGGTAGTCAAAATAGGCGACATCCATCTGAGCACCCGCGTCAGCATCTAGGCAGCGAGTAGCTTTGTTCATGAGGCACATTAGGTTGGAATCAGTGCTACGACCCGTTCGAAATCCGTGCTGGGCGTCGTTGAACTGCACACTCACTTGCGAACTTATAATAGAGCATAAAGCGGTCTCAAAAACCTTCGCAAACGTTGACAATATCGCCACTGGTCTATACCCACTTACTTCGCTGCAACCTCCCTTAGGAACTGGCGTTACCCTGGTTATCTTCCAACCGCGAGGATAATGCTGCTCCCTCAAACATACATTACATAAGTGTTGAAGGGGCCTTGCCATTACCGCTCTGCAGTCTTTCACTATGTAAGGAGGTATGCCATCAGGTCCCGTAGACCGCTTAGGTTTAAGACGCGCAAGCGCTCCCCTTACTTCCCTTAATGACAATTGCCCGACATGAATGCGTGCGCCTCGCTCAGGCACCACCTTCATCGCCAACTCGGCATCCAAGCGAGGCGCCCGCACCCCATAGACCGAGTGAAAATAGTCTGCAAATTCCTGCGCGCACTCATGTTCCGATAGTGGAACACCGTTTTTCGTAATGTTGGTCTTATTTCTTTTCGAACGTTTCTGACTAATAAACCCCCAAAACGATCCCGGTTCCAGCGCAAATTGCGACTCAATACGATTCTGATAAACCTCATAAGCGTTGTGTATTTTTAATTTCACCAATGCCCGATAATGAGAGAATTTATTGTAATCTTGCTGACGTCTACTAGCCTTATAAGATTTATGCCAATATGCTTTCTGTTTTATGTCCCACACTATATCCGCCGTGAACCATTCGGGGTAACTGTAACGAGAAAGGTAGGCTTTTCTTTTTTTTTTTTGTTTAACGTGAGGGAAAATCCTCAAAGGATGTTATGCCGGACTCTTACCGACTAAAAAACCTCACGCCACGCCTAACAGTCTATGGTTGAGAGCCCCGGGTAAGCCCTCAGGAAGGATGTCCCGTGACTCCCAACAGACCTACGGCCGCCAATGCGGCCTCGCCGAGGGGGTAGTTCGGGTGCAATCCCGCGTCTATGGGGGGTTTCGGGTGCGACCCCGCTTCTAAGGGGGGGGGGGGCGTGCGTGAGTTGCTCACGTCACGCTGCCGTCATGGGCCTGCTTCTGTAAGGACGGTGAGCAGCCCTCTCACCGTCCCCAGACCTCCGGTCATGGAGGCCGATAGTCCTCGGCGAAGACACGTCGGCGGCGCCCAGGGCGCCGACTGCGGAACTCGGGTGGGAGAGTTCTCTCCCGCACCCGGCCCGCCGCCTCCTTCGCGAGCATGACCTGCTCGCAGAAAGAGGCGGCGCAGTCCCACTTCGAGAAAGGTAGGCTTCAGATATTTTTCTGGGAGCACTATCATCAATTATCCTATTAAATATTGAATAAAATGTGTCATACGCTTCGTCGACATTGCTTGTTTCATACAACGCACTCCAGTCCGTCCCCGCCAACTCCGAGTACATACGATAAAAGTCTGCCTTAGCAAAGTTCCACAGTGGACGGTGAGAGGCGGACTAAGGCGGGGCGGTGCTAGAGGGGGCTGCGTCTGACGCCGCCAGTACGGTGCGCACGCGCTGGCAGATGCTCACATGCAGCGGCGGATGCTGCTTGTCAATAGCGCACAAAGGCTCGGTAATCTCCCGTACGGCGATATCGTCATCCTGCAATGTTGATAACACAACATCAAGCATGCGGTGATTACAGTTTAGAACATTATTACATTCTCGAAAACCGCAAAAAGCTACGAAATATTCATAATAGCATTGTATATCCTGATTAGTTGAGAACATATTGAAGTCGGCAACTAGAATTACTTTTTCATATTGTACACACAACTGTTCTAACAAATGAAACATATACATATACTCGCGCTCGGCAGTACCCGGCGGAATGTACGCAACAACACACAGAAACAAGAATTTATTTTTACGAAACACAGTCGCACAGACAATCTCAAACAAATAAGCGTCCAAGTTCGTGTCGCCGCCGGGTAGGGATACTCGGCGTAGCTCAAGACCACTACTAGGCGCTACGGCCAGCAACACTCCTCCGAGCTTCCGCCCATCATCACGATCACAGCGTAACACGGTGTAGCCCATTGGCATAAGCTCTCCATCATGTATAGATGTATTCAACCCACTTTCAGTAATTGCGAATAAATGTGACTCGGAGTTTAGAAGGTTTTTATAAAATGTTTTTAACTTTGTACGTAATCCTCTCACATTTTGGTAGTACAGGTAAATACAACAATCAGATTTATTTTCTCTCGGTGAATCTGCGGGGACTCCGAAACCAAAGCCACTCACTGAAACGAGTATTCACCGGCCATACCTCCGCATTGGCAATTTTGTCCTATTCACTTTCGGGAATGCCAATTTTAAATGATGAATAGTCACGTTGAGTTTTCGGTACTATTTTCTCCACACAGATGTTACGGTTTTCGTTACATAATATCTCCCTTACGTGGGATTCAATACCGTCTTCGGACGTGTCGGGGTGTAATGACCATACGTGCAGATACCTCTTTTTCTCTACAGCCTGAAGACTTTTTATTTGTCAATTCTCACCCCTGACTACCAATGGCCTGTTGATCTTTCTCACTCGTTTTTTGTTTGAGACCGTTTGCCATTCCAGCTGACTCTTTTGGGTAGCTTCACTTGATAAATCATACTTATTAGAATCTATTGACTGCTGAGTATTTTGTGAGCTTTCTCTGTCTTCCTCCATTTGGTTATTCAATAATTGCGGACATAGCTTCTCCTGACTTTTAGCCATCTGGGTATTACGCACCGATGATATTTTATTTACCTCAATCCTTGGCTGGTGCGAAATATCCTCTTTTTCCTTTTGCTTCTTTACCGCTTTCTTATCATGTTGTGACATCTGCTCAGATAGTAAGCGGTTTTCCTTACGGCATTCCATTATTATATCTTTTAGTTCATGTATAGTTCTCTCAAAGTTACTCAACACTCCCATAACTAATGTTTCCAATGACTTTTCAACAATAATTGTAACTTCTTGTCTTACAATTTCTCGAAATTTTTCCTCTGATAATCCTATTATATTTCCTTCACCAGTTAAATTACCTTCCTTGTTCCTCTCTTCTTCATTTTTACGTGAAATTTGCCGCTTACTTCTTTGAGAGATAGTATCCGTGCTAGACATCATATTTCGATGATATCTCTTCCCTCAAAATATAAACGTATGTTGCACGCAACAAGGTTCAATACAGCAAAGTTACGCCACACGAATCGACATCCGTTCATAAATCTCAAGGACGACAGCTTTTTATTTTGTGATGCGGCGGTCAAGTACTCGATTTTATTCACGATAACATCATTTTGAACTTTGACACTCCAGTAAAATATATATTGTCACTCGAACTCCATCCACTGGACGGAGTTCTGTTATAAAAACTAAAAACTGTCCACTAATCACAAATTTCAATTTAGTTATTTGATATTTCCTAAACAAGCAAGCACGACACGTCCGCTCGTCACAAGCGCGCGCGCACAAATTAGAGAGAGACAAACTGTTAGCTAAAAAAATATGAATACGTTAATAATATAGCTATCTATAATAATAATAAAGGTTCAATACTTAGGGTAGATAGGTCATAGTATAATAGTTATTTTTTTACTTTTTACAGATTTTTTTATAGTTCTTTTTTTTGAGTCGGGGGATTTTTAAATTTTTTATTTAATTTTTTACATCGGGTTATAAAAAAAGATTATATTACATGGAATAAAATACTAGTGAGTCAAGTTAGAGCCAATCTAGTCAGACCTTTACTAAATCAAAACTATTTCAATTAAGTGTAACAGCTTCGTAAAACCAATTCACCTTCTTAAACATACAGAAATTAAAGCAATTTACTCGAATATTGTACAGACCATTTTAAACTGTTATCATTTTAAAATTGTCAAATGCTATACAAAGTAAAAGCAAAATTGTTTGAGCAACATTACGTAGTATGATAGCTCCTTTTAATAGCGCCGTTTCTATGAACAGCGACAAAAGCCGGCAATATGGATTGTAAACACAGACTATGGATCCCGGGATACTTGTAGTTCCTTAACTTGATACCGGTGTGTTTACGCATCGTTTTGTGAGCAGGGCGAATATTGGGGGCAATTTTGAACAGTCAACACAATAGGAATAGCAAATTTGAAGACACCGTTTATTGCATAGCAGTTTATTCTAGAGCTAGTCAAATAAAATTATCACTTTTGGTACCGTAGTGGTTTAATTTTCCATGTCATGTCATCATATCGATATTGTATGATAATACTGAACGCAGTAAAAGAAAATCATCAACAGAATTGCTATTAGGTATTTAGACTTTTTTTTAAATATATTACCTGAAGAAGGTAATGGCAAGTGCCGAATAATTATATTCTGAAGATCTCGGGGCTTAGACCCCGTATCTCTTTAAGACTTTGTGGAACTAAAAATGGGTCAGATTTTTATCCCTATATCCCTATTATTGTCGAATCCTCTTAGTAATGAAAGTCTGCTAATAATTTTGCATTAAAGCCGACCGCACTGCTTTCATTTGTTTCATTCAGTTTGGTAGATCACGTTCTCTTAATAATCACCATTTACGGAATTTTAATTCAGTGCTGAGTGTCTCGTAATCCAAATAACTACCAACGTGTTAAAATCTATATCTACTTACAAACCAATCCCGTTACTATATCAAATAATAAATGTTGTATTTGCAATATGAATTTTCCAGATTATTTTACAAATAACTAAATAATACCAGTCACGATCCAATTAGCTGGAGCAAATTCCCTCGCCGACGCCAATAATACAACTGTTAGGTTTCAAAGTTGAGAACAGAAACTACACGCTCATTTTGCAAAGACGTTTCATTTTTTTAACAATGAAAATTGTATCTAATCATCGATTTATTTCTGATAATGCGTAGTTACGTAACTCATATTATATTATTATATAGTTATACAGTCACACATTTTCCTCGATGACGTAAGCAGAAGAAAGAATATAGCAATCGTCTTTAAATTCAGCATACAGTATTTTACTTCTTGCTATTATTATAATGTGAAAGTTTGTGACAGTAGATGTGAGGATCTCTGGATGAATTTCATGATCTAACGGTTAAATGTATGTTTTGAAAAAAAAAATTAAGCCGCCCATAAAAGCATTCAAAACACATTGAATCGTAAGGGTTTAGAGTTCAACTAAAGTGGCAGGTGAACTTTCAAGACACAGCAAGTATGCAAAAATTAAAATTGCTTCCCTTTAAACGGCATAAACGAAGACCTTATACAAAATATATACTCAGAGAGCTAATGTAAAGGGCGTGTCGCCGGATGTGCCCGGAGCGGCAGACTCACCAACAGAGGATAAATACCAGGAGAAATATCTTTAAAAATGTACGAAAACCTTTTTGTACTTGCAGAAAATTACAGTGCATAAAATGTGACTTTGATTTACAGGTTTAAGAATATTATTGTATTGTTACTCCTAAGAAAAATGGGGTGAAATATCAACTAGGACTTATTTTTGTTTGTTATGTTTTTAGTACCTAAATATTTCTTTATACAATAACATTTGTATCATTGTAGCGCAAACTGCAGAGATTCTTTATCTTATCTGTCCTGACTTTTGGAATTTTGATTCGAATTACAGAATAGTTACAGATTTCCTTTAGTTTAAAGTTTCATTCCCTTAGTGACGGCAATAGTCTTGCCTTGTAATACGTGGGATCCAGAAAGTTATTGGTAAAGTGTCTGCCTTGGAGTCTATAGTAATGATTGAATGTTATATTGTCAAGAAACCTGGGACATCCTTTCGAGGTCTTGCCCGGGACTCCCGCAGCACGTCTGGTTTAGTCGGTAAGAGTCCGACATAGCATATATGAGGGATTACCACACGAAAAAAAATTTTGTCGAGAATTTAATTTTTAACTAGCTGTTACCCACGACTTCGTACGCGTGAAAATTATGTTAGGTATAATGACAATTTGATTGCTCTCTGCTTAGCCCCTAGGGTATGTAGCGTGATAATATAGCTTATTTGAAGACCCTACCCCTAGTTAATATTTGTGCAAAATTTGAATCAAAGGTATTGAGTTCTTTTCGAGATCCTTCCGGACAAAGCAAAGCAAACAGACAAACAGACAAAAAAATTCTTACTTTATTTTCAGCTTCGGTTCAGTACTACCAGTTTTATAAGTTACACCGATGTACCTGCGCAGAACTCAATTTTTGTCACAGCGCGCCACATATTCCCGCGAAAATACTCGCTTGCTATAGGCTGATGCGTACGCGCCATGTCTGGCTCGGCAGTCAGTCTGTCTAGACAACGGTGTAGTCGCGTTCATTGCTCTGTGTAATATTATGAGTACAAGCATTAAGAGCGAGATAGCACATCCTGTTCACGTCTTGTTATTTTCGACCTTAAATTAGTAGCAATAAGTTCGAAATTGCTTTGCAATTTTCATTTGGTTGCATTCGTCGGTGGGATGAGCCGAATAAAGCCGATGCGACTTATATACGTGGTAGTACTGTATCTTATGTTGAACACCCAGCGAGTATTTTCTTTTTAACCCCCGACGGAAACCCGGAAGGGGTGTTATAAGTTTGACGTGTGTGTTTGCATGTGTGTGTGTGTGTGTTTGTAAGTCTGTCTGTGGCATCGTAGCTCCCAAACGGGTGAACCGATTTTGATTCTGTTTTTTTGTTTGAAAGATGGGTTAGCGGAGAGTGTTCTTAGCTTTGTTTTATAAAAAATCAGCCATTTCAAAGATATGAGGGGTGAAAGTGGGGATGAAAAATTGAATGTGTTCAAATATACCCGTATTGGGTACCAAATGAAAGGTCATAACTTATTCATCACGATACCGCAAGTTTTATGAAAATCGGTTTAGCCATTCGAAAGATATGAGGAGTGGAATGTATTTCTCGTTCTGTAACCACTCTCCGCGCATCGCATTAGCTCTGAATAATTTTTGATAGACTATACATATTTTGATATTAAAAAACCCCTATAAAATCGCTATAAAAAGCATGAAATAAAAAATTTAATGAAAAATTTAAAAAACCCCCGGCCCACAAAAAAACAACAATAAATAAACCGACCAAGTGCGAGTTGGACTCGCCCATGAAGGGTTTCGTAGCAGCAAGTAACATAATATAAAATTTCTTATAGTTCGTGGTAACTTTGATTGATGTTTTAACACGTTCGCAGTGGTAGTGATTTTTCTAATCGAAAATTGCGGTTTATGACGTATTAAAAAAAACCTACCAGCTCTATCTCGTTCGAACCAATTTTCGTTGGTAGTTTTTATGGCAATGTACATCATATAATTTTTTTAGATTTATCATACTCTTAGTTTAGAAGTTAGAGGGGGGGGGGGGGACACACATTTTTCCACTTTGGAAGTGTCTCTTGCGCAAACTATTCATTTTAGAAGAAAATGATGTCAGGAACCTCAATAGCATTTTTAAAGACCTATCTATAGATACCCCACACGTATGGGTTTGATGAAAAAAAAAATTTTGAGTTTCAGTTCTGAGTATGGGGACCCCCAAAATTTACTACTTTTTTTCTAGTTTTATATAAGAATCTTAATGCGGTTCACAGAATACATCTAGTTACCAAGTTTCAAAGGCAAAGGCCTTATAGTTTCGGAGAAAAATGGCTGTGACACACGGACGGACAGACAGACAGACAGACAGACAGACAGACATGACGAATCTATAAGGGTTCCGTTTTTGCCATTTGGCTACGAAACCCTAAAAAACCTGTAAAAAGTAAAAAAATAACTATTATATTAAGACCTATCTCTACCCTAAGTATTGAACCTTTATTATTATTGGTAGCTATATTATTTAGGTATTCATATTTTTAATTAACAGTTTGTCTCGTCGGGGACCGCTCACCTAATCATAACCTAATCGTACGTCTGTCTCTGTTTAGGTATAGAGCGGTCTCCCCGACGCGGCGCAGTCCCACTTACTCCCGCTGGAGATCATGGCTCACACCATGGTCTCGAGCGAGAGAGTGTCCACGTCCAGGCCCACTACGAGGACCTGGCGCTGTTGCGCCCATGCTGTGCACTCCACTACCGGAGCGCCGTGTCATCGCTGCGGTCCTCGCAGTGCTGACACTCGGCCGTGATTTCCCGGTGTCTTCGCCGCAGATACCTACCGAAGCTACCGTGCCCGGTTAGTATCTGTGACAACCGGTAGGAGCACCGTGTCTTCTGATGACCGGTCTGACGGCCGCGACTGTGGCGAATCCCCCCTTTGGTTGCTCAAGTCGCACCTTCCATGTCTCCACAGTTTCCTGGTGGAGCAGGGACCGCTGGGCCTCGATTTCGCGAGACGCAGGCCTTTGGCATTCTGGCCACGTTGCTGGCCGACAGGGTCTCAGCCCATACGGGGGCCCCGTATAGGGCCATACTTCGCACGATCCCCAGGTATAGTCTCCTATAGGGAGCGTTAGGTCCCCAAAACTGAGGGGGGCATCAGCCGCACTAGCGCGGCTGATGCCCCCCTCAGTTTTGGGACCAAACTTCGGAAGTGATGTCCGAAGTTCCACCGGCCATCGAGTACGAGCCCCAGATATTTCATCGAGGGCTCGATGCCGATGCTGACGCCCCCTACCTGTAGGCTGGATCCCGCAGGTGGCCTTTTCCGAGGTCCATGGAAACACAGAGCCTCGGATTGGATTTGTGAAGGGCGACCTCGAGACCCAGCCGCCGAATTCGACCTACGACTTGAGCAACCTCTGTGTTTCATTGCCCTTCTGTTACACTCATTCATTAATTATATCGATAGTTTAGTTAGTAGACGAATTGAATTAGAGTAGCGTAACTCCGTCTAGACAACGTTGCATAATAAATGTTAAGAAATATAATTCAGCATCTAATATTAATACGTTAACAATTATAATAGTTACTTAATGAATGAAATTTGAAATTCTACCCCGTCAAATGGGGGTAGCGAGGGTTTAAAGTTATTGCGGACAGAGTTATCCAATACTAATTACCTACAAAGTGAAATCGCGTATTTCTTTGTTTATTAAACATTGCGTCACCACCGGTAAAATAATTTTGTATTTTACGATAAGTTAATTGAGCTGTCGAAGAAACATTCGTTCTTATTATTTAGCTACTGCCTAATTTGAATTTGTATTACATACCTTTGATCAGTCTCTTGCAACATCGAGCCGTAATACTCATAAAAATGTAAATGCTGTAAGAACATAATCTTTGAAGTATTTGACAAAATTAGGTTCCATAAAGCGACTGCTTTTTAGATTTCATTTTCGATTTTAGATAAAATTTATCGCGGTTTTTAATAGTACGCACAAGAAGAAGATTTAAACTTCTAATCATTTACTACGTTCAAAGCAATGCTGATTTTTTTACATAATATTTAGGAATTCCAACAGAGCTCGGACCAATCAATCATAGATACAGTTGTGTCATGACAAAGCACCTTGTGGCTTTAGTTAGTTAGCTTCGGTAGGGTGAACTTTGTATGGTGTTTCACCCCAAACGTAGTAATTCTTGCCTACTAATAGTAGGTACAATAACGTTATTTACAGAGTAAAGTTAGCCTTTTTTTCTTCTTCTTGCTTCATGGATGCTACATCGGACGCCTACCGACTAAAAAAAAGTGTGTGCGTCTAACCTTTACGCGCGATTGAAGTAAAACTTCTTTGCCATTGACGGCATCAAATGTTGTATTAATATCATTCATCCGAATTCAAAATCGGTTAAAAAAAGAAAAATTCGATTCTAAAATCTAGTATCTGTGACAACCGGTAGGAGAGAGCACCGTGTCTCCTCTCCAGCCACTTGTTCATGATCGGTCTAAGGGTCCGTTCACACAGACCGGCTCGGAGAGCAGAGCAGATTCTTATCACGTTGAAAACAGAGCTTTTATTATTTGAAGTAAGGTTTATTCTTGCATGTGCACTGCTTTTGTCAGTAAGAATGCTTGAACGCGCTAGGTGTGAAATAATAAGAGGAGCTGACCGGCTCCGATCGCGTACTTTTCTCGTTCGCGCAGCCGTTCGGCTCCGATTTCCTGCTCTTTCTTGCTCGCGCAGCCGATCGGCTCCGATTGCGTGCTCTTTCCCGCTCGCGCAGCCGATCGGCTCCGATTGCGTGCGCGCTGCCCCACGCCGACCGCCATTTCGATAGCACAATTTAAACAGAACAGTTGTGTGCACTTATACGAAAACATGACTGATGAAAAATTAATATACCTATTTCTTCATCGGAGTTATTTAAAACCATGTTCCGAAAAGCACCCGTTAACACCGAAAACAAAACTTGGAATACTGGTACTGCCTTTGTAGTGAATCGATGCACTCGATGAATCCGACCGGCTGCAGCGCATCCGACCGGCTCCGATCGCATCCGACCGGCTCCGGGCGCATCCAACCTGCTCCGAGCTCATCCGACCGGCTCCGAGCGCATCCGACCGGCTCCGAGCGCATCCTCTTTCAGCCGGTCTGTGTGAAATAGTTAGCGGCTCCGCTCCGACCGACTCCGAGCGTATACGATCCGGTCTGTGTGAAAAGAAAAGTGCGCGCCGATGCTCTCCGAGCCGGTCTGTGTGAACGGACCCTAACGGCCGCGATTGTGGCGAATCCCCCCTTTGGTTGCTCAAGTCGCACCTTCCATGTCTCCACAGTTTCCTGGTCGAGCTGGGACCGCTGGGCTTCGATTTCTCGAGACGCAGGCCTTTGGCCTCGCTCCAGCGCCTCCTTGCGCCATTTAAATAGTGACGCAAGGGCTCTTGCTTCCATAGTAAAGTTAGCCTTACACAAACATCAATGAAAGTAACTCAAAACAATAATACTGACGTAAAATGAATGATATCCGTATTGTATTTCTGCCACATATTTGATGAAACTCACAACTGCATGAGATAGTTGGACAATAAATAACCTGTTTGAAAAGCTCGGACGGGTGATAGTTATGATTTACAACGATTTTGTTTTAGTTTCTTTAGCGCAATCTGAACTCATGCCAGCAAAGTTTTATTAAAGAAAGCCTCGGAGTTACTTTGAGTCAGATTCTCACCGGCCAAGGAATGTTAAAGAAAAAAGACGACGAAAAGAAAATTTCCTGGAAATGTTAGTTGATAAAAATAAGTGTGCAAACTAAGTGGTTATTATTTGTTTGTAAAAAATATGAGAACTCAAAGCTTACACATGAGCTTTTTTGATTGAATAATCGTCTGTCGGCCCGACAGATTTTCATATTTTTTTAAACCTAAAATTTATAGTAAAACCTAGAAGTTGCTTAAGATGACATGGCAAAGAAAATGAAGATTCCAAACCCTAAATCACTAAAAAAACCAGGCCCTGTTTACTACAGGCCCTTCAGGAATACTGGACTTCTTCAAATTTCATATTGGGAGGGTAACTGTCCTTTATTTAGATACAGTAAGATCAAAGTAGTCCTCCACGGTAGCTAGATCGCTTGGTTTTGTACCGAGTTTGCCTTCTCTTTGCCATGCCTCTACGTTTTTAACAGGTGCACTACTCGGCTCGCATGTAAGACTGACCTAGACTTTGTAAATCTCTGTAGGGCCCTATCTTTATTTCTATATGGAACTTTATTTCAACCAGTTTAAACCACACGGTGCACCACAACAACTGCCTACGGACGGGAATTCCGGGTAAGCCCTCATTGTTTGAAGCCACTGTTTGAAGGAAAAGTGTTCAAATATTGAACATACACAGATGCGGGGTTTTGGAAAATGTCGCTTATTTTGAAATCAACAGTTGAAGGGAATGAGATTTTAACGCGAATTGCTTTATAGATCTATACTTATACTATAAAGAGGAAAGATTTGATTGTTTGTTTGTTTGCATCGAATAGGCTCCAAAACTAATATGGACCGATTTGAAAAATTCTTTCATTGTTGTAAAGCTACACTCTTTGCGGTACACATAGACTACATTTTACTCGCGTATTTATAGGGGAACGGGAATTACACGGGTGAAACCGCGTGACGTCCGCTAGTACTTTATAATAACATAACAATCAATTAATTCCCGATTGAATATTTTTTTAAGATTGACTCACATGTTGTTCATTTTTTAAATTTCGTACAAAATTTTTATGTTTACATTTAAGGTTGAGTTAGCATACTAATTGCGTTTAAAAATTATTTTCAATTTTAATTAAACAAAATAAATTACACATAATTTACAGAATAGTTCCAGTATTTGATGAAGGTATATAAAGCTTAAAATTCAATACTTCTTTCATAAGTGGAAATAAGCGCAGATGATATGTTAATGAGCGAGTATTTGGTCTGGCTGGAGGAGAATATCGATATTCTAATGGCACGTAATAAAAGTCCTATATTAGCATCGGAAACTCGCGAACGGGGAACGCTTTGCGTGTTTTGCGAATAAAGGCGGTATCATACCCACATTATAAACAGGGACAATTTAACAGGATAAAGCGATGCATGGTACTTAGGAGTTTGAGCTATGGTTTCATAAAATGTTCAACGTAATCTGTATCTTATTTATTGAATTTGAATGTAAATAGATAGTAAAATGTCCTTGTTCAAAACACCAAATTGTGTCTCATCTAGTATGTTACACCAGGTTGCATCCAATTGCTTGAACATTCTCATACAACATGAATCAGCCCAAACTAAGCTAATATAAGCTTCTAGAATGGAATTAAACAACTGTAGTTTTGTATTTGTTAAAACATACAAAATATCAAACATAGAATCAATTCTATAATCTTGGTTGCCTGCTTGACGAGTAGTTTTAATTTCCAGCTATTATGTGAGTTTAGTGAGTTATTTAGTAAAACTTTGTTGTGTAAGTACTACTATAACGTTGTTTCCCTGTAAAAAACGAAGCGCTCCATATATAGTTTATAGAAAGCCCTAGAATAGTAGTGTTTTGAAAAAGTATTGCCTGAAACATTTTACGAATGGTGTGTCCTGAGATGGTGTAACGTTGCTAAGCAACGAATAAAAATTCTATTAATTCGTTTTATTATTTTAATTATAATTAAGTATTTGGAAAGTTTATTGACAAAGATTAAGCAGGTTTGTTGTTGAAAGCGCCATCTGCCGACAAATCGTCACATTAAGAGAAAAGCGGATTAATTGACCAAGTAGGTAAATTACGTAGGACGTAGGGACGATCTTCGCCGCCAGAGGCGCTGTTCAATACTATAAATACGAGTGCACGCGCCGGTTCGGCGAACACATCACAAATTTAAAAGATACAGTCGCGAAAGTATTAGAAAATAGTATACATATAAAAATACCTGTCATCAGTGTATAGGGAGCGAAATTCTCCCTAGGTGAATAATTGTCTAGTTGCAAACGACGAGAACCCCATCTTTGGGTGAGTTAAATTGAATATAACGTAATCTAATTTTTAAACTGTGAAAATTAACGGTTGTTGGTCCACCCTGTTATAAGGGGGTAGTTAAAGGGGTGTGAAAAAACATTTTGTAAAATCTAGTTCGTTAAGCAGATATTGTAAGACCTCGTCGACGTCGCGAACCACTTGCTACTTGACCACACCCACGACCCCCAAGTGCTTAATTCAAATTCGAATAAATTGCCGTTTTTATATTTTTTTAAATTCTATCTTCTTATTTCTCTCTTCTCTTTTTTTCCTGAAAGCCTTCAGCTTTTCAATGGGTGGAAGATTGAGGCATGTTTTTTATCTACGAGCAATTTCGAACTTTGGAAGGCACGATGAACTTTGGGTTCCAGCTATCAGTTATACCTTATGGATGGTTTAAAAATTTTCAACATCAGATGGCCACAACCTACTCGGTGCGTTTCAACACAGCAAAACAGGCTCAGCAACTATCACTCACGGAACTCTACAAATAAAATGTAGGCATAGAGTACGCTACTGCCTAGCCCTTCGGGGAAATAGACTTGACAATAAGTAGTTACCTATGTTTGCATGTTTGAAATGAAGAGTGCATAAATCTGGTTAATAGCAGACTTCATAAGATTTTATTTCTTATAATCAACCAATGAATGAACCATTAGTTTGGTCTTCAAAATTTTATTTTCACTTCTTATGCTCGTAAAGTTCTTGTTTATGCTGGGTGTATGCGGACTAAAACAACATTTTATGCTCTAGTGCATAAAGTTCTTTTTCTTCTTCTAAAACAATATGGCCATACTAGACCGTAGAGACGGTACCATGAAGATCGTGTTACTCTATGAACCAAACATAATAAAACGCTATTAAATAACTTGTTTTTTTTTGTTACATTTCATTTGTACTTTCTGTGTTCTATATAATTTAAGAAACATTAAAAATCAGATAGTATTATGAGTGAAAAAATATTATAAAATGAACTTATGATTAGGCAGTATAGGTCTCGTTACCCATGCCTAATAATTAAAAACTTTCTTAATCTTTCTTAGTCTTTAATTAAAATTAATTTTTATTAAAGACTTTTATTTACAATATCACTGTTTCATTTCCTTGCAATCGAAGTGAAAAGCAGAGTGTATAACTCGATCATAAAACCCATTTTATCCTCGACTTAATATCCACCCTCGCCTTTGGCTCGGGCGGATAAACGTCTCGTATAAAATGGATTCTTTTATGCACTTGTAGTACAATCTACTATTTAGTTCGTTTACACAAGCAAAATAATACAACAGACACACATCCTTTTCTGAGTGTGTTGTGATTAAAGTCTATTGCAGTCCTGCCATTAGTTTTGACGATCTTCATTTGTTTTGTTGATCTTCATTTGTAAATAAAAATAGAATTTCAAAGGAGATCATTCACGTTTCATACATTTTTGGGCCAATTCTGAAAGTGCCGGCCAGAAAATAAAAATGTAATATTCGCATAGAACACACAATTTCTAGCAAAAAATACTACTACATTAACCCTGTGCGTGCTATGGTTTTGTTGTTACATGCTTTTAAAATACGAGAAAAATGTTATTTCAATGATGTATTTTGATACATTTCATCACTTGAATAGTGATTTGTTTTTACGTTAATCTATTGTAATAAGAAAGAATTATCGTTTTACTAATGATCTACTTACCTACGCACAAACAAAACGTACCTAACGATTCACAACAAGTCCAAACTTGTTTCAAAAAACTTAGACAAAGGTGCCGCGCGCGCAGCCCCCCACGCCCAAGCGACAGGTACCTGGCAAATCACCCCGCCACCTCCCGACGCCCGATGGGTGTGATAGGGCCCTACCACCAACCCCGGGGTCCAAGCCAGCCTCACCTGCGAGTGGTGCACCTGCTGATAAACGGACGAGGTCATGGCGCACAGAAAAGGAAAATTCAAAACTAAACCCTGTACCAACGGGGGTCTGAGGACGGTGAGAGGGTCACACTTACAGAAGCAGGCCCGTGACGGCTCACCGAACGAGGTAGAACTAGGTCGTATTAACTGGCACATCCAGTATTGTGCGAGGTCCAAAGAAAGGGGGAGGACACGCTAACCCTTGCATCAGGCGACCTGTTTTACTTTCGGGAAGACATTTTTCCGAGGGCGGGATTGGCTTTATGGTGAAAAAGGACCCCGATAGCAGCTTTGTGGAGATCAGCAGTGTTTCGCCTCGGATAGCGTACTTAATACTGAGACTCACCAACAGGTACACCCTGAAGGTGATACGAGTGTACGCCCATACCTCGAAAAGCACTGTCGAGGACTGCCACACGGTCTCAACTGTGAGACCGTGTACGAGGACATAGCAAAAGCACTACATGGTACTGCCAAGACTCACTACAGCGTTGTGATGGGGGACTTCAATGCCAAAGTGGGAGTACAAGAACGCGGCGAAACGAAGATCGGCCCCTTTGGTGTAGGGCGCAGAAATGACCGGGGCCATATGCTTGTCAGTTTTCTTGAGTCTCAGGGAACTTGAGTTCTTGATGAACTCTTTCTTTAAGTAGAAGCCCCACAGAAAATGGACTTGGCGATGCCCCGACAAGGTCACAAGGAACGAGATAGACTTCATCATGACGGACAGGAAGTCTATATTTAGAGATGTCTCTGTGGATAACAGGTTTAACCGTTGAACCACCGAGACACTACTCTCGACGTAGGCACCATCTACGCCAACTTAGTTATGTTGTACGGCACGAATGTTTAAAATTGCTCCTATATAATCATTCGATTTGCGATAATACCTCCCCAAACATGCAATGTGGTGAAAGAATTTGACGGTCGAGAGAAGTGTCTCGGTGGTCCAATGGTTAATACCGGTGGTAATCACCGACTTGTATGAGCATCTCTGAATTTGGACTTCCGAGCTGAAAGGGCCCGTATGATGAAGCCTACTTTGCGACCTACCGCACTCCAGTTAGCCTCAGGGGCTGAGAGATTCCAGTTAGAACTTCAAAATCATTTTGATCTGCTGGAAACCACTGGCAATATTTACGATAAGGCCGACAATGTGGTCAGGACGCTACAGCAAGTGTCCCGAAGGTTTATGTCCGGAAAAAGCAATAACAGGTGCTCTAAGCTCTCGCACGATCCTCTCGAACTTATGAGAAAAAGGCGGGAAACGCCATCTACGCACTCGTCTTCGTCAGACCAGCGGGATCTAAATCTCAGAATCCGAAAACTGATACGCCGCGACCTTAGACACTATAACATCAGCATCGTCGAGGCAGCGATCTAGCAGAACAGGGGTACCAAAGTATTTGCCCAACAGCATGGAAGACCCCCTCTGATGAAACTGAAGACAGCGTATGGCAGAACTGTGACCTCAAGGTTCGATATTCTCGAGGTAATTAAGAGCTTTTACAGAGACCTGTATGCATCACGGACAAAAAGGCCGACGAGTAGGACCCTACTGATTGTGACCACCGAGTCCCACTATCGCGCCACTATAGCGAGGACATTCCGGACATCGATCAGGGCGAGGTGAGGGCGGTTCTCGGGCAACTTAAAAACAACAAGTCCCCTGGGGAGGACGGAATTACAACTGAACTACTGAAGGCGGGGGGCCCCCCGGTTCTAAACGAGCTGACGAGTTTGATTAATTCCGTCCTCCAACAGGGACAAACACCTGAAGCGTGGAGCGGGAGTGCGGTGGCTCTGTTCTTCAAGAAAGGTGATAAGACCTTGCTGAGCAATTACAGACCCATCTCACTTCTGAGCCATGTTTACAAGTTGTTCTCGAGAGTAGTCACAAACCGCCTCGCCGGGAGGCTCGACGAGTTTCAGCCAAAGGAGCAAGCCGGATTTCGAAAAGGCTTCAGAACCGTGGACCACATCCATACTGTACGGCAGATTGTACAGAAAACAAATGAGTACAATCAGCCGCTGTGTATGGCTTTTGTGGACTACAAAAAGGCCTTTGACTCTGTCGAAATAAGATACTCTTAATCTTTATTTTACATGCTCCTTTATGTAGGAACGAGAAATCAAAATTGGGCATAAAATATGCCTCTGCCTCACCCTTCAGAGAAACAGGTATAATTATATGTATGTGTGCTTATATGTGTGCTGAAAGACATAATTAATAAAGTAAATCACTATTCAACTGCTCATATCAATTAGAATGACACCTTCGAAATAACATTTTTCACGAATTTTAAAAGCATGTAACAAAAAAACCATGGCACGCACAGGGTTAATGTAGTAGTATTTCTTGCTAGAAATTATGTGTTCTATGCGAATATCACATTTTCTTTTTCTGGCCGGCACTTTCAGTTTTTGGTCCAAAATGAATGATGTCCTTTGTTTTTTTACCTGTCTTATATTATTCTTGGGAGCAATAGAACTAAATAAAGAATGAAAAAATTATTCCCGTTCGTCCCCCCAAAAAAATAAGGGGACCATCGGGAAAATAAAATAACGAATTCCCGTTCGTCCCCCTAGGGGGACGAAGTCAAGGGGACGAACGGGAATACTCCCTTTACTTGACGTAGTCCATTAGTTGTGGTTGATATCGATTTCTGTTTATTTCCTTTTTGCGAACAATATATTTCAAAGTTAAACCAAAAATACTGACTTGCACACTAATTGTGCACAGTAAATAAATCTAATTCAATATACTGTTTAATGCTATTTGCAGAACTGTTTTACTGAACAAATCACTATTATCAAAATAGAAAATCTCAGAATTCCTTAGCTCAACAAACATAATATTAAAACTTTTTTAAGGAAACCATCGCCTAATTCACTTTAGGAACATCGTTTATTCTAAGTAAAGACACTATTTAATCAGTCATCTTTACAAAATTAATTTTATAAAATACTAGCTGTCCCGTGCAACTTCGTTTGCGTGATAAATGAAGAACCGCTCAACCGATTTTGTGCAAACTTCACATAAACCATCTACTAAATAGTTCGAACAAAGCCTAAACATTTGGTTTGGATAGGTGAGCCCGTTCTTGAGTTATAAAATTACAACGAAAAGTGGCATTGATTTTTATATATATAGATAAAACAAATAAGAACTTAACCTAACTTATGCCACAGTATAAATATATGTTGTTCCTTTGCCGTTAGAATATTGTACAATTTAGGGTGCAAGTTCGTATTTTTGATAAACAATACGTATTTTTGTTTAGTAAATCATATATTTATCCGTTGTACGAACCACATTTTTGGTATGAATTTGATAATAGAACCGACTTCATATAAATCCTTAAAAATAAAATTTACCTAGCACTTAGTAAAACGTATTTTGATTTATCAGATTTTATTCAATATCATATTGAAGTCGGCGCCAAGTAAACCCATAGGTTTAGGTAGGTATTATTAATGGCACCAACTTCAATATTATATTGAATAAAATTGGATAAATCCAAATACATATTACTATGTGCTAGGTAAATTTTATTTTTAAGGATTTATATGAAGTCGGTTCTATTTTTTATTTAAAAATTTTTATTTTTTTATTTTAAGTGACGGGTGGACCGAAGAGTATTTCTATCTAGGTGTAAAGTCATCAACACAATTCAATCAAGCCAATACACAAGCCAATACACTGCTGTAAATCGTTAAGGAATTCCGGTTCCATCATCAGATCGACTCCAGACCTTCATTAAATTTTAGTACATTAAAGCACTTAATCAAAAAGTTAACTAACGCACTAGTTGTCCCTACAATTTTCGGTGGTTGCCCTCGATTTCTCCTGAATTCCAGCATCAGATCCTGATACCCTGGATATGGGACCACCTCAGAAGTAGCTTCTTTCAAACAAAAAAAGAATTTTCAAAATCCATCCATAATTGGCACCGCTATCGCGTAACATACATACAAAAAAAAAAAACATAGCGTACGAATTGAGAACCTCCTCCTTTTTTGAAGTCGGTTAAAAAAAGGTTATCGCGTTTTGTGTAAAACTTTGATTCAGTTTTCTGGTATGCATTCAGTTAATTTGTGGAGTTACCTAGTGTGCAGAAAAATCCAATAGATAAAAATATCCCCTATCAATATATCCACGCTTACCACAGGTTGGTACAGTTGTTGCAAACCAAGAGTTATTTTCTTAGAATCCCAAATGATTATTTTTTATGGTGTTGATTAATGGCACTTGGTAGAACTTGCTGCACATATTGAAAAACGACACCATACCTATATTACTAGTAGAATTCATAAATCATTGTATGGCTGGTACGTTCTTGCTGACAAATGAATCAAGCCCATCGCACTTCATTACTTGACGTGGGTTTCTCTCAATTTGGGAGAGTGAAACTTCCTATAGGTATAACTGACCATACGCTGACCACAGGTTGGTATAGTTTTAAATACAAACTGAACCAATAGTTATTTTCTTACAATCCCAAACGCTTCTGAATATACCATACCTTTACAGTATAATCCATAAATCATTGTAAGGCATGTTCTCGCTGACAAATGCAAACATATGCGGGAACAAATAACGAACGAAGATATTCACGTCATATATCCACGTCCTGACGAAATGGGCACCAGGTGTTATCCGCTGGCAATTTCATAATAGTTTAATTTACGTGCCCACCCGTCCGAAAAATGTAAATTGCACTGAACTTTTAAATTACAGCTTAAAATTGTCATTTCGTTCTTGGAAAATGCAGCATTGTTGCCGACATTCGATCTGTAATTGAACTATTATAATTTGTATTCTCAATTGTTGGCGTTCTTTGAAACTTATTGTAAAACATCATGAATATCAAACGCTCTTGTACTTATATTTTACTATGCTTATTTGGTTTAACCAGTGCATTATCAATAGGCGTTCATTTTCTTTACTTTCTAAATATCCCTGTGTGTGTATTGAAATCACGAACCCTGATTATTGTAATTACCCGATTTGAAGTACAGAAAATGTAACCACTAGACCAAGCTAGATCAAAAGAGCGTTTCTCCGCCGAACTATAAAAACTTGGAACGACCTGCCCGCAGAAGTGTTTCCCTATCTTACAATCCCGTTGTCTTCAAGCGGAAAGTAAAGAGACACATCACAGAGTCGTCAACTCGAGGGCCACTGTCAGAAGTCTTACGGACCGTGAAAATTTTGTAAAATTTTCGCTGGTGTACCCCAAGGCTGCGTTCTCTCTCCTTTGCTCTTCTCAATTTTTATTAACTCCATTTCAACTCATATTTCTTCTTCCTACCACTTATATGCAGATGACTTGCGAATTTACTGTCAGGCACCTCTTCAACAAATATCGGAAGCAATCCAGTCGTTAAACAGGGACCTAAGTCAAATAAGTAACTGGAGTCGCGCTTATGGCCTTAAGGTGAATCCGACGAAAACACAGGTGTCAATCGTGGGCAGCTCCAGAACCACATCCAAAATAGAGTGGACTAGTATCCCACCAGTGGTTTTTGAGAGTAGTATTATTCCTATCAGTGATAAGGTTAAGAACTTGGGTGTGTATATCGATTCTTCATTATCATGGGACACGCAGATTCAAGAAGTGAGTCGAAAGATGTTTGCGTCTGTAGGATCGTTAAGAAGGTTACAAAACCTTCTGCCCATGCCTACCAAAATTGCGCTTGCAAGCGCGTTACTGTTATCCATATTAAATTATGCAGATGTCAGCTATCCTGATCTCGCCGAAAACCAGCTAGACAAGCTTGAACGTCTTCAAAATGTCTGCATAAGGTTCGTTTTTGGCTTACGCAAATATGACCACGTTTCACAGTTTAGAACACAGCTTGAATGGTTACCAATACGACTTCGTCGGGATGCTCACATTCTTTCTCAATTATACAGTATATTATTTAACCCTTCTACTCCTTCCTATCTTAAGGAACGATTACAGTTCCTTCACGATACGCATGCGAAATGTCTGAGGTCATCACAAAACTTGAAACTAAAGATGCCATCTCACTCGTCTTCCTTTTACGACAAATCTTTCACTGTAAAGGCCATTCGACTTTGGAATAAACTTCCTGTTGAAATTAGACGAGCGCAGACTATAACTAGATTTAAGATAATGGTAAAGGAACACTATTTATCAATGTAGAGTAATATGCATGAATGTGTATGTATGTGTACTGTATATGTATTTATGTATGTATGTAATGTATGTATGTATGAATGTATGTAAGTATGTAAGTGTATTGAGTATAATATATTTATAATAATTATATACATAGCATACAATATGTATTTATTTATTTATGATGTAGGTTATAAGTAGGTAGATAGAATTGTTTATTTATTTAAAAGTACGCCAAACAACTACCTTTCATTACCTTAACGTCTATCCACCTTCATGAGCGAGACCTTTTGGCCGAAGGGTGTAGTATACCGACGCTTCCGAGGAAGAATAAACTACACCACGCAGCGCAGCACAACGGCGCCGTCGATTATTCGTGTGCATAATTAATAAGTTATAGTTTAAGTTTTTCAATTATGTATTAGTATATTAAGTACTTTTATTTGTGTAATGTTATGTTATGGGCCATGTTGCCTGAAATAAATCTTTATTATTATTATGTCTCTTCTTTTCTCGGGTATCTTCTTTTTTTTTATTGAAGATACCCGGTCTTTTGGTAGGCTTACATGGGGACATATTGGTCCAACACGCAGAGGCCCTTTGAGATTTTTAATGTATTGGGAAATGGGACCCCCACTGCAGACAATTCACAACCGCCTTATGTAGAAGAACGGCAATGGACTGCCTACAATGGGAGCTAAACTATTGTAAAATATGCTAACTACAAAATGGGCTATTGAATTGGGGGTTAAAATGGACTGGGTGATTTGATCTATGAATGAAGACGGCGTCTGCCATTTCAATATCTTATTATTAAAACATTGGCAGACGGTGACTCGCCAACTCACTAGATGGGCTCCCTATACAATCGCCATAGGCTCGTAGGCCTGTAAGGCGACAGAGGGCAACACCGGTGTAAGCGGCTAGGGGTGTCGAGCGGTGCGGCGCCGGTTTCGCCATCGCGGGTCAGACCCGGAGCGGGTTTCCCCGTAGTTATGCCCTTGTAAATGACACTTCCACCCCCGAGCATATAGCTCTGGCTTCCTCCCTCTGACCAGCCAATTAAGGAAAGCCAGAGTTGAGATTTGCTGCACTCCCGGGAGTAACGTCTCCCGTTAGCCCATTAAATGCTAACTGGTCGAGGAGCGTAACAAAACTCTGAGGAATCGGGACCGATGTGTAGCCACGCACATTCAGCTCGCCACAAGCTGCCCTGCGGATGTGTGCTTTTCTATAACCTTGTGAGATATTTTTTGTTGATCTCAAAAAGTGGATGACTCAAAAAGCAAATCTACTATGCCCTCATAGGGATGCGTTAATCCTATGAAAAGACAACGACTGTCTATTATTATTATTATTATTAAACCAACTTTCTCCATCCAAAGGTTGCCTGGTAGAAATCGCTTTAAGTGATAAGGCCGCCCATTGTACCTGCCTCTTGTACGCAATCTATGTACTATATTTATATTTACATGGTGTACAATAAAGTATATAATAAATAAATAAATAAATAAAATGGCCCCGAATCGCTAGATTTTCCGTGACTTTCCATCAAGAATTTCCAATAAAAGCTGCAGGTGAAGAACCTTCTTACTACTTACTTACTTACTACGCCTTGTCAGAAAGCAATAATAATTTACAATCTATCGGAAAAAAAAATCAAATTTCAACTGCCTATCAGCCATTTGAGAAGGACGTCAAGCTTAGTATGTTAGATAAAACAGGAGAATCTTTAAACTGAGTTTCATTTAGCAAATTATATTTCAGTTCAATCCGAAATTTCCACTAATATTCTATTGGTGTTCCCGCGGAATACGCCCATAAGAGTACAAATTGTCACCACCCTGCGGGTCAGACTCCCACTTGTCCTAGAATGTCCGGATTCAGTGCTTTTTGAAATAGTTTTTTTCTTGATAATTAGTATTTTTGCAATAGATTTTTTCTAGATAATTTACTATTTTACATAGACTTCGATTTTGACCGAGTTATAACGAAATATTCTTTAAGAAGAGGCGCTACAGTTCAAGATTATGCAGTATAATCTTGAATCGTAGCGTCAATTATATGTACCTATAATTTATTTACTACTTAATCAAGTAAGTAATCCATCACATAAACAACAGCATAGTCTGAGGGATTTGTGTTTAATCTGTTCAAATATATCCGCATTTGAACACTCAACTATACCCAAGGGAGGCCTGAAAGTTTATACTAAGAACCTACTGTACAACCAATTAACTCAGTAAATCCTATGCAATTTAAGGTATCTGCTTGCCAAAGTGTAGTTTTAACACATCTAAATCAACCCATATTTTATTGTGAATTATGAAGAGCACTAGCTGCGTCTCATAGCTTTGCTTGTGAATCATGTAATACGAACTTCAAATCTCTTATTGAACCAGTAGGTACATTACAAAGAAGTGTAGAAATCTGCCAGGTTTGTTTAGATTTCTAGGTTCTTTAAAAACGGGCTTAGAAGGTTCTTACAGGGTCGGCAGCGAGGGTAGTATCTCTGGTGTTGCAAAAGTCAATAGATTACGGTGACCACTTTCCATCAGGTGGGCCGTATGCTTATCTGCCACTTAGAAATATAAGAAATAATAACAATTATGATTACTGCTCCACTCTCTTCTTAGGTAATAACGTGATAGTACAGCATACACAACGCTACTTCAGAATAAGGGAGGTTTTGAATATTAAAAGATTTTTTAAGATAGGTAGAACAGTGTCTAATTTAACCTACAACAAACGAATTTTCTACATTAGCATAGATCATGAATGCATTAAAACGTTTTATTATACTAAATTTCCTTTAAAATGTAAGCTCGCTTATTAACCTAAATGATGCAGCGGTAAATGTATAAAGGAGTTATGACTGGGGTACTTACCGACAATTGCAAGGAAATGAGGCGTACATTCAAGACATTTTGTGTGGACACATCGCTCACTGTAAACCTACAAAACCCGTTTAATGACGTTATGGAGTTCATACTGCAGTTGAAGTTTTACTTGAAGTATCATTTAAGTGACTAGCGTATGAATGTTCGTACTCATAAAAGCTAAATACAGAAGGTTAATGATTACAACGTATTGTTATCTTTTCCTTTTCAACTCTGTTCTTGTGAATAGAGGAGTATACCTCTAGAGGGTAATGAGAGGGAAGTTTGAATACAAATTTAGTTTATTTAGTTGTTTTTTGTTTTTGGCATTTTTTCTAAAATAAAAAAAAAATCTAAAATAAAAGTAGCCTAAGTTACTCGTTATTACATACGCTATCTGCCAGTGAAAGTCCCGTCCAAATCGGTTTAGCTGTTCCAGAGATTAGCTGGAACAAACAGACAGACAGACAAATTTTTTTAAAATATAATATATTTTGATATGTGTACCGTATATAGGTACATTTATATGCATGTAGTAGAAAGTGGTTATTTTAATATTACAAACAGACACTCCAATTTTATTTATTTGTATAGATGCAGTTATTTTGTCCGAAAAATGAAGTAGCTTGGATTATCAACTCATCTCCAACTTAAAAATGCGAACTCGGTGAGTTCGAATTTTCAAGTTGGAGATGAGTTGATTCCTATTTGTCCGATAAATTTGAAATTTAGTGTCGGATGTAACTGTAATTAATGTTATCGCTACGTCGAAGTCATGCTGCGAAGACTAATGAAGTAACTAGCTAATTCCCGCGGTTCCGCCCGCGTGTCAAAGTTTTCCCGTAGGTACCCATTTCCAAGCCTATGTCCTGTTTTGATGTATAAGCTATTCTACTGAAAAGTTTAATTAGAATTCGTTCAATAGTTTTCAATTGCAAGAGTTACAAACACTTATCGATGAAAATTTTCGCGTTTATAATATTAGTGTGATATTTTATTTAGGAAAGAAAACAATTAAAATAATAATTAGTTTCTATGTAGTTTACCTACACAACTAAAAAAATTCTGGTGTAACTTAAGGCTTAATTAAAATTGCAGATAAGTATGTACCTATTACGAGTATAATTTATTTTTTGTGAGATTATGGCTCGATCTAACTAGAGACGTCACGCGGCTTCACTCGCATAGTTTCCGTTCCCGTGGGAATGCGTGAATAAAATATAGCTTATGTTACCCGGGGATATTGTAGCTTTCCAACAATAAAATACGGTTTATTAGTTTTGGAGTCTATTAAATGCAAGCAAACAAACAACCAAATTTTATTTCTTTTTCATAATGTAGTACCTATAGTTTAAAGAAATAGACAACACAAATGTACTCAGACTACTTATTAGAATAGCAGTGAAATGAGGATAAGTGGCTCTCGATGAAACATTTCTCCGTAAGCTTCGAAAAAAGATGTCTCCTAGCCGGGACCCCTCCATGGGACCTGGAAGCGAGAGCCCTTGCGTCACTGTTCAGATGGCGCAAGGATGCGTGCAGATGCGTCTCGAGAAATCGAGGCCCAGCGGACCCTGCTCCACCAGGAAACCATGGAGACATGGAAGGTGCAACTTGAGCAACCAAAGGGGGGATTCGCCACAATCGCGGCCGTCAGACCGGTCATGGACGAGTGGCTGGAGAGAAGACACGGTGCTCTCTCCTACCGGTTGACACAGATGTTTGCCGGGCACGGTAGCTTCGGAAGGTATTTGTGGCGAAAACACCGGGAAACCACGGCCGAGTGTCAGCACTGCGAGGACCGCAGCGATGACACGGCGCTCCACACGCTGGTGGAGTGCACGGCGTGGGCACAACAGCGCCAGGTCCTCGTAGTGGGTCTGGGCGTGGACACTCTCTCGCTCGAGGCTATGGTGCGAGCCATGCTCTCCAGCGGGAGTAAGTGGGACTGCGCCGCCTCTTTCTGCGAGCAGGTCATGCTCGCGAAGGAGGCGGCGGGCCGGGTGCGGGAGAGAACTCTCCCACCCGAGTTCCACAGTCGGCGCCCCGGGCGCCGCCGACGTGTCTTCGCCGAGGACTATCGGCCTCCATGACCGGGGGTCTGAGGACGGTGAGAGGGCCGCTCACCGTCCTTACAGAAGCAGGCCCATGACGGCAGCGTGACGTGAGCAACTCACGCACGCCCCCCCCTTTAGAAGCGGGGTCACACCCGAAACCCCCCATAGACGCGGGATTGCACCCGAACCACCGCCTGGGCGAGGCCGCATTGGCGGCCGTAGGTCTGTTGGGAGTCACGGGACATCCTTCCTGAGGGCTTACCCGGGGCTCTCAACCATAGGCTGTTAGGCGTGGCGTGAGGTTTTTTAGTCGGTAAGAGTCCGGCATAACATCCTATGAGGATTTTCCCTCACGTTAAACAAAAAAAAAAAAAAAAGCTTCGAAAAAAGTCAGCAAGTTCAGAAACTTATTCGTGAGTACAAAAAAATAAGAGCTGATTCCTAGAACATTAAACTTTGTAAATACATTCAGCACTCGTACAATTCCACAGAATTTCATACGATATCTACCAGCTGGAACGGTCTAAAATATGGTTAACTTGCCACGATTAACGAAAGAGAACTTTCTCCTTGTTAGAATTACATTATAACATTTCAGACAATATGTTATTAAAGCAAGAGATTGCGGTTTGAAGAAATTAAAAGTTACTTCAATGTAACTTTGAATGAATGAATTATAATGCTGCTTCAAACAACAATTCTTATTAAATATCCTGAATTGTTGGAAAAGTACTGTGAAGCGATGCAATTATACTAAAGTGGACGACATCGACAGGAAAGTGACATTGCTGTTTTTAGCATTTGAGAATAGGTAATAAATTGGTATTAAGGGTCCTTAGAACTTAAATGTAAGCTCTCCTTTGCTTTTTATGTCATCTCATAAAAATGAATAACAAAATTCGATTAATTTTTACTGTACTTGTTTGACTTAGACGGGTAAGAGTACAAATTGTCGCTACCCCAACACATCCTGAGGGTGTCGTAAGAGGCGACTAAGGGAACGCTTTTGCAAAAAGATCCAGTGCGTGGAGAAGGAAAACTCGAAATGAAACCCGGTTGTCAGTAAATTCACAATCGTTAAGCGAAGTTGAAGGCTAGAAAAATTGTAACTCTTGGTCGCGGCGACCTGCGCCTGTCCATTTTAAAGTGAAATGTAGGCGTATACTATGCCTCTACCTACCCTCTCGGGGATAAAGGCGTGGTTATGTGTATGTATGTACTTGACTTAGATAAAGGTTCCATTCTTTATTATACACTGGCATGTACAAGAACCAGTGGTACTAGATGAGAATAAAATGTCAACAACTGGTCTCACTGTTACTCGTTGCGAATCATATTCGCAACGAGTCACAGTGTGACCCGTTTTAGGGTGACTCGTTGAGAGTAATCCCATTTAAACACATTACTTGGCGACTGTACACTAGAAATCATTCGAGTGGTGAAGTTTTCCCAATCCATTTCCCACATAATTCTATTTCCCTGTAAGTCTTAACTCAGTGTTTCAGCTATTTGGCGTAGTATACCCTATATATGGGTATACTATATAGGTATAATACCGCACTAGCTGACTCTGGCAACCTCGTTTGCGTTAATTTGTTTATTCCTGTTCCGCTCCTATTCATTGTAGTGTGATGTTATATAGCTTTCCTCAATAAATCGACTAGTGAACCCTAAATTTTGAATTCCAACCAGTGGTCCCTGAAATCTAAGCGATCAAACAAACAACTCTTCAGCTTTATATTATAAGTATAGATACGAGTAATAGCTAATGTCGTCGGGCATTTGACAGGTAAAATTATGTAAAAATTACTGGGGATAGAGCGTAATTGAGTAACCAACATTTTTACAAACTTTAACATATACATTAGGGATTAGAAGGACTATTTTATTTGAGAGGACGCATAGCTGACGCTAGGGCCTTGTGATGTCACGTGGATAGTGTCACTCGTGATCCTTAAATAACAGTTACTCCAAAGAGGGCACTCTATAAAATCATTGCTGGAAACGTCCATTTATTCCGTTGTAAAACGCTGGTGCTTCAATGTATTACCGAAACTATTTATAGTGTTGATTAATGGCACTTGGTGGAAAATGAACATTATTTGTTGGATTTTTTGCCCTTCGAGAACAACTCACGTAGTTGCAGGAGGTGGAAGTTGCAGAGTAGTCACTTCCTTCGTCCCTTTTGCGGAAATAAGTTTCTTTTTACTAAGAGATAGGAGAGTACCTAGACCTAGAGAGACCTTGCAGTAGTGCTAGAGGTACACTATTAGCTATCAGCTTCTAAACGGATTGCTATTATTACGCATTACTTTCTCTATTAATAAAATATTATAGAAATCTGTCTTAAAGATTTACAAAAAATTTATACACTTAAATTTAAAATAGAAAGGTACCTTGTCCTAGAGCAGAGGTGTGCAAACAATATGCAAATTATATGGAAATCAGCGGTGGAAGTGAGAGGCATCGTGCGACAAATTACACACAAATCTACTCTCAACTCCATCCAACGTTTTGTTATTCATCTTATACTCTCATTAAGTCACAGTTGCTTACAAACATTTTACTGTGAAGGGCCGCTCCCAATTTATATGGTTTGAATAATTTTGACCTTAAGACGTCCCAAGGTTCCTAGAGGTCGCTATCATCTCTGTTTGTAAAAGGGTTTTTGTAAATCTGTAACAGGATCTCTTTTAGAGCTGATTTACTTACACATTCAAGAAATTAACGGTTCGCCCACTTATGTGTACTTAAGGCTTCCCATATTGCTAACGACCTAAACCATACGTCACTTCAGCTCTTCAACCAAAGAAATGTAGTCTTTTAAAGCTTATTTTAGTTGCAATTAGTAAAAACTCATACTTATTCAAAATCGAAGAATACATGGTTTGTCTTTTTCATACAACTTTGTTGTTGGCTCGGAGTTGATCCACAAATATCGGTAAACTAATTTAAATTTATCTTTTATTTTTTTTAGCTAAAATACAACTACACGTTTCATTTAAATTAATTGAGAGGAAATGTAAAGAGTTAGAAATTAACTTGACAAATTTAATTAGAAGCGGTGCATATGTTGTTGAGGAGGTCAGGGCAAAGTGTTTGTATTATAATTACCAAGTATTCTGTGGGATAGCAAATATAACTACGTGTTCAGTGCAATGCTTTTCCGTTCATTACCATTTCATTTCTGCGCCACTAATTATGCTCGGCCCGCTTGAGTGCGTTTCTCGACCAACGAGAATCGTTAAGCGCTCAATAGTTTCAAGCGTCGGTTATTAAGTTTGTTAATGGAATATTTTACAATTTTACGATATTCCAGGCTATGTATTTCGAATTTGTACATAATAACGAATCTATACATAGAATAAAATGATAGAAAAGTCAAAATTGTACATTGGAAATATTTAAAAAAAAATACTCGCTGGGTGTTCAACTTATGATACCGAAGCCGAATATATAGTTAGAAATGTTTTTGTCTGTTTGCTTTGCTTTGTCCGGAAGGATCTAGAAAAGTACTAAATAGATTTGATTCAAATTTTTCACAAATATTAACTAGGAGTAGGGTCTTTAAATAGGTAATATATTATCACGCTACATTTCCTAGGGGCTAAGCAGAGAGCAATCAAATTGTTGAGGCCGCCGCGCCGCTCTCACAGTCCCTACGACTTCTGACAGTGGTCTTCAAGAGTGCGACCTTGTGATGTGCATCTTCACGCTGCCCCGCTTCCGCCCAGAATTTTAAGGTCCATGTATGTATATTTTTTGTACCACTAAGGTGGCAGACAAGCATACGGCCCACCAGATGTCCTGGTGGTTTTATTTGTGTTAGATTACGTTGTGTGAGAATGTCCCAAAATAGCTGTCGGTATTTTATGATGCTTATTTTGTTAAATTTCATTAAAACGCATTTAGTAGTCTTTGGAAGGGTCTTCTCTCGTTTTCCATAAATTCATTTGCACTATTATTGTTTGCCATAATCATCCCCGATCATAATATTTACTTGCACTATTATCATTTATACTAATAACGTTTGCCTTAACAACTCAACAGTCATAACTTTTATTTGCCATAAAATGACTTTCTATAACAACATTTCTCATAATAATTAGTTTCCATAAGTAACACATCTCATAATCGACTCTTGACATAATCAAAATTTGATATAATTATGAAAATAATGTATAATATTGTAAGATCGAAATTAATTATCGTTGACACCCCGACTCAGTGCAATCCGACTCGGATAGGTTAGGTTAGAAGACTAAGGCGGGAGCGAAGCGAAGCGGAGCTCCCGCATTAGTCTTCGTGGTTTTTTATAAACCACCCAGAAGTAGCAGCCCCGCAATGCGGGGCTCCGTCGAGCTTAGTTAGCTAGAGACGCCATATGAGGTTTAGTTTTAGGTTTAATTGTTAATAAAAAATCTGTGTCGTATAAATTATCTTTATTTATATTATGGTGAATAAAAGTTATGGAAAATGGCATTATTGAAAACGAAAATTATGGCAAATACATTTATGGATTTAAATTATTATGACACTTGATCGATTATGACCAATGGAATTATTGAAAGTCATTTTATGTCATTTCACGATTATGGCAACTGAAGCGTTATATCTAATGAAATTATGGCAAATACCAGTATGGCATATGAAATTATGGCATTTTAAATTATGGCAAACATTAGTAAACCCTTTGGAAGACGAACTTCAACACTATTATTTTTCTTTTTTTGCTCTTAATACATACATACATACATATCATCACGCCTGTCTCCCATCGGGGTAGGCAGAGACTATGGCTTTCCACTTGCTACGATCCTGGCATACCACTTTTGCTTCTTCTACTTTCATAAGTGCTTTCATACATGCTCGTCGGTTAAGGGTACTCTTGACCTGGCCTTTTTCCAACAGATCTTTGATCTGGTCATCATGTGTACGCCGAGGTCGACCCCTACTAGTTTGCCCATTCATTCTCGCCTTATAAATCTGTTTAGTCAGTCTACTTTCATCCATCCTCTCGACATGTCCGAACCAGCTAAGCATCCCTTTTTCAATTTTCGTCACTACATCTTCAGTTATGCCACATTGTTTTCTAATTACGCTATTCCTTTCTTTGTCCATCAATTTCACTCCAGCTATACTTCGCAGACTTCTCATTTCCACTGCATTAACTTTACTTTCATGCTTCTTCTGCCACACCCAACTTTCACTACCATACATAAGTGTAGGGATAAGCACACCCCTATGCACAGCCACCCTTGCCTCCTTAGACACGTTTTGACTGCTCATGAAGGTGTACATCGCCCCATTCACTTGATTACCTGCCAAAATCTTCTCTCAATATCATAATCACACTTTCCATCTCTTGCAAATTTTGAACCCAAGTATACAAATTCATTCACCTGTTCCACTCTTTGCCCTTCAATAATGATGGGGCAATTCGTCATACATTCTTCTCTTTCAAACACCATTACTTTGGTCTTGCTTACATTAACTTTCATCCCTTTACCTTTTAGAGCCTCATGCATAATATTCACCATCAACTGCAACTCCTCCGCCGATGAAGCTAAGATCGCCTGATCGTCAGCATATAAGAGGCATTCGATGGTCATTTCATTCAGTTTTGATCCATACGTACTCTCTTGCAATTCTTGCAAACAACTGTCCATGTACAGGTTAAACAGCCACGGTGACGCTACACAACCCTGTCTCACACCCCTTTCTATATGAAAGAAGTCCGTGCAAGCACCGTTGATCCTGACACAAGCACTAGAGCCCTCATAAAGAGATTTCAGTGCCCGTATCAAGCTGCTGCTCACCCCGTACATGGACAATGTTGACCATAACTCATTCCTCGCCACTTTATCATAGGCCTTCTCCAGATCTACAAATATGCAATAGACCTTTTGACTCTTCGCCAAAACTTTTTCAACTATGCATGGTGGAGAAGACCTGATCCGTGCATCCCCTTCCTTTCATAAATCCTGCTTGAACATCCCACATTTTTCCTTCATTTTCATCCATCACTCTTTTTATCAACACTTTCGCATACAATTTACCGACAATGCTGAGCAGGCTTATGCCGCGGTAATTTCTGCACTCTTGCTGCGACCCTTTTCCTTTGTACAATGGTACAATGACAGCTTTGGACCATTCCTTTGGTACACTGCCGCTCCGCAAGCAAAGGTTAAAAAGGCGGTACAGCTGGTCAATCACCACGCCACGTCCTGCTTTCAACATCTCAACGGAAACCCTATCAATCCCAGCAGCCTTTCCTAGTTTCATACTGTTCAATGCTTTCATAATTTCTTCCATACTTATCTCGCTTTCATTCCCATTTTCATTCATTTCACAAAAACGAGTTTGCACTTGTGTATCCTCTTTATCAAATAAACTTTCAAAATACTCCTTCCATATTTTTAGCACACACTCTTCTCCTTTAACAAAACTTCCGTCCTGGTTTCTGCTATTATTGAGCGACGACGTGGTCTGTTGACCCCTTACCGCTCTTATGGACTTCCAAAAGAATTTTATATTCTGTTGGAAGTCATCAGATAACCTTTTATCAAATTCATCTCTATCATTCTCCTTCTTTCTTTCTAATACCTCTTTTGCCACACGCTTATACCTTTTATACTCATCTTTGACCATTCTTACATCATCATCTTTTGCCTTCTGCATTCTTTGATTGGCCTTTGCGGCCAGCCAGTCCAACCATACTTTCTTCTTCTCAGACAACGCTTTAAGGACTTCTGCGCTCGTTCTTTTTAACTTACATCCTTGCCTCCTCTTGCTTACACCACACACTTCAATCGCAACTTCCACGAGTCCTTCCCTAATCAGCTTCCATAAATCTTCAACCTCACATACTTCATCTGAATCCTTAAACTTTTTACTCAGTTCGCTTACAAATTCCTCTTTTATATCCGTCACTTGCAAATTCTCAACTTTTATGCGTTCCAGTACACTAACAGGTTCGCGTACACGGCGCCGCCACCGCTGAAACAGACCCCTTACTCGGCTGACAACCAAGAAGTGGTCTGTGTCGATCCCAGCACCGCGGTATGCCCGAGTGTCTAGTACTTTCTTTCTGATCCTTTCGTCTACAATCACAAAGTTAATCATGCTCCTCTGACTTCCTTCTTGTCTCGTAAACAAATGGATATCTTTGTGGTGAAACAAGGTGTTAGTTACCACAAGGTTCCTCTCCAAACATACTTCAAGCAAACTTTTTCCATTTTCATTCACTCGCTCATCACCAAACTTTCCCAATACTCTTTCATATCCATCACGCTTGACTCCAACCCACCCATTAAAATCGCCTAACATAACTATCTTCTCATTTTGTTTACACTTACTCAAAACATCACTCATACTCTCCTAAAATGCCTGCCTCTCACTTTGGTCTCGTGAAGCTCGGCGCCACCGCGCATCTTGCGGAGCATAAACTAAAACAAAGATACGGGTAAGTCCGACCTTCAGCCTCAACCAAAGGAGTCTTGGGCTTAAACATTCATATTCTGTTACACATTCATTCATTCTCGCTGACAGTACTACACCAACGCCCTGACACGCTTTCCTGGTTTCAGTCACACCCGACCAGTAGGCTGTGTAGGGTCCCTGTCTGGTGGTGTCACATCCTTTCCTCTTTGTCTCATTCACGCACAGAATATCGAGTCGTCTCTCTTTCATCATCTTGCATACTTCCTCAATTTTGTCCATCATACCTCCTCTTACATTCAACGTAGCAAAGTGGCTATCCCCAGTCCACTTTTCGCCTCGATGGGAAACGAGACGTGATGGGTTGCGAAACACATTGCCACCATTTTGGATTTTATATTTGGTTTTGTCCATTGCGTTCCCACGAAAAGCAAGGGAAAATAAAGTCCACCTAGACAGAGCCCCGCATGTCTAAGTAAGGCTAGCCTTCTTCTGGGGTCGCCCGGCCCCAGGGCAATTGGCACGCTAATACTAGGCTCGCCCCTAGTCACGCAGCACATACGCACGGCAACGTTGGCTTGGCGGAGAGAGGATGGGAAGAGGATGGGATAGGAAAAGGATTAGAGGACAGGAATAGAGTCGAGGTAGGAGAGGAATGAGGATAAGGTATAACATCTATCTAATCCTTCTGTATTTCAAACCTTACAATAACCAGCAGTAAAGCATTGTAATCTAGTGATTAATTTCTCCACGACTGGAATACAAACTCATATTTTATCATAAAATTAGCACAATAAGGTTACCAAGAAAGATTTATTAAAAGTCTAGTAAACGAAACATGCCTTACATTTGCATAATTTTCTGAAACGCAACTCATATTTTTCTTTGATGCGGACCAAAAAAATAATACAGGAGTATGTAAACGACTTCAGAATATAAATCATTTACATTCACAGAAATGAGTTCACGCCGCCATGGTATAAAAAAGTTGCGTAAGTAAGTATAAAAATAAAATAAAATTCAAGCCTGGTAGAAACGTTATAAACTTGTTTATTGTATTTGGATTCCAAAAATTTCGATAATTCTAGGTCTATATTAATATTATAAATAAATCTGAAGAGTTTGTTTGTTTGTTTCAACACTAAGATCTTAAAACACTACGGGGTTGCATTTCAAAAAAATTTTCACAGTTTCGTAATTCATTTATTGAGGATGGCTATGGGTTATATGAAATGTTATTATTAGTATTATAACATTTCATTTACAAGTTAACTAGCTAACCAGCTCAACTTCGTTTACGTTATAGCTTAGATACCAACTGCAGCGCCATCTACCGGGCTGATTTGTGAATCTAAACCATCCAAGGCGCCACCCAAACGCATACAAAAAAACGTCGCTGCGCCTGACAAGTTCCATATGTGATTTTTACTAGGGTTTGGGAAACTAAAAAAAAACATGTTTTTTCAAACATTGTGTAATTAATCACAAATCTGTAAATGCAGTATCATGGAAACTTGTTTTTTACATAATTAAGAAATACATTTGTAATGCAATGTTGCACATATTTGAAGACATAATTTTTTTTTTCTCTAAATCTGCACATACCTGTTTTGGCACTGTGCATGCAAATTATTCATGTGCCATTTTCATGCACATAAGGGATAATGTTAACATAGTTTTTTTCATCAACTAGTCTATTATGTGTCATTTTGGTAATAAAAATTCAGTGTGCTACTTAAATTGTTACAATTATTGGTCAGTCTTTCAGTAATGTATCAGTATTAAATAAGACTTCATTTCTTGATCGTAAAAGTTAAATTACAAATATGTTAAAATACCTAAATGTCACAATAAAAACTCCTCTATACAGCCCTTAATCCACTTACACCAGCCCTATGCAGAGTGCAGAACAAAATAGGTGGAGCTTAAACTTTTGAATAATTACGTACAATCTTATGTCTGTGGAAACCGTGCTCATTTTTATGCATATTCTTAATTAGGTAATCATATTAGCCTATGGCAGTTCAATGCTGAACGTAGGCCTCTCCCAAATTACGCTAGAACATACGGTCCTGCCTCTTCCGCATCCAGTCACTCTCTGCCACCTTTTCAGGCGGTCGGGCCATCAGGAGGGGGGTTGTCCTATCCTACGTTCACGAAGCTCAGTCTCCTTTTCAGAACACGTTTGCGCCAACGGCCATCGTTTCTTTTATAGCTGTGTAGCTACCATCAAAACGCATGCTTTGAGAGCGATGTCGAATACTCTAGTTCTCTGACGGATAACATCGTTTCAAATTAGGTTTCACGGTAGGTAGATACATGGACAACCGCAAGCCTCGATCCTCTGACGTGGACTAGTCCCTGCATGACGTTCTCATTGAGCATGATCTTGATTTTATCCAAGGTAGGTCGTTTTTTACGGCAAGGCGATTTGTGACGCTATTCTCAAGAACCACTTGTAAACGTGGCTCACACACAAGTGACATGGGGGTCTTGTCACCGTTTTTGAAGATCAGAGTCACCTCACTCAAAACGATTTCCACCTGTCAATCACAAAGTCATCACTTTTTGTCCGTTATGATAAAGACTTTCTCATTAATTGTGACTTCATCGAGGCTTCACCAAATCTACTTTCTATGAAGCCTCATATTTAAGAAAGAATTCACAAAGAAGTGACCCTGTGATTCGAGGGAAACTCGACAAGTATGTGCCCCGGTCATTCGCCGTATCACGGTTTTGCCGCAATCTTGTACCTCCCACTTTGGCGTTGAAATCCCCCATTAAAGTTTTAGAGAGCCTTGGCCAGTGCCTTGTAATATCTTAGCTATGTCCTCGTACACGGCCTCGATTGCCCGTTCTGTGCTTCTCGAGGCAGGGGCAAACACCTGTATCACATTTAGGGAGCACCTGTCGGTGAGTTTCAGTATTAGATATGCTACCCGACAAGATACACTGCTGACTTTCACATCACTGCTAATGAGGTACTTTTTCACCATAAAATCGACACCAACACCACCGGAAGTCCTTACATCACTCTGCAAAAAATAAGCACGCACAAGACTAGTATGTTTTATACGACTCAGTTCTACCTCGAGTTTGATGAGATGCTCGTTCAGCTGTGGAGTGTACCTAAAGTGCGTCGTTGTACGGAGCCAGGATCAGTTGTGAATGAAAGTCTGTCTTAGCCCGGAATTTCTTTGCACTTCCCTTAAGCCGTTGTTCCGACGGCTACCGTGACCGGAACAGCGGAAGTGCAGGGAACTGGGAGCCGTTTCTTTTTATAAGCTTTTGTATTAGTAGGTGTTTTGGGCCATACTATACGACGGTGACGTTGACTAGACGGCTTAGTACAGTGCTTTGAGTCTATTTCCGTCCTTCTTTTCGTCATGACTTCATTCGTTGATTGGCAGGAGCACCACTCGCAGGTGAGACCGGACTGGGTCCAATGTTGTGAGTAGGACTCTATCCACACCAAAACTTATCAAATAAATAGCACATTACTTAAGAATTTCGACACATTTTCTTTTTAATTCTAATTAAAATGATGGTTTGCGTCACCTTAGACCATGTTTGTCACCAGCGTGAGTAAGTGGGACTGCGCCGCCTCTTTCTGTGAGCAGGTTATGCTCGGGAAAGAGGCGGCGGGGCGAGCACCCGAGTTCCGCAGACACGTGTCTTCGCAAAAGACTATCGGCCTCCATGATCGAGGGCCTGAGGACGGTGTGAGAGCTGCTCACCGTCCTTACAGAAGCCAGCCCATGATGGCAGCGTGACGTGAGAGATTCGGAGGGATCACACCAGAAACCCCGCAGAGACGCGGGATAGAACCCAAACCACCCCTGGGCGCAGCTGCAGTGGTGGCCGTAGGTATGTTGGGAGTCCGTGGACATCTTCCCGAGGGCTTACTCGGGGCTCCCGACCATAGGCTGTTGGGCGTTGCGTGAGGTTTTTTAGTCGGTAAGAGTTCGGCATAGCATCCTCTGAGGATTTTCCCTCGAGTAAAAAAAAAAATAAATGGCCGTACATTCCGATTGCCGGGGTGTTTTCTAACATACGTTTGCTAAATAGGGATCTGTACTCCAGGAATTGTCAAATTTATAAATACTTTTCCAGGAATTGTCAAATTTTTTGCAATATTGGCAGGATCTCATATTTTTTTTCTTTTTTTATATTCAGCTCGCCAAATTGACGTCGCCACCAGCCTGATGGTAAGAAAGCAGTGGCGCATCTAGCGATTGTGGGCCACTTCATATTATTATATCTCATATTCCATATGTGCGAGTTGTTTGCACATCACGGTTTTTTTTTCAATGTTTAAAACACATACGCAATATGGCAAAATCGGTTCTAAGCTAAATATTACAAAACGGATTTCACTAGGACATGTAGATTTAAACGGAGATTATAATTATGCAAAAATGCACATATGGAACTTGTCAAGCGCAACGACGAAAATTCATTCAAATCTGTCCAGCCATTTAGGAGGAGTTCAGTGGCAGACACACGTACAGTTGAATTTTATATATAAATCAAGATATATAACGATTAATGTTCAGAAGCCCTTCATTATAAGGTAGGTACCAACTAAAGCGCAGATAAAATCACGTTTTGACTCCAGATCTTTCTTTTTAAATTTCATCTTATAATCAAGCCTTGACTTACTGTTCCATTAAAGAATGAATATTTTATTATTTGAATATAGAACTAAAAACTGGCCAAGTACGAGTTGGTTCGTGCACGAAAGATTCCGAGCCAAAAACCGGCTAATAAATTGTTGCTTGTACATAATGAGAGCCCCCCTATTTTTTTGTTTTTAGTATTTGTGGCTGTAACGGCAACAGAAATAGGTACATAATCTATGAAAACTTCAGGTCTCTAGCTATCACCGTTCATGAGATACAGCCTTGTGACCGACAGACAGACGAACAGTGATGTTCTTAGAACAGTTTTTACCCATTAGATAGAAAACCTTTAAACGGGGAATATGAAAAAAAATTCGCAGTAAATATAAAATTTTACCTGAGCATAAAGTAGGTACAGTGTAATGTTTAGAAGCACCTAACTTAAAATTATAATTTTGACCCATTTGTACAATAAATCTACAACTAACAGTTCTATTCATAATATAAAATCGACTAACAGCTTCCCACCTCGTATAACTTTGTTTCTTTGAATGCATCTTTTCTTATTTTATTAGTGACTTTTAATTTTTTTTTCATCTCTATAAATGATGCTATATAACCTGTAGCTTGGTTGGAAAGAATTTGTCATCAAAACGACTTCATCTTTAACTGGTATTACCTGTGGAACAATATTTTAGTTTGAGGGAACCTTTCAATGCATCATAGACAACCGCACTGAAATCGGTCACAAAATTGTAAGAATCTTACTATAAGCGAAAGTATGTGAGTGTGGATGTTTGTTACTCTTTCACACTCGAACGGCTGAACGGATTTGGCTGAAATTTGGTACAGGGAGACATTATAGTCTGAAATAACATATAGGCTACTCTTTATCTCGGAATAAGTTCCTATGGGAAGCGGGAACGGGCACAAAATTTACGCGGGCGAAGCTGCTGGCATCAACTAGTTTTAAAATAAATATGCACTGGCTGAAAACTTCAACTATTTGAATAATAAATGTAAACGTTTGTTGTATAGTTCATCTCTAAACCCCGGAAACTGGCGTAGTACCAAATTTCTCTTTTGGGAACTATCTGTCGACCGTACAATGTACGTGAAATCGTCGCAGGAAAACACAAGCTTTTATGCAGTTTGTATTACAATTTGTGTTTCTAACAAAATGTATTTACAATGAAAAGTATTTATATATTTCACAATTCCTGGAGTACAGATCCCTATTTGGCAAACGTATGTTAGAAAACACCCCGACAATAGGAATGTACGGCCTATAGAAGTTCGCCAAGAGCGACTGGATACAGAAAAGGCAGAACCGTGTGTCTTATTGAAAAATGTACCTATCTAGTGCCTGCTTTTTAAATGATATATGTCTTGTTCGTCAACAGACAATAACTGTAAAACTGATGGTACTCTTTTAGTACATAGTAGATTTTGGATGTGTGCCTTCACATTCAAAATCTATTATGTGTACCTACTCATTACTTTTCTTTTTAATGTGCACCAAATAAAACAATATTCGAAGAGGTAGGATCCAGTTGTCTTAAGAGGTTACAGAACCTACTCTAAAAATGACTGTCTACTCCTACAAAATAAAAAAGTGTGTATAATTCACCTGGATATGAAATAAAACGGAAGTACGGAAGGAAAATCCGATAAATGTCCATCATGTGTAACGTACATTTTATCCGGACAGGTTCAGTTATGTCATCTCAATTCTACGGGACCAAGCCTCGCTTTGGTTAGGTTAGTGTATTTCGGCGATACAAAATATTGGCATTTCTGTTTTAGATAAGAGTGCTCGTAGTGACACGTCACTCATAAATTGGAACAGGAAAAGCAATAGAGGTACTTACATTTTTATGGCCTCTGATTAGTGACAGGCACAGAGCATCGCGCGCCTCTACAGAGGGAGGGGCCAAAGCTTTCAAACCCCCTCTGGCAATAATGTGACACATAATGTGACATATCGACGACAAAAAGTGATTTCCCCCCGCCACCCGCAAAATATGACAGAAAATTTTGTATCGAGCAATCGTTCTATGCCGTCTCCCCTCAGACAGTTCGCGTTGCTCTATGGTGACAGGAGATGTCTAATGCTTAGAATAAGATGTGGAGGATTTTCTATTAATTTGTTAAGAATTTCTATTCAACATTTTTTAAATTGATAAGAATCTTAAATTACCAAGTAGGACATAATTCTATTCACAGCTTGCCATGCCATACTTGCTTCGAATAGATATTTGCCCTCCATTTTAAACCCTTATGAATGGAATTTTGAAAACGATATCTAAATTTGTGCGTACATCATAATATTATGGCTTGGTTTACGTTAGCCCTGGCTATTTTTACAATTTGTAAGTATATAAGATTTTTTTTATTTGTTTATATGAGTAAATAGATATCTAGTACGCAAAAAAAAAATTGATAGATATATAGTACGCTTTGGAAGTGATATGATTTTCCGGTCTAGGTTTCCTCAAACGTCTACACTATGGACTTCTTCAAAAGCAGTCTCTGAAGACTATTAGAAGCTCGTCAGCGCGACTGTAATACTGAAATGTAATCAGTACCTAACGCATGGGGTCGATCGTTGATTTTATCGGTGAAAATCAAGTTCAAGTAAAAAATATATTCAAAATCAACTAATGCTAGTACCTGTACTTTAAAAGACATTGAAGCTTTCCAAGATTGTTCTTTTTCGATTATCACAACTTGAGGACACAGGTGTTCTTAAGTAGCCATAATGTTCTAACCCCCTATTAAATCAATTTGCTGGCCTATTAACCCTACATTCGTGAAAAATATATAAAGCTCTTTTCAAGTCTCGCTACGTATATAGCGTCTTTAATGTTAGCTTACAAAAAATTCTAAGTATCCTAAAGTTATTCGTTTATAAGATTTACTTTGAGATTTTTGAGTCTAACATTTAAAGTACCTTTATAGGTAACCGTGTACTTTTGAATGTTGTTATAACTTTTGGCATCCCAAAATGTATCAAATCAAGTCAAATTGATTGATGCATAGTTCCAATACGAATTTCAATCGGATACAAATGGAGAGACTATTACTCACTGACTTGTAAAGTTTACTGCGGCGACCCGCTGTTAAAAATTATCAAACCACCTTCGACCTTTAATATCTGCCATGTTATTGACAACCAGGGCCAAAGGCATAACGTGCTTTCCAAAGCACAAAATTGCTCGTAAATGGAAATGTCGCAAAATGGTCACCCAACCGAGGACCAGCCGGAAGAACAGTGAGTTCGCGGGGTCACGACGTCACGAGCGCTACATCTGTGAAAGGTGAAATTTTCTTTCATGAAATGTTCATAAATAACCGTTTGGTAGGTAAATTAATGGACCATACACCTGCTTCTAATATAAATAAGCGGTACGATTGTAAATTTTATTCTAAGAATAGGTAGAGCAGAATAGAATAAATCAAATTGAAAACTCAAATATAGAAGATATATCTCCCAGTTCACTTGAAGAGCCCAGACTGAAATTTACATCAATTATTTATCTAGGCTTGTACAATTTTGATACATTGCATACAGTAGGTACCCGTAAAATAAAGCCTTATTCAATGTAGTCTTTGTTTTAATAAAGATAAAATAAGGAAAACTCGAGATAAAAGCTTTCTTTCCCAGATTAATGTATTTAGTGAGCATTAGCCTACCTTTGCATGTTTTATTAACAACTAATGCATTATTCTTATACAGACTTAAGGCTTCCCATATTGCTAAACACCTTGACTATACAGTACTTGGATTCCTCAGACAAAGAAATATGATTCATATAGTAAGAAATCACACTTTTTTTTTTTTTTAACGTTAGGGAAAATCCTCATAGAATGTTATGCCGGACTCTTACCGACTAAAAAACCTCATGCCACGCCTAACAGCCCATGGTTGAGAGCCCCGGGTAAGCCCTCAGAAAGGATGTCCCGTGACTCCCAACAGACCTACGGCCGCCAATGCGGCCTCGCCCAGGGGGTGGTTCGGGTGCAACCCCGCGTCTATGGGGGGTTTCGGGTGTGACCCCGCTTCTAAGGGGTGGGGCGTGCGTGAGTTGATCACGTCACGCTGCCGTCATGGGCCTGCTTCTGTAAAGACGGTGAGCGGCCCTCTCACCGTCCTCAGACCCCCGGTCATGGAGGCCGATAGTCCTCGGCGAAGACACGTCGGCGGCGCCCAGGGCGCCGACTGCGGAACTCGGGTGGGAGAGTTCTCTCCCGCACCCGGCCCGCCGCCTCGTTCGCGAGCATGACCTGCTCGCAGAAAGAGGCGGCGCAGTCCCACTTACTCCCGCTGGAGAACATGGCTCGCACCATGGCCTCGAGCGAGAGAGCGTCCACGCCCAGACCCACTACGAGGACCTGGCGCTGTTGTGCCCACGCCGTGCACTCCACCAGAGTGTGGAGCGCCGTGTCATCGCTGCGGTCCTCGCAGTGCTGACACTCGGCCGTGGTTTCCCGGTGTTTTCGCCACAGATACCTACCGAAGCTACCGTGCCCGGCAAGTATCTGTGTCAACCGGTAGGAGAGAGCACCGTGTCTTCTCTCCAGCCACTCGTCCATGCCCGGTCTGACGGCCGCGATTGTGGCGAATCCCCCCTTTGGTTGCTCAAGTCGCACCTTCCATGTCTCCATGGTTTCCTGGTGGAGCAGGGTCCGCTGGGCCTCGATTTCTCGAGACGCATGCCTTTGGCCCCGCTTCAGCGCCTCATTGCGCCATCTGAACAGTGACGCAAGGGTTCTCGCTTCCAGGTCCCATGGAGGGGTCCCGGCTAGGAGACATGCCGCCTCACCGCCTCACCGGAGATCGTGCGGTATCCTCTTAAAGGAACTCACACTAATTCAAAATCGAAGAAAACTAAATCAAAGATAAACGTTTTCACCAAATTTGGATATAAGTACATACTTATTATAATTATTATCATTGATAAAAAAATGACATAAAATGCATTCGTCCAAACAATTTGATCAATAAATAGTTTAAAGCAAACTATATTTTACTAAACAAAAATGATATAAATAATTTAATACATATCATTTGTGTCCACTTATGCCAGTAATAAATGGTTTCGTTTGTACCTCCTATTTGTTATTTTTTGAGCAGGCCTTCGATAAAATGTTTAAGGCGGAGGCCTTAAACATTTTATCGAAGGCCCTATTACTAACAGTACCTGAAATTCTTACAACTTCTATAAATTTAGCTCCATAAAATGTTAAAATTTCTTTGTCAGGGGCTGTTTATATTAAAAGGGTATGTTACTCAAAGATTTCCAGTTTCTAGGTGTGTGAAGAATTTGATAATTTTATTAAAATAGATTAGTAACAATTTGAAATATCTAGAATTATTCGACCAAGACCAACGGCTTCAAGATTTTTATTCAAGCATGTCATTAAAATTATTTGATGACAAGTTATTGCTGTAAGTATAGAGTAGCTACATAGAATAAATTCTCGTTCCTGCTTCTCATCGGAACTTATTCCCGGGATAAAAAGTAGCCTATGCGTATCTATCAGTGTACCAAATTCCAGTCAGATCCGTTTTACCGTTAAAGAGTGAAACAGTAACAAACAAGTCTACACTCTAAGTCACCCAGTCAAAACTTGTTTACCTTACAATGCCATTGTTATTTTCCTTATTTCTATACGGAACTTTTATTACAATATTGTATATACCAACCTCATCGTGACACAACTATTATACATCACAAGCGTTCCCCCTTTCATTATTTAGTACATGAAGAACTCACCAGATGCAGGATTACCCTCTAGCATAAGTAACTTGACTAAAAGCCAACGATTACTTTATCTCGTTTATTATCTAATTCTAGGCTGCTTGCCAAAAACCACGAAATACGGCGGATGGTGTACACTCAATTTTTTTTTTGAAGCTATAAGATATTTATAGCGATTTTAGTAAAGAGTATTTTTTTATTGCGTGTTATTATTGTTTGTGTTCCTAACACCAATGAGGTCAACAAGAGTTCGATGAAGATGTTTTTAATCTCTCACATGCCAATCATCTGGTTTCGTATTTCTTTTTTTATACCACTACGGTGGTATATGGTCCAGATTATAGACAGTGGTCATACGGTCGATCGAATTTTGCATTATCAGAGATGCTACACTTGCGTCGCCGCCAACACACACTAATTGTATTAATTACAACTTTATAATAAACTTTTGTCACGACGACGACAAAATTAGAGTTGATTTTATAAGTCTAATCTTATCATATTTTGTCAATATATAGAGAGGAGCTATAAGTTCTTATACCAAAAAAATAGCCTCTAAGAGCTCGATGTCGTTGTCAGCAATAATTTCCACTCCACGGTTAGAAATATCCCCAGAGCGCCTCACGTAGAGTAAGTTTACGGTAGGGTAATTGAGAAACTAAAGAGACTAGGGTTAAAATAAACTTTCGCCAAGATCTTAGTGAATATTCAACAGTAGCGAAAACCGCAGTTGACAAATTGAGTTACATGGACATTGACATGTATAATTATCACACAACCAATTATGTTTTGTGCCACATACCGTCCGGCCTTGTTGGATATTAGTAGAATAAGTGCGAAACTATGCAAATGACTATAGTCTTACGAAATCCCTAATGAATTTTACGACTTACGTAAAAGAATAAGCAGTCTATGTTGTTTTTCTCTTCCTGAAGCACTGAAATAATCTCAAGACATTCATTAAGCTAACCTAAAAATTAATCTTATTTCAATTGAATTTTGAGTTAAAATTCTCTTCAGTCTTCTTACTGACGAATTTATTTCATCAAAGTATTGTGGAGTTTGCACTGAATAAATAATTGGTCAACATCTTACAGAATGGAAGCTCTAGGTTTGCATTTAGGGTCCGTTCACACAGACCGGCTCGGAGAGGAGAGCAGATTCTTATCACGTTGAAAACAGAGTTTTTATTATTTGAAGTAAGGTTTATTTTTGCATGTGCACTGCTTTTGTCGTTGAGAATGCTTGAACGCGCTTGGTGTGAAATAATAAGAGGAGCTGACCGGCTCCGATCGCGTACTTTTCTCGTTCGCGCAGCCGTTTGGCTCCGATTTCATGCTCTTTCCCGCTCGCGCAGCCGATCGGCTCCAATTGCATGCTCTTTCTAGCTCGCGCAGCCGATCGGCTCCGATTGCGTGCTCTTTCCCGCTCGCACAGCCGATCGGCTCCGATTGCGTGCGCGCCTCCCCACGCCGACCGCCATTTTGATAGCACAATTTAAACAGAACAGTTGTGTGCACTTATACGAAAACATGGCTGATGAAAAATTAATATATTTCTTCATCGGAGCTATCTAAAACCATGTTCCGAAAAGCACCCATTAACACCGAAAACAAAACTTGGAATACTGGTACTGCCTTTGTAGTGAATCGATGCACTCGATGCATCCGACCGGCTGCGAGCGCATCCGACCGGCTGTGACCGCAGCCGACCGGCTCCGAGCGCATCCTCTTTCAGCCGGTCTGTGTGAAATAGTTGGCGGCTCCTCTCCGACCAACTCCGAGCGTATCCGATCCGGTCTGTGTGAAAAGAAAAGTGCGCGCCGATGCTCTCCGAGCCGGTCTGTGTGAACGGACCCTTACTGAGCACATTTTGCATTTATAGTATTCTGTGGACAACAAAACGTTGTTCAATGTACTGTGTGTTTTCATCAATAATACAAATTCATGCCGTTATATTATTGTCAAAGGAAAACAGGTGACATGGATTGTTTTAAAAAAGTTGAACTCTATCCATTGTAATGCCTATTATTCCTGGTAACTCAAACATGACACAAAATGAACTAAACTACCCAGTCTAATGATGAGGCTGCTAAACTGAGGCTGCTTGAACGCAAGCTCACCCCGAAATCACTAAGCTGCCCCACTGCTTATGTGCGTCTTAAATCTTATGGTTCAGTAATAATTTTTTTCGAGAGTATTATTTAGAGGTGCAGGAAATAAGAAGGAAAGGGCTGCTTTTTAGGGTTCCGTGACCCAAAGAATAAAAATAAATTAAAATGGGACCTTATTCATGAGGCTTCGCCGTCTGTCTGTCTGTATGTTCATCACGAAGCTGTATCTCAGGAACCGTGATGGTAGAAAACTGAAATTTTCACAGGTGATATATTTCTCTTGCCTCTATGAAACCATCTCTCATATAACTGACATCATTATTTGCGATTTTTTGGCACGGAATGGCAGTTTAATATACTAGCTTGTATAGTGACGGGATAGAGTGCAAATGTCACTTTACCAATTCAAATTGCGTGTTTAGGTTACAAAAGAAAATTGGCGCAAAATAACCATTGCACAGAGCAGGAAATCCCGAAATAAAAACTTGAACCACACCCTCCGGACAGCGTACATTTAATGTCGAAAATACTGCCCAAAACTAGATTGGCTGATCCTTAGAGCTATTAGCTGAGATTCCTGAAGGTAGCAGACATCTTTTAGCCCACCTGACACAAAGTAGCGTACCAACTAAGCTGACTTTGAAGAGGAAACAAGTGTAGTCTCGTGAGTGTCAAATTGCTCGCTATCTTGTTCATTTTTCAACTATTCTGTATACATTTCTTACTATTTTCTTTTCTAATCTCTTTCTCTCATTCCCTTAAAACCATTTTTGCAAGTTTTATTTCCATTTACATTGTCAATGCTGGGTGTAAAAGATTACATTGTAGGTATTACAAAAATAAAACAGATTCAAATAATGGCAACAGGTTGAGACTGAGTTATAAAATTACGTTAACGTTATTTAAAATTGACACAATTTTTACAATGGGAAGAGGAGAGCAAATGCTTTTTACGTGTCGTTAGTAATAAACGAGGCTTTAACGGGACGAAAACTGTTCGTGTATTAAACAAATTAAACACTAAGCCGTGCTAATGGCAGCAAGGTCCAAGGTGCGGTTGAATTACAGCAAAAGGAAATGTCCTGCATCGCAAAGAGCAAAGTTTATGTCACGTATTTTACTGCCTGTTAAAAAAAAAAACATGTTAGAATATTAATATAGGATTTATATTCACCCCTTCACGATTGAGGTAATAAAATTATCCTTATAATTTAATTAGACACAGTAATATTGAAGGATAACACAAGTGCTGCGCAACACAGCTGCCTTGCTCGGAATCAACGAAGCAGGCAGCACTCCTGCGCAGCACCTTAGTGGCAGCACTGCAGCGGCAGCAGTGCTGCTTGCTGCCTAGTTCGCAATCATACCTTAATAGTCACAGAATTTTCATATATATCTAGTGTGGGTCATTACTGCATAACTATAATAAATTTGGCGCTACATTTATACCAGTTTTGATAAAGAGGAATAAATATGTTTGCGTATAATACCTATATAATAAATATTGCGTACCTATACATAAATACGCAGGACCGTGTATGGTGTCGAAATTTGTGAGAGGCCTACGTTCAGCAATGGACTGTCATAGACTGATTTGATTTGATTGATTGATATATAAATAAACCCGAAAACTTGTGAACCGGGTTTTAAACTAATTTATAGAATTAAGAAATAGCATAAAGCTATGTAACATAACATAGTACTAGGTACTTACCTAAGAAAATTGAGCAGAAATTGGGTATTAATGTTAGAGTAAATGGCATACTTTCATACATTTACAGGTATCTGTTAAAATGGGTGCCTACGGGGCTCGTAGCGTGTAGTGGGTAAAGTAGTTTCAGTGGTCAGATTAAATACTAAAATTCACATAGGCCAATCCTCGCGCGTCCGCTAGTCTATACTAATATTATAAAGAGGAAAGATTTTATTTTTTGCTTTTTGTTTTTTTTGTTCTTTTGTTTGTAACGAATAGGCTCCGGAACTACTGTACCGATTTGAAAAATTCTTTCACTGTTGGGAAGCTACACTCTTTGCGGTGAACAAAGGCTCTATTTTGTTCCCGTATTCCCACGGGAACGGGAACTACGCGGGTGAAACCGCGTGACGTCCGCTAGTATTAAATAAAATAAGATTCTGTTTAAAAATACGTAAAGTAAATTATTTTTCTTGTATACATTAAAGGTCCGTCCAAAAGTGACGACAAACTTAAAAATAACGCTTCTTAGCATTATGTAAATGTTATGAAGAGCGCTGTGTAAGAGCTTGGAGCCCATGAATATTTACCAGGTCGTCATTGGGAAAGTTTTTTGTTGCCATTCGCCCTTTTCTTGACTGTAACGAAAACGAACTGATTTTGTATTTTCCTGCACACACACAGGACTAAATTCCAAGTAAATTGGTTCCTAGATTGTGCCCACAAATTTGTTTCCATTCCGTGTCTCATGGAATAATATATAAATATAATAGACATTAGTACGATAGATAATTTTAGTGAAGTTTTCTAGGAAAACTTCCCGGAAAATTAGGTAGCATACGTTCTTTTCCATCGAGCTAATATATTAAGGTGATGGTTTTCACTTGCCAAAGTACATCATTTTATTCATGAATGTACCCTGGAACTTAGCATAATTCTGCTATTTTTACAAAATACAAGATGCAAATAACTTGGTTAGTTTCAACTAAGAGAATCCACACTGCTAACGGTTGACCAACTATTCAGTGCCAACTCCGCAAAACTTTGCTCGAATTTATTTGTCGGTAAGAACACCAAAGCTTAAGTTTTAGAAACTTTGAACATTTTGTGTGAAGCTGTTTGTTCGATTCGTTGTGAAGTGTAAATGAAGGGAAAGATTAGGTCGACCTTACGTTATATCCTAAGATGTAAAGTCACGGTAGTGAAAGTATTGCCGTGGCGAAGTTAATGAAAAGAGAGGGGTGCTCATGCACCGTCCTTACAGAAGCAGCAGCAGGCCCATGACAGCAGCGTGCCATGAGGAGTTCATGCACGCCCCCCCCCCCCCTTGGAAGCGGGATTACACCCGAAACCCCCCAAAGACGCGGGATGGCACCCGAACCATCCCCTGGGCGAGGCCGCAGTGGTGGCCGTAGGTCTGTTGGGAGTCCTGGAACATCCTTCCAAGGGTTTACCCGGGGCTCCCAACCATAGGCTGTTGGACGTTACGTGAGGTTTTTTAGTCGGTAGGAGTCCGACATAGCATCCGTGATGTATTTTCCCTCACGTTATAAAAAAAAGCTTTCTATCAAGCTGTTCATCTCTTAGCCATGACGTCGGCGTCGGTTAGTCAATTTGTGAAATTTTTATAGATGATGTATTTCTGTACTAAAAGAAGAAAAAAAAAACAAACATTTAAGAGGGGCTCCTGTACCACAAACGTGATTTCTACAGATTTTTGGTAAGAATTCCTTCATATGTCAGTTCAACTCGCACTTGGCCGGAATTTCTACTTGATTAAATGTTAAATCATTTCTAGAAAATATTTTTATATCTATTATATAAAAATAAGTCGGGTTTTCCTTCCTGACGCTATAACTCCAGAACGCACGAACCGATTTCCACGGTTTTGCATTCGTTGGAAAGGTCTCGGGCTCCGTGAGGTTTATAGCAAAGAAAATTCAGCAAAATTTCACATACAGCGCCATCGCGGGCGAAGCTGCGGGCATCAGCTAGTATTATACAAAAATAAGTCGGGTTTTCCTTCCTGACGCTATAACTCCAGAACGCACGAACCGATTTCCACGGTTTTGCATTCGTTGGAAAGGTCTCGGGCTCCGTGAGGTTTATAGCAAAGAAAATTCAGGAAATTTTCAACAGAAAAGCGGGAAAATCATTTTTCACATACAGCGCCATTGCGGGCGAAGCTGCGGGCATCAGGTAGCTCTAGCTTCTTTCCTGGTTTTAATTATGTTGCAATTAACATTGTGCCGTTAATGAAGGACTTAACGACGAGCTTCAAAATAAAATTGCCACTTAGTTCATTTAAGGACCTGAAAATGTTACGGTGAATTAAGTTGCGGCTTAGCGGATGTTTATTTATCTACTTGGTATAAAATTAGCTGATACTTCTTTGCTAGCACTAACTTACTTATTATCTCTTCTTTAAATGAGATCTAATGAAAACATTGAAATGAAATTAGTTTAAAAAAACCAACTCAACATTGACAGTTGTATTTATAAACACAACATCTTGTGAATGGCAGTTACTTTCGGGTGATATAATATAATGATATATGACTAAACAAAAGCATACCTTATAACTGTATCTTCTTACAATGTTAGTAAAATATCTATAAATAGCTATATTATAATCATACTGAAAAGTAAACCCCTTTCTCATTATATCTTGTATTTTTTAATAACTCCATTATGACAACGGGCCTTTACTAATTTCCGGTACATGCCAAATTACTTCGTGCCGTGGTTAACACACTCACGGAGATATCTCCGTCTACAATGGGAATATTTCCTATTGAGTTGATTCAGTGAAGTGTGAACTGGATAACACGAATGCCTTCGCCGCTAACAATGAAGGCTTCGTTGCCTTAGGCGACGGGTACAATATTACTTTTTCATTTTCATGGAGTAATACAATAACTTCTACGCAATAAAATGATTTTTCGGTATGAAAAGTAGCGTGTTACCAATATTCGTTATACCATACTTGCTTCAGGCTAAAATAAATTTCCTTGGTAGTTGTTTTTTCAAGGTTTTACCTTTATACTTCGTTATTGTGTATTTCAATTATTAACCGAACAGGATTTTATACTAACTAAATTAACGAGACTGCGTTTAATTTATGAACAGTACCTACCCCATACTGTTCATAAATTAAACGCAGTTTCATCCTGTGATCATAAATTTTGGTGGACTCCTTACACCAACAAAAATTCAGTATGCTCGTTTTTGTACATTTGATGAACGTAACATAAAGATTTGCAACAGAAATTGCGATTTTCGTCGTAGAAAATAAAAATTACCTAGTTAATAGACGTTTTCCCGAAAATTCAAACATTCTTACATAATAAATAGGGATTTGTCCTAAATACGTGAAACGTAAGTAAAACATCATTAAAGTTATACAATTACTGATAGCCGCTTGCAAAGTTCCTGAAGGAAATGTATCGAAGTTTCGGTCAAACTTCGGTAAATACAAAGTTCTTCATAAAGAAAATACTCCATCTTTGATCAGAGGGACCGAAATCATTTTCAATGTTTGTGCCAAACTTTTTACGGGTAAGTGATTGAAATGATGGTAATTGGCTTAAACCAGTTATACAAAATTTTGATTTAATGAAGTTACAATATTTCAAAAGACAAACAAATAACAGTGTTCGTGCAGTGAAATGAGGTTATAGACTAAATTTGAAATTTGTGATGAACGAGGTAACCATAATAAAGACAACTTTTCGCGAATAAAATCGATAGAGATCTTAGTCTTTTTTGTTCTTTATTTAACGTGAGGGAAAATCATTCATGGATGCTATGCCCGACTCCTACCGACTAAAAAACCTCACGTAACGCCCAACAGGCTACGGTTGGGATACACGGGTAAGCCCTCGGAAGGAGGTCTCAGGACATCAATCATCAAGATCAATAAAGAACGAAGTCTATACTCTACTTGTTCGTTTCTTCTAATCAGTGTTGGTATTTTCATGTTGAAATATTTCCGAGGTTAAAAGCGAAGTTGAGAATACACTTTACACTTTCGAATCAAAGGAATCGTGACGAGAATGTTATAAATTCAATGAAATTTTGTTTACTTTGAGGTAGGTACTGGCTACGAATATGTGATGAATCTACCTGTGGTTAATCGTGATTCACGGTGAACTTTAATGACTGTTTTTGGTGTTGCTGGTTTAAAATCAACCCAACAATTCGGTGTATTATACTTTTCTGCGGGACACGAGAAAAGTGATTGCTCTAACGGTACCGCGCGCTGGCCAAACGTGTTGGTACGAGGTTAAGTTTCAAGTTTTCATTCTTTTCGTCATCACCTCGTATTTAAGTCAGCAGCCTATGTATATACCTAACGGTGAAACCAGTTTGGTGTAACGTACATAAAATGCTTGTCACAACTTCTTAACAATTGTGTTGACAGTATGTGACGATCAGTAAGAAGTGGACGATTCTGAACAATTGGTCAAAAAAAAAAACTCTCACTTAAACATCCTACACTATTGTGTATTTATCTTATATTGTGATGGCAGTAACTACATCGGCATGCATCTGAATATCGCATAACAATACATCTCACCGACTTTTACACACCGGTTTACTTTTATATCATCTCATAAAATATATCCTGTATACATTTGGGGTGTTGTTTGTTTTGTAAAGAATTTGAAAACTAAATTGGCGTTGGGCTGCAGCCTGGGAAACGAGAAATATTATCAGGTCTAAGGCAACTTGCCCTGACTGTGTGAGTGCAGGTATACACTTACCCCACACTAATTGGGTAGTTTTTTTTTTTTTTTTTTTTTTATACCACTAAGGTGGCAGACAAGCATACGGCCCACCAGAAGGACTGGTGGTCACCGCAGCCTATGAACGTTTGCAACACCAGAGGCGCCACACTCGCGCTGCCGACCCTGTAAAAACCTTCTTAGACCCCTTTTGAAGAACCCCATACTGTAGGCGTTTGGGAAAACCGAGGCAGGAAGATCATTCCACAACCTAAGCGTTCGCGGAAGAAAACCCCTATCGGATCTAACCGTGCTCGAACGCTCCGGACGTAGGGTGTGAGGATGAAATCCCTGTCTATGGCGAGCGGTGCGATGATAGAACGTAGCCGTGGGCATCATGTCAAACAATTCCTCAGAGCACATACCATTGTACAGGCGGTAGAACACGCATAAGGAGGCAAAGTCTCTCCTGTCGCGAAGAGGTTCAACACCACCTGTCAGTATAGGATCTAAGGCACAACACAAGAGTCTAAAGGCACACTTCCATTAATTAATTGAAACCACTTTAAGGACGGTAGCGCATGTGTGGAATCATTTATAGGCTACAGTGATACAATATCAGGTGGGCTATTTGCTTATTTGCCACCTCACTGGTTGTATAATATGGGAATAAGCCAATACAGAAACAAATTTTGTCATTTTGAAAATTTGCCTTAATGGTCAAAAATAACAAAAATTTATTGACAAATCTAAAAAAAGTCGGCATTATATCAAAAATGATTTTTACAATAAAACAAAAGGAGCTATTGTTAACTAAGGTAATAAAGGTAAAAAAGGTAAGGGTAATAAAAGTTGTTATACGACAACGTTTATTAAAACCTAAGTAAAGCTTGAACGTAGTTTTATAAAACTAACACTAACTTTGAGCGTTTCTTGAGAATTGGGTATCATTTTGTAATAATATAGGTAGGTATAGTCCAAGACTTTTCTTATTTCTCCTGAGGTTTTGATGTCCCCATACAATCTCATTTTAAGAAAACTCTCTTTATATAAACACAGTTCGCAAACTCATCGCTCAAAAACGTTAACCATGATACAATAGCAATGTTATTATCATAGATTTAGAATTTTTCGCTACTCTCAATAGATACACATAGCGTGCGAGCGAGACCTCATTTACCAGTACACATAGCTCGAGAGGAAAAGAGATAGCAACTTGTGTACTCTTAATTTATCACCCTAGCACCCGTGGTGATAATATGTCATTCATATTTTACAATATTCTGTAGTGATCTTACGAATAAAATGGATAATTTAATATTTTCTACAATGGTGTCGAGTTCAGTGTGTGAATTTGATATTAAATAACATAATTATATAGATATTCATATATTCATTTTCACACATAGATATTTCTTTTTTGGTTTCGTTTTCTATCTGACACTGTTTATCTTGTACATTCTAAATCTATGGTTATTATGAGAAAGATTGTAGCATTTGTTTTCTGTAGGTGCGGCAATGTCTGGTTGTGGGTTTGACAATGATCACTGAGCGTGTGCGGGCGCCCTAATGAATTCATAGTTTCTCGTATCTGGCAACTTTGGTTGTCTTTGTTAGGGAGGTGACGCGGGTCTATGGCGATTTGTTGTCACGCTATCAGTAACTTAATTAGTCGTTTTTCTTTCATGAACAGGGTTCTTTAGTTGGGCAAGAGTGTCCAGTCGTGGATGTTCGGTGCCACACCCAAGTACGTGGACTGCACGTGGTACGAAGGCGTGGTAGAGTGGACTGCACAAGCTGCACAACTTCCGGAGTCGCTCTCAGCGCACACCGCAGGCCAGTACCCCGTTACCTCTATCACCTTGTTATGTAACAGCCTAAGCAATTTGTAACAAGTACCTGTAGACCGCCTCCGTAATATTAGTGCAGTAATCAGTACTACTCATATGTATTTCTGTGATATGTTTGTCTATTAGTGAATAACTTCTCTCTGTCTCTGTAGTGTACTGTGTACTTTATAAATTTAATATATGTGTGTACACCCTACTTGGCTGTTTTCGTCAGAGCCCTAGCCAACCCTTGCACACACATTAGAAACTCTGTAGTAAGGCGCCCTGGGAAAGAGTTCTCTGCATAGCTTCCTCGCGCTAGTTGGTGAGTAACATACTGAGCAATAAAGTGGTTATAAGATAACTACTCGAATTAACTCAGCAGTAAGTTTCTCTTTTACCGACAATTTCAGTGCACTTTAATGCGACTTAATAATGACTTGGAGGTTGTATCCGGCATAAGATTGTTCACGATATGTTAAATGAACCATATTGTTGTAAATGTTCTGCTCTACAATATATTAGCTTACATTATATGATTATGAGAAGTTTCGTATATTCAGTTTAATGTTATAGCATCCAAATATAGCCTCCAAAGCATAAATAGCCTCCAAAGAAACGAGGCAGCACTCAAGGCGAAGCGTGGTGGCCAAAGTCTCTCGGAAATCCTGGGACATCCTTCCGAAGGGTACTGTGTGACGGTAGGGCCGTGTAGTTTTAATCAGTTCGAATTCCATCATGACATTCGTGGAGATTTCCACAAGGTAAAAAAAACCGGGCAAGAGCGAGTCGAACAGGCACATGGAGGGTGTCGTATAAAAAATGCAAATAAAATCAGGTTCTTTTGTATGTTTTTTTTAATTCAAGTATTTTTTGTTATAGCAGCTATGGAAATATATCATTTAATTTTGGGAAACAATCTGCAGCCTACTAATGTTCATGAAATGAAACGGGCAGATAGACAGACGGACAGTGTACTCTTAGTAATGGGGTTTTAGTTCTAGGTACGGAACTCCATAAATTATAGATTCTAAATAATTTATAAATGCTACATTCAAACTGGTGACGACAATTTAACATACCTACTGAATTAAATTCCATTCAAATTATTTAGTCCATATTAAAATGTCGTGAATCATGGGCCGTTTAACGTTTCAATTAAATCTGATAAATTGAGTTTTCAGTAAACAGTATCAAAATTGAAATGTCAGTTTCATAGATAAGCAATTACGCGTGTCCACAAAACAACGCAATCAGTGAATACTGCAATGCTGTAGCATAATTAGAATTGAAATTTATATTGTAATTTCAGAATTGTATATAGAAAAGATTTTCTTTTTCTCCTAATAATTTTTGAAGCACCAATCGATCAAGTCAGCCCCTATAAGTCCACTGCAGAATGTAGGCCTTCCCACTTTACGTCACAACACACAGTCCTGCTTATATCGAACCCAGTCCCTGCTTGTGAACTTTCCCATACATTTGCCGAGTCGCAATATAATATTAAACATCGCAATAAGAAGTATAATTTGTGTATTTAGGACAATGTTATAGCATGTAGCATTTATGTTATAGGCACAGATTTAGAATTTTTTGCTACTCTCAATTCTAAATCTATGGTTATAGGTATAGCATATCAAAATTAGCTAATATTACTGGGTTAAGTAGCAAATCGTATGAAAAGTTTATTGTTTACACATAATTATGTGAAAATTTCTAGCTAAAATACAAGGTCGAATTAAGTAACCTCCACCATTTCTGAAGTCGATAAAAAGTACAAGATGCATGAAACTTAATTAATTTATTTGAAAACAAAGTTTAGTTTCTATAAAATTCTACTATAATTTACAGCATAGGTTGTTTTTTGAGATAATTGAGAGTATAGAAATTTTAACTTCGAATTTGTAATGTTATGTATTTTTCACCTAACCACCACCATCAAAATGATGGTTAACGTAACCTATGGACGTCCAAGTTATTGTCACGTGTGCAACACCAAATGAATGGTCTATGGTGAAATAATGTCAGCGGTCGAGAATCAGGCCAAAATGCTTTATGGTCTTTCCGACAGCGATGGGAGAGCAGCTTACCACAATATTACAAAATCGGTACTCACGTATTAAAAGAAAATACTTCAGAAGGATTCTAATACTTATAAAGTATTTTTTGTACATAGCTGTAACTTTTATAAACGGTTTATATTATTTGCAATGTCTATTACACTGTATCAAAGTAAAATACGCCGAAAATGTTCGACAAAGGAATGTAAGCTATTTTCCATTTAATAGGATTCATGTTGGCATCAATTCGCGTTGGAATTTTCGAAGGCGCAACGTTACTATTCCAGACACCTCCCTCAATTTTATTTGGTAACTGTTTTCCCTATTTGCGTAACTAACCAACCAAAAATATAATATTTTTATCGACTTTGTCTTGGTACAGTATATAAGTAGGTATCTCAAATATTGATGAAGAAATTATTTTAGGATTTTATTAACTATAATTCATGATATTTAAATCGGTTCATTTGCTAGTGCGCAGCTGCCTAAGTTTAATTTAAAGTTGGAGTTGTTGTTAGAAGCTAGTTTTACCCGACCGCGCGAAGAAAGGGTATTGTGTTCATATACCACATCAATTAGAACTTACCGTCCACGCTTGTCCTCTGAATCTTGGTGACTGCCCTTGCCCAAGTTTGCAAAGAACTGACAGTATTAAGTATCTCGGTATTTTTATCGACCAAAGACTGACATTTGAGCACCAAGCTACCCACCTTGCTAACAGGTTGTATACGTCTTTAAGAACATAAGATCCTCAGTGGATACTGGAGTGAGAAAGATGGTATACCTCGCATTATGTCAGTCTCTGATTGATTACTGCATCTCTGCTTGGGGAGGAGCGGCGAAGTCTCACCTTATCGAAGCTGAAATAGCTCAACGTGCTTTTCTTAAAGTTGGTGCCGAGCTACCCTTTCGCTATCCGACAGTGGAGCTATATAAGAGATGGGATGTTCTAACTGTCCGACAAAGTTATATACTCCACACAGTCTTAAGGATGCACTCCCAACTGCATTACAATCCGAATCTTCACAAAGATAAGCGCCGTGAACACAAAGTATGTGAAACCAAACCTTTTAATACAGAACTGTCTCATCGCTTTTTCTGTTTTCTGGGTCCGTTCTTGTATAATAAATTAAACAAAGACCTAAATCTGTGCCCAAAGCGTAAAGATAATTGTAAAGTACTGATCTCGGATTTTTTAAAGACACTTGACTATACCGATACTGAAAGCCTTATGACGCCGCTTACCTAAATACTTTGACACCTGGAAAGGTGTTTAGCGAGATTCATTACAAGCAAAATGGTATCATAAAAATAGTCACGTACGTACCTACCTACTGCAATGATTTGTAATTTCTCACTTGCAATGAAGCGGCGATTATTTTGCAAATTTCGCATACAAACTTACACTACATAACACACACATACACACACTAACTCCCACTCTTTTAGTCTTTTAGTACTAATAAACTTTCAATGGAAATACATGATCAAAGTATGTATCTGATGATCAATGTACCTAATTACATAATAACATTATTTTATATTTAGAAATATTAATTTCCTAATCATAAATATTGTATCTAAGTTCAAACCATTTATTAACGAAGCTTTCATTAATTTAATCAGTATCAATACTCATAAGTCAGTTAACGTTTGTCACTGAACACCGCCCAGCCGCGAGGGAGCTCAGGTGACCTGTGACACAGGTTTTTCCCAAAACCTACTTCAGGCACCTGTCTCTCACAAATCAGGCCTTGTTCAAATTTCAAATTAGTTTTAACCAATAAGTTAAGTTTTCTGTTTTGTGAAGAGAGAAATAAATGAATTTATTTATTACTAGCTGATGCCCGCAGCTTCGCCTGCGTGAAATTTTGTTCCTAGTCTATAACATATCTCTGTAGGCACCAAATTTCAGCCAGATCCGTTCAGCCGTTACAGCGTGAAAGAGTAACAAACATCCACACTCACAAACATTCGCATTTATAATAATACTTAGTTAGATAGATTTCCGATTAACAAATTCATAATGCATAATGTAATAAGCTAAGTAAATTTATTTATTAAATACATTTCTTAATTCAATGGCTAAACTACAACTTGACACAACTTCTCTTCTAAGCAATTGACATCGTAACTTAGTTCCTTCTTCAGGTAGTCCCAGCCTACTACGTTTGGATAAACCGAACTACTGTAGGCTTTGTCCTACTAATACAGATGGTCCAACCAAGATCTGCTAACGTAATAGGTAACAATGTAAATTTCATCAGCTGAGCATTCATGTTCATTGTAATGGCTCTTTTCAGTCCTGTCGAATGTAGTCTACATAGAGGCCACTTCCGTATATTCGCTTAGGGCTGCTGACAACCTTTGTCGTAAGAATTGAGCGTAGATGGTAACATGCGGTGTTATTTTATTGACCAGTGGTTTCTACTACCTGAAGCGTGGTCTTTCTTTTTTTCTGGCTAGCCATCTTAGAATTTTCTTCTTCTTTTCACAAATGTTTTTTTGCGTTCATGTTCACTGTAATTTTTTTCTTTTCAGTCCTGGCGAATGTAGTCTACGTAGAGGCCATTCCCGTATAAGACTTAGTGAGTCTGTTTCCTAACAGAATGCAGTCGGATGTAAAATAAAGTTCATGCCTTCCATGATCAGTCGCTTAGCGCTGCTGAGAATTCGTCGTAGGGATTGAGCGTAGACGGTAACATGCGGTGTTATTTTATTGACCAGTGGATACTTCATTAGAATTTTCTTCTTCTTTTCACAAATGTATTTTTGTCACACAAAATTTGAATAAATTAGCAATAATACTTCCATAAAGCATATTAGGTTAATATTATACTAAAATTGCGTTTTTTATTTAACTTTATGGCTATGTAGTAAAATCATCTGTTTGAAGTTTGAAATATAACATAAATAAAAACGTCAATTGTATTGAACTTTCACAAATTATGTGTCAAAATAAAAAGTAATTTAAGTATAAAATGAGAGTATTTAAGGAGTATTGATATTAACTCCGGAGAAAATCAGCCCCAAAATAATTTACATTCCCTTTTTAGTTCGTTATAGTATAAATTTCAATAAAATACGAAACACGTCTTGCATCAATTATGTTAATAACGCTATATGCAAAATTTTAAGTAGATCGGACCAAGGAATCGCGTTGTCCCATACAAACTTTACCCTCCTTTTTTATACCTTTGGAGGTGGAATTTTCAAAAACATTGAAATTACTTTTTCAAATTGTAACAAACAACGCTCATGCTTAGTTTCATCATCGTACCATTACCCGTTTAAGCAATAATTGATAATAACTTTGGGTTTAGGGATCGAACCGCAAAATTACTTTTCCGGGATAAAAAGTACCCAGTGTGGTGCCCAGGCTATTAAGGAATAATTATACCAAGTTTCATTGTAATCAAACCGGTAGTTTTTGCGTGATGCCTGAACAAACAGACCGACAAAAATTTTTTTAATCACATTTTTGGGTTCGGTGTCGGTCTAGTAACACCCCCTGCTATTTATTTTTTTGATATTTTGAATGTACAGAATTTTCACTTCTACAGATTTATTATAAGTTTAGATATAGATAATGCGTCTAGAAGTATCTTTGATTTTTCATGAAATCAAGATCTACCGTAGGTATAGGTACATGTCCCTATCAGTCCTATTACTTCCGCAAATAATAAATAAACAAAATACATATGACACTTTAAAAATGGCGAAAAATGTCGTGAAGGAAGTACCTTTTTTTTTTGTTTAATGTGAGGGAAAATCCTCATAGGATGTTATGTGGCTCTTACCGACTAAAAAACCTGATGCCACGCCTAACAGCCTATGGTTGAGAGCCCCGGGTGAGCCCTCAGGAAGGATGTCCCGTGACTCCCAACAGACCTACGGCCGCCAATGCGGCCTCGCCCAGGGGGTGGTTCGGGTGCGATCCCGCGTCTATGGGGGGTTTCGGGTGTGACCCCGCTTCTAAGGGAAGGGCGTGCGTGAGTTGCTCACGTCACGCTGCCGTCATGGGCCTGCTTCTGTAAGGACGGTGAGCGCCCCTCTCACCGTCCTCAGACCCCCGGTCATGGAGGCCGATAGTCCTCAGCGATGAAGGAAGTACCTAATAGGAACATGGATATACTCTTTCCTTAAAAAATAGTGTCAAAAATATTTAAAAGAATTCAGTTTTCGTGGAAAAATAGGGGAATACGAATCATTGTTTTTTACTAAATCGGCCTAATCTATAGTTATGCTTATCGTACTGTACGGAGTTGACCAGGTGCAGTGCGATGGCACTACCTAGTTCGCAAATTCTTTTCAGAGATGCAAAGCATGTTAAGCTAATTTGCTAAGAAATGCTTTAAACACCTAAATGAAAATTCTAAGCGATACGAGACACAAATATAAAATTAAGAGAGTGAGTTGAGGATACCTACCTAAGTGGTTTCACATAAAATACGCAACTGTATTGATTTCGTCCCACACGGTCATTCTCAAAGGGTACTATGGATGTAGCCAAGAAAAGCGCTCCCATAATCGTTATGGTACGTTCTAAATAAAATCAATTTACAGTATTTACAATGTTTATTCATTACTATCAAACAAAAGTATTCTGAACATTTCGTGCATAAAATTTAATTTAGCAATACATGCATTTATGAAATTCATTATCGTTATTTTAATCTATCATGTATGTGAAAGAGATTGGGTATTAAAATACCAGGTATTTATTTTATACTAGCTGAGCCCGCAACTTCGTTTACGTCACATAAGGTGTATGAAAGGAAAGGTATTTCTTCATCAGAGTCATCAAGCAGCGTCTGAAACTGCCCTGTTCGCTTAATCATATTAATTTAAAACAATTCAGTCCACGCCTTCGGCGCGGACTGAATTGTTTAAAAATAGTCTTAATCATTAAGCTCTTTTATGATTAAGCCAACACGCCAGTTTAGGTTCACTCACATTCAAAGAAACCCCTACAATTAAAATTTTCAAAATATCTGATTCTTAAAAGTGTTATAACTCTTTTATTTCTACACCGATTTACATAAAACAAACGCTAAATGTTAACTGGAGCAAACTTCAACACAATAAAAAAAACCGCATTGCAATCGGTTGAGCGGTTACTGAGATTAGCGTGCACAACCGTACAGACAAACAGATATACAGACATACAGACATACAGACAAACAGACAAAAATTCTAAAAATCATTGTTTTGGGTTCTATTGCGTTCATAAAGCCCCCCTATAATATTTTTCTTATTTATCTTCCATGTACAGACAGCGACCTGTTACGATTTTATTATATGTATTGATATTGATTGATATTTATTTATACCTTGGTACCTATATTAATTTAAATTGAAATAATACAAGACTGACATTTTTGGAGATTATAACACTATTCAAATATATTCTGTCTCTTAATTAAAATCGCAAATCATAAAAGTGTAAGTTAAATTATTGACATTAAGTCTTAGTTAAAATTGAATATTTCTTCAAAATTATGTATAGAATCCTTTTTTTTTTATTTACAACCTAAGCAGATAAAACAACACCAAGTCAACACAACAAATTGTAGCCAATTTAAGAAATCTCCTCAAGTATAGAACTACAATTCATTTTTATGATGTCGAGGTGTATCGAGTAAGCTGAGGAAGGCGATATACGAGGCATCTTGAAGTACGGCGACTTTCCTACCGTTTGCTATTTGTACATGATGTATAACATAATATTGGAAGCAATCAAACAGTAGTTTTATGGTAAAATCGCATTTAGTATCTTTGTTGCGTTCGTAGAATATTTTTCCTCATCATAAATTTAACATGAAAAAGAGACTTTTTTTCGTAGGTAATCTTACTATGCGTAGAAACTTGCAATAGTTATCCATAGTTCTGTTTATCTTTGTATTAATCCATCACAATCAGTTTATTTCACTGGACCCTTTAGTCTAGTTGTTAGAGCAGGAGGTCAAGGGTTAGAAAAATCTTCTTGCTTCGTGAGCATTTTGATTATTTTCTGCATTTAGGCGCATTGGATAATCATCATACATCTAAATCATATGGCTTATTCTAATATTACATTATAATAATATGAAAAATATAAACATAATGTATAGACCAGTGATGGGCAAAGTACGGCCCGCGGGCCACCTCCGGCCCGCGGAAGCATTTAGTCCGGCCCGCCAACGGTCCTTCAACATGAATACCTAGTATATGGCCCGCGATAGTTATATTTTAAAGGTCCAGAAGCAATATTTAGAAGATTCTACTTAGTTGAGCAATAGACGCATCTATAGGTGGTGAAGGAACAGACTTTTTCGACCATGGAATTGCAGACCAATTCAATCACAAACCGACTTACTGTTGAACACCTTTTTGCACTGCTGAAAGTTACTTCGTCACAACTCAAGAAATATGGCACATAAAAAGCAATTACACACGTCCCACATGCCTATCATGTCAGGACCTTCGAATAACAGTTGATTCTAGTTGTTAACGGCAAAAGACTCGCCACCTATTACGTGAGACATATGGTGGCGAGTCTAAAAGGTGAAATTTGGGCGTATACTAGGCCTCTGCCTACCCCTTCGGGGATGAGGCCCGACTACATTTATGTAAAAGTTTTATTATGATTAAACGTTTCAGCACGAAATCCGTTTTTCCTGTAATTCTGGCCCTCCCCTGAAATTTCTTCATTTTTCTGACCTACGACCTACATACATTATGGTCATGCCTTTTTCCCCGAAGGTGTATGCAGAGGCATATCGGATGTTCGGAAGCGGATATTCTCCTTCTTTAGAATTGGTCCCATGTAATAGGTAATGAGCGCGGGTTAATAAACAAACTCCACTCTAGCGTTAATAGAACATTATATTTACCTATAATACAGTACATAATTATATATACAGACATTTGTGTCTGGTTACAGCACTCAGATTCCTGTCAACACGACTCAATAATTCATCTACGGATCAAGGCCAAATACAGGCCTAAAATTAAGATAAATAATTTGATCGGTTTCACTAATCACTATTCCCCACGCCCTTTATGCTTCACATCAACCCTTTGGTCGTTAGGTAGCATATGGGAATTAAATAAGTTGAATTTTAGTATTTTTAAGAATGCATTGATTTAATTAGTTTTATGTTTTCCTTATCCTATTTGCTCATCACCAGAATTTAAAGTAAATAATTTGTTTAATTGTAGTCATAAGCTATCTAAAAATGAAAGTTGAAGAAGCAAGTGAGGTGTGTATGGACCGTGCCGTGTGGCGCTCGGTTCTTTCTGCCTACCCCGCAAGGGATTTGGCGTGAAGATAGTTAGTTAGTTAGTTATAAGCTATCTTTGAGAAAACTTTATCCAAATCCGGGAAACATTTTTGCATATAAACGTAAATACCCTCACTTTTAACAACAATAAAAACCAATTTATAGTACACTGTTTAGTGGAAAGGTGCTCATAACTGGTAGAAAGGCACCCTAAAGCTCACAAGCTCAGATACTGCGTTGTGCATCAGAATAAAATCAACCAAAATAAGTCAACATGAAGAATGATTGTGTATTCTGAGACACCAGGAGCTAAATAAAGTTACGAGTGATAAATTTGCAAATAAAATAGAGACAAAGCTGGATAATCCACCAGATGAATATAAATCGTGTCATCGTTAATTAGAGCCTAGACATTTTGTTCAAAGAACCAGAGTGAATAATAATGATAAATAGTACTCTTTGACAATAATACACATAATCTGTTTAAATAGAAATATAGAGATAGATACCTAGCTTAGATTAGCACAAGGGTAAATTCCTTAGACTGTTGGGCGTGACGTGAGGTTTTTTAGTCGGTAGGAGTCCGGCATGGCATCCATGAGGATTTTCCCTCACGTTAAACAAAAAAAAAAAAAAAAAAAAAAAAGGGTAAATTCCTTTTCAAGATTTACCCGTGGTTCCCGGAAGTAGGCAGCAGACTTCATTTGCATTAGTTTTATATTGTCCCCTTTTTGTACTGATCAATGCATACAAATGTGCATGAACCATGACATTTTCTGTTGTACAACAAAGTTTTCATTATAAATTAGCTGCTCAGCTGCCAAGTAACCAAAAAAGAAATATCAAAAACCAGTGTTCATTATTTGTAGTAATGAATTCTGTAATTATAAGGACTACAGCCTCTCAATTCCGAATTCGATTATTTTCAATGACATCGCTTTAAGTGTTACCTAACGGCCCTATTACACTGGGAGAGTTCATCACTGTTTTGCCTGTGCAAACCTATTTGTACTCCGGAGCCAAAGCACGGAACGTGTAATAGGTAGTTTTGTCTCAGCGTTCCATGTACAAACCGTTTGCACATGCAGAACTGTACTTGCCTGAGCGTGCAACATGCCCATAGGTGTAACAGCATTACATGTATTTATTTCTCAGTAAGGACTGAAAAAGAAAGAATGGATCTTATTAATAGTTGAAACACTGCGTCCTATCATCATAAGTTAATTAATTTGTAGATGGTAGAATTGATTTTGAGCAAGTAATTCAACTTCCATAAAGTACTTAATGAAATTGATAATCCAATGGAGCTCATACCTTTAATTGAGTTAACTTATTTTTTGTCTTTAATGGGTACAACGTAATTAAAAGGCAAATAGTTATATGAGATACTTTGCAAGACATTAAATTTAAAATTATAAATCAGTAATTATGAGGTTTCAATTAAAATTATTAATAAATTTAATATTATTGAAATTATTACATTATTGCTTTAGTCGGTCAACAAGTCTGCTGTGAAGTCCCGGGTTTGAAACATATACTTGTGTGATCCAAAAATGTTTGTTGCAGAGTAAAAAATGCATTTGTATATTTAAGTGTGTCGAATAACAAAACTTACAGTTACATGCCCACTATAAACTGTTTTTGTATTCTAAACGATGTGCTTCATATTCACTTAGCCAAAACGTTTTAGGTTCCCAAGCAGACCCAGATTTTCTTCTTTTAAATTCACCTAATCGATAAATTAACAGGCCCCTGGCTTATGTTTGCTTTGACAACCCCTGTAATCGAGTTTCAAGAGATCCGCTCTTTACGACTCTTAATTGTATTTTAAATTTCGTTTTGATGTTCATGTTTAAGTTAAGTTTATTGTGAGACTGAAAAAAAAATCAGCAAAAAATGGATTTGTGACTTTGTAACATCTTAATGCCTATTAGTGTACGTTTTAATTGTTTTTTACATTAAACTACTTTGTGCCTTCAACCGCCTGCAAGTACTACGCTTACCATTCTCACAGTTTGCACACTGCATAAAGCTTTCTGAATAAACAACGATTCTTTTTTTTAAATTATGTATACACTGCCCAAAATGCTCACCAAAATATGCTAAATAGTCGTAAAGCAAAACACGCGTGTACAATCGTGATTTCCAATACTTTATTTGTACTTGTCTCACCGTATTTTAACGTTACCAATAATTTGAATAAAACAATCGGCATGTTGATAATGACTTTGACCCTCGATTCATTCGAGATATAAACCGAATTTAAGCAAATAAATACAACCGAGTCAACGGGAATAAAAGCAAACGTAAGCTTTTCACTCGGCACATATTTCTACGTAGAACAAACAAAAGTAAGAGCATTATCCTATCTGATTCATGTTAGAGATAACATCTATTTGTCTAAGTATTTTACTTTGATCTCTTTTTTTACTAAATTGTGATTTCTGAACCATAAACTCTCTGATCAAACATCATTAACATACTCACATATATATAATCTGGGCTCTCCCATCCCTTATTTTTGTTTGAAACAAACATATCAATATTGAAAAATATTTCAACTTACAAACATGTTACGTAAGTTGGGATATTTACACTTTTCCAACGATTTGATATGTTTGTGTAAAAACATTGTAAACATGTACGAACTTAAAGCGTATTTATATTAGCATATCATACTAGCATTTTACGCAAATTCTATCATCGCAGAAAATAAGTCAGGGATTGGTTAAAAATAATGACTAGTATATTTAAGCCCACAAATTATACATGCTTAAATTAGTCAAACTCAAACTTTAAACCGGTTTCCTTATAGGCGAACAACATTTTCTTTTCTGTTAGTTCAATTTTGTTATTATTGTAATTTGTTCTTTTTTCTTCTCTTTCCGTGTTTTTATTTCGGTAAGTATCATGGTGTACCCGAATAATGAAAATATCTTTCGTTCTCTCTATGTTTGTTGACTAACGGATGAGGTCATGGCGAAAAGAAGAAAATCTGAAACAAAACCTTGTCACTCATAACCCATCTAGACTGCGACATACAGTCAGGTCGCCTGCTTTCAGGAGGCTTGAGATCTGCAGTTAACAGTGATTCTTTGATTTGATTGATCGAGCGACGATGTGCTAAAGATAAACCAAAACGTCTATTTATATAAATATTGTTAAAAAAATCAACCCTTTTCTTTCAGAATAATATCATGCTCACGGGATCAGCATAATAATCACATGCGAGACCACAGTGGCACAGCTGGTATGTGACATCTCAACTAAACAAAACGTGGCAGTCAGAAATTCATATTTTATACTCTACAGAAGGTTCACACCGAGAAGTTTTGCACTCCTTACAGTAAAACTTGGAGTGAAATATTTTCACGGATTTCGCCTCACAAAACGACAAAAGAAACCGTCTTTTTTACTTCGAAAACTTTGCACAGCGTAGGTGTGCCCGCTGGCTGGAACTGTAAAAATTGCTGCCGCACAATTGCATTTTCTGTTTGTCATGTGGGAAGCCTTTTACGGTCAGATGGACAACTTATTTATTTGTTGGAATTTGTAAAAATGAGCTTCTTTAACTTGTTATGAAAAAATTTTCATTTTTGTATGACTGTGGCAGTACACACGTGAAAGATCATGAGATATTTTTGAGCGATAGGATTACCCTAGAGACTTCTTTATATTAGCGACTTGAGTACTAGCTTGTAATTCACTATTGCTGACTACTAGGTAAACCTATGTGTAAGTAAGCACTCGCAACGAAGGTATCTTACTTTAATTAACCAGTTTGTAGGGACAAATTATATCGTAACTCTACCGTTATTTTTAAACTATCGCGGTTTTTTACACTCATACTTATGGACTTCGGGACTTCACGCGAAATAAATTTACTTACATTAATCGACGTTTCGAGCACGTTGCAACGCCCGTGGTCGCGGTAAATTTATTTCGCGTTAAGTCCCGAGTTCTATAAGTATGAGCGTAACTCTACCGCTTGTACGGCGGTTCGTTTTCTGGGGAATTATTTCAATTATGTCCACGGTTATATCATTGCAGCACCCGTTATAGACAGGATGTTCATCCTCACACTTTGTGTATAGGTACATACCGGTAAGCTCTGTAAAATACTTTCTTTTGCGTAACCTTCGCACGTCTACAGTACTCGTATGTGGTCTTAGAGGGTTTGAGTTGTTGAGGGGTTGAGCATCAGCAACACGAGTGTAGCGCCTACGGCATTCCAAACGTCCGAAGTACGGGGATGGCTTTTTATCAGGTGTGCCGAATGCTTGTTTGTTGCCTTAGTGGCATGAAAATAAAATTTTATGAAAATGTACTCAAAAATTTTAATGAAATCAAATGTTTTAAAAATACATGAAACGACGAAGATTTCAGATTAAAACAAATCTCGTTGTGATAAAAAAGTATTACACAACCGCAAAAGCTTACACTGAATTTTCCACGGAACTACTAAAGAAGTTCAACGAAGGTTATCTGGGAAACTGTAAACAATTACTGCTGATTTTATTGAGAAAGTTGAAAATAAGTTCTGTGAAATCTAGTGAAACTAAAGGAACGCTTGTAGACCAACTTGCTCAGTGTGCTTAAAACGATCACGACGTTATTTATCTTACGCTACGGCTAGACATAAAATGACTAGTGTTTGAAGGATATCCATTTGCGTGTAATGTAGGTACGCGATATAACTATCATGGCATACGATTTTACACTTGTAAATCAGTATTTTCTATACAAATGAATCGAAGCATCAAAACGTGAGTTACTGGAACTTTCGAAAGAACTTGGAATGATTGTAGCATTCTTCAGCCGTAATGTTAAAGTATTACCTATATACACTAACATTGTAAAGTAGCTGACGCCCGCAGCTTTGTCGGCGTAATATTTTTACCGTTCCCGCTTCCCATGGAAACTTATTACCGGGATTAAAAGTAGCCTATGTGTAACTGCAGATTAGAAAGCTAAAGCTCAATAGTTCTTGATTCCTATGATTCTTGACTATTGCGTATTTGTGTGTACACCGATATGACTTCTTTAATTTTCCATTTAAGGCGAGGGTTAACAAAGTTTGCGAAAAAGAGGTGCAAATAAAGACGTCCTTCTCGGTATCAGTATATGAAAAATGCCAGCCAAAAGTAGATTTGAAATCTACAAGATGTGTTCCAGAAAATGGTTTCATCAGAAATTGTGTATTTATTATAAATAACTAGTAAAACATCATTGAAATAGCCCACAATGTTTCAGAAGAAGCCGTTTTATGACGTCTATTTATTCATTAATGATAATAAAATTTATATCAAGGACTAAAGAAAACATAGACCTCTAACATGGTTTTCTTCAATTTTGAATTAGTATAAGTTTTAACTAATTATAACTGATAATGTATTCAAAGAATACATCACATTGCTTGCTTCCCCGCGCTCGCCCGTAAATCTAGTGCGGGGGGAGTCGTGTTGCTAGACGGACGTGTGTCGCTCTGGTCTGCAAAATATTCTCGCAAAATGTTATATTTTCATTCATGTACAGAGTAATGCTTGTAACAGAGCCAGAGCCCGAGATACACAATGCATACTGCATTACATGAGAATAAAATGCATTTCGACTTATTTTTTGTATTGTTTTATTAAATTACTTCGATAGGTAGTCATGCTTATATTGTAAGCGGTACTTAATCATTTCAATGTAAATAAATGAAGAAATATTTGTGGACATTCGCACACAACTTAAGCTATTATAACCTTGTGCTAAGGGATATAGACAACTGATGAAAATACTTATATTACAGTAATTATTAACACACTGCTTTTTTGAGACACTGCTCTTAACCTAAGCTGAAAGAATTGACTCTTTCAGCTTACCATCTACCGGCAACTTGGTTAAGGTAATAAAGTGAGTGCCCGCCGAGTTTCTTGCTAGTCTATATCTATACATACAATAAAACTGTTGAGGGTCGAGAGTCTGTACATGGAAGATATTTTGAAAATTTTGGTTGTAGGGCATTTTCTAATCGATACTGAAGCCGAAAATGGAATTAAAAAATTCCGTGTCTGTCTCTCCGTCTGTCTGTCTTTTTTTTATTCACTTCTTAGGTGGCAGACAAGCTTACGGCCCACCGGAAGGTTAGTAACCGTAGCTTATAGACGTTTGCAACACCAGAGGCGCTACACACGCGCTGCCGCCCCGGGTGCAGGCTGTGATGACCCACAGTTGAAATTTTTCAAGCCGCCCATGAGGCCTTCAACTTGGCTTAACGACTGTCATTTTACTGACAACCGGGACCAATGGTTTATCGTGCCTTCCGAAGCACGGAAACGCTCGTAAATAAATGTCACAAAGTGGTCCACGTGGTGGTCATCCATCCATATCCGGCCATAGTAAATGTTGCTTACTGCAGTGATCATTTACAGAACACTGAGTCCGCGGGGCCACGAGCGCTTTGAAATGGCTGTATCCCGAATAAGTATCACGCCGAAACTACTGAATCAATTTGAATGAAACTTTGAACAATCAGAGCTTATAATTCGAGAAAGGTTCTTGGATACTTTTGATCCCGATATTCTGCGAGCTTCCTTTGGGAGAGGGGATGAAAGACAATATGGTTTTTTAGTTGTAATTTCACAATGCGTAGTCCGATTCCAATTTTTATTCAGTGTATAACGGTAGTACTTTAAGGATTATGTCACACAAGTTTCAGTGCTGAGGGTTTTGTAGTTCAGGAATTAGAGATATCTCAACTTTCTTAAAACCAATTCAAGGGTTCCTTTGAATGTGACGGTAAATCTAAACGGGCGTGTTAGCTGAATCATTAAAGAGCTTAATGATTAAGCATATTGTAAAATAATTTAGTCCACGCCGAAGGCGGGGACTGAATTGTTTTAGAATAGACTTAATCTTTAAGCTCTTTTATGATTAAGCAAACAGGGCAGTTTCACCGGCCGTTTGATGAGACTGATGACATCAGTTACATACATACATACATAGGGTAAACCACCCAATCGTTGGCACTCCTCCAATTATTGGCACTTTAGGTAATTTTGCCCATTTCTAACAGAAAAAGAATGCTATTTTACTTTTTAATGCATACCTACAACTACATAATGGGCAACACCGAACTGAAATAAACTAGGTTTCCCTTATTTTTCGAAATATACTCTTAACTAAAGTGCCAATAATTCATTCTAAAAGTGCCAATAATTGGGCGGTTTACCCTAATTATGGTCACGCCTTTATCCCCGAAGAGGTAGGCAGAGGCATATTATTATATCCCCACATTTCACCTTTTTAGAATTTGTCCCACGTAATAGGTGGTGAGCCGTATTGCCGTGATTAGATAGACCAAATAGGCCTTCAACTCGGCTCAACGACTGCCATTTTACGGGCAACCAGAACCAACTGCTTAACGTGCCTTCCGAAGCACGGAAACGCTCAAATAACTGTCACAAAGTGGTCACATGGATGGTCACCCATCCAAGGACTGGCCATAGTGAAAGTTGCTTACTAAAATGATCATTTACAGAACACCGAGTCCGCAATGCCACGAGCGCTTTTTATTTATTTTCTAGCTGACCCTCGCAACTGCGTTTACGACGCTTACGTACGTACATATTTTTGTTTGTTTGTTATAATAAAATGAAATTAAATTTAGTTTTTCAAAAGGAATTAAATTTTAAGGCGGGTGGAAGACCCCTTTTGTCTGGATTTGTAATAATTTAAGTACAAAACAATGAATATATGATCATTCGTCAAATTTGTGAATTCGTCACATTCAATTTACGTAAAATACACAAATACACTACAAAAAATTTGATTAATAAATCAAATTTTTTGTAGTGTATTTTATATGCAAAAATCGAAATACAAACATTTGTTTTTTAATTTACTTTTAGCCTCTCCCTATTAAATAGAGTGCAGAGGGGCTTATGGCGAGACTTTATCTGTAGTTTGTGACTCTGTTGCATTAAACTACGTCACTAGGTCATCTGCTCAAAGTTTTAAATAAAAAAAAAATGACAACTTCAATTGGATTTAACTTTCACAATAAATGTTTTAGAGAGGGGCGGGTGAGACTTTCTTGTTCATTTGGTAAAGCGAGGAACGCATTTCCGCTACTATTTTCTTCTTGTTCCGTGGTTCTTTTACTCTGATGTCTCTGTAGTTGCGCTACTCTATGTTGGCGAGTCATATCACCCATATGCTCAAGGTCGTTAGCCCTGTGCCTAGCCTTAAAAGCAAACACACAAAGAGGGTGCCAAACCATAACTCATGAAGTACGCCATTATTCTTCGCACGTCCGGCTCGCAATTAGCCGAGCGCAGTTCGTTTTATGTTACCACAATAACTGCGGTTCCTGAGTCCCTATCTGGCTTAATGCAAGAGGCGTGTCTACATCTACATGGGGTGTTTATTTAAGGTTGTGGCCTTGATAAGTTACGGTTTCGGGCTTTGCAACTGTAATGCGAGCCAGGAAAATATACCCATTTATTTGAAAATTTTAGAGAAAAATATTTTTTAAAAAGAGTAGCAAGGTTCATGCACGTGCTATTGGATTTATTTAGATCCAAAGTAACTAAAATATTAATTGAACTCTATCTTTTAGGGAAGATTGGTTCAATTCGCGATTTGTACATTTCACCTTTTTCGTGAATAATACTATTTGTCTTTTGACCTTTGCCTGCATCTAGTACTCCATTTCATAATAAATTCATTATAAAAGAGTAGTTATATTATAGACTAGCTGACCCCGCAACTTCGTTTACGTCTCATAAGATGTATGAAAGGAGAGGTGTTTCTTCATCAGACTCATCAAGCAGCGTGTGAAACTGGCCGAAGGCGTGGACTAAATTAAGCCAACTCGCCAGTTTAGATTTACACTCACATTCAAAGAAACCCCTACAATTAAAATTTTCAAAATATCTGATTCTTAAAAGTGTTATAATTTTTTTATTTTTAAACCGATTGACATTAATTAAACGCTAAATGTTAAGTTGAGCAAACCTCAACACAATAAAAAAACCGCATTGCAATCGGTTAGGCGGTTACTGAGATTAGCGTGCACAAACGTACAGACAAACAGATATACAGACAAACAGACAAAAATTCTAAAAATCATTGGTCCAACTTGCACTTGTCTGGTTTCTTATGAAAAACGGTGTAAGTAATTGTAACGATTAAAACCCCGAATAACTAAAGATTTTCTAGTTAGTTGGGTACGAACATAGTCTAATATACCCTTTTTAGGGTTCCGTAGCCGAATGGCAAAAAACGGAACCCTAATAGATTCGTCATGTCTGTCTGTCTGTCTGTCCGTCCGTGTGTCACAGCCATTTTTCTTCGAAACTATACGACCTATGCCATTGAAACTTGGTAAGTAGATGTATTCTGTAAATCGCATTAAGATTCTCACATAAAACTAGACAAAAAGCAGTAAATTTTGGGGGTCCCCATACTCAGAACTGAAACTGTCATCTTTTTTTTCGCCAAACCCATACGTGTGGGGTATTTATAGATAGGTCTTCAAAAATGCTATTGAGGTTACTAACATATTTTTTTCTGAACTGAATAGTTTGCGTAAGAGACACTTCCAAAGTGGAAAAGACACTTCCAAAGTGGAAAAATGTGTGTCCCCCCCCCCCCCCCCCTAACTTCTAAACTAAGAAAATGATAAATCTAAAAAAAATATATAATGTACATTGCCATAAAAACCACCAACAAAAATTAGTTTGAACGAGATCGAGCTGTTAGTTTTTTTTTTAATACGTCATAAACCGCAATTTTCGCTTGTAAAAATCACTACCACTGCGAACGTGTTAAAACATCAATCAAAGTTACAACAAACTACAAAAACTTTTATATTATGTTACTTGCTGGTAAGGAACCCTTAATGTGCGAGTCCAACTAGCACTTGGCCAGTTTTATTTATTTTACCAGCACAAAACATTTGTGACTTTGAATTTATTATACGGTTGGCGCCTTTGCCAAATACTATATTTTACTGAGCGGCGAGTATAGATAGATAATTCTTTATTGTACACCGATATAGTTACAAAATAAATAATCTATTAGAAGCACAATGCATAGTAATATAATCAAATGTACAATGGGCGGCCTTATCGCTTAAAGCGATTTCTTCCAGGCAACCTTTGGATGGACATAAATGATAAGTACAATCAAGCAACGCGGTGTAGTCAACTTAAATAAAATATTTAACAAAAACAATAGATACATACATTCAGGATTGAATAGACATACGTAAGTAGTAAAATAGAAAATAATTCATAAGTTTCATTGATAAATAGGAAGAAAATGATTTTTAACTAGAGTTTTGAATGAATTTTGTGAGCCTGTTTAAGTGTCTACATATCCTTCGGTCCCAAAAGCATTCTAAACGATCCGGTTTGGTTTTGTGAAGATTTTTGGTTCATTTCTATAATATAATAACAATATATAATATAATATTGCTTAACCGATCCACCAATTTGATGTGAGTTCCTAAAATAATGATATGTTTATTACCGTGTTATTTTAAGAATTTAATGCTACGATAATACCTACCTAGTAGGGATAAATTGCTTGTGGGTCGAAATCTATACAACTAAAAAACATTATCATTTTTATTCTTCTGTCACATCTTTGCACAGATATCATTATGAGACAGTCATAGCTTAAAAGGGCCTATCCGATTCTTCAAATAATACAATAAGATTTTGAACGTCCAATATTATACTTGTATTTGTTACACAACAATAGGGCAAGGGGCCCGTGAACAACACAAATTATAAAAGCCAAAATTAGATCCTATTATGTAAAAGGTATTCTATTCGTTCCGTTGCGTCAAGTATTATGAAACGGGTCCAATTGATTTAAAGAGTATTGAGGCATGTTGTGGAAAATACCCCATACCATAACAGATCACAGTGATATTTTTAGATTAGTAAGGTGAATAATGCTTCTTGAACTGAGCCGCAATAGTATAAATAAAACATATACCTATGAGTCAATGTGTACAAACACCTTCAGCCCAAAAGAATTGACAATGTTAAAAAAATAGTAGGTCATAAAGAGTCATATAATATGTAGCTAGTTCTAGAAGCTGCTCAGCTCACCTATTACGTGCAAAGAAGTACAAGTAGTGTAAAAGGGAATAATACGTTTGTCTCTGCTTACCCCTTTATGGCAAAGACGTGACTATATTGAATGCACTTTAATATGATATAAGTGCTGTCTGAAGTATGATAGTAAAACAACAGCTATTATTCAGCAAATATCACGAAGAAACGCATAATACAAAGTGAGAACTGACTCAAATTTATTCTTCACCTTGAATTCTACTTTTCGTGAACATTTCAAAAGTTGCTTTGCTAGCGTGTCGAGGTAACGATAAATCAAATACGCCACAAGTAGGTAACACCTCGATTCGTTCCATAACCCATTTTATGCCTAATTGGAGTTAAAGTTGTTCAAAGTTCGCTACAAACCGCATCGTTGGCTGCTTTACGACCTGAACGAACCTCATCGTACTGGGAATAATTCACAATGAAATCTTACTGTTACCAATGATAGAACGTATAGTTTATTTTACTGAATCAGATGAGACGCTAAGACTTATTTATTGTTGTGAAATAATATTAAATAGGCATTTTTTTTTTTTATATCCGTTACTGTGTTAGCCTATCATATAATTATGAGTATGAGCCTATTACCATGTTGAAATGGACAGGAGCAGGCTGTGACGACCCACAGTTAAACAATTTCAAGCACATAAGGCCTTCAACTTAGCTTAACGGCTGTCACTTTACTAACTGGGTTTCATTTCGAGATTTCCTTCTCATCGGACGCCTCTTACGACACTCTCGGGATGACTTGGGATGGCAAAATTTTGTACTCTTTCCCGTCGCCACACAGGTTTCTAATGACAACATTATATGTAACTTTTAAATATTATAAACGTTTTATAGACAGTACTGTAAAAGTAATTCGGTGCGTAAAATTTCTTTAAGATTTAATCTACTATTCCTTTACACTGCACATTACCTGTGATATTACACTAGCACCGAAACTTTTGCCTCAACATTCACACACTGAGTGAGGATATTTATCATAAAAATTACTCCACTTCACAGAGCGGAACTACATTTTAGCGAGAAGGGTTGTGATATAAAGGTGGAGTCGTTATGCAAATTTCTTTTAGGTCTTTGAGAGCTATATACCGGCACCATGTGTGGAAAATATACGAATTCGTTTTCCGGTGGCTTGTGTTGTGTGGAGAAAAATCTGAATGGTATTTTGAACCAAATGTATGGCGTAGTGTTCTGTAAACGATCGCTTACCTACCTATACTTCAGTCGATCTTGAGATGTATGACTATTTTTGGCATTTATTAGAATTTCCTTGCTCCTGAAGTTTCGTCAACCCATTCGTTTCGACTACCTTATAACATGGTAGTTTAAGTCTACTAGAAGACCATTTAGGAGCCTTAATATAACAAAAGCAAGTGGCTACTACAAATATCTGCCTATCAATTTTAACGCGTCAATTCACTCACTACCTTTTGCTTGTTTGTGCTAACAATTGAGCTTGCAACTGCGTGCCGAATAGGCGTACGAAAATTAGCTAGACTATCAGTCTACATTACATACATACATTATAAACAGATTTTTGGGAATTTCAACAAATAAGTTTCACTCGATTACTAAGTAGATGATACATTTTCTATAAAATAAAATACACCTAAATGAAGCAGAAAGTGGCCCAGCGTATTTAATATTAGTGTTTAAAACTTCTATTACAAGTTAAATGAACTTGAGACGACCTTTTACCTCTTTATTTAGTCGATTTCGTTAAAACTTCACGAACTCGTCAGTAATTTCTTCAAATTGGGCCTTGGCTAGAGTCCAGATGATTAACAACTTATTACAAGCAGTTTAATTTCATGCCTGGATGCGCAAGTTTTGTCTCGAATAATCTCTACCCACCCTTTACTACCTCACAAAGTATTGTTGTACTATGGACTTAAAGTAAATTGATTTTGGATAAGATCCTTGATTTCAATTTATAAAGACTTTTTAGATTTATTGTCTTTCAGTGACGCCGATTTTAAACAACCTTATTTGATTGACAATATAATTGATTCTCAAACGTAAAACAAAGTTATTAATGAACAAAACCCATGGGCGTGAGCCGGTCATATCGGTTCCTTACAAGCTATAACTACTTGGCGCTCTTTCATGAATATATAGCACGTGAACCGGGTACCTATATATAATTATCTTCGAAAGAAAATGCCTGTAACTTCTCATTCATCAGATTTAGTAGTCGATCCCAGGCTTATTGACAAGCAAGATTGGAATACTTCCCAACTCTACGACGACCGCTAGCCCAAACCGATGTCACTAGACCTACACATATTGACTACGATATCATACTGAGATCTCCAAAATTAAGCTTCTATTCAGTATATGACTAGGAGACTGTATGCCTCTCCTGTACCTCATACGCCGCTTAATTTGCTATCATCACTTACTCATATTGGCGATAGTTTGCCATGCACTCTCAATGCTGACCAGGGTGATAACCATAATAGAACCAAGATACGGGCTATGAAAACTAAATATCAGCATTTAAGGCTAAGGGCTTACAACTGCTTGCCAAATAGAAGTCTACCTCATACGGGGAAAAAGGTGTACCTACGAAAATTAGGTAGACTATGAATTTACATAATTAGAAACACTTTTTTGGTAATTTTAACTAGTGACCGACCGAAGTTTCGGTTTCGGTTTCGGTTTCGGCCAGTTTCGGCCAAAAAATCGAGTTTCGGCCGCAGTTTCGGTTTCGGCCAAAATGGGCCGAAACTTACGGCCGGGCCGAAACCCACGTGTTCATGAATTTTGAGTGTCTAGCTCTGCTTGTGACGTGGTTGGGGTCAGCCCAATCAGTTAACATATTACTAACCGAAGATTTAGAGATTTACAAAGGACTTCCAATTAATAGTTATAATAATACAACTTTATTTAAGCCACAAGCAATTACGAGTACAATCATTGAGAAGTATTAGACAGTTACCCCTGTGTTATGTCTTCGACCTCCTTTTTAGGATCCCGTTTTTACTTTTAGTTACTGAATCCTAAAGATCTAGGACTTTACATAACCCTACCCCTTTGTTGTCGGTTCCGTTGACTGTGTTGATCGTCTGTCAGTCTGTCAGGAGGCTGTAACTTATCCACCGTGATAGTTAGACAGTTATTTTTTTTACAGATGATGTATTTCTTTTGCTGCTATAGCAAAAAATAATAAAAATAGACAAAATAATAGTATTAAAGGGGGCCTCCCATACAACAACCGTGACTTTTTTGCCGCTTTTCTTGTACGGAACCCTTCGTGCGCGAGTCCGGCTCACTCGTGCCCAGTTTTAGTTATACACTTATAGAATGTAACCAAAACCGGCCAAGAGCTAGTAGCAGGGCACCGTGTGGTTTTAGTCGGTAGAAGTTCGCCATAGCATCTATGAGTAATTCCCCCACGTGAAAGAAAAAAACTTATCTTTAGGTGGAGATATTTCTAAAATAAACTCTTGAGAAGATTTATACCGTTGATGCAGCAAGTTCCAACAAGTGCCATCAGCACTTGGTGGAACTTGCTGCACCGATTGAAAAAATAACCGGCTAAGTGCGAGTCGTACTCACACGCAAGATCTCATATGGAGGGGTTAAAGCGGGACCCTATTAACGAGACATAAGGCCAAGCCGACCGTCTGTCTCTTAGTTAAGAGGTTGTATCGCTGGAATCGCGCCAGATAGGGGCCTAAAATTTTCACTGATGATGTATTTCTGTTGCCGCTATTTTTTACTCTTAAATCCTACAGAGATGCTATGCCGGAGTCCTACCGACTAAAAACCACGCGTTGGGAGCCCCGAGTATGCCCTCGGAATGATACATATTGCAGCCGCGCCTTTGGGGGGTTGCTCAGTTGTTATCCCGCTACTTGAGGGGGACATGCATGAATCTCACACTTCATGCTATCGTCTAGGGCCTGCTTCTATAAGGACGGTGAGCAGACGTCCTCAGGTCCCTGGTCATAGAGGCTGATAGTATGGGGCGCGCCGTCGCAGACTGTGCAACTTGGGTGGGAGAGTTCTCTCCCGCTTCCTCCCCGGCGCCGCGCCGTCTCTGTCACGAGCATGACCTGTTCATAGGAAGAGTGCTATGGTACCGCTCCAGCGCCTTCTTGCGCCATTTAAACAATGACGCAAGGGTCCTCGCTTCCAGGTCCCATAGAGGGGTCCCGGCTAGAAGACATGCCGCCTCAACTGAGATCATGCGGTATCCCCTTATTCTTACTCTGACAGCCATCGCCTTCTGCGGGCTAAGCAATCTATCCGCATTGCTGGCCATCAGGATCTCCGCCCATACGGGGGCCTCATGTAGGGCCCTGCTCCGCATTATCACAAGGTACAGTCTCCTGCAGGGAGCGTTGGGTCCCCTGATATTGGGCAACAACCGCGAGAGTGCGGCTGATGGCCCCTCCCTCAGTTTTGGGACCAAACATCGGAAGTGGTATCCGAAGTTACACCGGCTATCGAGTACGAGCCCCTAATACGTCATCGAGAGCTCGATGTCGATGCTGATGCCCCCTATATGTAAGCTGGATTCCACAGGTGTCCTTTAGGGCTGCGTCTCGTTGCGTTGCTCCTCGAGCCGCGCTGTAATTAGGGTGTCGTCGTAGTAAGTAGGGTAACACGTTACGCACGTAACAGGTTACCCCAACACCTCTGAGCAACGGACCACGCAGCACCCAATAGTAACCGATGTTCCACAGAAGCGGTCCAACAACGATCCCTGTCGAACACCGAACGACACATCTCGCCGACCCTTTTCGGGTAAGTTATGGCCCTCTCGGAAAGATAGGCCCCGACAATTCGACGGAGGTATTGAGGCATTCCATGGTAAATAAGCGCCTCCCAAACACAGCTCCAGGGCAAGGTGTTGAACGCGTTGGAGAATTCAAAAGACACTGCCACCACCAACCACCTCACCATGTGCTGTTGCCGTTTAAAAAAAAAATACCTGCTAAAATCAGAAAAATACATTCACACAACAAACGTAATTTTTGTAACGGATTTCTCTGTGCGGGAATGCGACTCGCACTTGGCTGTTTTTTTTTTTTTTTTTGTCAATATGAACACGTGAGTTTCGGTTTCGGTTTCGGTTTCGGCCGAAACTGACCCTGTGGCCGAAAGTTCGGTTTCGGTTTCGGTTTCGGCCGGAAAACCAGTTTCGGTCGGACACTAATTTTAACGAATAAATTTCATTGGATTACTACCGACGAAAGGCACCTACCTAAGTTGTTTGAATTCCAGGTTATTTATTTTAGAATTTAATCATTATTTTGTAGTCAGATACAGGTCAAAAAGTACCTTATATACTTTGCCGCTCCAGAAAGCCTATATTGGTTTTGTTAAAAAGGGAAACAGAAGTTTACCTTTTACTTAACGAAACAAAATAAAAGGATCTAATTTAAAGTTATCGTAACTTTTAAATTAAATACGTTTTGGTTTCTCAACCTTCCGACTGGAATGCACCAACCGTGGTAACGAGTTGAACGTTTAGGGTTGATTCCCACAGAAAGAGCAGCTGCCGGCAGCTAAAGAACATCAACACAGAATATGTAGGTAGGTATGATGACGTCTATTTATAGGTAACGAATAGTGTAAGAATACTGGAGTAATTTTGTTGACAATTTGAATATGTGTATCTATAATCTGTCACCAAATATACAGACGAAGAATTAGGTAGATACTAAAATAGTGAGTATTTGTGTATGTAAGCGAGACATTTTTTTTTCTATTTCTAACTCGAATGAAATTTATAGTTTCTCGCTAACTTGAAGAGGTGGAAACGAGTTGGTATTGATTGTGACGCGCTCTCTAGAACGTTATTTTTATTGGTATTTATTTGGACCAATTTTATATCCATAATGCTGGGGCCATATTAAGAAAAATGCCTATCATTGCGATAAATATTGCGATAAATATCGCGATAAATATTAACGCGATAATTTGAGTGGTCACACTTGAACGATCAACGTGAATGCCCATTCTTGGCGATAAAATTGACGTTAATGTTCCTTTATAGACCAAGATAGACTTTGTCGGTGCTGCTCTGTATTTGATGAATGTATTTTTTTATTATATGATATTCTACCATTATCGAACGAAAAAGAAAAGCCATTTAAATGGGTTCTATAATACCCCGGCTAATTAGGCTTTCCTTCTTCTTTGTAGGGTTCCGTAGCCAAATGGCAAAAAACGAAACCCTTATAAATTCGTCATGTCTGTCTGTCTGTCCGTTCGTGTGTCACAGTCACTTTTCTCCGAAACTATAAAATCTATGCTATTGAAGATTTTTACATAAAACTAGAAAAAAGCGATAATTTTTGGGGGTCCCCATACTTAGAACTGAAACTCAATTTTTTTTTGTTTTCATCTAATCCATAGGTATATATATCTATAGTCTATCTATTGATCAAATCTATTGATAGGTCTTCGAAAATGCTATTGAGATTTCTAACATTTTTTTTTCACACTTCCAACGTGGAAAAATATATGTCTCCCCCCCCTCTAACTTCTAAACTAAGAGAATGATAAATCTAAAAAATATATACAATGTCTATTGCCATAAAAACTTCCAACGAAAATAGGTTGAACGAGATCTAGTAAGTAGTTCTTTTTTAAAACGCCGTAAACTGCAAATTCCGCCTAGAAAAATCACTACCACAGCGAACGTGCTAAAACATCAATCAAAGTTACAACAAACTACAAGAACTTTTATAGTATGGTACTTGCTGCTAAAAAATCGGCCAAGTAAAGGGGTTCCCTTTACTTGGCCGATTTTTTTATTTCTTCAATAGTACCTAGCTTTAAATGGTAATAACTCCATTATTCGTCACCAAGCGACATTTTGCGATGAATGAAATTGAATGAATGGTTGAATGAATGAATGAATGAATGAAATTGTTTATTACTTGAAACATGGATGACTTAAATGTTCTTATCGTCTACGGTTACAGAATGTTTCGCCGGATGGCGCGCGGCATGTAATATTTACATTATTTGCATTACAATAATTAATTTATTATGTCATGCAAGCATATTATATCAATACATATGGCAATAATGTCATACTTAACTTAAACCTGCATTAATATTATATTGAAGTCAAATACCACTATTTTACCACTACATTATTATACCATGTCAATATTAAAATGTTACACAATTTTAAACCTATTTAGATTACATTACACTGTGTCAAAACGACGCACGATTCTTGAAATTTTTGAGTTTATGTCAGGTTTTTTTTTAAGCTATTGCATAGCTTCTATCGCGGGCTTTGAGCGTGGAGACCGAATCAAGAAATTCCGTAATGAAAATATCCTAACACTCGGCTACCTTCGGCCACGCTCGGCCACGTTCGTGTATCTCGCACTTCATATACCTACGTGTACACGTGAGCGTTTGCATAACGTGTACCTATGTGTATGAAGTGAAGTAGGGTGAGGTGGGGTGGGCTGAGGTGTGTAGGGTGGGGTGAGGTGAGGTGGGGTGTGGTGAGGTGAATTGGTGTAAGGTGGGGTGGGGTGAGGTTAAGTGGAGTGGGATGGGGTGGAGTAAGGTGAGGTGGGGTCCAAAAGTCTAAAAGCCCAAAAGTCCAAAAGGGTTTACTAATGTTTGCCATAATTTAACATCTAGCCGCCCAAGGTCCTTTCAAATAGCCTTATTAACTTATGTCATTACAGCCCAAATCAATATTGTGAATTTCTTATTTACCGCCCACGTCCTTTTTAAGGGACCAAAAACATTTAGTTGATATTTTTTGAAAACTTACACCGTAGAATTTTTATGTTTGATTCGTCAAACTCGTCAGTCTGACGCAAAATGAATCGACTAGGTTCTCTGCCTAAAGAATAAAGAAATAGTAAAATAAGAAAAATTTCATGACGTCGTAAAAGTAAGCAACAATTCAATCTTATTTTATTCTAGACCTGTTACATTTCTTGTTATAAAACATACACCATTTTAAAGTTATTGAATTACATTAAAGAACGAATTATTTATTTTCGTGGAATTATTAATATTTATTATAATTTATTAGTATAAAAGCAGTAGTCCCTCTGAATTCACCTCAGGACGTAGTTTGCGTGAAGTTTTATAATTTTAGTGCCTTGTAAGGGACTTCGGGCTTTAACGGAGTATATAAATTTTTATTGATTTGACTTTCTGCACCCAATATATAGATGTAGAATAGTTACTGCACGACTTAGAAGGCCAGGGCCAGGTCCCACCTTGAGTTTAAGCCCTCAACCAATAATGGGCGTGCCTCAATTGACCAAGAATTCCGAATTTCCCCTTGGTACCGCCAGACTCATCAATTATGCGGCTTACAGAAAGGTCGTGGTAGAGAAAGGGGCTATGGCAGGGAAAGTCGTCGTGGAAACGTCTCCAATAGTCATCGGCCTTCTCTTCATCTTCTATCGCAGCAGGGCATCTAGTAATTACATGATCTTAGAATAGTTACGATTCAAAAGAAAATAATTTAAAAAAAATCCAATACATAAATTTTGGTTTCATGACAAACGTTTAAAAGTCCTATATTTCTAAAAAGTTGCTTATAAGCTATTTTGATAACCTTTTATATACTTTTATCGCCTATGTACCCATATATCTCCTACAAAACTTAATGATTAATGACTGAATTTCGGCCCAAAGTCCTTTTAAAGACACTAATTGTATTTCTTGATTTAAGTAGTCTACGATCATTTTAAAAACTTTTCTAGGCCCTGGTGTAAATATTAGACCATTAAAAGTCCCCTTACACCTCTTTTATTAACAGTTATTTTCTGGGCGTTAATTGATAAATATTTTTAGTCCTTTAGAAAGGACTTGGGCCGTAATCGAGAAGTTATGAAATAATGCGTGGGCCGCTAGAGGTAAAAATGCCATAATTTCATTTGCCATACTGGTACTTGCCATAATTTCATTAGAAATAACACTGAAGTTGCCATAATCGTGAAATGACATAAAATGTCTTTCGCTAATTCCATTGGTCATAATCGATCAAGTGTCATAATAATTTAAATCCATAAATGTATTTGCCATAATTTTCCTTTTCAATAATGCCATTTTCCATAACTTTTATTCACCATAATATAAATGTCGCCACACCGAGAATTACTAATTAAAATCTATTTGATTATAAATAGATTAAAACCATTACAATGAGCAACTTTACTGATACCTTACTATTTTGTGATATAAGGTTCGAATAGAAATAGTTGTAGAATTTAGAACACTGATTTGTATAACTTGATGTAGTGGTGAACTAATTAGGTTACCTAAGTGTTATGTGACTATGTAGGTTCGTAAGAACCTGCAATAAAAACTATTGTTAAATTCTTATTGACAATTATTACGAATATTGTCGACATTTAAAAATGTTTTTAATCAAAACAGGATTTTTGTTATTCCTATAATTCCGGCAATGTTCATTTTACTGAGAATGAATTAATCTTTGTATTTTAACGATTTCATTCAATTTAACAGTTTGTTTGACTAATTTAATTAATAACTTTATTTCTCAAAAATAAATTGAACCACATTTCTTTGATTTAAAAAGAAAACATTAAATATCAAGCCACGTGTTTTGTAAGAACAATTTGAGTGGCGGGGATTTATAAATAGACAGTGGTTGTGGCAGAGGGCTCATTTTGCTGCTGGAATTTGAAGAGAAAACATTGTGAGTAGATTCTATGTTGGTTTTAATTTGGAATAAAAATTATGTTGTAATAACCTACTGGAAGTTAAAAGAGTGGCCGGAGTTTTATTGCCAGGTTCTTTTTTCTCCAGCTCTACCTATTGCGTTGCGAATCTGGCAGTAAATGTAGATTGTGACTTACATGAATAAAGATTTTTCATTTAATTTCATTTTATTTCATTGGTGTTCCATTTGCTTGTTTTTATTACTGTGTTTCTGAAATAAAAGCCGCCTAAGTATTTATTTCACTGTTATTTAACTAGATATCCATCTATAAGTGTAATAATGCATAAAGCAGACCCGATGACCTACTCCAGGTCAGCGGGCCTGCGCTTTTTAAAAACAGCTGCCGCATGTCTACTCCGACATAAATAAAGATAATTTAAAGGACACAGATTTTTTATTCACTGTTAAACCTAAAACTAAACCTCATATGACGGCTACTAAGTTCGACCGGGGCTCCTACTTCTGGGTGGTTAAAAAAGAACCACGAAGACTTAAGGCGCCTTAGTCTTCTCGGATAGTCGGATTGCACTGAGTCGGGGTGTTAACGATAATTAATTTCGACCTAACAATATTATGTATTATTTTCATAATTATATCAAATTTTGATTATGTCAAGAGTCGATTATGAGATGTGTTACTTAAGGAAACAAATTATTACGATATATGTTGTTATAGAAAGTCATTATATGGCAAATAAAAGTTATCACTGTTGAGTTGTTAAGGCAAACGTTATTAGTATAAATGATAATAGTGCAAGTAAATAAATTATTATCGGGGATGATTATGGCAAACAATATTAGTGCAAATGAATTTATGGAAAACGAGAGAAGACCGTCCAAAAGTCCAAAAGTCCAAAAGCCCAAAGCCCAAAGGTCCACAGTCAAGTAGGTACTTGGTACTTTACTTTGTTGAATTATAGGCCTAAAAATATTCCTTTGTAGAAATAATTATACTAGCATTGTTGATAAAGTATGATATGCAATAGCTTTACCGCGACAGTCATCGAGTGACACACATCTTTTTTTGATAAAGTGCATTATCGAAATCAGTTATGATGCTATTAATTTTAGTCACATCAATAGTGTTATTTATATTATTAGAATTTGCAATTCACCAGAATCTCCCATCGCCATATTCAATCGCCGCCCTTTAAAATCACGTAACAAGCAGTTTCCTTCGAAAACCCCTATATAACTATATTCCATGACTTGAAGAGGTGGAAACGGGAAATTATTGATTGTGACGCGCTCCCCAGACCATTATTTTTATCCTAGCAAAACTAATTTTTTAAACGTTCGTCAGTTCCTGCCTACATTCTTTTTCAACATCAAATTATATTCACCGTATTTAGGATTTATATTCATTGGGTTTCATAATAGTGCAATTTCATAATGCACAACCGGAACTTTACAGCTATAGTTATTTGCTTTTAATCTTAACAAGAGCCAAGTCCTTAAATAAATCAACGTTCGTGTTACGCTGGTAAAACTCTATTGGCAGCCAATCCCGAACTAAAGCGAGCTCATTCCAACACAGTAAATGAAAAGGAATACTTAAACCTGGTGGTTATGTTACCTCTTCTATATTATGTAAGCGTTCAAACGCGAATTGATCACAACCACCACCGAAACTGTTAAAATATTCCATTGATAGTGGAAACGCTTCTTACTGTAATTTTTGTAGTAAGTCCGGTCATACCTCTCGTGAGTGACGTTTTAAAGCTACTACAACAGATTCGGATAAACGTACGGTTGAAAAAAACTTTTTGTGTTCCCAATGCAACAATAACCCGGCCAACACAACGGTTATACGAACAAACTTATAGTACTTGAATTTTATTCATTTCGATCAAAAGCCGTTTACACATTTGGTAGCTGCTATCGCCGCGAAAAGCACATAACCTATAATATGACCTCTGTTCTTAACTAGTCCAGCTTGAACACAATGCGTGTGAGGATAGGTAAGGTAATTAATAATACCATCTTTGATAGCGGGGTTAAGTGCTTGTTAATTCGTGAGTCAATCTCATACAATTTGCCGGAAAACCGAAAACGTGTGGTCAATAAAATTACTTGGTGGCATAGGTTTCCTGTTGTTTCTACGAGCATCTTAAGTCTGTCTAGATTCTAGATACGTGTTGGTAGGTTCAAATCTATTTTTATTAGATAGCATAAGGTAACCTTGATATCGAAGATGACTTAAAAACACCCAGAAAAATAAAATTACCTCTTGAGTTCAGACAATGACCACAATATCCGTCATCTATACAAACCTATGCTATACTATAGCATAGGTTTGTATAGATGACGTTATCAGTACATATTTTTCTGATATCTGTGGTAAATACCGTAGGTTTTCTCTCCAAGCTCTGTTACTAGAGCAGTAACTATTTACTAATCTGTGCTTAGTCTTAATATCATTCCGTAAACCAGGATTTCCAATCCTCATAGAATAATGCCTTTTCTTTTAACAGTCAATTGAGTATGCTAAAAATTAAGTACAGAACGGTCAAGTGCGTCCTAGCCCTAAAAAGGTTAAGCCTAAAAACTCTGGTACTGACAAATGCTAAACAAATTCGTCTATTCAGTTGTCGCGCTGAATACTCCCGCTCGTTCATACCAAATATCGTTCCTGCTGTGGCTTCTCTTAATGAACTGACTATCTAAGGCGCTAAGTGGCAATGGACCCATGTTCATGAGGAAGCATGGCATAGAATATTTCTAGGAAAAGAACCTAGCGAATTGTTTCCTTGGCTGGGCCTTGACTTCGGGTCAATCCTTATTCGAATCAATACGGGTCGGCAGCACATAGTGGCTTTTTTTTTTTTTTAGTATGCACACGGCCGATGCGATGTAGAAACTAGAATAGTATCACTCGAGCGAACTCGAGATTTTGGTGGTAGTACGAGCGGTCAAACGTTTTAACTATTACTTGTATGGACGCCATTTCAAGATGATTATACGGTATCCCGACTGCGACGCGCTTTAAGCCTCGAAGCACAAGGAAGACTTGCTGTCTCACATCCATAATGGTATATTCGCAAAAATTTGATTTTGAAATAAATACAGGAAGGGCGAGCGGATGCAGCATGCCGATATTGTTAAACTGAAATACCTTTAACAGGCAAAGTCTTGAATAACAGTTTGATTAATGATTATTCATCTGAATTAACAGTAAACAACGTCGAGATAGTTACGTACGTACTATCATAGACGGTTTCCATTGAGATGAGACCGTCCAGGGATGTTATCTGCAAGAAAATGTCAAGATAGGTATTTGAAAAGCGAGACCCAATCTTGGGTAGGTACACAACGGTTGACTGTTGTACCTAAATCTTTCCAAAGAAGCTTTAGTAATTAATACCTTAAGACTCTTCATAAAATTATGGAAGTTACTATTTTGAAAAAAATTAGCACCGTTAAAGATTTTTTCACCGTTAACATTAGGACAATTGCATCGTTTTCAGGACCTCGAATGTTTAGATCAACGCAAGTTCACTTGCGCTCTATTAGCAAACCGACCGTGCCATTCGAAGCTATACCTACACGTCGACGTACCGAGTAAGTCAGGCACTTCAGATGAACAGGAACGTGTAACCTTCACAGTAGACTCCTATGCATATTCCCCCACCGCTAGGTGAGGTCGCAGTGGTAACTGTAGGTCTGTCGGGAGTCCTGGGGTCATCCTTCCGAGAGCTTACCCGGGGCTCCCAACCGTAGGCATATTAGGTAGCAAACGTGTGGTTTTTAGTCGGTAGGAGTCAGGCATGGCATTCATGTAGGATTCCCTCTTTAAAAATACTCCTATGCAAAGTAAGTTCTGTTACGCTATACAAACTACAAAGGCGAGCATTGAACCTTGGTGGCCCAAACAAGTATTTCATCTCTTCCTAGCCCCAAAACAAGTGATTATAAACGATGTCCCTGTATAGTAGCCACAGGTATCATTATGGCTAATAGTCTTATCATGATAAGGGATTACGAGACTTCAAATTCGCACACCGCATCAGAAAGTTCGAACTGCAGGCGTAGCTCCTCTTATTTCAGTACCAAAACTGTTTACCAACGGAATTGCCTAATTTGGTCAACCACTGAAGTACCTAGTTTGAAACTTCTTGAATGGCACGTACAACAACGACACAGACATCTACTAAAGATAAGGCGAGATTTGACAGGAATCGTGCAAAAAAAAAAATCATAGTTTTTACAGAGGCATCTTTGTTTGAGTTTACAGCGTTCTCGACAACGGCCGCTGTCTTCTAAAGGAAGCATTAGGACATCATAGACGGGCGCTAAAGGTCCCCACAATCAACAGCGGGGCGCCCAAAACCTCGTGGTGAGCTACAGCTTAGGTTAGGTCATCTGGCGCATTGCCGCTGACGCTGACGGCACCGCACCCAGCGAGTACTTGATTCTCAGAAACCACAAATTGAAAAATCTGTTGAGGTATTTTCATTTTAGTTTCTTCAGTCTAATCGGTATTAAAATGCTAGCTGAATTATTAGACAAATGATGCTATTGGGACGTGGAGTCACCAAATTAGGTAATAAAATATTCAAATGAAAAGATGCTATTGGGGCGTGGAGTCGCCAATAAGCCACTAATATCCCTATCCTGAATCATATTATTTATTTATTATTTGTATTAAGCCACAAAAAGTGGATATCCCAATCCTGAAAGAATAGTGGTCCCCTGTGTAACACGGCGTACAAGACCGCTTAGGGCACAGCATCGACCTTACCAACATCCCCTAGGGCCCCTGTCTTTGACAGCATCGACCTCTCCCCTACATATCCTTACCCGTATATAAAAAAAAAAAAATACTGTTGTCATGTGGAATGAGCAGTAAGAACCACTAAAAGTGGATATCCCAATCCTGAAAGAATAATGGTCCCCTGTGTAACACGGCGTACAAGACCGCTTAGGGCACAGCATCGATCCTACCAACATCCCCTAGGGCCCCAGTCTTTGACAGCATCGACCTCTCCCCTACATATCCTTACCCGTATATAAAAAAAAAAAAAAAAAAAATACTGTTGTCATGTGGAATGAGCAGTAAGAACCACTAAAAGTGGATATCCCAATCCTGAAAGAATAATGGTCCCCTGTGTAACACGGCGTACAAGACCGCTTAGGGCACAGCATCGACCCTACCAACATCCCCTAGGGCCCCTGTATTTGACAGCATCGACCTCTCCCCTACATATCCTTACCCGTGTATAAAAAAAAAAAAAACTACTGTTGCCATGTATTTACATGTGCGCAGGACCGTGTGTTGTGGCGTCATTTGGGAGAGGCCTACGTCCAGCAGTGGACTGATATAGGCTGATTTGATTCATTGATTGATGTGGAACGAGCAGTAGTAGCATTCAGTGAGCGCATCATAACCAGCTCACCGTCTTCATTAACTATGAGCGGTGACACTCCACATGCTACCACGATGTAAGGTTATGACCAATGGAATTATACATATTTGCTTAACCAAGTTTTTCTGGTTCCGTGTACTGTAGAACTACCAAGCCTTAGCTTTTAATATTTATTTTGCAGATCTAGACCACACACGATGCAGAGCACGCGTCGCCGATCAGTATGACCGTGTCGCCACACCGAGAATTACTAATTAAAATCTATTTGATTATAAATAGATTAAAACCATTACAATGAGCAACTTTACTGATACCTTACTATTTTGTGATATAAGGTTCGAATAGAAATCGTTGTAGAATTTATTAACACTGATTTGTATAACTTGATGTAGTGGTGAACTAATTAGGTTACCTAAGTGTTATGTGACTATGTAGGTTTGTAAGAACCTACAATAAAAACTATTGTTAAATTCTTATTGACAATTATTACGAATATTGTCGACATTTTAAAATGTTTTTAATCAAAACAGGATTTTTGTTATTCCTATAGTTCCGGCAATGTTCATTTTACTGAGAATGAATTAATCTTTGTATTTTAACGATTTCATTCAATTTAACAGTTTGTTTGACTAATTAAATTAATAACTTTATTTCTCAAAAATAAATTGAACCAGATTTCTTTGATTTAAAAAGAAAACATTAAATATCAAGCCACGTGTTTTGTGAGAACAATTTGAGTGGCGGGGATTTATAAATAGACAGTGGTTGTGGCCGAGGGCTCACTTTGCTGCTGGAATTTGGAGAGAAAACATTGTGAGTAGATTCTATGTTGGTTTTAATTTGGAATAAAAATTATGTTGTAATAACCTACTGGAAGTTAAAAGAGTGGCCGGAGTTTTATTGCCAGGTTCTTTTTTCTCCAGCTCTACCTATTGTGTTGCGAATCTGGCAGTAAATGTAGATTGTGACTTACATGAATAAAGATTTTTCATTTAATTTCATTTTATTTCATTGGTGTTCCATTTGCTTGTTTTTATTACCGTGTTTCTGAAATAAATACCGCCTAAGTATTTATTTCACTGTTATTTAACTAGATATCCATCTATAAGTGTAATAAAGCATAAAGCAGACCCGATGACCTACTCCAGGTCAGCGGGCCTGCGCTTTTTAAAAACAGCTGCCGCATGTCTACTCCGACATATATATGTCAAACAAAATTAAATTATCTTAAAGCAAGTTATTTAGGTCTATGGAAATATATTTATCATCCAGGAATTCCCTGACGCTGTAGTATGTCTTCTTAAATGTACATTATTAAATTTTCTAATATCGAATGGCAATTAGAGAAATAAAGAAATCGTCCTATTGATCAGGTTGGTTCTTGGCAAGTAGGACTATTCGAGTATTGAACATTTACTAATGAAAATATATGTGAGTGGCGCCAAAAAAGATTGGAAACAAAAGTCCTTTTCTATTCAAAGCCGCCCTTTGTGCAAACTGGGATCAATGGTAATGAAACCTTTTACTTTATTCGATGTGTATCTTTTTTAATTAGATAGAAATGTGAATATGAAACATCCATGCATTCAAAAAATACTGCGGATTCCATTATGTTATTAATAGTAGTACAGTCTGGCAATTCTTAACAGTACGACTTAAAAGCGTAGACAAAAATCTTTAGAAAAATAGAAAAACCTTTCAAGACATTTCAACATTAATTCGAATATTATAAGCCTATTTCTTCGAAGTCCCGCAGCTGTTTATGTGTGTTTTTATAAGCGGAGCATTTTCGTTAATGTGGCCGCCCATTGTACATTACAAGATCTTGTATTCCTTAACTATGTAAATATTTTTTTTGGTGTACAATAAAGAATATTTCTATTCAATTCTATTCTATTCATCGGTAAATTTCGATCTGCGCTTTCATGGCGTATATGAGAGCAAGTATCGGATTAGATCACTTTTTAGTGGTTCCGAAAGTTAAATGCATGTACAAAATAAATTAGGCATCTTATTTAGCTTGAATAAAAATTCTAAAATAACAATGGAATTAAGTTTTCTCTACATATTTTTTTTTTGTTATGTTTATCTTGGTTCTAGAAAATTACTTCGAAATGATTTATTTTCACTTATCTGTAACGCAGAAGGAGAACCGTATTAAAAAAACCAGTGGGTTCGATTCCCGGGTTTGTCCGAATATTTGTGTGATCCACAAATGTTGGTTTCGGAGTTTGGGTGTTTTCTATGTATAATATGTATGTATTTAGAATTATATAAGTATGTCTAGCAGTCGTCTTTTGGGCTAGATGATGTTGTGTGAGATTGTCCACAAACATTTGTTGTGATTTTGCTAAAACCATTCAGTTTTAAGTAGTAATAAGTTATTTTTGTGATGTCAACACCGCCTCATAGTAGAATGATTAGCCTGTACATAAAACATTTATTGATTATTCGAAAATAGTGGGTAGTTGATTGGACATAAATGTTCAGTATGAGGTGGGATTTGTTGAGAGGCGATAAAAAGTGAATATTCTGGAAAAAGAACACATTCTGTTTCCTGATCGAGTTCAGTAAAGTGCTTATTAGTTAAAGTAGAATATTTGTATTAATTAATAGTTAGTTGTGCAAGTATTAGATAAATTGTGAAAATAAAAATGTAACGAATCTACAATCGTTGGATTGTTATTTATTTTATCAAACCATTAAGTGGAAATATAGGAGTAGTATCTATTATACGAAGAGCAGAAGAATAAATGTCTATGTACATCATTGGAGTATCATTTCTTCATCAATTCAGAAGTGGGATAACCTGCGAGCCAAGCCTGATAAGTTAAAACTGTAAGTAAAAGTTTATTCGAATTCTAATCATGGTTCGTGATTATTCCTATGTATTATATTCGTAGCATTTTCTACTGTAGTCAAGAAGGTATTTGACTTTAACGAATTGCTGCAAACTGGGGTTACATAACTCTATTGACTGCGGTGTCCATTTAACGAAGTTTTTTTTTTTAACACCGGTAAGGGTTTTAGGAAATATACTCTACCGGAACAGTGAATACATTTGTTTTAGATTGAACACAGAAATGTGACAAAAAGGTCCTTATCGTTTTATTGTAGTTACATAGATCAATTTTATTATGTGTAATATGTATATTTTGTGTTAAGACCGACTAGACTTGCAGTCTTTGCTATTTATTTTTAAAAGTATGTGGTTAAGATACTTAACGACTTCTCAAGGGCAAAGACTGTATTTAGTGCGTGGATCTCCAATCAACGAGACGTACTATGACAAATTTAGACATTATTTTATTAATTTAAGTATGAATGCTGCTGTGCAACCCTGAGCGTTGCAAGTGATTATCCAACCATGCAGGTATTATGTGTGTTAGTCCCATAGCCGTGCAAGGTGTGTTGTTTGCAGCCATTCAGGTGAGCTGTAAGGTGAAACCGTGCAGGTATGTTGAGACTCAGTTCCATTAGCCGTGCAGGTGTGCTGTCTGCAGCCATGTGGGTGCGCTGTGGAAGCACAACCATGCAGATATTATGTGAGTTATTTCCATAGCCGTGCAGGTGTGCTGTTTACAGCCATGTAGGTGTGCTGTAGAAGCGCAACCATGCAGGTATTTTGTGAGTTATTTCCATATCCGTGCAGGTGTGCTGTCTACAGTCGTGTAGGTGTGCTGTAGAAGCGCAACCATGCAGGTATGATGTGAGTTATTTCCATAGCCGTGCAGGTGTGCTGTCTACAGTCGTGTAGGTGTGCTGTAGAAGCGCAACCATGCAGGTATGATGTGAGTTAGTGCCATAGCCGTGCAGGTGTGCTGTCTGCAGTCATGTAGGTGTGCTGCAGAAGCGCAACCATGCAGGTATGATGTGAGTTATTTCCATAGCCGTGCAGGTGTGCTGTCTACAGTCGTGTAGGTGTGCTGTAGAAGCGCAACCATGCAGGTATGATGAGTTATTTCCATAGCCGTGCAGGTGTGCTGTCTACAGTCGTGTAGGTGTGCTGTAGAAGCGCAACCATGCAGGTATGATGTGAGTTATTTCCATAGCCGTGCAGGTGTACTGTTTACAGCCATGTAGGTGTGCTGTAGAAGCGCAACCATGCAGGTATGATGTGAGTTAGTGCCATAGCCGTGCAGGTGTGCTGTCTGCAGTCATGTAGGTGTGCTGCAGAAGCGCAACCATGCAGGTATGATGTGAGTTATTTCCATAGCCGTGCAGGTGTGTTGTCTGCAGTCATGTAGGTGTGCTGTAGAAGCGCAACCATGCAGGTATGATGTGAGTTATTTCCATAGCCGTGCAGGTGTGCTGTCTACAGCCATGTAGGTGCGCTGTAGAAGCGCAACCATGCAGGTATGATGTGTGTTATTTCCATAGCCGTGCAGGAGTGCTGTCTGCAGTCATGTAGGTGAGCTGTAAAAGCGCAACCATGCAGGTATGTTGAGAGTTAGTTTCATAGCCATGTAGGTGTGCTGCTGAAGTGCAATCATGTAGGTGCGGCAAATGATTTCTATAAGCTATGTAAGTAGACTGCCAGTACACAATCATGTAAGTATGTTGAGATTGATCTGTTTAGTCACGAAGCGATGCTACATGCAGCCGTGTTAGTGTGCAGCTAGTATGCAACCGTATAGGGGTGCTGTCAATTTCAACCAGGCGAGTATAGTGAGAATGATTCACATATTATCATCTGTGCTTTATGCAGTCATATTGTTGTGCTGCTATTATGGTGGCGATAACAATATAGAAGTTTTTTCAATGATTTTGACTGACATTAGGCTTACTTGGATTGGTATGTGTGGAGCGTTTAGATTACACACACATGAATGCATAACAAATTTTGTTGCCCAATAGTAAATGGCGCGTATGTGAAACAGTATTGATGTTTTTCGATTTACTTAACACCTCCAGCCTTGTTTATGCCTATAGTGTTATTTAGATTCCATACCAGCGGCTTAGTGAGCTTTCCCAATCACGGAATCGCTCAAGAAAGATTACGACACAAACTGTACCCTTTTCATAACTAGCCGTATGCATAGTAAGGCATAGAGATTTTTTTTGGGGACGCCAAGCAGGCGAGATATAAGCGCCTTGGACGTAATAAACGCCTTAGATGAGATGATAGATGGGAAATTGTTAGCTTGAAAGAGCAGTAACTGCGTTTAAAATGACAATTCCAGGTGACTGAAGTGAAAGATTAGCCCAAGCAGAAAGACAGGTGAACTGTCGTGTCGGAATACAGTGCGGCGCGGCGGAGCGGTGTGACTGCCAGAAGGCGGAATCTAACCAGTGGCGGCGATACTGAAGGCAATGGTGAGGATCGGGCCGAGCGACAGGTGAAATTAAGACTTTGATCCGGATAATTGCTAACGACCTTGAGCAACCGCGACACGAGTCCTCCAGACAAGGAATTGTGGTCATTTATAACTTATTTTAGTTGTACCTTATTGATAAGAACTCCTAGTGCATTATTTATGGAATTATAATTATATAGATATAATGTATCACGTTTTAAAAATGTGATATGCCTGAGGATTAGTTGAACTTTTTAGCTTCATAACAATCTATATGTGTTATAGTGTGGGTTTCCTCAAGAGTTATCCGTGTCAAATACACGTCGGAAGTTTAAGGCGGAAACACATTGTTAAAACGCGACGCAACGCGTGTTGAGTGGAATCAATTTGTGTTGTTTTCTATGACCAGAGTCACACTACCAATATCCAATGCGCCACCATACGCAGTACATTCTATCTACACATAGTCGCGTCGTGTTTTTAGTGTGTCGCGCACATTAAAAATCCCTGGCGACCATTTAGGCATGGACTCTATTATTGGGGAATATAATATAATTTCTAATTGTAATAGACGTTGACTTTTTTGACCAATTGTACCATATCATATCATATCATATCAGGTGTTCAAAATATCCCGGGAGATACCGTGCAATGTACAAGGGTAGACAATTTTAGGATGTCTTATCTAATTTCGACGTTTCGTGAAAGGACTTTGTGAGACAGCTAGCAATATCTATTATAAAGACCTTTTTTTTTTAATTAAAAGAGCTATACAACGGCAGTGGACTGTATGAGTTAAGCAAAATATTACACTTGGATCCTTGTAAAAAGACCTAGTTGAACGACCTCTACTGGTCGAAGACAATACTAGCGGTTGCCGCATGGTTTTATTTATTTATTTATTTATTTATTTACACTTTATTGTCCGCCAAGTAAATAAAATTATGGTACACAAATACAGTGGAAGAAGATGTACAATGGGCGGCCTTATCGCTAAAAAGCAAGCAAGGTTTTCCCTGCGTAGTCCCATTCCTGTGGAGATACGGGAACGTTACTCGGGGAGGGTGTGCCTTCGCAGTAGTGGAAGAGTTTTTCAAATTGATTCAGTGGTTTTGGAGACTATTCAACGCAAAGAAACAACCATACAGGCAATCGAATCTTTCCTTCTTATAATATTAATGTAGATAATCCTGATTGAAACACTGAGGCTCGGAATAACTTTTAGTAGTACCGTACACAAGTTTTACTTCCTTGATCTTGATTAAAGCCAGTGCTAGAGAGTAATAACTATTTTGTGCTATCTTATAGGTATTTCTAAACATACCAGAAATTTAAGTAAAGATCAAAACATTTTGCGTGCGCCATACGCGGTTTAGAAGTCTCCGTTCGGGCGTTAATTATTGCTGTAGGTGTAGGCGAGTTTCAGAAGCCTGACCGAAGTGCATACGGTTGCAGTTCACCAGGGTTAGGTGGTATTCTCTGACTAGACTCTTTAGTTTATCAGATTATACTAGTTGCGTATTTCAGTCGACAAACTACACTACAAGAACGCCCTGTAAACTGTTAGCAAAAAAAAAGGGTACGTAGGTGTCTATTAGGCCTTAATTTTACGCTGTACACCGGTTGTAACATACTTCGTACCAGCAGTCCTAATACTGTAGTACCACTATGACAAAGAGGGATTTAGTACCACAAATAGCGTCAGGTTGTTGATTTCTTTTAAGCCCGCTTCAACATGGACTAGTGTCCAGTCAAATGAGTATACTAAGACATAATGCCCTATAGGGATAATTTAGGACCAAGTAAACTAAGTATAATTCTGATGCTTATTATGGTTACGCTAGAACATACAGTCTTACTGGTTTACTAATGCAATATTTATAATTCCGCTAAGACTGAAGAAAAGGTAAAACTGCCTTTTAACATTATATATGCACTTAGACCACTTAGGGCCATTTTGTTAGAGGTAAAGGCTAGAATTAAATGTATATCCTATATTCTAACAAAAGTTGACTGGTTCGCAAAATGAAAAAAGGAACCCTGAACAGCTTACGTTATCAAGAGTTTCTTGTAGAATTTTATCAGATCATGGGACTGCCGCCTAGAAAGTATTGTAGCATCTGACAGAATGAGATGTGCTACATATTTATTTACCAAAATAATCCCAATGTAACATTATCTATTTACATTATAACTATCTAAACTAACCTAAATCTAAATAATGACATTGTACCCAAAGACTGGCAGCATTTCCCCTTTAAATAGTTATACCCATTGGTTTAGATAGATGACTGCAGTCTGCCAGTCGACTCGACTAGGAGTTTTCTTTTTCATATTTTTTAACAAATATCGTTAATATTCTTCTAAAGTCTTAAATTGACCGTGACTATTGTAACACATAGAAACCAATGCTTAACTAAATGGTCGAGAGTTGGAACTTGTGGGGTTAGCCGCTCCTAGTAGTTTATTTTAGATAATTTGATTCAATTTAAAACTAGCTAAAGGTTAAGTTCACCAGCTTTTGCTGTGCAAAAGATGAGGCATTAACAGATGTAGATGGAATTGTAAATTTGAGTTACTTTAACAGTGTATTCAAATTTAACCTGTATCCTCCTGCGGAGTACCTAATCTTGTAACTTACAAAATGTCCATAATAGCGATATTCTATAATTTAGATTACGTCCAAGAGTCTCTCTGCAAAAAGAGTAGGTACATAACATTATGAGAATAAGAAATTCATCAGAATCTTGTGGCTGCACTTCACAAGAAATATAGGTATCGTACCTTGCAGTTTCTTTTATTCAAATACCATTTCTAAAGTAATACCATACTATTTCTAAGTAAGTAGTAGTCTAATAGTTATATGTCTAGTTTTTTATCCTGTATTTGTGTAATAGGAAGGTTTTACTTACCAAAAAGTTCCCAATAAATCTTGCGAATTTATAACATGTACATCAACAATAAAAAAAAGTCTTTCTTGTTATCATAGTAGACTGCATAAGGTCATTGACACTTTATGGGTAGTTACCCAGTTAAACAGTGGTAGATATACGCTCTTGCGACAGGCTACCAACCGAATTTGAAGGTATTGGTATAGTTAGATTAATCAGAGTATCTCAGTGATTGACTTAAGAATACTTATACATTTTGCATTGACACATTTTATGCGCATACCATGATTACTTTATATTATTATTATTATTTGACATAATTCGTACCTATTTCAGATTTATGTTTGCAAACGTTTGACACAATTTATTATAGTATGATATGAAATTATTAATTATTGACATTATTACACGAATGAAACTATTATTACATTATAAGACACCAATATTTTTGTTATTATCATCTGAGATTTTTATTAATATTTAAAATGATTATCTAAAGTCATTATTATTTGCATGACAATTTATTAAAGTTAGTTTACTGTATCGGAATTTAATCTATTGATGTATTTATGACCTAAGTTACAATTCATTGATTAAAATTGTCACCTATAATAAACACATTGTAACACTATCGAATTAGGGAAACCTGTAAGGATAGATGTTGATATAACACACAAGAGCTGCCTTAAATACTATATTTATATGTGTCCTTAGGGTTAAGGTATAGGTATATTGTGGCTTCATCACGTTGCCTGAAACTAGACGATTATTAAGGTTAAAAGAACTTTATTTCTCATAAGGACAATAGTTCGCTTAAAATGAGATTAACAATTTAATTTACAAATATTATTTAAGTAATATTATTATGATGGTAATATTAGATACCTAATGATTTTTTTTTATGAAAAATCACTCGCTTGTACTAGATGTATTTCACTATTAAATATATTTTACACTAATTGCTGACACATGTAATGATTTCTTTTGCTGGAAAATGAAACCTGGAAGTGATCTGCAGACTCTGCTGTGTTTTAAAAAAGAGATCACTTTTTAGATTTTACATTTGTAAATAGTTTCAGCAGGCGGTCTGCTCTGTGAACTGGTTACTTGTTGCCTTTGTTTTGTATTCTTGACGTTTCGCCAGACTCAAGTTCTCACTTATAGTTTTACAAAATAAATAATGATCGAGTTAATATTATAAGCCTATAGACTATAGACAGAGTAGATAGAAGATATAGAGAAGGTTTAGGTTTAATTAAACTTTAAGATTTTGATTTAGCATATTATAAAAAGCCGCATAGAGGTATTATTGTTATGTACGTTATGTATAAAAATATGTGATTAGTTCAATATACAGGTCCGAATGTTGTGATTACTGCGTGCTCCGGAGATAGCACGCTGTCTGATGGCCGAATGTTGTGATTTTGCTAAAACCATTCAGTTTTAAGTAGTAATAAGTTATTTTTGTGATGTCAACACCGCCTCATAGTAGAATGATTAGCCTGTACATAAAACATTTATTGATTATTCGAAAATAGTGGGTAGTTGATTGGACATAAATGTTCAGTATGAGGTGGGATTTGTTGAGAGGCGATAAAAAGTGAATATTCTGGAAAAAGAACACATTCTGTTTCCTGATCGAGTTCAGTAAAGTGCTTATTAGTTAAAGTAGAATATTTGTATTAATTAATAGTTAGTTGTGCAAGTATTAGATAAATTGTGAAAATAAAAATGTAACGAATCTACAATCGTTGGATTGTTATTTATTTTATCAAACCATTAAGTGGAAATATAGGAGTAGTATCTATTATACGAAGAGCAGAAGAATAAATGTCTATGTACATCATTGGAGTATCATTTCTTCATCACATTATTATTATTATAGTGGTTCATGAGATACAGCCTGGTGACAAACAGACAAACAGCAGTCTCCATTATAGGGTCCTATTTTCCTCTTTAGGCACGGGACCCTAAAACTCAAATCTAAATAGCAATGTAAAATTAATTATTACTTTTGACATCTGTACTTACTTATTGCGTAATTTGAAATCAGCATTTGAGTTCTAAAACCTTCTCCCGACCTTAAGTTACCCTTCCACTCATAAATCATATACCTGCCGCCAGAGGAACGTGTAACTTTATACTTACGAACACCAAAATGATTTATATAGTCCACATTAACGAAAATGCTCCGTTTATAATAGAAGATACACACATAAACAGCTGCGGGACTTCGAAGAAATTAACTTATAATATTCGAATTAAAGTAAGCTTATTGTACCTAATTTTGAAGAAATTTTCGCCGAACAGAGGACCTTATTTTTAGGGTTATGTACTCAAAGAGTAAAAACATGAACCTATTACCTATTTATTACTCACAGTTCGTTATCCGTCTGTTTATCATCAGGCTGTATCTTAGGAACGTGTGATTGCTAGAGAGCAGACATTTTCGTAGATGATGTATTTCTATTGCCGCTATAACAACAAATACCAAAATCAGAAAAAATAATAATTAGTAGTCTGACTCGCCCTTGACCGATTTTGAGAGACGATCAGAGCACTGACAATAAATACTTAAAACTAGCTGACCCGCGCAACGTTAAGTTAAAAATGGTTGCACACAAATAATTCTTAAAAGTCTGTTAAAGTTGGCTCACAATGCAGCACTAGCGATTGAAAACCTTCAATACGCAGGAGGAGCCTCGATCATCAACTAGTAACAGATAATATTGAGGGACTAGACCACCATGCTTGCAGGATTCGCGGAATTTTGTCGGGCTTTAGATGGAAGAGATAGTTATATACCTACCTACTTAATAAAAAAATATTACTCTTATATGACACCAAGCACCACGCTCGTTTCTGTGAAGAATTATATGAGAAGAAAATATAATAAAACTGAAAATAGAAAGTTATGTGTGTCGCCATTCTAAGGCGATTCCCTTACTATCGTTAAACGATGAATTTCCGCCATGTATCACCGGATTTCGTAAGGTATGAAGTTTACCGGCACTGGTAGTAATAAAATTATGATTGAATGCTATAACTCTTTGAAAACTAAACGGTGGTATGAGGATGAGAAGCTGGGAAAATTTACGTGTGTATATAATGTGACCTTGTTTACATTGATTTTATTGTAAATAGGCTATATAGTCAACTAATTTAAGGAAATATTATGAAAAATACTTAAAAGTTAAATAAAAATTATCTTCTCCATACAATAAGCCATATTGTTATGTAAGGACTATCCCAGCAAACGAACTGACGACCTAGAATTGGCCGTAGATAGAGACTGGAAAAATAGACGTATATTGTCATAAGAATCAGAAATGATTTATGTCCAACTGTGGACTGACATAGAATGATTTAATTAATTGAATGTTTGATCCTATTTTATTAGTACCTAAATTTTATTCAATTCGTCTGTATATCTTTAGGAACACGGGTGGTGTTGGTGGAGATCTAAGTGACAGAGAAAGTACAGCACAATCTAACACTCGAGACAAATGAATGCCTCTGTGGCGCAGTCGGTAGTGATACCGCCTGCCGCGCTGGAGGTCTTGGGTTCGATTTCTGGGTCGGTCCAAATATTTGTTTGACCCACAAATGTTTGTTTCGGAGTTTGGGTGTTTTCTATGTTAAGGCCACCACAAACGTAGCTATAATATATATTGAAATATAGCAAGGCGTATTACGACATATTTTTGATATAAATTTACTGAGGACCACACACGCAGCTATAATATATATTTCTATGACGACATCAAAATATGTCGACAGATATAGCTTCGTATATTTTAGCATATTACTATATATTTTGTTAATTAATATATACTATACTATACTATCTTCACGCCAAATCCCTTGCGGGGTAGGCAGAAAGAACCGAGCGCCACACGGTACGGTCCATACACACCTCACTCGCCTCTTCAACTTTCATTTTTCTTTTCATGCATGCACGTCGGTTCCTACGGCTCTTGACACCACCCTCCACTAACACATGATTAATTTGGTCGTGGTAGGTGTGTCGTGGCCTTCCCCGACTCCTACGTCCATCCACATTCGCATTGTATATCTGTTTTGTCATTCTTTCATCTCCCATTCGTTCCACATGCCCGAACCATCGTAGCATGCCCTTCCTTACTTTAACACCGACACTCTCTTTCAGACCAACTCTCTTTCTTACATCTTCATTCCGAACGCGATCTGCGAGCGTTACTCCGCAGATTTTGCGTAGCGCGCGCATCTCGACCGCGTTTATTCTACTTTCATGCGTTTCCTGCCATACCCAACTCTCGCTTCCATACGTTAGCGTAGGTATCAGCACCGCATTGTGTACTGCGAGCTGGGCCTTTTGACTTAAGGCCTTGGTACCTAAAAGTTTGCCTAACGCTCCATTCACACTATTTCCAAATTAATATATATTTTCGTATATTTTGAAAATAAAGGATGTTCTGTTTGTTTACCGAACATTCGGGGAGAGTATCATCATCAGTGGTATTACGTCCATTGCTAAAGCAAGTAAATGGTAAATTAATCTTAATAAAATTTATCTTGCTGGAATCTTCCTGGAATCTTGAAATGAAGATCTTAAAGGTATGAGCTGGAACTCGGCAGCAAGCAACACTGCTGTCGCTGCAGTGCCGCCGCTGAGGTGCTACGCAGCAATGCTGCCTGCCGCGATGATTCTCAGCACAGCAGCAGTGTCGCGCTGCACGTGGTGGCACCACCCTTCGGGGAAAAAGGCGTGACTATATGTATATATAGTCACGCCTTTTTCCCCGAAGGGTTAGGCAGAGGCATATTATATGCCCAAATTTCACCTTTAAGATTTTGTCCCATGTAATATGACGTAAATTGGGAAAGGCCTACGTCCGGTACTGGACTGCTATAGGCTAGGTTGATGAATACTTGGTGAGCCGTTTTGCCGTGTTTAAATGGACAGAGGCAGATTGTGACGTGGTGGTATCCATTCATAATTATTGTTTTGGAATGTATTCTGTAGCAGCAATATAGCACTGCTGCCGAGCGGTGCTGCTTGCTGCCGAGTTCGGACTCATACCTTAATCTTAATGGAAGAAATAAATGAAGTTCGACAAAAAAAATGAAGATTGTTAAAATAAGTGAAGATCGACAAAACAAATGGAAATTGTTAAAGCAATTGAAGAACAAGGTGAAGTTGCCAAGCGTCTGTATGTTTACTCCTTTCTTGACCGTAGAGCTGGCCTATTTTTCGCTCAAAGAATTAGTTTTTAATTAAAGGTTTTTTGCCTTTTTTTGTTTTTATGATAGGTGGGTACGCTGAAATTTGAACATCCTGTACATAAAATAAGCATTAAAACCGTGCGCTTGCAAGGACGGCCGCAGATCGAGTGAGCACGAGTGAGGGCAAAATATAAATTATAGTATAGCTCCCGTGTGTGATAGCTTGCTATAATATAATATATATTTCGATATATTAATATATATTATAGCTACGTTTGTGACGGCCTAATATGTATTTATTTAGAAATAATATAAGTATGTCAATCAGTCGTCTAGATCCCATAGCACAAGCTTATTACTAGCTTAATTTGAGATTGTTCACAAATATTTATTTAAAAAAAGAGTATTATCAAAATTTATGTATTTCAAATATATATTATTCCAAAACTATGAAACAAAACGTACACACAACTATTTTAAATCGGTCATTTCTACTTGGTTAAAGGGGCTGTGATAAGTATAATAACTAATACCGAAATAATACCAGTCACGTTCCAATTAGCTCGAACAAATCTACGCGGCTCCATTAAGCTAACCTATTAAAGCTATTAGATTTCAAAGAGTAAGACAGAAAGTGCACACTCACTGTATAAACACTACATTCACACACAACAAGTTACAGTTTCATGACTCGTGGTTTTAGTATTAGCCCAAGCCTGAAAGCAGGAAGACGCTTGTCATGGCATGACGGTAATAAATATAAATAAAAGAAATAGGTACTTTATGTTTTGTTTACCATTCCTCTCACGATAATTTTACTTGTGGAAAATACGTGCTATCTACAGTTCGACTTTTTATTAGATGCAGTAAAATGACGTTTCAAAATGTCATTTACTACTATTTCATACAAAAATGGCAACCAACACAACTTCATTTTACTGCAGATAAAAAAAAACGACTAGTTACGTAATAATAACTGACTTGGGTATTGTGTACTCATTGTCAAATATTGGAAATTCTTTTGGTACCTATTTAGAAATTCAAGAAAACATCTATTCCATAAGAGTTGTTCGAAATTGTACATTTAAGGGGTTTTGGAGTGATAATAGGGGTTTGAACTAGGAATTTGACAAATTATGTTAATGTTAAAAGTGCGAGGTGGACTCGCCTACTGAGGGTCCGTTCTGGTGACAGAGAGGTCAAGAGTCATAGCAATTGGGCCTGTTTTTAGCCTTTGGGTGCGGAACTCTAAAAATGATTTTTTTACATTACAAACATGTTTAGTTTTCTTAAACTAGTTTTCTAAAACACAGTCGATACTTAAATCTTGTCGGAGCTCCAAATCTTCCCATCTATTATTTCTCCATTTTCTTTCTCGCAACTAAAAAACTTCTGCCTTCGTAGCAGAAAAGTTTGAACGTTTCACACACAGCTGTCGTCACATAACGCCCGTCGAATCATTTCATTTTCTGTTTCATAACATTATGTTAGTTGATTATTGTAGTAGCACGACGTATTAATATAACTTAATCTAGTTTCGTTGTAAATATTTAGTCTAAATTATAGACGTATTACATACCTACTTTGTAGTCCAAACATAATACACGAATGGCTTCAAATCTAAAAAAAAATAGTAGATTGTATAACAAGGGGGCAAAATAGTATTTTTACGGCGAGGGCGCTACTTTCAATCATAAGCGAAGCGAAGGATTCTAGCGTAGAAAGAATCCTGAGCGCAGCGAGGGATTCAAAGTACACCGCCCGAGGGAAAAATAATTTGCCCTCGAGTTAAATACTCTTCTTTTCATTCCCTTTCAATGAGAAAAAAATAAGTTTTGTACGACGTAGTTACCTTCGATAGTTATTATTCCAGGAGTTAATGAATTGTCACTTTCATAACCTGACGTAGAACTTATTATATTTGCAGAATACAATAAAATATGTTTACAAAATTACAAGAACATTATTAATGACGAACACGTGCAGATAAATGGCGCTCTTTAGTTTTTTTTTGTTAGCTCAGGACACCGCGCGGTGCAGCCAACACTTACCAGCCAGTAATTCATACAATTTGCATTCGATTTCTATGAAATTTTCAAATTCCAAATTTAAATCAGTTTGCCGCCCACTTAAAAGCTCTTTAGAGAACAGAGCTATTTTGCGCCCCGTTATCGTGGTGCAAAGTGATACTTTTCGAATAGAAGGAATGAAAAATGTATTAATTCCTAGTAAGGCAAAAAAGGCAACATAAATTAATAAATAAATAACTACAGTAACTATATCTAAGAACATGCATCCATCAAACCTGAAACCAAAACTGAAAACAAATCGGACTAAGTAGTTTTGGTGCAAAATGGGAATATGGTTTTGCACAACCAACCTTTTACTCCAAACGCATATACGTTCTGTAGCGGGTAAAAATATATAAAATAAAAGTGCAAATCTAATAGGTTATAAAATTTCTCCGCATCGCAGTCCACGTGTGGTAAAATGTATTGATTTCTGTTTTAGGTACGAACTATGTAATTTTGGCTCAAAAACTGGAGCCTCAAAAAGTCACTGAGACCATTGTGCCGACCTACTGATTAACTATTTATTATTTTATTTTGAATATTTAATACTTCGTTACTCTACCATTATGCATCGATAGCATTTTTTGTTAAAAAGGATTTTCACTTGGTTCCATTTCATCATGGCGATTAGTTGAGAAGTTAATAGGTATTATGTTTTTTTTTTGTTTCAATGAAATACTGCGTGACATATAATGGCATTCTAATCAACGGTTCCATTAAAAATGAAAATAGCAAAGGCTATTTCAAAGTAAAAGTAACATTCCTATGGCGATGAAATAAAATGATAAAATGGCATTGCGTTTCATTATGTTGCTATATTTTTTCAGTAAAGTTATAAATCATGTGATTTATTGCGCTTGATAAAGACTTACATAGCTGCAGCAATAATATTCCGCTGTGATATGAAAAAAACTCATAAAAATGTCTCTGTCAGCTTTGTACAACGATTGCAGTCTCCTTTTTGTCTTACTATGATCATTCTAGTATTTACAGAGTGAACTTTTCTAATCTGGATAAGGTCCGATTCAATTTTATTCAATCAGCGTTTAAATATAAAATAAATAATAAGAAACAGATGCCTAAAATGTAAAGAGCTACATCTTACATACACGCATGAAAATTAAAAGCATTAATTGGGTAAAGCTAAAAAAGAATGTAAAAACATTAATCATCAATACATATAATAAAATCGTAACAGGTCGCTGTCTGTACATGGAAGATAAATAAGAAAAAATATTATAGGGGGGCTTTATGAACGCAATAGAACACAAAACAATGATTTTTAGAATTTTTGTCTGTTTGTCTGTATGTCTGTATGTCTGTATATCTGTTTGTCTGTACGGTTGTGCACGCTAATCTCAGTAACCGCTCAACCGATTGCAATGCGGTTTTTTTTATTGTGTTGAGGTTTACTCGAGTTAACATTTAGCGTTTGTTTTATGTAAATCGGTTTAGAAATAAAAGAGTTATAACACTTTTAAGAATCAGATATTTTGAAAATTTTAATTGTAGGGGTTTCTTTGAATGAGAGTTAACCTAAACTGGCGTGTTGGCTTAATCATAAAAGAGCTTTATGATTAAGACTATTTTTAAACAATTCAGTCCGCGCCGAAGGCGTTTAGATTAGAAATAAAAGAGTTATAACACTTTTAAGAATCAGATATTTTGAAAATTTTAATTGTAGGGGTTTCTTTGAATGAGAGTTAACCTAAACTGGCGTGTTGGCTTAATCATAAAAGAGCTTAATGATTAAGACTATTTTTAAACAATTCAGTCTGAATGGACTGAATTGTTTTAAAATAGACTTAATCATTAAGCTCTTTTATGATTAAGCAAACAGGGCAGTTTCAGACGCTGCTTGATGACTCTGATGGAGAAATACCTTTCCTTTCATACACCTTATGTGACGTAAACGAAGTTGCGGGCTCAGCTAGTAAAACATAATTTTAACAAAGTGATCCATTAATAGAAGGTACGATTTATACCAAACACAATAGAAATTTTATAAACAGCTAAATATACCATAAGCTTTTCTTAAAAATAAATTAAAATCAGCTGTATAATAAACTAGCTGTTGCCTGCGGCTTTGTACGCGTATTTTCTTTAATATTTACAATGTACAGTTTTGACTTTTCTATCATTTTATTATATGCATAGATGTATATAATTTTATTAAATCATGTTTAAGAATTTCATTTTATGTTTGCCACTCTCAGTTGAGTAGCTTCTGGTTATAATTTAAAGAAACTGAATTTTATTTACCTCACAATTTGAATTGAAGCCAGGAAAGTTTTATTACAGAAAACCACGTTTCGCTTTGACACTGTTTCTCAACTTCAAAGGAGAAAAAAAAAACGAATCGTGAAAAGAACATTCATCACGTTACCCTGGTAAAGTAGGTGTAGAAAGTTTTAGTTTTTCATCTTAATATTATCACAAATGCCTTCTTCGATCAACATTTCAACGTTTAAACTTGGAAATCTAGGGAACAAGTGTCTAGTAAAAGTCATCTCTTTTTAGTCGTAGCAGGAGAGGCAGATTTAAAAAACTTCATGACTTAAAGTGGATGGCATGATCGCTTTTTGGTAACTTTAGGGGTTATCGAATTTCATGCGAAATGAATGTCAAGCGTTTTCACTTGCGTAGTTCTCGTAGAAAATATTGGGATAAAAGGCCTTCCTCCTTTCCTTTAAAAGTATGGAAGGAGATATAAATACCTTTGACGTCACCAATAGGTTGTGGAAGTCAGATAGTAGTCGCTTTACGAAAGATAACTAAGTCCAGCTGCATCACAGTAATTAGAATAGAAAGCCAAGTGACAATGGGTCTTAGAAGTTCGAAGTATATTACGGCAGTAGCCGAAAGGCACGACTAGTAACTTCATAGATTTGTTAAGATTGCAACTAAATATCCACTTATTTTTGTAAATTCATGCAGTTTTATTTTTGTAAGAACACTATTAAAGCACTCTATATAATGGGGTCTTATATAAATCGCACCTCAAGTGAATTCACAAGGAATATAAAAGAGGGCTTACCGAAAATTCTGCCGTCGTCTAGTCCAGGGGTCGGCAAAGCGCGGCTCGCGAGCCACATGCGGCTCTTTGGAAGTGAAGCTGCGGCTCTTTAGTTACACCCACAATTATGAAAACATTCATTTTTATAAACACTACAACAGCCTTACTAGCAGAGAAACAAGCAACCACGCGTATAGGTGGTCTTTAGTGCTCGAAAGCGTTATATGGAGCACCAGTTTGGCCGGACCAGTTCGAGCACCATTTTCTTTCTAATAGGATTCTGTTACGATGTCCGCAGCGGGCCAGTGAAGTGAAGTTTCGGCGGGTAATTTTTCTTAGACCCCACAGAGTCCAGCCTGTTGCAGGCAGCGCATGTTGGACTGCAGAAGTTGTACGCTTACCTTTCCTGTAACTCAACAATAGCGACAAGAAGGACTCAATGTTCTACAACTTTCACTATAGTCAGTCCTTCGATGGGTGACCGTCCATGTGACCACTTTGTGACATTTATTTGAGCATTTCCGTGCTTCGTAAGGTACGTTAATCCGATCCCGGTTGCCAGTAAAATGGCAGTCGTTAAGCCAAGTTGACGGCCTTTTTGGGCGGATTGAAAAATTTCAACAGCAGGCAGTCACAACCTGCGCCTGTCTATCTCAACACGGCAATACGGTTCACCACCTATTACGTGGGACAAATTCTAGAAAAAAAAGTGGACGCGTGGTCGACGACGACGGGAGTTTTATGACAGCAGTCTCAGTCAGTCGCACGACTGACTAAGACGCGCCCTTCATGTTATGGGGTCGCAGCAGTTAAGTTTCGGTGGGTAATTTTTTTTGGACCCCACGGAGCCCAGCCTGTTGCAGGCAGCGCATGTTGGACTGCAGAAGTTGTATGCTTGCCTTTTCTGTAACTCAAAAATAGCGACAAGAAGGAACACCCCATGGTTTTAGTGGATATACCAATTTTGGAGAATGCCACATAATCACCCTGTTTTTTTTACGTTTGGAAATCCTCGAAAACAACATGGTGCGCTGCCGCTACCATCTGCCCATGACCTGACCATAAGTTCGCCCTTGGAAAAGGATGATCCCAGAGCTCGCGACACACTTGGTCCGCAGTCTCTCTCCGTGGACTATGGTCTTATCCCACTTCTGGGGGGGGGGGGGGTTGGGGTGTTCGTGGCTCTTGAAAAATGTTGTAATTTAAAATCGGCATTTTTGGCTCTTTCGACTCAAAAGGTTGCCGACCCCTGGTCTAGTCAGTGTAATAAAATTCGGTGATAGATTGTACACCGTATTTTTTAACCTCCGTCTATTGTAATAAACGTGTTGAGGATCATTTTTGTAGATGCCTTGGTTATTTTATTTTTCAATGATGTACCCACCTATTTAAATATTGTTTTGTGTAAAAAAGTAACCCTCCTTTGCAGTTGTATAAAAATATGCAAATTATTGTATTTTGGATTATTATTATAAAACGAAATGTATTTCTTTAACACATACTTTGGTTTTATCTATTACTAGCTGACCCGACAGACGTTGTCCTGCCTTAACAATGAAAAATCGGTATTCCATGACCAAGGAAATAGGGATTAATTTTAGCCCCTCTCTAATAAAATAAATAATAAATAAATAAAAATGTTTATTTGACACAAGTATTTTACAATCAATACAATATTTTACATTAAAATTATACAGTGTGTTCACTAAAAGTGCTGATACTGTATTCCATACTAGGCAAGAGCCTGTATCTATACTAATATTATAAAGAGGAAAGATTTGTTTTTTTGTTTGTTACGAATAGGCTCCGGAACTACAGGACCGATTTGAAAAATTCTTTCACTGTTGGAAACCTACACTCTTTGCGGCGAACATAGGCTATATTTTATTCCCGTATTCCAACGGGAACGGGAACTACGCGGGTGAAACCTCGTGACGTCCGTTAGTTATCCATAAAATAGAATGCAGAGCGGCTTATAGCAAGACTTTGTCTGTAGCTGTGACTCTGTCGCATTAAACTACGTCACTAGTTCACGTGGATCATCTGATCAAAGTTTGAAATAAAACAAAAATGACAACGTCAATCGGATTGTACTTTCACTTTCACAATAAACGTGTTAGAGAGGGGCAGTCTGGTGCGAACGATCTCAAGGCTTTTTGTTTATCATATAGATATACACGTGGCGCAGTGATAGTGTATATGACTGCCGTTGCGTCTTGAGTCCGAAGCCTGAGTTGGAACTAGAATAACTATAGGTATTATGTGTCTAGATCGTATTGCGCAAACTTAATTTCAATGACATGGCGGTAAGTAAGAAAGACCGTATTTACTATTTATCATGGAGACATTTATATTATGCGGTGTAGCCAAACATGATAAATGCAATAATTACCTTAAATAAATAATTTTCTAAAATGGACAGGTTATTTGTTTTATAAGGTTTCTTACGTCTTTAGTTTTCCCAAAACAGGTACGATTATGAATAAATACAAACATGATACTTATATCTATATTTTTATAGTTTTAACAACACATTTTTCCCCAAGCGATTCTGGGAATTTTCTTAATAGTACTTTTAGAGGTATCGTGTTCCTTCATTAATATAATAAACTTTTACTTCGAAATTGTTTTCAAACAAAAATCGTGTACCCACCTACATCTTATGCTACTGGCCTCTAGCAAGTTTACTAGAATTCAGTACAATGTCGTATTCAGAAGACCTTCAGTGCAATTCATAAATCACTGTAAAGCATGTTCTCGCGTACATCCAAAAATATGCGCAAACAAATAACAAACTGCGATATGCACGTCATATATCTACGTCTCAGCAAAATGAGTGCCAACTGCCAGGTGCTTTCCACTGAGAGTATTATAATAATAGTTTAATTTTCGTGCTCGTTCGATCGAAAAATGTAAATGGAACTGAACTTTAGTTACTTGCTACTTTGAATTGTAAATTTTGTTCTTTGAAGTTGTGTCTGGCTACATTTATAAAGTTTTAAAAAAATAATTAGTTTTATAGTAGCGCTCGTAGCCCTTGACCCTGACGTACAGACAGCTGCAGAGTAAAGTAAACAGATAATTACGTAAAGATATGGCCAACGTGACGAGTGCGTTACGTGGTCATTGCCTACGCGCAGCCCCCTTCTCCGCAGTCTGCACCTACCTAAGTATCTATTATTTCAAATATTATGCACTTTGCATATTTTTAACTGGTCGAACCATATGCCAACAATAACTTACAAAAAGTACTTATTGAGCCGGTGAATATACGAACCCGCATTCTCAGGTACTGGCCATCTAATAGACAGCGCCATTATACGACTATGCTATTGAAACAGTTGAGAACAATGGTGAACTTTCGAATAGCTTAAATCGTTTTATCGAACGTAGTTGATAACGATCGTATCGCATAGATTTAAAGGTTTAAAATAACTTACAAATGCGTGTAATACTCGTAATAGTTTTCTTTTAAAATTTTACTTGCCCTCTTTTTTTACTAAAACGACATAAGTCAAGATTAAATTTAGAATACTTCTATTTGTTATACTGTGATTGAGGGTAATTTCATAACTACATTGTAAATCGTCACCGTTACGTCCATGTGTAATATACTAACTCATCGTAATATTATTCAATTTGCTAGACTTAGAAATATGTACATAGTGGTTTATAATAGATTACTTTCTTTTAATACCGGCAATTTGTTCGTGTTTGAAACCATGCATGCGGGTTTGAGAACGGGCGGTAGATATCTATCTATACATAACTAGCTGATGCCCGCAGCTTCGCCTGCGATGGCACTGTATGTGAAATTTTGCTAAATTTTCTTTGCTATAAACCTCACGGAGCCCGAGACCTTTCCAACGAATGAAAAACCGTGGAAATCGGTTCGTGCGTTCTAAAGTTATAGCGTCAGGAAGGAAAACCCGACTTATTTTTATATAATAGATTATAATAAAATGATAGAAAAGTCAAAACTGTACATTGGAAATATTTAAAAAAAAAAATCGCTGGGTGTTCAACATAATATACCGAAGCCGAAAATATAGTTAGAAAAATTTTTGTCTGTTTGCTTCGCTTTGTCCGGAAGGATCTCGAAAAGTACTCAATAGATTTGGTTCAAATTTTGCACAAATATTACCTAGGGGTAGGGTGTTAAAATAGGCTATATATTATCACGCTTCATATCCTAGGGGCTAAACAGAAAGCAATCAAATTGGCATTCTAACAATTTTCACGCGTACGAAGTCGCGGGCAACAGCTAATTACTTAATAAATAGGCTTCGAACACAATTAATTTGTAATAATGAAAAGCACAATTAAATACTTAAAGCAAAATAGGTATTTATAAAAAAAGACAACAGTGAAATTTCTGAAAACTATCGAAAACCTTTCGAAGGGTTATCGTTCACCGCAGTCGACTGTTATGATTCCCATGACGCTGATCACTTTGCATGACAATTCTCATTTAGGTACTGCGCGAGAAAGAGGACAAGTGTCAACCAAACTCTTTTAAAAATAATTTTTAATAACGGAAGCGCACTAAGCCCACACGAAACGAACTCAGAGTTTCGACGCCAAACGGTTTTAATATAGATTACTAATATTAAGGTATACTAAGGTTATAAAAATTTTAACATCAAAAATGATGCGAATATAACCAAAATTGAAATCAAACATAGCAGATAAGCCTTGGTAGTTGTAGCATTTATTTTCTATAGATGCAGTATTCAGGATGTGAAAGCAGCCTTATCTAGTTATCTTTTTTTAATCGGTTGTCAGTGGTGACATTTCTGCTGTCAGAATGACAGGATGTCATAAGGACGAGTGACGGATCGTTTTTGCATTGAATGAAAGCTGGTTTTAGATAAAAATTCGAGACGATTCCACGTGAGAGAGGGGATAAAGCCCCGATACAAGGTTCCGAGTCTCTTTTGACCATCGGCTAAGGACGAGGGATTGATATTACTCTGAGTGGCACGCCTCAATTTTTCTTTGGAGGTTGTTAGTTGCAACATGAGGACCTGTTAAGGAATTAGTCTGAGTTAACTTATTCTTTTCGGAAGGAGTTGGACTCTGTGTCAACCTACACCCGGGATACCGGTAAGCGTCATTTCTTGTTTGCTAAGCGGTTCGAATTACGTCGGTCGCGATGTCAGTTATTTCATTTGTCGTTTACTTGTCATAACAGGGTTTTTTTACTACGGGGAAAAGCGGCCCGTCCACGGTTGGCAGAGCCACACCCAATGACACGTGGACTACATGAGCGAGGTGTTTTGAGAGGGACCAGCCGCCTCCACGTGGCATTCTAGGGCTGTGCTGCTCTCAGCTTACTCAAGGCCAGTAACTGTCACCCTATTACAGTGTAGTTAGCTGCTTACCCGTTCTACCTGCTCACGCGGCAGTGGTCTATCAAGTGGAATTAGACTTTATTTCTGTGTACCTGTGATATTTGTGTCTATCAGTGAATAAGCTCTCTGTGTGTCTCTGTGTATCTCTGTGTACTTAGTAAATATATGTGTGTACACCCTATTGTCTGTTTTCGTCAGAGCCCTAGCCTACCCTTGCACACAGACTGGAAACTCAGAAATAAGGCGCCCTGGGATAGAGTTCTCTGCATAGCTACCTCACGCTAGTTGGTGAGTAACACAGAACATCTTTGGGTTACAAATTTGGCTCCCAACGTAGTGGCAAATCTCTGGGTCTACTCTGCGGTAGTCTCAGTCTGGTGTGTGTGCATAGGTGGTTATCTCTGGCGAAACCATCCTGTAATATCGTCCGAGACGCTCCAGGACGTTAATTGGTGGTGCTAGCAGCTAAGCACAAAACCTTCCCTTTCGTCTTCTTCCAGCTCCCTACATCTTTGGCTGGAAAAGACACAAAATTCTAAATTCAAAAATTTAAAATAGCTGTGATTTTGGAAAAACTTTTTGATTTTATTTGGCATACCCACTTCTTTTTCTTATTGTGTTTTTTTTCTTTTTTTATGGTGCACACATATATTTATTATATTATTAGTGTAGATTAATATATAATATATATTATCCTATAGCTTCACCTTGTAAGGTAAACTTAGTGAATCTCTCTGTGTTAACTTAGTGAATTTCTCTGTGTAACTTAAAACTTTTTTATAAGGTGTGTACATACCTTGTAATTTTGAATGTTAACCTGAACTGTGTTATCAGAAAATTTAGAAACTTTTCTCTCTTAATATACCCTTAATCTTTGTTAAATTCTAAAAGTCAATTTGAAACATAATTACCTAACTTAGTACACTTTGTTGTAACTCAATTTACATTTTTACTTTGTAATTGATCCCTATCTGTGCCATTTTATCTTTATAATTGTTGTAAGTAAATTTTTACATAATGGCACAGATGAAAAAATATATTAATTATTTAAGAAAGGATGAACTTGCTAACGAGCTGTCCCACATGGGTATTTCAGTGGAACCGGAAACGACAGTGTCTGGCCTTCGGAGTGAGCTAAGAGCGGCACACCGACTCGTCCGTCGAGGTAGCATCAAAGCGAGTGCTCCGGTACCCGCTGATGCATCGGCTGAGCTCTCGATCTGCCTCCCGAAGGTGTCCGAGCTGGAGGAGGCTATTCAGTCAGGTGACATCTTCATTAATAAGGGTAGTCGTCTTAGGGTGTCCCTCAGGGCCAACTACTTATTGAGTAGGTTAGCTCGTTGTGGTCTGGATTGCCCCGACCTGGTGGATATTCGTGGTAGGCTAGTGAAGATCATCGCTAGGGCTGAACCCAGTAGTGATTCTGAATCCGAAGGTTCGGATGATGATGGTGATGATCCTTCGGGTCGTGACCAGGTGGAATATACTTCACCAGTAGTGAGAGAGGACCGCTCGGTGCGAGCTAGTTCAAGTAGGAATAGTTCTACATGTAACATAGTGTATAAAGAACGTCCCCTTAACTTATGTTCATTTAACTTAAAATATGATGGTTCTACTTGTGTACGTGTGTTTTTAGAGAGATTAGAGGAACTTAGATGTGCTCGGGAGGTTACTAAGCCTAGACTCCTTATGGCTTTCTCCGACCTGTTGGATGGACCGGCTTTGTCTTGGTTCCGTACAAACAAAGCTAACTTCATCTCATATGAGGATCTTATTAGTGAGCTTAGAGATACCTTCGATATTCCTGATTATGATTACCGCCTCAGGAACGAGATAAGACAGCGTACACAAGCCCGCTCTGAGTCCTTGGTTAACTATATATGTACAATGCAAGCCATGTTCTCAAGGTTGTCATGTAAGATGCCCAGTGAGGAACAGCTGGACATTCTCATGCACAACATTAGACCTGACTACATGAAGGAACTGGCCTTGCATGATGTCAACTCTGTAGATGACTTGAGACGTTTGGGTAAGCGCTTGGAGCTTGCGCGTACTAGGGCAGACGCTTTCCATGAGCCTGCTCTTGACAAGTTTGAGATTACATCTGACTTACACCAGCTTAAGAACAAAGGTGTACAAAAGCCCGCTAAGCAGGTGTCTGCAGTGGAGACGCCGGTTACCCCCCACGATCGCAAATGCTTTCGTTGCGGCGGGGGCGGTCACACTGCATACAGCTGCACACAGTCAAGGGAGCTGGTGTGTTTCCGGTGTGGTCTCAAAGGAGTCAAGACCCCAGACTGCTCACACTGTACTAGCAAGTCAAAAAACGCGTAAGCCAGGGCCTTATTAGGAACTCTGTGCATTACTCTGTATCTGAGTCTATTTCTGATAAGGTCCTGTTTCCTAAACGGGATAGTGACATTAGACCGTATCTAGTTGTTAAGGTTTTAAATTTAAATGTCTTAGGCCTTCTAGATTCCGGTGCCTCCTGCTCTATACTAGGTAAGGGAGCGCACCGCATCTTCTTGGAACTGGGTTTTGATCTTGTGAGTATCAATCCTACTTTTCGTGTTACAACTGCAGACAGCACTCACTTGCAATGTCTGGGTTGTATCTCTTTGCCAATTGAGTACAATTCGGTTATCCGAGTTGTCAAGTTCTATGTTGTCCCAGGTATAACCACCTCCATGATATTTGGTGTGGATTTCTGGCAACAATTTAAGTTAAGTGATAAATTAATTTTACAAAATATTAGCCTTGATAGTTTTAGTGATAATAATCCTATAGAGTCTGTGTCCCTTAACGGTGGCCTCGAGGATTACGACAACCTGACAACTAAACAAAGGTGTGTAATCAACGAGGTCATTGAAAAGTTCGACTCGTTGAACACTGATAAGGTGGGTTTAGGTCGGACCTCACTTGTGCACCATGTCATTGACACTGGTGACAGCAAGCCGATCAAGCAGCGTTATTATCCGCTCTCTCCCCTTAAGCAGAAGGCCCTGGAAGCCGAGCTGGACCGAATGCTGGAGATGGGAGTAGTGTCCCCGTCTCAATCCGCCTGGAACTCTCCAGTGGTCATGGTGGAGAAGGCGAACGGCGACCTCAGATTGTGCTTGGACTCTCGCAAGCTGAACTCTGTGTCAAAGAGTGACGCCTACCCCTTACCCTATATCAATCAAATCTTGGACCACCTTAATAACGCTAAGTATTTAACTTCTGTAGATTTGAGTGCGGCTTACTGGCAGATTCCATTTGACTCACCCCAGTCTGCTGAGAAGACTGCTTTTACGGTTCCCCGGAGAGGATTATTCCACTACAATTCGATGTGCTTCGGTCTTGTCGGGGCCAGTGCCACGATGCAACGCCTCATGGACCGTCTGTTTGGTCCCGAGTTCGACAACAAGGTATTTGCGTTTCAGGATGACATAGTCTGTGTGTCCAGCACCTTTGAGGAGCATGTAGAGCTCTTACATAGAGTCTATCAGCAACTCAAGGATGCTGGCCTAACTATTAACATGAAAAAATCCCACTTTTGTCGGAGTGAACTCAAATACCTGGGGTATTATGTGGACAAACATGGCCTACGGACAGACCCGGGTAAAGTTGAGGTTATCCTCAACTATCCCACCCCTTCTAACCCTAAGGAGGTTAAGAGATTTCTGGGAATGGCCGGCTGGTATCGTCGCTTTGTTAACAACTTCTCGAAGATTAGTAAACCTCTGTGCAAACTGACTTCTACGAACCTTAAGTTCGAATGGACCCCTGAGGCTGAACAGTCCTTTAACCTGCTAAAGTCAGCCTTGGTTTCTGCCCCTATATTAAAAATGCCTAACTTTGAGATGCCCTTCCGCATTCTTAGTGACGCGTCAGCTTACTCAGTTGCTGCTGTACTGACACAAACTCACGATGGTGTTGAGCACCCTATCGCCTACTGTAGCCGTTCTCTTAACAAGAATGAGGTGAACTACAGCACAACTGAGCGAGAACTTCTGGCCGTGATTTTCGCTTTGGAACAATTTCGACAGTACGTCGAAGGCCAAAAATGTACGGTCGTCACGGATCATTCATCTCTTCTGTGGTTCCATAAGCTAAAAAATCCCACGGGTCGTCTAGCACGTTGGAGCATGAGGCTCAGTCAATTCGATTTTGACATAGAGCATCGAAAAGGTAAAGACCACGTTGTACCTGATGCTCTGTCTCGTATCAAAATTGATTCCCTCGATGCAGTACCCACTAAAGACCCGTGGTATGACCACACCATGAATAGTGTTCGGAAGAACCCTAGGAAGTCACCAAATTATGACATTCGTGACAACCTTCTATATAGGTTAACTAAAAATAAATATTCTTTGACTTCAGACTTTGACTGGAAGCTGGTGGTACCTCAGGAGGATCGCTTGCCCCTGCTCTCTAAGTACCACGATGACACACTTAGTGCCCATGGTGGCGTTTGGAAGACGCATAAAAGGTTAGCCCTAAATTATTACTGGCCCAAGATGTACGAGGACGTCAAAGAATATGTTGGGAATTGCGAAACATGCAAGCAGTACAAACCCGTAAATACGTCTCGTCCCGGCCTAATGGGTAGCCCGAAGCGGGTTTCGAAGCCATTCGAAGCTATCTCTGTCGATCTGCTTGGTCCCTTTCCCACTTCGAGCAATAGAAACGTACACCTGATCGTGGTCTCCGACTACTTTAGCAAATACGTCATGTTGTGCCCTGTTCGGGTTGCCACAGGCGCTGTAGTCGCGAGGTTCATAGAGAAGAGTGTGTTTCTCGTGCACGGAGTCTGCAAGACTATTTACATGGATAATGGCCCTCAGTTTGTGAGTAAGCCATTTAAGGATCTGTTGGCTAAATACAATGTACCTAATATATATTATAACCCTAGGTATCATGGCCAAACTAATCAGGCGGAACGAGCTATTCGTAATGTTGTTCAAGCGATCTCATGCTATGTGAAGTCGCAACACAAGTCTTGGGATCAGTTCTTGGTTGAGATACAGTGTGCTTTAAACACTGCAGTTTACGAAGCAACTCGTTTCACCCCTTACTTTTTGGTACATGGTAGGGAATTTATTGGGGATGGAGTGTTATACAGGCAGACAGATATCGCGTGCCATCCTACTTCAGTCTCTGTAGACGATCCATCAGCCTTCGGTGTCAAGCTGAGAGAAATACAACGCATTTACGACCAGGTGAGGAAACATTTGAACGTTGCCCACCAGCGTAATGAAAAGTATTACAACCTCAGAAAAAGGCATGTAGAGCTGAAAGTGGGACAGATAGTTTACAAACGCACGTTCTACCTGTCCAACAAGGCCAAGAATTTTACTTCTAAGCTAGCTCCTAAGTTCCTTAAATGTGTGGTGACTGCTAAACGATCCCCTTTAGTATATAGGCTGTCAGATCTGGACGGTAAGGATCTTGGGGAGTACCATATCAAGGACATCCTGAAGTATCAGGAGGAGCAGTCTCCAATACCTAACGTAACTACATAGCACTGTTTCTCTAGTTTATTAAACCAGTGCTATGTGATCATTATGTAAGACTATTTTAATCTTTTGTTTGTATTTCTATATGTGTACGTGACTTTAAATTGTCACGTTGTAGTTTCTTCTATGCACCGCACCGAGCGTTTTTCTCTCATTCGCTTCTTAGTACTCTACATTATCCTGAGAGCTTGGGTAGTGTTAGGGTATCGGCAGTGAGTAAAGGGAGCATTCGTTTTCTATGAAGGGCATTAGACTCTAGTTACTTAGCCTAACCGGTACACGAGTCAGTGTCTAGTTAGGTACATAGGAGGATCTTTCTTTGGTATTGTAATGGTCGTAGTCAGCTGGTGTTTGAAGGACCTAGCTGGTTGTCTTTGTTTATTAGTCAGTACTTTTCTGTTTTCTTTATTGTGTATTTCCAGCGTGTCATATCCGCAGGAAATACTATTAAAGGGGGGGTGGTTGTAGCATTTATTTTCTATAGATGCAGTATTCAGGATGTGAAAGCAGCCTTATCTAGTTATCTTTTTTTAATCGGTTGTCAGTGGTGACATTTCTGCTGTCAGAATGACAGGATGTCATAAGGACGAGTGACGGATCGTTTTTGCATTGAATGAAAGCTGGTTTTAGATAAAAATTCGAGACGATTCCACGTGAGAGAGGGGATAAAGCCCCGATACAAGGTTCCGAGTCTCTTTTGACCATCGGCTAAGGACGAGGGATTGATATTACTCTGAGTGGCACGCCTCAATTTTTCTTTGGAGGTTGTTAGTTGCAACATGAGGACCTGTTAAGGAATTAGTCTGAGTTAACTTATTCTTTTCGGAAGGAGTTGGACTCTGTGTCAACCTACACCCGGGATACCGGTAAGCGTCATTTCTTGTTTGCTAAGCGGTTCGAATTACGTCGGTCGCGATGTCAGTTATTTCATTTGTCGTTTACTTGTCATAACAGGGTTTTTTTACTACGGGGAAAAGCGGCCCGTCCACGGTTGGCAGAGCCACACCCAATGACACGTGGACTACATGAGCGAGGTGTTTTGAGAGGGACCAGCCGCCTCCACGTGGCATTCTAGGGCTGTGCTGCTCTCAGCTTACTCAAGGCCAGTAACTGTCACCCTATTACAGTGTAGTTAGCTGCTTACCCGTTCTACCTGCTCACGCGGCAGTGGTCTATCAAGTGGAATTAGACTTTATTTCTGTGTACCTGTGATATTTGTGTCTATCAGTGAATAAGCTCTCTGTGTGTCTCTGTGTATCTCTGTGTACTTAGTAAATATATGTGTGTACACCCTATTGTCTGTTTTCGTCAGAGCCCTAGCCTACCCTTGCACACAGACTGGAAACTCAGAAATAAGGCGCCCTGGGATAGAGTTCTCTGCATAGCTACCTCACGCTAGTTGGTGAGTAACACAGAACATCTTTGGGTTACATAGTACTTTTCAGCGCGTTAAGCTACAATTGTTTGTTTAGGATGCCGTGAAAACTTCATCACTTGATACTGTGTTGTTTCACATATTTCTGTCGGAGATAAAATTCAATTACCAGGACACAAGCCGCGTTGAGCTCATAAACTTAGTATACCAAGTTTATGGTTAATCTACTACTCCAAACCAGTCATGTGGCCACTTAAACTAAGTATAAATAAATATATAAAGACATTTTTACATTGCGTGATCGCTTGTGATATACGAGTAGAATTAAAAAAAAACCGGCCAAGTGCGAGGTGGACTCGCCCATGAAGGGTTTCGTAGCAGCAAGTAACGTAATATAAAAGTTCTTATAGTTCGTTGTAACTTTGATTGATGTTTTAACACGTTCGCAGTGGTAGTGATTTTTCTAACCGAAAATTGCGGTTTATGACGTATTAAAAAAAAACTACCAGCTCTATCTCGTTCAAACCAATTTTCGTTGGTACTTTTTATGGCAATGTACATCATATCTTCCTTTTTAGATTTATCATTATCTTAGTTTAGAAGTTAGAGGGGGGGGGGGGGGGGCACATATTTTTTCACTTTGGAAGTGTCTCTTGCGCAAACTATTCAGTTTAGAAAAATATGATGTTAGATACCTCAATAGCATTTTTGAAGACCTATCTATGGTAGACCTATATATGGACACGTATGGTTTTGATGAAAAGAAATAATTTGAGTTTCAGTTCTGAGTATGGGGACCCCCAAAATTTACTGCTTTTTTTCTAGTTATATAAGAATCTTAATGCGGTTCACAGAATACATCTAGTTACCAAGTTTCAATAGCATAGGCCTTATAGTTACGGAGAAAAATGGCTGTGACACACGGACGGACAGACAGACAGACAGACATGACGAATCTATAAGGGTTCCGTTTTTGCCATTTGGCTACGAAACCCTAAAAACTGATCAACATTATTATATATTTTTTTTAAGTTCATAAGTTTTATTTCAAACTTTGAACAGATGATCCACGTGACGTAATATAATGCAAAAGAGTCACAGACTTCATACAAAGTCTCGCCATAAGCCCCTCTGCAATCTATTTTATAGAGAGGGGCTAAAATAAACAAAGTTAGATTATCTCTTACTAGTTAGTAATACTGAAATAGTGCGTACTAAATGATATATACATCTAACTATACATTACCTAGATGTTACATATGCTAAATATGAAAAAACCCGAATAAATTCCCAATCGGGTTTTTTCCCTGGGTTTTTTCCCGGTTTTTTCCCACATTTGGGTTTTTTCCGGGCAAATTCCCATCTCTATATGCAAAGCGACCAGTGAGATCCTCAGGCGAGGCGCGTCCACGTTCGGCGTCTTCAGCGACAGCAGAGCCGCTCTCTTGACGGTTACAAACCGTCATGCCCTCCATCCCCTGGCAGTGAAAGCCAGAGCCGCAATTCATCTTGGCAGGGCCCAGGGTAAGGAGATATCCTTATTCTGGGTCAAGGCCCACGCAGGATTGGAGGGTAACGAGCGAGCGGATGATCTCGCAAAGGAAGCGGCTCTGAAGTTGAAGAAGGCACCGGACTACGGACTGTACCCGGTCTCATTCGTGAAGCGTCTCCTACGTCAGGGGACGCTTGACGAATGGAACAAGAGGTACGGAGAGGGCGAGACGGCCTCCGTAACAATTTTTTTTCTCCAATGTGCAGTGGAAGCGTACAGCATCGTCCGCAGGATGACGATCGCCGGCATCACAACCCAGCTACTAACGGGGCACGGTGGGTTCTCCGGATACTTGGTTCGTTTCAAGTGTAAGGAGGACCCATCGTGTGCCTGCGAGCCTGGAGTGGAGGAGACGGTCGTCCATCTCCTGACCGACTGCCCTATACACCTCGCGGACAGAACGGATTTAGCTATTCGGACCGGTTTAGTCATAGATGCAGAAGCTCTACCGACATTGCTGAGGTATCACAGAGACCAGCTTATCAGGTACGCGGTCAAGATTATAAAAATTGTTAACACCAGGAACAGAACGTAGGAAAGGATTGCTTAAGCAATATGCTTTCATATTGGCGCAAAGCAACAAGATTGTAGAAGGATTGGTCTATTTTGCTGCCATGTCTGTAGTGTAGTCAAACTATTTCGTTTGTGACTATGTACATTAGCATTCGTGCTAAACGATCGTTCAGTGGCTGTTGAAGTATAGAGAGTAGTTAGAATACGTACTCACTGCAACCCTACTCAGCATTTTGTAGTTGCAGAGTCCTTTCCACCAAACTACCGGGTGCGTTTCGGATATTTTTTTTCATATATCCATATAATCTCTATGACATTAATGGTCGGCCAGCTTCCTGAGTGGGCGACGTATACGGGTTCTCTGTGATGGTCAGGCTTCCTGATTTTTGCAGGTAAATGCAGGAGTACCACAGGGATCGGTATTGTCCCCAACTCTCTTTCTTCCTCATATCCATGACATGCTGTCACTTGCTTGGATACATTCATTGTTATGCGGATGATAGTACTCTGCATGGGAGCTATTCTGGACGTCCAGCCGATGGGTGACGCGACGTGGAGGAAAAGAGACGGCAACTCGTGACCGATCTCGACCGGGACCTGGGTCGCATTGCCCATTGGGCTCATACAACTTGGTCGAGTACAATGCCAGAAAATCACAGGCGTGCGCGTTTATAGCTAAGAAGTCCCCATTTCTACCCCTACCCTCTCTTCAGAACATTACTACACTAAAGGACAACCTGGAGATCTTCGGTAGGTATAGACGTCCGGCGTGAGCTCAATCACAAAAAGTACATAGAGAGTTGTGTTGGGCTGGCCTCGCGGAAACTATGAGTCCTAAATAAGGTGAGGCGGTACTTCACGCCACATCAGAGATGTTAGCAGTACAAGACGCGATGTACTTAGTTGACGCGCTTGACGCTATGCAGAGAGGCAGAGCCGTGCTATCCGAATTATTGTTTGTCCTCAGATGGTGGAGGTTGGCGTTCGCACGTTCGTAGTTTCGGGTTACTTGTCGCTAAGAGCGGATGAATACACACACAGAGACAGGCTTTTTATTTAATTTCATTATATTTGATTAGATAGCACAGAATATTAAAACATAACTATTTATTGAATTATTAACAAGAAGCCCTGAGACGGTTCACCCAACTGCCCCTCTGTGAAAGTGAAAGTTCACTCCGATTGACCTGTCCATTTTAAAAAGTTCTATAGACGTTTGCAACACCAGAGGCGCTACACACGCGCTGTCGACCCGGGCGCAGGTTGTGACGACCCACAGTTGAAATTTTTCAAGCCGCCCATAAGGCCTTCAACTTGGCTTAACGACTGTCATTTTACTGACAACCGGGACCAACGGCTTATCGTGCCTTCCGAAGCACGGAAACGCTCGTAAATAAATGTCACAAAGTGGTCCACGTGGTGGTCACCCATCCATATCCGGCCATAGTAAATGTTGCTTACTGCAGTGATCGTTTACAGAACACTCAGTCCGCGGGGCCACGAGCGCTTCAGCCACCTCTATATAATAATATATAACGTTATATTATTATGTGTATGGCTAAAACTCACTATTTAGCCCATAATATTGCGGGTCCTATTGATCAGAAATAGAGCAAAATTGCGTTTATTGTTTCGTACAAAACGTATCAGTTGGCACAAAAGCGCTCAATTGAACCAAAAACCGTCGCTGGCGAATTTCAAACGCTTTGAAATATCACTAACATGTTTTCAATAGATGTTTATTTCGGGCAAAAATTGAACTTTCAAGTTAATACGTTTGTCTCCATTCTCTTATTATCGGTATTATTTTGTGTAGGTACCTTTTAAATCTTACTTAGAATATTAAAATGCGAAAGTTTGTAAGAGTGGATTTCTGGAAGTTTGTTACCCTTTTTAACCTCTACCGGATGTATAATTTGACTGAAATTTGGCACTAAGATAGATTATGGTCTGAAATAACCTTAGATTTAGAATTTTTCGCTATTTTAAATCTATGGAAATAACACATATTTTATCTCAAGGTAAGTTCCCATGGGAATCGAGAACGGGAACAAAATCTTAAACAAGCGAAGCTGCGGGCATCAACTAGTTTTAAATATATTTAAAAATAAATTATCTACCAAAAATGGAAAATTTAAAGAAAACACAAGGGAAAATCTTTATGACCACTTTTCAGCATCGTTGAGCCGAAATCGTTTATTTAGGATGCCGTGAAAAGCGTCCTTGTTTGCAACTGAATTGATATAACATTTTTGTCACGAGCTAAATTGAATTACCTGAACCTATAATGTAGGTATATATGCCTACATACTCATATTATATATACTACATACATAGTGACACACTTCTGGGAAGTCCAGAGTGATCCCAAGAGTTCCCAGGCGGTTCAGTAGTTTAGGTAAGGTAATTTGTCCTGGAGTCAATAAATGCAAGAATTCAGAGTAGGTAATAATATTTTTATTACAATTCACCAGTAATAAACTTATATCTAACTTAAAAATCTATGTACTCATCCGGATTCTGGGTTGGCACTTCCTTTATCCAGGATATGTAAAATACGGCTATACGCCTATATCTTCAATAACTAGCTGCTTAAGGGTAGGTATAGGCAGGGTTTTTTTTTAAATCTTAACTTGGAAGCTCATTCTGAAAAGAACAAACAATATATTTTATATACACCCTCTTCAACCATAGATTTCCCTAAACTTTCCCTTACATTATTTTTAACCCCATTTTAAAACATTTAATATACAAAGAACATTACCCCCTTTTCTAAATTTCACAAACGCCTGCCTGATAAAATAAATTTACTTAAAATATACTTTTTTACATAAAAATTACCCACAATTAATTTACTTAATAAAATTGATGATTGATGCTTACCAGAGCTTCCGTTTTCACAAATATAAAAATTTAGTTAAATACTTGGGCTATTAAGCCACTCACTGATTATTTCAGTGGAAATATATTTTACAGAATAATTTACTTTGATGTAAATTTTCTTCGACAGTATGAAGTAAAATAAAAAATTTAGTTAGTTCCTGATTTTTTTTTATTCTACTAATGCGCACGCCTATATATAGCTTACATCCCACCATATCTCCTTCCATCAAATATCCCTACTATGACACTATTAAGGACACACCCCTTATACTGACCTAAGTATAACCATTATACCTACGCTTAATAGCGCCTAATAAACTAATTACAGCAAATCCATGATTTACGCCACAATATCGCCAAGAGAAAATTTTGTCCCTATAGACAAAATTTAAGAATATTAATTCAATTTAAAAAATTTGAATTAGTATATAACAATCAATCTATAACAACTGTATTACTTAGATAATGTCTCCCCAAAATAAATAATTTAAATATTCCAATAGAGTAACTCTGATGGTGTTCACAAGATAGATAGAAGAAAAGACGTATTTAAGGCTTAATATTAAGAAATCCAGGTAATACGAACCGCCTGAATGTAATATAGAATATGGCTTAAATTGAAGACTGAGATTTCTATAACCGTCTCAGAGAAGAAAATTTATATAACAACATATGCAACGATGTAATAACATTGTATATGTCTATATAACTGAATGCAATATATTTGCATATGATAAGCAAGCCTTTAAGAGCTTCCTATAGTACCACGTAAATCTGCGAGGGCAAGCTTACCGCTTCCGAGTGGCAGTATTTACTACAAAAAAACCAAGAAACAGAAATATAGCACTGAATACACCTACAGAATCATCCTACCAGAATTCTAACCAAAAATATACAAACAACCCAGAAAAAAAAAATCACATTTACCAACCTTAACATTTCACTGAAATCCAAATCCAATATGTAATAACGTTTTCAAAACGTATGCATCACTGTTAACATAATGCATGTGCATAAAACTTTCATAACTTTGTAATTCTTAATACTTTGTAATTTTATAAACTCACGGCACGTACACAACTTTCACATAACATGACAATGAATTCACAATGTGACCTCAAGCTTAACAATATTTCGAGGTACCCTCATAAATTTTCACAATTATTCATAAGGTCTCTTACACACTGACTTAAATTTCTCGTGTATGTTTGACTGTCCGCGACAACATCCTAAAGTAAATTAACGTTCATTTTTAAATAACTGTCTTGACATTGTTATTCTTGTCATATTTACTTTAATTTAACTTGATAAAAATCTAAAATAAAATGACGTTAATTTTTTTTTATTAGAATAGGGGGAGAGAAAAAAATTAACGACGCAGTTTATGTGTATGCAAAGTTACCTACTGACTATTTCAACTTTCATAACTCACCGGACTCACCCATTCCTTTGAATAATGTGCCTTTCATACTCTCATATTCATACCTTTCATACATTCATACATCCTCATACATTTCACGCTCATAAAATACCCATGCACACTTGTGTCATCAATACAATCACATGATGACGCAATTCTTATATACAAGAGAATTTAGCTTAAATTTTACACTAAATCTCAACACTATTCATTAAAACCGTATCCTGTCCTTACGCTTATGGAATTATGATAGCGTGATGAAATGCAGTCTGTAAGCAGCCTAACGATATTCACATGATATTCACAACTACCCATACTTATGAGAAAAATAAAATGATACTACGATTTACTTAGAAAATATTTTTAGTTATGAGGTTAATTTTTGGAATTATTTTTTGAAGATGATAATTATCTATTCTCTGTAATTATTAAGTTTAAAATCTTTTATATGCCACGTTCCAATGTTTTTGCCAAATTCATTAGCAAGCTCATAAACTAAAGGAGATCGTTTTCCTATAATTTTACACTTTAAATATTTAGGAGCTAATTTCTTCGAAAAATGTTTATCTTTATCGCTTAAATAAAATGTTCGTTTCCATATTATATCACCTACGTTAAATTCTGCCTGTCTTTTGCGTAAATTATAATGCTCACTGTTTCTACTATGTGCCTGTATCAAACGTGATTGAACTTTGTCAAAAATTAAAGACAATGCACCACGGTTCTCCGCATATTCGTCTCGGGGTTGAAAAACTATACTGTCATTGCCTTCACAATCAATATAATGAGAACCACAGCTAACTAATTCTCTGCCGAAGGTCAAAAAATTTGCAGTGAATCCTGTAACTTCGTTTACTGCGCTGTTTATCGCAAATTGTATCTTTGGCAAAATTAAATCCCAACCTCTCTGATCGTCATTAATAAAGGAAGAAATGGCGGTAACTATTGTCTTGTTGTACCGTTCCACCATATTAACCTGTGGCGAATAATAGGGTGTGTAATGCAATTTAGGAATTTTATATTTTTCTAGCATACGTTTAAGCGTGACACTAACGAACTGCTTCCCATTGTCCATTATAATTGTAGATGGAATGCCATGAATTAGAAAAACCTTTTCCTCTAATAATCTAGTAATTATTTCGGCCGATGCTCGTTTAATTGGGAACAATAAACAGTATTTACTAAAACAACACGATACCACCAAGATATAGGCGTTTTGGAGACGTGTAGTCGTTAACGGACCGACTAAGTCTATGCTGAGGACTTGAAATGATCTGGTACACTTCTTTGGTCTTCCCATTTCACCCAAAGTAGAGTGATTTTGTGCTTTCTGAGCCAAGCAAACCTCGCATAAAGAAATAAACCTAACCACGTCTGAATGCATGCCCGGCCAATAGTACCGTAATGTTAACCTTTTGTAAGTTTTAAAAATACCAAAATGACCGGCTGTTGGTTCCGCATGATTTTCCGAAATAATTTTTTCACGTTGTTCTGAAGGTATTACCTGCTTCCATTCAAACTCTTTATACAGTGTAAGTGAAGACTTCATATAACGATATAACAATCCTTGTTTAACGGTATAATTTGGGTAAGATAGAGGTGTACTTTGACAACCGTTAAATATATTTAAGTACCACTCATCCTGAGTGTTTAAAGAATTTATATAATTTTTGTTAATAGCGGTTATGTTACCTTGACGAGACAATGCATCAGGTATCACATTATCTACCCCCCTTCTATGTTTAATATCAAAATTAAATGACGACAATCGAATACTCCACCGTGCTAACCTACCCGTTGGATTATTCAGGTTAAGGAACCATTTCAGCGCCGAATGATCGGTGTAAACCGTGAATCTTTTCCCGTTATCTATGTAACAACGCCAATGTTCCACTGCCGATAATACTGCCAAGGTTTCCCTTTCGGTGGTACTGAAATTCTTCTCCGCCCCTGACAGAGAACGACTGTAATATGCAATTGGGTGTTCTACACCATTTATAGTCTGTGTCAGTACTCCGCCTACGCCATAGTTACTAGCATCTGCATGAATTTCAAAGGGTAAATCAAAATCAGGACACCTTAAAATAGGAGCCGTAACCAAACAATTTTTTAAAATATGGAAAGCTGTATCCGCCTCACTTGACCAAATAAATATTTTATTATGTGATTTCTTTGTTGATGTGAGTCGGTTAAGTGGACCTGCTATTGAACTAAACCTAGGCACAAATTTGCGATACCAAGAAACTACACCCAAGAAACGCTTTAGCTCTTTTTTATTCGTTGGGGTGGGGTATTTAACTATTGTTTGAACTTTATCTGGGTCGACATGTAACCCCTTTTTATTAACTATATAACCTAAGTATTTAAGTTGATCCCTAAAAAACACAGACTTCTCAAAATTAATAGATAAATTTTGCGATTTTCAATTTATTAAGCACTTTTAACAATAATGAAATATGGCCTTCAAATGACTCAGAACAAATGACTATGTCATCTATATATGCAAAAACTGAATTTTCAAACTCAGGACTATAAAATAAGCTGTCTACCAGCCTTTGACATGACGCAGAACCGGAAGTGAGTCCAAAAGGAAGTTTTTTGAAGCAATAGGTTCCTCGTTGAGGGATATAAAAGGCTGTTTTATTCTTGTCACATTCAGCAATTTTTATCTGCCAAAATGCCTTCGACAAATCAATACTACTTAAATATCTAGCATTTTTTAAATTATCAAGTATTTCTGACATATAGGGAAGCTTGTACGCATCCTTTTTAGTTACAGAATTTAATTTACGGCTATCTAAACAAAACCTAAGGGATCCATCCTTTTTCGGAATCAGTAGAACCGGAGATGACCAAGGACTGTCACATTTTTCAACCACTCCTAATTCTAACATTTCGTCTAACTGTTCGGATAAAATACGTTGTTTTTCTGGCGACATACGATAATATCTTTGTCTTATTGGTAACGCGTCGCCCGTATCAATTCGGTGTTCTATTAACGAGGTACAGCCCAAACCACGGACCTCTGTAGAAATCAATCGAAATTGCTGTATTATGTTATCGGCCGCCACGCGCTGATCCGATGTTAAATTACTATACGATAATAAATTGCCACTTTCGGTCGCGACTGTACATAACTTATTATCTTGTTGTTGACAGCTCGACCAAGTAATGGACTTACAAAATTTTGGAAATAAATTGAATTTTTTCCAAAAATCTATACCTAGAATTAATGTGTCAGTAATAGAAGGTACAATGAATGCTTTTAGAATGTGACATTGATTTTCAAAATGTATACTCAAATTAAAATAACCAATGGCTTTCAACAACTGACCCCCAGCTGCAGAAAAATTTATCAAATCATCGGTGTACATTATTTGACCTGATTCTAATAACTTAATATGCGAGTTATTTCCTAAAATAGTAGCCGTACTACCAGAGTCCAATAACCCGCAATAAAACATATCGCTAATCTTCACCTTAGCATAAGGTCGCACATCATTAGACGGTATTTTATCATGGATTGCTGTGATATGATAACTTGAGAAAAAAGTACGAATTGTGGAAAGCCAATCCTCCCAATCTAGCCTATCAAATTTATAATGACTAATAATTTCCTTCGACTTTTCTACTACACAGCAATCCTTTGTAGTTAGTTTTTTGAACCTGACATAATCTGTGATTGACAATTAGAACACTGTGGAAACTTAACTCCTTTTCTACCACATCTAAAACATAGTACATCTGAACGCCTACATTCCTTAAGCGAGTGACTCGAGGATTTACATCGCGGACAAAATTTTAAATTATCTCTTTGCATTGGTGAACCTACTGCCGTAACGTAAGACTCAGACCTATTCTTGTTAAAATTATTTGGAACATTGGAGTGGAATTTATGAAAATTAATATTTGAATTTTTTGAAAAACTAGATCCATTAAATTGATTTTTATTATTGAATTTTGAAGTTTTACTGTTAACATTTTCACAATTATTGTAAGCTAAATCCGGTGCTAACAAATCAGACGACAACTTTGAAGGATCCCGCGAATGGGCTGTAAACGAGTGAATCCTTTCGTAACTTTTACAGGCATCTTTTAATGCTATTATAGACTTCAAAGCATCTTTGTTCGCGGCTAAGGTACTAGCATAACATGGTTTCATATTACGAAGCAATATTTTAAGCTGTTCTTGTTCTGAGACCTTCTCCGTCAATCTAGCGAACATTCCTGACATCTTTGCAAAAAATATTGTAATGCTTTCGTTATCCCCCTGTAATCTAGCCCTAATTTCAGCCAATAACCGATAATCATAATCAGAATGAGTAAAATCCTCTACTAACAACTCTGATAATTCCTCCCATGAAGTCACAGATTGCCTTATGTTCCTAAACCAATGAAGTGCTTCGTCCGTAAAGATCTCGGTGGCATATTGCAAAATCTTAGCCTGCGATATGTTCCTAGCCGACCTAAATTCCTCAATTCTTTGCAGAAAAGCTTGAACATTAGTTCTACCATTATATTTAATGCGTTGCAAGTCACTGAAATGGGATCTATCACAATGTATCGGTGCAGGAACATTACGCTCACATACATCCGGCTTTTCATTCTCAGAACTACTACCTTCCTTTCCACTATACATACATTTTAATTTGCCAAAAATCTCGGCTAAATTACTAGATACAGCAGCAATCTTATCTTTAAGTTTCGAATTTGACTTATCCAAACGCTGAACTCGTAAAAACAAATGACTGTACAATGCCCATGAACGATCAAAAGTAACAGTATCCGACTTGTCTTCCATCAAATTTACTCTAGATTTAAGTTCCTTAAGCGATATCAGAACCCCTCCCAAATCCTCTTCTGCATCAATCCCCGAAAACTCAATATCTGAAGCTGGTACCGACAATATTACTGAATTTATCTGTTTTCTTAACCCAATAACCGTAGAAGCCGGCTCACCACCGCGAATAACTACTTCATAAGTTAATTCATTTTTATTGAGCAAGAAATACCTAATTTTATTGATATCCATATTAAACGGCTCTGGTAAGCACCGAATCACTCACAATTTTTAATACACAAATCACTTTCTCTATTCACATAGAACTACAATATCATTCAGATTTTCCTGAAACAATACACAAATTATACAAAACAAAACCTACCGTGAATGGTTTGCATTCATGTATCTTTAAAACATCAACCACAATTTTACTTCTACAATAAGGTTCGTAACAATTTTATTAATGTGGGTATATTTTTTGCGTTAAATTTATTACAAGGAATTGTCAAAAACAATGAGGGTAGAATTTTTTTCTTACGATGAACAATACAAAATATGAATATGACTATAAGCCAACAATTATATAATAAAAGATATTCTACTATTACAGTTTGAAATAAAATAAAATAACTGTAATTAAATTTGGGGACAAGCTACGTTAATAAAAATGATGTTAGCAAATTTTCAAATTTCTGAATACCCGTTTAGCCAAAAATTTATGTAAATGCAAAAAAATGTTCAAATTTCGGGCATCCAGACTAGCATAGGCCAAGGGCGTCTAATCCTTGAGGTAGCACTAATTTCGGGGGAGGCTACCTGCTAGCGGGAAACACCTTACAACAAAAAATTATTAATTACCTAGGAGTCACTAGACCCAGCAAATCTGTAATACCGCACACAAGCTATCAACTACCAGGACAATTAATTAAGTTCGGGCGCCATGACACACTTCTGGGAAGTCCAGAGTGATCCCAAGAGTTCCCAGGCGGTTCAGTAGTTTAGGTAAGGTAATTTGTCCTGGAGTCAATAAATGCAAGAATTCAGAGTAGGTAATAATATTTTTATTACAATTCACCAGTAATAAACTTATATCTAACTTAAAAATCTATGTACTCATCCGGATTCTGGGTTGGCACTTCCTTTATCCAGGATATGTAAAATACGGCTATACGCCTATATCTTCAATAACTAGCTGCTTAAGGGTAGGTATAGGCAGGGTTTTTTTTTAAATCTTAACTTGGAAGCTCATTCTGAAAAGAACAAACAATATATTTTATATACACCCTCTTCAACCATAGATTTCCCTAAACTTTCCCTTACATTATTTTTAACCCCATTTTAAAACATTTAATATACAAAGAACATTACCCCCTTTTCTAAATTTCACAAACGCCTGCCTGATAAAATAAATTTACTTAAAATATACTTTTTTACATAAAAATTACCCACAATTAATTTACTTAATAAAATTGATGATTGATGCTTACCAGAGCTTCCGTTTTCACAAATATAAAAATTTAGTTAAATACTTGGGCTATTAAGCCACTCACTGATTATTTCAGTGGAAATATATTTTACAGAATAATTTACTTTGATGTAAATTTTCTTCGACAGTATGAAGTAAAATAAAAAATTTAGTTAGTTCCTGATTTTTTTTTATTCTACTAATGCGCACGCCTATATATAGCTTACATCCCACCATATCTCCTTCCATCAAATATCCCTACTATGACACTATTAAGGACACACCCCTTATACCGACCTAAGTATAACCATTATACCTACGCTTAATAGCGCCTAATAAACTAATTACAGCAAATCTATGATTTACGCCACAATAGGTATATGATAAAGTATATCTTACTAATATTATAAAGGCGAAAGTTTGTGTGTGTGGATGTTTGTTACTCTTTCACGCTCGAACGGCTGAACGGATCTGGCTGAAATTTAGAACAGGGATACACTATAGTCTGGAATAACACATAGGCTACTTTTTATACCGGGAATAAGTTCCAACAGGAAGCTTGAACGAGAACAAATTTTACGCGGGCATCGGCCAGTTACTATATAAAACATACATATAAAAGTAATCATCGTTGAATAGACAGTGTCTAATCTGTAGGGTATTATGTGAAAGTTTTTAAAGCGGTTTGGATATTTGAATGTTGTTGCTCAATCACGCTATTACAGCTGAATGGATCTATATGAAAATTTAATTTATTTATTTATTTATTTATTTATTTATTTATTTATTTATTTATTTATTTATGTACATACACACATGTAACATGAAATGGAAATAACAGAGAGAGTAAAGTACAAAGGCACTACTTATTTCAATAGAAATCTCTTCCAGTAGGCCTGAGATAGGAGAAGATAAAAAAAAAAAAGAATATAATTATGTGTGTGTAGGTTAATAACTTACATAAACTATGGCTACATATATTATATAGATGATACCAAATTACATACATACTATTATACAATAAACATACATATACTACATTCTATGTTATGGTAAAGAAAGGTAGTGTTCTCGCACTCTTCTTTTGAAACTAGAAATAGTTTGACACTTGTGAATGTCAGCTGGAAGTGAGTTCCATAGCCTAACGGCGTGAACAGTAAAGGAGTAGGAATAAAAGCCCGTCTTGTGAGGCGGACAAGAAAGACGGAAAGTGAGGTGTGACCGGCACAGGGCACCAGGCTTGTTCATAAAAGAGAAACGTTGCCGTAGATAAGAAGGATATGTGGGATTGTTTAGGATATTGAACAGAAGACACAATATCCGAGTATTCCTACGAAGACGGATTGGGAGCCACTTGAGTTCCGCACGAAACTGTGAGACATGATCATACTTACGTAGATTAAAAATGAAACGAATGCACAAATTTTGCAAGCGCTCAAGTTTATTTAAGAGCTCCTCAGTAGCATCCAAGTAGCAGGAGTCGGCATAGTCCAAGATGGGTTGGATTAGGGCTTGAGCCAGCGTAATTTTTGTCTCAAAAGGCAGAAGACTCTGGAGACACCTGAGCGTGTGGAAAGTAAAATGCACCTTTTTACTGACTGAGTCGACCTGTGCCTTCCAGGACAAATTCTGATCCAATATGATGCCAAGATTTTTCACAGTGCTGCTATATGGTATGGAAAAGCCATCTAGCAGAATTGGTGGAAAAGATGTTGTACCTAGGTTTCCAATCATTTGTCTACTACCGATAAGCATGGCCTGAGACTTGCTAGGATTTATTTGTAACCCACACGATTTTGCCCACTGACTAATAGCGCCCAGGTCCCGATTCATTGCAGCAATGGCAGTCCTGTACTCGTTTAAGGCAAAATGACGGTATAGCTGCAGATCGTCAGCATAGAGATGGAAGTTAGAGGAAATAACTCGTACAGCCCAGTTGATGAAAACTGAGAAGAGTAAAGGAGATAACACGCCACCCTGAGGTACGCCCGCACCGAGGTTACACCATTCTGAGTGAGATTTATTAAGTCGAACACACTGCGAGCGTCCCCGAAGATACGAGTCAAACCAGGTCACAGTGTCCGTGGAGAAATTTAGGGATTTTAGGATTCCAAGGAGGATATCAAAATCCACGGAGTTAAACGCACTACTGAATTCCAGTAGCACCAAGACCGTGCACAAGTTTAATGTAGAGATAGATTTGATTAGTCGGGAATGGTGCTTTTATGCTACTTTTATCAATGCCACGAATATTTATACTTATTTATTTATTTTATCTCTGGAATACGTTCCCGTGAGAAGCGGGAAAAGGTGCGCATTTCCACGTGGGTAAAGCCGCTAGTTTATCTGATCTATAATCTTACTAATATTATAAATGTGAAAGTTTGTGAAGATGTTTGGATATTTGTTACTCAATCACGCTCTAACGGCTAAATGGATCTGGCTGAAATTTGGTACAGGGATAGAGTATAGTCCGGAACAACACATAGGCTACTTTTTATCACAGGAAAATGTTTCCACGGGAAGCGGGAACGGGAAACAAATTTCACACGGGCGAAGCCCCGCGCATCAGCTAGTAATATTATAAAGATAACGTTTGATTGTTTGTTTGCGTATTTGCATTGGATAGGCCCCAAAACTACTGAACCGATTCGGAAAATTCTTTCACTGTTGAGAAGTTACCTACACTATCCCCAGGTAACATAAGCTATATTTTATTCTCATATTCCCACGGGAACAGAAACTATGCGGATGAAACCGCGTAACGTTCTCTAGTGCCTTATCAACATACTATAGATTTTCAATACCTAGTAGATAATTTACAGTGTTTGCTTTACCGTATCGAAATCTACATATAAATCGTATAAGTAGATACATAACTTGATTAATTGCCGCATCACGTCTGATTGCAGCCAACATTTGGCACTAATGGATGAATCGATTATTGTTCATAATTCGATACTATCTATTGTTGCGATGTACATAACAGCTATCTGATCGCTCATTTGAAATTGATACAGTTTACTGTTTTGTGTGTAGGTAGTTAGGTACTGTCAACTACAAAAGTAGCTGAGCATAAGAAATAATTAAATATAATAAACTAGTGGATGTAGAGGGTTTTCACCCACGTAGCTTCCTTTCCCGTGGGAATTCGGGAAATAAATTATAGCCCATATAAACCGAGGGTGGTGTAGCTTAGATATTAGCGTACAAGAATCAAATCTATTGAGTAGTTTTGCAGCCTTTTCAGTGCAAACAATCAAATAAACAATTAAATCTTTCGACGTTATAATTTTTAGTATACACTAATGCAAATAAGTACGAAATTCAGGAGGTTTTGACTCTATTCTCCATAAGTATTACTATCTATAAAAATATTGTTACCAACGAGTACTACGTGTAAGTTTCCATTCATGAATGTAATTCGTTGAATTGTGTTAATCTACTTCTAAAATTGACTGTACATCATACTCATTGTATGGGTTGTTTATGTATTTCGTAGACATCAAACTTCGTAGACAGTTTCGTAGCACATGCGTCCATGAGATGTTGTTCGGGTATTGTATAAAGAGAAACAAGCATCTCAAATTGATTCTGTTCCCTTCTTTACTTTGTATTCATTATATATTATATATAAAGGTGACGAGTTTGTTTGAACGATAGGATCTCCATTTGTTGCTCCATTTGACATGGGCAACTAAAACATCATGTTATGAGAAACAGGAGCGGATCAGCAATATTAAAAACTAGCGGACGGTACGCGGTTTCACTCGCATAGTTCACGTTCCCGAGGGAATACGGGAGTAAAATATAGCCTATGTTCACCGCGAAGAGTACTTACTTACTTACTTACTTAAGAGTGTAGCTTTCCAAAAATGAAAGAATTTTTCAAATCGGTCCAGTTGTTATGGAGCTTATTCGATGCAAACAAACTAACAATCAAATCTTTCCTCTTTATAATATTAGTATAGATTATAATAGTAATAGTATAGTTAAACACTGAACACGAGAGCTTTGAGAGTTTCCATTGCATACGTTCCGTAAATGGCTCAAGTTACATAACAGTCGTGTATGATAATTATAATTGATCGTCTCTAAAATTAATAAAAAATCAATCCAATAGAAATCAAATTTCTTCTAACAAAATGCAATATTAGCAAAAGAAATTTTATGGACGTGATATTTATTCTTTTTTAAACAAATAGCTACAGCTCTCTAGCAGTCGCAATTTTATATACTTAAATCCATATAAATGAACATATTTAAATAAATATAAAAATATAGTCACGCCTTTATCCCCGAAGGACTCGGAAGAGGCATTTTATATGCCCACATTTCACCTTCTTTAGAATTTGTCCCACGTAACAGGTAGTGAGCCGTATTGCCGTGTTGAGATGGACAGACGCAGGTGGTCATTGCTTGCTATTAATATTTTTCAAGTCGCCAAAAAGGCATTCAACTTTTCTTAACGACTTCCATTTTACGTGCGTCTGGGACCAACGGCTTAACGTGCCTTCCGAAGCAACGAGCCGCTAAAATAAATGTATTTAAAAGGTCAAAATAATAGATACCATACGAAGTTACAGTTTTCTATTTCGATAACCGATATTAATATTCTTTACAAACACATTGAAGTCCCCCCCCCCCCCCCCTTAGAAGCGGGATTACACCCGAGGCCGCAGTGGCGGCCGTGGGTCTGTTGGGAGTACTGGGAAATCCTTCCGAGGGCTTACCCGGGACTCCCAACCATAGGCTGTTGGGCATTACGTAAGGTTTTTCGTCGATAGGAGTCCGGCATAGCATCCATGAGGATTTTCCCTCACGTTAAAAAAAAACACACAGAAGTTTTTCCACTTAGATCAACAAAATATTATTTCCAATATAATTTGCAAGCACTGCTCAGCTCATAAATCTAATTTTATTACTGATTCCCTCGTCTCTGTTTTTGTAGCTCAAGTTACTTTTTCATTTGATTCATTACAGCAAAACCTTTGTATGTCCAGTTCATTACCTGCAAACAAAAGCGTCTAAATTAGTCTTAGTATTTATTGGTGGTTAGACAATCTTTTTGAGAGAAAAAGCAAATATTTGCAATACTCGATATACATAAAGAAAATATAAAATGTTTCTTAGAAATTCTATATAGAGAAAGTATATCATCACCAGCCGACAGAAAGACATACATATAGATGATCACTATTGAGCATAGTAATTCACCAAGAATTGCTACAATGTTCAGTCTCACTCGAGACATTTTGACTCACCCACACTACCGGTAGTTTCACATGATATTTCTGTTCCCTTCTGCACTACTAGCCTCAGGGACTTGTACTAGCCCTGTTGAGGTTGTCATGTATACAATGTCAACTACATTGCGCTAGTTCTACTCGTATCAACGCAGTTTTTTACGGCATGCGATTGTCACTTGAGTGCCTTTCGACCTGATAGGCTATCATTTCTATAAATAGGAGTCAAAAATCTCTTCACAGCGTCATACCAACAAAGTTTTGTAATGAAACACCTATTATTTGTTACTGTTGGCAAGTAAGAACGCGACCACATTTTTAATTATGAGCTGGCAACATTCTCTCTCTCTCTTGACCTCTAATGACCGTGTGTGTTAAATTACTACTCAATATAAGTTTATTGCATTTTCTTGATGTCGTTTACTTATTTCCACCTAAATATCATCATGGTAGCAGAGCGTGGTTGATCGCTGCTTGTGGAAATAACAGAAATAGTAATCGCAGCATAATTCAAGAAAACCGGCTGGCGTTTTGTACGTCATACATTTTGAGGTTACCGGGGCGGCGTGCTCGGTCGAAATTCACAAAGAAAAATCAAAAATACGCATAGAAGATGTCGAATCCAGTTCACAATCCATTTCATATCGATAGATTAGTTGGAAGAGATAATTATGCCAGTTGGAAGTTTGCAGTTCAGGCATATTTCGAACTCGACGATTTATGGAGTTGCGTTACCGGTACCAATACCGATCAGAAAAAGGAAATCAAGGCGAAATCTAAGTTGATTTTATTACTGAACCCTATGATTTACGTGCATGTGCAGAATGCAACCACTTGCAAAGAAGTCTGGGAGAGTTTAGAACAGGCTTTCGATGACAGCGGGTTGTACAGAAGAGTTGCCTTGTTGAGAGACCTGATAACAACTACATTGGAATCTTCTCGAAGCGTAGATGATTATGTGAATAAAATAATGTCCACTGCCCACAAGCTGAGAAATATAAAGTTTGATATTGATGATGAATGGCTTGGTACACTGATGTTGGCCGGTCTCCCTGAACCATATAAGCCCATGATCATGGGACTGGAAAGCTCTGGCATCAAGATAAGTGCTGATTCTATTAAATCTAAGCTCCTGCAGGAAGTTCAATGCTCTGATAGTTCAGCATTCTTCACAAGGAAAAAGGTCGTTCAAAGAAATCAACATGATTCAACAAAGGTCTACAAAGGACCCCGATGTTATAACTGTAACAAGCATGGACACTTTGCTAAGAATTGTCGTGCTCCTAAAAAGAAGAATGTAGAAAGTACTGAAGGAAATAAAAGTTTTGTTGCAGCTTTTTCAGCATCTTCTCAGACAATGAATCCGGACCAGTGGTATGTGGACTCGGGTGCTTCAATGCATATGACCAATAGATGCGACTGGATGTATGATGTTACAAGTCCACCGATACCCACCATAACTGTTGCCAGTAAGACACCGCTACCTGTGGAAAGTATGGGAAAGGTCAATCTATTGCTAAATGGTAATAAAGAAAGGAAAATTCAGGTAAGACAAGTTTTATACATACCTAAACTTGCTGCAAATCTCCTGTCAGTCAGTGCTATGGTGAAAAACGGCTGTAATGTAAATTTTAGAGATGAAGGTTGTGATATCTATGATAATAATGGCAAGCTCCTGTGTACAGCTACACTAGTAAACAATTTATACTTATTAAACTCCCACAGAGAGGTATTTTCTAACCTATCTTGTTCAGATAGCTTAAATGATTTTGTCCTATGGCATAGGCGCATGGGACACCTCAATTTTTCAGATGTAAACAAGCTACCAGAGTGTGTTGAGGGAGTTCAGCCATTCTCAGACAAAAATAGTGGTTCTATTACTTGTACTACCTGTCTCTCGGGGAAACAGACCAGATTGCCCTTCAACAACATTGGATCAAGATCTTCACAACCACTGCAGCTAATCCACACTGATTTATGTGGGCCGATGGAACAAGAATCTTTTGGAGGTATGAAATACTTTATTACTTTCATAGATGATTACACAAGACGAGTTCATGTCTATTTTTTGAAAAATAAATTGAATATTATAGAAGTTTTTAAAGATTATAAAAGTAAAGTAGAGAATGAACATGACAGAAAAATTAAAGTTATTCGTTCAGATAATGGAAAAGAATACTGCAATAGAGAATTTGAAAGATTTCTTAACAAACATGGGATTGAACATCAAACAAGTGCTCCGTACTCACCCCAGCAGAATGGTCTTGCTGAAAGAATGAACAGGACTCTGGTGGAACGAGCAAAATGTATGTTGTTTGACGCTCAGCTTGCAAAAGAGTTCTGGGCAGAGGCCCTTGCAACGGCAGCATATATAATTAACAGATCCCCCACCAAATCAATTAATGGAAAAACACCCATGGAGATGTGGACTGGTAAGAAACCCAACTTGTCTAATATAAAGGTATTTGGCTGTGAGGTAATGACACAAGTTCCAAAAGAAAAGCGCCAAAAATGGGACTTAAAATCCAGAAAGTTATTATTTGTCGGTTACTGTGAATCTACCAAAGGGTACCGAATACTTGATCCTGATACCAACAAAATAGTAAAGAGTAGAGATGTAGTATTTTTAGAAAATGTTAAGGAATATGAGAATAATATATACTTACCTTGTACATCCAACAGCATCAGTCCAGAGGTACAGCCACTCGAAAAAACCTGTAAAGATTTAGAGGAAAGCACAGACTATTTGGCTGGTGAGTCAAGCGAAGACTATCAGTCCGGTGAGAATGACGATTCAACATACTTACCAGAACAATCCATTGACCTTGATTCACCAATAAGAAACATAACCTTACGTCCTCGGAGAGCTGTTCAGCATGCAGAAACAGATGACCATGATGTAAGTTACTTCTGTCCAATACTTAATTTAAATGACCCACAGTCAGCAGATGTAGCTTTATCATCATCTCATGCTAAACAATGGAAAGAGGCTATGCAGACAGAGTATGACTCCCTGATCAAAAACAAAACCTGGTCACAGGTTGATGTACCATCTGGGAAAAAGGTCTTACCGTGTAAATGGGTCTTTAAAACAAAAACAAATGAAAAAGGTGAGATTATTCGCTTTAAAGCGAGATTGGTCATCAAAGGGTATGCTCAGAGAAAAGAAAGAGATTATGATGAGACATATGCTCCTGTCGTTAGATATACATCGGTTCGTTTCTTGCTTTCACTGGCTGCGAAGTATGATTTGGAAATGTTTCAGATGGATGCTATAAGTGCTTTTCTTCAGGGTGACATAGATTCTGAGATATACATGTCACAACCAGAATATTACAAAGAAAATGATCAAGTATGTATTTTACATAAATCAATTTATGGACTCAAGCAAGCTAGCCGGCAGTGGAACCTTAAATTGAACAATATTTTATTGAAAATTGGCTTACAAAGGTCACGTGTGGATCCCTGTATTTATTATTTGGTAAATGAGTCTACAACTATATTCATTGCAGTGTGGGTGGATGATCTTTTGATATTTACAAATAATAAGGATAAAACAACAGAGATTAAAAACCAGTTAAAAGGAGAGTGCAGTATGAAAGATTTAGGTGAAATGAAGAATTGTATTGGTATAAACATAAATAGGAACCGAGAGACAGGTATGATTACGTTAGATCAGGAAAAATACATTAACTTAGTTTTAGACCGCTTTAATATGTCTGAATGTAAACCAGTTTGCACCCCGATAGAGGTGAATGCAAAATTTGAGAAAAATCCTGAAGATGGAAACAAAAATATCCCATACAGGGAAGCAGTGGGATGTCTGATCTATCTGGCACATGTTACTAGACCTGATATTACCTATGCAGTTAACAAGTTAAGTCAGTACTGTAATAATCCAGGAAATCAACACTGGCTTGGAATAAAAAGGGTTATGAGGTATCTTCAAGGAACCAAGGACCTTAAGCTATGTTATGTCAAGGATGACTCAAAGGAAATAACCGGATACTGTGATGCTGACTGGGCGAGCGACCCGGTAGACAGACGCTCTTGCACGGGTTATACTTTTCTGTTTCAGAATGCTTGTTTATCTTGGAACTCGTGTAAACAGCAAACCGTGGCACTCTCTACAGCGGAGGCCGAATACATGGCGATGGCGGCGGCGACCCAGGAGTCCTTGTGGCTGCGGCAACTGCAGGCCGAGCTCGGCCAAGGCGAGGCCAGCACGCTACTTATCCACTGTGACAACCAAAGTGCCATAAGACTTGCATCAACAGACTGTTATAAACCAAAGACGAAACATATAGATATTCGTTTACATTTTCTTAGAGAAAATATTGCTAATTCCAAAGTTAAATTTAAATTTGTTAGTGGTTGCAGCATGGTAGCTGATATCTTGACTAAAGGTACTACTTTAGAAAAACATTTGTTTTGTATTAGTGAAATGGGTCTGCGTTCTGTGGGGAGTGTTGGCAAGTAAGAACGCGACCACATTTTTAATTATGAGCTGGCAACATTCTCTCTCTCTCTTGACCTCTAATGACCGTGTGTGTTAAATTACTACTCAATATAAGTTTATTGCATTTTCTTGATGTCGTTTACTTATTTCCACCTAAATATCATCAGTTACCAATATCAGTTTCAATTGATTGCGAAAAGGTTCATGGGTGTATGAGCTTAATTGCCAACGATTACGGGCAACGTATAATTTCCACAGGGATAGTGGGTAGCCGCATGTTTTCTCAGTCAACGCTACTCGAGATGAATAATTTAGTAGTTTGTATCTATTAATGTGTTGGTACATAGGCACGTGAGCAGTTTCCTTAATACATTGTGTCGTCAGCACTTTGCTAAAGGTTGTGCGCTTTTGATGTAGCATTTTAAGGAGGTAGTAGAGTGAATTGTTTATTTGGTGTGTACGTGAGTACATTTGAAGCTTATTTTCTTTGATTTTGAGCTTCGCTTCCTGCTTTTATTTTTATGTAGGCGGTTTACGTTCAAACGAATCTCGTACGTTCAGTTTTAAAACTTTTCTTATATAGAATTTCGTGAGTTGCTTAATTCAACATGTCAAATACTTACAAATTATAGAGAACACAAGAATATTATAATATTATTAATGAATGCGAAAGTTTGTGAATATGGATTTGTGAGTGTCAGTTACTCTTTCTAGTTCTAATATAGTATAGAGATAGATTATAGTCTGGAATCAGTGGTTAAATATTTTATTATTTTGTATTTAGGTACACAAAATAATAACTTATTTAACCACTTTAAAGCACTATAGTAATATTACAAATAGGAAATATTTGATTGTTTGTTTTTATTGAATAGGTTATGAAACGACTGAACCGATTTGAAAAGTTCTTCAACTGTGGGAAGCTACACTAATCCCGGGTGACATAATCCTTACGGGAAAGGGAATAACGCAAACGAAACCGCGTGACTTACACTATATACGTGTTTAACAGTAAAACCATTGGCACCAATAAAATCTATACTGTTATTATGTGCTCTCGGAAAACATCTAGCACAAACAATAATTCTGCTAACTGCTTCACCATAACTCGTTTCGTTTTAACTTCCTAAGCTCATAACTTTTATACATGTGACATATCACATATTCTGGATTACGAATACGACCAACGAGCTTATGTAATCCCTGGAATGGATATGATTTGAATAATATTTGCATAGGCAGCTTGATTATAATAGGACGATTGAAGCTTTGTAACGAACGTGTGGTCTCTGTGGCGTAGGATAAAATATTAGGTAACACATACAGATTTGTGTAATGTCGCATGTGTGGTTTAAATATCAATTATGTGCGTAATAGGGACCACGGTATTGAGATTTAATCCTGTACTTAAATGGCTGTTTCTCTTAACTGAGCGTAATCAAAATCAAATCCGCTTATGACAGTTCTTAGCTTGACATAAGCATCTGACAAATTACTCGGCCCTTTAGTTACCAGTTCTTTCTCGAACTAGATTAGTAATTCATTAAAAAAAATTTTTTTTCGGGAATAGTCAATTCCTTCCATTTTTATACCACAGAGGATTGGCATTATCATCCGGTGGCATCAAGGTCACCCTACCCTACCTGACATGAAGTGGCACCCGTAACCTGTGTGCCTATGTATGCAATATCTGGGTATCGACTGTTGAAATTTGTCAAACAGCCCATAATATCGTCATGTTAGCTTTATGGTATAGTAACGGTAACGAACGGCTTAATGAAAATGTGATAAACGGTCACCGTTACGTAGCATGCTTATAGCGATGATTGTTTGCAGAACTACGACGACATGTAAGAAAATAATTCCAAAACCGAGTAAAGAGTGAAGATCATCTTCTTAAATTAATACTTACACATTACTACAACGTCGTAGGTACAAACCAAAGGCCAATACAACTAAGTCAGCTTTCAAGTTCGCCATTTGATTTAGGAGTTATGATGCTGGTAGATATATCTACAACTCATACTTATAACACCCCTGTATTTTCTCGAGCGTGGATTCTTTGAAAAACCAGGAAATGAACGATAGTTGTCCATAAGTTTAGGAGATTTATGTCGCAAACACACACAGATCACATTTATAACACTTTTCTTTTTACTTCGAGTTAACCCTCCATATGCTGCGAACACATGTGTTTTTCTCTCATCTCAGGACCGATACAGAAATACAAACAACAAAATAATACTAAATTAAATTACCTTAGTAAAAGTCTCTAGAGAGATAGGAACAAATTTTGCAGCTGTTATTACAACAGGTTGTTGAGTTCTTGCCATGAATAATAAGATATCTTTTTTCAGCGACATTGGAAGCTCTATCCAAGGGCAGGAAAAAATCAATGTCGGTATTTGCAAGCTCTGAAACATAGTCCTATTATAGTAGGTAGGTACTTATTAAGGCAGTGGTCGGACATACAAATTTCAACACGGAAATTACAAAGTATTCTAACAAATATCACAGAACTGCGTGTAGAAAACCATTTGGTTTAATATTTTATAGTCCCACATGCAGTAAATCTCACCATTCCTTCCTTTGTAATGAAGACCTTAAGAGGCTTCTCACGAAAAAGTAGATTCAAGCTGCACCTACTTCTTCGTTCTAGGTTTGGAAATCCTACTCTTACCGTAGAGCTAAAACCACAATGTGCCCTGCCACTGCCTACGGCTGTTTGCCCCTGATAAGCGTTCGGAAAGATGTCCCAGGATTACCGACAGACCTTGGCTACCACTGTGGCGTCTCCTAGGGGTTCGGGTACCATCCCGCGACCTTGGAGATTAGTTCGGGTATTATGCGTATCCGGATATTATTCTTGAGAGGATGGAAAGCATGAAGCATTCACGTCACGCTGCATTCTTGGGTCTGCTGCTGTGATAATGGTGAGCAAAGCTGTAATTACTTACCCTATAAGTGACAGAATTGCCAAAATAACAATCAATGAAAAGCATACTAATAATTATACCCAGATACATGAGTATCCAGAGCACATCAGTAATTTTCTCCAAAGGAGAATCAATCTGCAAAAACAAAAAAGAAGTAGTATTAATTTTAAACATATTATGTAAAGAACATTGCTAGTACTACATATTTCTGTGCCCTAAACAAAAACAATTAGATCGAACCGGAGACCGCTGCCGTCAGTCAGTATTGCAAGTCCTTTACTTTTTAGGGTTTCGTAGTCAAATGGGAAAAACGGAACCCTTATAGATTCGTCATGTCTGTCTGTCTGTCTGTCTGTCTGTCCGTCTGTCTGTCCGTCCGTGTGTCACAGCCACTTTTCTCCGAAACTATAAAGTCTATGCTATTGAAACTTGGTATCTAGATGTATTCTGTGAACCGCATTAAGATTCTTATATAAAACTAGAAAAAAAGCAGTAAATTTCGGGGGGTCATACTCAGAACTGAAACTCAAAATTTTTTTTTTCATCAAACCCATACGTGTGCATCTATAGAGAGGTCTTCAAAAATGCTATGGAGGTTTCTAACATCATTTTTTTCTAAAGTGAATAGTTTGCGCAAGAGACACTTCCAAAGTGGAAAAATGTGTGCCCCCCCCCCCCTCTAACTTCTAAACTAAGAGAATGATAAATCTAAAAAAAATATATGATGTACATTGCCATAAAAACTACCAACGAAAATTAGTTTGAACGAGATAGAGCTGGTAGTTTTTTTTAATACGTCATAAACCGCAATTTCCGGTTACTGAAATCACTACCACTGCGAACGTGTTAAAACATCAGACAAAGCTACAACGAACTATAAGAACTTTTATATTATGTTACTTGCTGCTACGAAACCCTTCATGGGCGAGTCCAACTCGCACTTGGCCGGTTTATTCTTATCTACATTATGCTATTTATTACTACAATTATAAATAATAGCAAAACCATTACTGCGAATATTTGAATGGCGGTAGTACCAACAATGCAACCACTCAGCGCCAATGTAGTCGATAATTGAGCTCCGAAAGTACTACGTAATGTCTTAACAAATCTGTAAATGGAAAATTTTACAAAGATTAGCTTAATTTTAATAAAAGCTTAATTTGAGTCACATTTTCATTTTGTCATCATCATCATCAATTCATTTAATTATATCGACGAATAGGCATTGTTATTCAAAAAGGATTTTTTTCAGTTTTTTGTGTCCAATGTCATGGGGGGCTTATTTAGATTTTCTTTTTTAATCATTTTTTTTATTTTTTATTTATTTTAGTGTAAGTGTACTAGGTATAGGTATAAATAATTGAATTTATTTAATGGAATGGTGAGCCTGATGTCACTTAACATTGTAAGGACCATCTGAAAATCAGCGCTGCATGCCATTTCTATGAATGGGATGTAGCTTATGCTGAAAGTTCAAATAGTTATAGGTAATATATTAATATTTCATTGTCAATATATAATAAACTATTATATGACCAACCACGAAAATTTACAAGAACAATTACTTCTACTTAATCAGAACTGGAAAGTGGTCCAACATTTATTATTTTTAGACGTTTAAAACTTGTTGATAAGTACCTTGTAATGCTAGAATAATGAAGAATGTACTCTTTCAAGATTGCTTTAAAAGCAGTATTTGCATCGCACTGCTTTTTAATCATATCAGCTTTTACAAAGTATGTCATATTTTCAATATTGTATAATAAAACATCCAATTGGCTGACTGCAAGATAAATAAATTGTCACTTTGAAAATCATTCAGCTAAAAAGTCAATTTACACTTCATGATCAGGAGTAAATAGCTGAAATTCATTGCAGAGAGGGGGGGATATCCTTCTTATCTAGCTGTCTTAGTGTATTTGCATTTCGTAGCATGTTTAACCCTAGAACCGTACCCTGGGGTACAACTGAAAAAAAAAATATAATATTGACTATAACTTTTTTGTTTTAAAACGGATCTTTTCGCACCTCCGCGTATTCACGGGGGGTGGGGGATCGTGTCGAAGCATCGGCCGGGCGCGAGTCCTGTTAGCGTACGATCGTGGCAAGCCTGAGTGGAGTACTACAGCACCCCTGGGTATGCATCTACAAAATGCATGTACAAATAAGTATTGGCGGTATTTTAAAAAAGCACGGCCTTCTAGTGCTCCATCCTCTTCAGATTCAAAATCTGGTAGATGTTCCTTTTGTCCCAGGTCAAAAGACCGTAAATCAAGCACTCGATATGAAAAATGTAAAAAAATTATATGTTTAGAGCACCAATAGAAGATTTGCCAAAACTGTTAATATAAGTTTGATAATTTTTTGTTTAATTATGTAACGTGAGACTGAAACAAGTGCCATAAAAGTCTATGTATGTTGATTGTATTAATAACTGTTTCTTTTTGAATTCTTATTAAAAAAAAATTTTCTATAACGGGGTACACTAGTACCCCTGGGTACTGTTATTTAAAGTCTATGATGGGTACGGTTCTAGGGTTAATATTGGAGGAGACATAGGTTTTATGATGCCCAATTGCGCATCTTTTTCAACATGACGAAAATCCTGTATGGATGCTATACCGGACTCTTACCGCCTAAAAACCACAAGTTCCCTACCTAATGCCTACTGTTGAGAACCGCGGATAAGCTCTCGGAAGTATATCTCCATCTTAACATATTATTGCAAGTCAACACTTCTCTTCAATGCAAAGTTGGCTCCAACATAGAGCATAAATATGCCATTTAGATTTTAATGATTAGTCGATACTCAAATAATCCACGTCTGTCTATTTCCATGTCCCAGTCTAATGTTGGAAACAATTTGTGGGTGAGTGAATTCCATGAATTTGAAATAAATAATTATTAATATTACTTGCACATGACATTGCAGCCCATGGTAATGTATGGAGTGTGACGAAAACAGACAACATCATTGGCTTGTATAATACCTGCAGGAATTTAATAAATTCCTCGATAAGCCCTCGGAAGTATATCTCCATCTTAACATATTATTGCAAGTCAACACTTCTCTTCAATGCAAAGTTGGCTCCAACATAGAGCATAAATATGCCATTTAGATTTTAATGATTAGTCGATACTCAAATAATCCACGTCTGTCTATTTCCATGTCCCAGTCTAATGTTGGAAACAATTTGTGGGTGAGTGAATTCCATGAATTTGAAATAAATAATTATTAATATTACTTGCACATGACATTGCAGCCCATGGTAATGTATGGAGTGTGACGAAAACAGACAACATCATTGGCTTGTATAATACCTGCAGGAATTTAATAAATTACATTAGTAAGAAAAAAACGAAGAATAATGTAGTACAAAGTATCTACACTACAAGGACAACCTACAGTTTGTACATGTATGTATTTACAAGCATAATATAACAGCAAAAAGTATAGAAAAATATGTGTCTAATTCAGTGTCTTTAATCCATCAAGCATAAAAGATATATGTATTACGAAAACGAGCCATCGCTTAAAAAATATCTAAAAAAAATTGAGGTCAAAGATAGACACCATCATACGTACATTATGTGAGTCTATTTAGCTCTCCTCTTATTTGTATTATCGCTTAACATTATACACGTGGGCAACGTTATTGCTTGATTATAGCTCATGGAAGTTAAATTCAAAAATATAACAATAAGAGTGTTTATTATATAACTAAAGAATGCACACAGTCTTCCTGTATTAATAATACCTACCTACCTATATATTTTTTACAGGAAATATAGTACTCTTTAAACTACTAAATCTACTATTTTGAATACCTACCTAACAATCCATAGATCTCTTACGAACTTGAAAAGGTAGTATATCTCTCAAACAACTATTTGTTTTTGGTTTGGTTCAGACAAACATGAAACACTTACTTGATATGCATACACGTAGACAAAAAGAGATTCCTTATTAACATCAAACAGTACCAGATCCATTTTTATCGGTAAATCATCAAAATTAGTCAAACTTGGTACTATAATGACTTGAACTGTAACAATGTTTACGCTATTTATCAGATGACTTTTAATAGGAATGAAGTGATGTGACATGGTCTCAATGCTTACTTAAGTAAGAGGGCTCCATACTCAAACAGTAAAAACGACACTCTATTACGGAGACTCCGCTATCCGCAGGCTGTATCTATCTCATGAGCCGTGATAGAGTGCATAGTTAGAATTTTCATATTATAATGTTTTCTTTTTGTAGTATATCTGTGAAAGTTATTGTAATTGGATAAAAGAAATATTTAACGGAGGTTCTCATACAACAAACATAACTTTATTGAACGGTTTTTGAACGGGACCTTAGGTTCGCGACAGAAAAAAAGAAAAGGATTGCAACTTCTCGGGAAACCGTTAGGCCATATTTAAACAAAAAAAAACAAATGTAATATTAGCTAATTAGACTACTTGACTTCAACAAGCAAAGATGATACAAATCGAAACTCAAGAATTTCACCATATAATTGGTGCAAACTGTCATTGGAAATTTCTATATCAATCTAAATCGGAAACTAATAATAACAAGTAATATCGTAAATCAATAAATCAGAGCAAATTTTCAAAATATGTGTTGAATATTAAGCAAAGAGAAGGAAAACTCGAAATGAAACCCGGTTCGGAATGAAATCGATAAACCAAGTTGAATGGGCAGCTTGAATTATTTCATCTGTGGGTTGCTGTCCATTTCAACACGGCAATAGGAGCCTATTGCCGTGTTTCGTTTCCACCGATTACGTGGGACATAAAACTATAAAGTGAAATGCGGGCGTATACTATGCCTCTGCCTACCCCTTCGGGGATAAAGGCGTGACTATATGTATGTATTTATTAAGCAAATTAATAAAAAGATCAATAAGTGAATCAAAATGGAAATATATGTTAATTTACGTTGCTGTCATGTAATACTTACCAAATATATCCAATGAGACGGTTACTAAAAATAACCAGAAAAGCCTTTGAATGAATAGAATAGATTTTTCTAGTATTGCTCTTTGTGGCTTCAGATAAAATTTGAACTCGTTACTCATCAACTGACTCTGGAGTTGCATTAAGATGTGTCTGCGCAAGAATATATCCAGGAGTTTTATGGATGCTAGTAACTCTGTCATCACCAAATTTATGCTAAAAATTTAAAATGTTTTAGTTTATTTAGTTGAAAATTATAATTCATAGAACAGCGTCATCTGATGCCAAAGTAAGCTAGGATTTTCTGCTAGTGGTACAAGACAACGGATATGAATACTTAATCTTGTTTCGTAAACCGTAAATACGATTTAGGCGTACAATGTCAGAAACGCAAAATGACAGATTAGCGAATTGACAGAAACGCATAATGCCAGGTGTCGCAAAATGACAGATTCGCAAAATGACAGATTCGCATAGTGACAGATTCGCAGCATGACAGATTAGCAGAATGACAGATTCGCAGAATGACAGATTCGCAGAATGACAGATTCGCAAAATGATTCGAATCTGTCATATTGCGATTCTGTCATTTTGCGAATCTGTCATATTGCGATTCTGTCATATTGCGAATCTGTCTTTTTGCGTTTCTGACCATTTACGAAAAAATGCCAACATTTGGCATTCAGCGAATCTGTCATTTTGCGTTTCTGACATTGTACGCCTAAACCACTTAGAATACATAGAAAGACCCAGATTTGCGAGCCAAATATTTATAGATCTCACACAATTTTTTCACAAATTAGAGATAGTATAGATGGAAACCTACATACTAAATTCGCTGAGGCTACGCACACATAGATAACTCATTCACAGACACGAGGTCAGGCGGTCTCAATCGAATTTTCGATACTGATTTGTGCACGAGTATGTGTAGCAGAGGGTAGGTGTGAAAAAAAAAGTACACACATGAGTTTTCCATCTACACTATCTCTAATTTGTGTTTTTTCCTGTGATGGGAATCAGATCACTTCTAGATCAACAAAGCAGTCAAATTATAAATTACTGTGTAGTTAAAGCTTAGTATTCCCAGTATCTTCCTCATGTACAAATGTCTCACTAATTTGAAGCCTTGGATCCGCTTATATTGCCTTCTTTAGAGTAACTATAAAAAAATACTTTTTGTTTTAGGCATTGACTTGTATGATTGCCTTGGTTCTATTGATAACAATTTCAATAAAATGGATTGTTAAAATATATAAAATCATCAATTTTATTTTTTACCTGCATAATAATTGTCAAACTTTTGTTACACTGTTTTCTTCTGTCTGTTCAACGAAACCGGTCATAATCATAATATTGCAGAAACAATAATAAAAATTGCAGAAGGCTGGTTGGTAACACGTCAGTGGTAAGATTGTCTTGAGGGATAAAAGGAACAGAAACGAAAAGGGATAATATTAGGGTTTATATTTTAATAAATATATATTCGTATGCTTAACTGTACATTTGCGACGATTTATATTATTACGTGAAACAATATTCCCAAAGGAAAGCCATTATTTTCCAAACCGTACATTGCTAAAGAAATGCTACTTTTAATATGAGATATTTTCTATCATCAGCTTAACTTTAGTTTTCTATTCTAAGGTCTAGTGCTTATTTTCTGATGCAGCAGATTCTGAAAATTGAACCTGTTTTTCAAAATGGCTGCATATGATCCATACATTTAAGGGGTCAAGCAAATTTCATTTTGCTGATTTATAGTGCCGTTACATTCTAATTTATAAACATGGAAGAGTTCTTTCCGCGTTTACAAATATTTAATTTTGTCCGGTTTTGCATAAAATCTAACTTTCTATTACGGCATTGCCGTAATAAAATTTACATTTATATAACGGAATGAAACACAGCTTTTTGCAATTGCTTATTTTTATTTATTTATTTTATAACAGGTTTATATCCCCAATCCAGGTCACGAAAGTGACTGAATGCGGAAGGCGCAGGGCCGTGAGTTGTGGCGTTAATTTGGGGAGGCCATAGGCTGATTTAATTGAATCCTGTGGTTTAGGCTACACGTATTTTTCACTAATACGTCATTATAGCATACCAGAGCGGCAATAAAACAACATTTTGTCTTCTAAGAGCCTGTACGCTGTAGCATGCCGAGTTTGATTTTCTTTGTAGTTCTTATTTAATTAAGTATAAGGAAAAAGAAAAATGTCAACCGCTTCACGGAAAAAGGATAGGTACCTAAGAAAAAAAGGTTTTAAAATACTCACATACTTGCAACCTCATGAATTTCAGCATTACCTTGTGTAATGTACTTTGCCACGAAAATTAATTGACCACCAGTAGGTATAACGAACACTACAAGCCCTAAAAATATTCTATTTAAAATAAGTATCCAGAACCTAACACTTTTAATAGAATGAGGTATAAAGAGCCATACGCCAAAGAATTTCAGCGTAGCAAACTGTACAGAAAAGTACTGGCACAAATCGACGGCAATCGACTCCATTTTGTGAAAATTAAAAGCGTAATGACTTCCAATAAGTAGATTTTTTTAATATGCTTTACTAGGCAAGCGTAATGTTGGAATATGAAAATGAGTTCTGTACATTTTTTTTATACCAAGGTCAGATAAAATCACAAATATTCTCACATTATAACATTGTAAACTAGCTAACCCTCACGACTTCGTTTACGTCACATAAGGTGTATTAAAGGAGAGGTACTTCTTCAACAGACTCATAAAGCAGCGTGTGAAACTGCCCTGTTTGCTTAATCATAAAAGAGCTTAAAGATTAAGTCTATTCTGAAAAATTCAGTCCACGCCTTTGGCGCGGTATAAACTATTTTACAATAGTCTTAATCATTAGGCTCTTCTATCATTAAGCCAACACGCCATTTCAGATTTAGCCTCACACTCAAAGAAACCCTTGAATTCTAGGTTTAGCAAAAGTTGAGATGTCTCTAATTTCTAAACTACGCAACCCTAAACCTTGAAACTTGTGTGGAACAATGCTTAAAGTACTCCCTTTCTGACACTTAAAAAATATTTGAAATTCAACCACGCGGTAAGAAATTACAGCTGCTTTTGAAGCAGCTTTTGAAGGAACCGCTCAAAATATCGGAACCAAAAGCATCCTAGAACCTTCCTCAGATCATAAGCTCACATTTTGCCACGTTTACGTTTTACGTTTACGTTACATATTTATGGTGTATGAAAGGAGGAGTATTTCTTCATAAGACTCCATCCAGCAGCGTATGACACTGACCTGTTTGCTTAATCATAAGCAAACAGGTCAGTCACACACATAGAGCTTAAAGATTAAGTCTTCAGGCCACGCCTCCGGCGTGGATTGAATCATTTTACAATACACACTCTTATATGATTAAGCCAACACGCCATCCAGCAGATTTACCCTCAAATTTGAAGAAACCGTTGAATTCTAGATTTTGCGATAGTTGAGATGTCTCTAATTCCTGAACTGCAAAACTCTCAACATTGAAATTTGTGTGAAACAATCCTTAGAGTATTTCCTTTATGACACTGAAAATATTTTTGAAATCAAACCACGCAGTGAGAAGTTACAATTAAAAAACCATGTTCTGCTTCATCCCCTCTCCCAAAGGAACCGCACAAAATATCGGGATCAAAAGTATCCTAGAACCTTCCTCGGACCATATGCTCAGATTGTACCAAGTACCAGTAGTTTTGGCGTGATACTTATTCGGGATACAGACAGACAGACATGAAAATTTTAAATTACATGAAAACGTAATTTAAAATTTTAAGCGGAAACGCTTCAGTATCGATTAGAAAACGCCCTACAATTAAAATTTTCAAAATATCTTCCATGTACAGACTCTCGACCCTCAACAGTTTTATTATAAGTATAGATATAGGTATTTTTTGTTGATTATTATTTTGTCCCTTTTTAATTTATTATAATAGTCGATATTTTTGTATTTATTTTTATATATTTTATTATATGCGTATTTAGATGTTATGAGCGATACTGATGATGATAGTGAATCCGAAAGATTTTACTCGGCAACGAGCATCACCCAAAATAGCTTCAGCAGTGTTGCGTCTCTTGCCGAGTTACTCGATCTACAGTTTACTGATGTACCGAAGAATTTTAATGCGGTCTACATCAATGCCCAAAGCATCCCGGCTCACTTCCCGGATATGCTGACAACCTTTGACTGTAAGAATATCCATGCCGTTTTGGTCTCAGAGACGTGGTTTAAATCGACCCACTCTTCCACTCTTTACTCCCTCCCTGGGTTTCAGCTTATCAGAAACGATCGCTGGGAATGTGGTGACAGACGAGGAGGTGGTGTAGCTATATATTTGCGGTCATACATACCTTTCAAAATTTTAATTATGTCAACGCAACCACCGCCACCTGACGCCGGTGAGCATTTGTTTCTGGAAGTTGAACTCAACCACACCAAGATCCTTCTCGGCATCTACTACTGTCACTCATCAAGTGTGAAATTCTTTCCTTCTTTCGAAACCTTGATGGTTGATCTAATGCCTTCTTACAGTCATGTTATCATTATGGGTGACTTTAATGCGTGCTTAGTTAAAAATGACTCTCGTACCTTTGCCTTTCAGACCCTTACCAACTCCTGTAACCTATCCATTCTTCCTTCAAGTACAATTCATCACGTACCAGACTGCAAACCAAGTTTAATTGACGTAATACTAGTATCCTCCAATGAGCACGTCGTGAAGCATGGACAATATCCAGCTGACGCATTCTCCGTACATGATCTCATATTCCTCTCCTATAAAATCCGTATCCCTAAAGCTAAGCACAAAATCCTTATGCAGCGCAATTTTGGAGGTATGAATTTAGAAAGCCTCCGTCAGGATGCTGCCAATATAGACTGGGGGCCACTTACTACCTCGGGGACGACAGACGAACAGGTGCATATATTTAACACTAATATAATCACCCTTTACGACAAACATGCGCCTATTCGACCGGTCAAAATGAAACATCCTCCATCCCCATGGCTCACCGCGGACATTAAAAATCTGTTGCGCAAAAAAGCTGCAGCGAGATTTAAATATAAAATCAGACCTAGCGAGGATAATTATACTAGATATATTTCAATCAGAAATCATTGCAATAAGGTGTGTAGGAATGCACAACGCCAGCACATCCATAGTAATATCCAAAATGGAGACCCAGGTAAAGTATGGAAGTTCCTTAATAGATTGGGGGTTGGAAGGAAACGACAAATTACAATTCCTCAAGATCTTAATATTGATTTACTTAATCAACATTTCGCAGCCTCGTCCAACTTTGATAGGACGACCAAGGCACAGACAATTGATTTTCATTCATCTCTTCCAAAACCCAACTATCCACCATTTTTCTTTGATCTCTTCACTGCTTGTGATGTTAGGAGGGCCATTACATCGATCACGTCGAATGCAACCGGTGTGGACTCTGTCAGCCGCCATATGATCCTCCCCATCCTTAATGAACTCCTCCCCATTTTATGTTACATTTTTAACTTCTCTATCTCTAGTGGTGTATTCCCAACCGCATGGAAAAGTAGTCAAATTATTCCCATACCCAAAATACCCAAACCTATAACTTTCTCTGATTACCGCCCGATATCCATACTCCCATTCCTATCCAAAATTCTTGAGCGTCTCGTACACACGCAATTTAGTAGATTCCTTCGCCAAAATAATGTCCTGAACCCTTTCCAATCCGGCTTTCGTCCTGGCCATAGCACTGCCACGGCTCTGGTCAATATCACCGATGACATCAGATATGGCATGGAGGTTGGAAAGTTAACAATACTTGCATTGCTAGATTTTAGCAATGCGTTCAACACTGTTGATTTTGATGTATTGGTCGGTGTTTTGCGCTCGCTTAACATATCTCCAACAGTGGTTGATTGGCTTCAAAGTTACTTGTGCGGTCGCCAGCAACGAGTATGTATAGAAAACAAAATATCGAATTGGTGTAATACTATCGCTGGCGTACCTCAAGGCGGCGTTCTCTCTCCTTTACTCTTCTCAATTTTCATAAACTCCATTCCAAATCATATTTCTTCTTCCTACCACCTATATGCAGATGACTTACAAATTTACTGTCAGGCACCTCTTCAACAAATATCGGAAGCAATCCAGTCGTTAAACAGGGACCTAAGTCGTATAAGTAACTGGAGTCGCGCCTATGGTCTTAAGATAAATCCGACGAAAACGCAGGTGACAATCGTGGGCAGCTCTAGAACCACATCCAAAATAGAGTGGGCTAGTATCCCCCCAGTAGTGTTTGAAAATAATATTATTCCCATCTGTAAGAAGATTAAGAACCTGGGTGTGTATATGGATTCCTCATTATCATGGGACACACAGATTCAGGAAGTGAGTCGAAAGATGTTCGCATCTGTAGGCTCGTTAAGAAGGTTACAAAACCTTCTACCCATACCTACCAAAATTGCGCTTGCGAACGCATTACTGTTATCCATACTAGATTATGCAGATGTCAGCTATCCTGATCTCGCCGAAAACCAGCTAGATAAGCTTGAACGTCTCCAGAATGTCTGCATAAGGTTCATTTTTGGCTTACGCAAATATGACCATGTTTCACAGTTTAGAACACAGCTTGAATGGTTACCAATACGACTTCGTCGGGATGCTCACATTCTTTCACATTTATACAGTATACTGTTTAACCCTTCTACCCCTTCCTATCTTAAGGAACGATTCCAGTTCCTACACGACTCGCATGCGAAATGTCTGAGGTCATCACATAACTTGAGACTAAAGATGCCGTCTCACTCGTCTACCTTTTACAACAAATCTTTCACTGTAACTGCCATTCGACTCTGGAATAAACTTCCTGTTGAGATTAGACGAGCGCAGACTATATCTAGATTCAAGATAATGGTAAAGGAACACTATTTATCACGGTAGAATATAGCATATTTGTAAGTATGTGTATTGTATATGCATGTATATATATATATATAATGTGTGTATGTATGTAAGTGTATTGAATATATATTTATAATAATTATATAACTTATATGTACCTATTTATTTAAATATGCTGTAGGTTTATGACTAGGTACCTATTATAAGTATTAGTGTAGTATAAGTAGTAGTAGATAGAATTGTTTATTTATCCATACTAATATTATAAAGCTGAAGAGTTTGTTTGTTTGTTTGTTTGAACGCTAGGATCTCAGTAACTACTGGCTGGATTTCGGAAATTCTTTTACAGTTTGATAGTCCATCTATTGAGGATGGCTATAGGCTATATAACATCACGCTAAGGCAAATAAGAGCGGAGCAGCTATCAAGAATGTTTCGAAAACGGGGAATATTTTTTACCGTCTGAAAGCTTCCGAAGCGTACGCTGCGTAAATGGTTAAAGTTACGTAAAAATTGTGTATTACAAAATTGTTTCTCTTAAAAAGTTCTAAAAAAAAGTCCGCGACAGCATACGTCTATCTTTTAAGGTTCGCCCACAATAACCTAATTTGTCTATCTCTTAAGGTCCGCTCACAATATTTTAAAACCGAAGAGTTTGTTTGTGCTACGATCTTAGAAACTACTGGTTGCAGTTCAAAAATTATTTTACAGTTTCACAGTCAATTTATTGTGGATAGTTAATGACAGTATTACATCACGCTAAGACGAATAGGGGCGGAGCAGCCATGAATAATGTTTTGAGAATGGGGAAAATTTATTTCTTAACAGAGCTTCTATTGCGTACACTGTGGAAATGATTAAAGTTACGTAAAAATAGTGTACTATAAAATTGTTCCACTTAAAAAGTTTTAAAAAAAAGTCCTTGACCGCATATGCCTATCTTTTACGGTTCGCTTACAATAACCCTCTTAGTAAGTTTTAAAATATGAGCGAGGCGACGACGGCAGTAATCGTGGTCTGCAGTGGTAGCCAGTCAAGTGAACGATAAAAACCGGTCAAGAGCGAGTCGGATCCGTACCATAAAAGGACGGGCGGAAGTAGATGCGTCGGAAAACATCATATCACTTTATATATTAATACCACGCCTCTCTCCTTCTCACTCTCATGTGACACAAGCGAAGTTGTGTGGGTCAGCTCTAATGAACATAAGAGATGGAGTAAATGCGACGGGAAATATTATATCACTAAATATTTATACTACACTTCTCTCTTTCTCACTCCCAAGTGACGCAAACGAAGTTGCGCGGGTCAGCTAGTTAGAAATAAGTACGCCAAACAACTACCTCTCATTACCTTAAACCAACTTTCTCCATCCAAAGGTTGCCTGGTAGAAATCGCTTTTAGTGATAAGGCCGCCCATTGTACCTGCTTCTTGTAAGAAATCTATGTGCTCTGTTTATATTTACGTGGTGTACAATAAAGTGTATAATAAAAAATAAATAAATAAATAGATATAGATTTACTAAGATGTTAATTAAAAGAAGATTGGTTACCTTATATAAGATTGGGACGATCCACGCACAGCCGCAACAGCTAAGTCTAGAATCTTAAAATTTTGCACAAATACTCCTTATGTGACGAAGGCGTACAATAAGAAAGGATTTTTCAAAAATTCTGCCTTCAAAGAGATGAAAAGGGGTTGCAAACTTTTTATGGGACAACGTAATTACTTAGTCCAATCTTCTTCAAATTTTGCTTAGATCATCTTTAACAGTTAGATGGAAGACGGAACTTCTTACTTTTTTGAAATTAATTCTCTAAAATGGTTAAAAATGGTTTATACCCCTTTTTAGGGTTCCGTAGCCGAATGGAAAAAAACAGAACCCTTATAGATTCGTCATGTCTGTCTGTCTGTCCGTCCGTGTGTCACAGCCATTTTTCTCCGAAACTATAAGACCTATGCCATTGAAACTTGGTAAGTAGATGTATTCTGTGAACCGCATTAAGATTTTTATATAAAACTAGAAAAAAACGCAGTAAATTTTGGGGCCCCCATACTCAGAACTGAAACTGAAAATTTTTTTTTCTTCAAATCCATACGTGTGAGGTATCTATAGATAGGTCTTCAAAAATACTATTGAGGTTTTTAACATCATTTTTTTCTAAACTGTGTAGTTTGCGTAAGAGACACTTCCAAAGTGGAAAAATGTGAGTCCCCCCCCTCTAACTTCTAAACTAAGAGAATGATAAATCTAAAAAAATATATAATGTACATTGTCATAAAAACTACCAACGAAAATTGGTTTGAACGAGATCGAGTTGGTAGTTCTTTTTTGTTAATACGTCATAAACCGCAATTTTCGCCTGTAAAAATCACTACCACTGCGAACGTGTTAAAACATCAATCAAAGTTACAACGAACTACAAAAACTTTAATATTATGTTACTTGCTGCTAAAGAACCCTTCATGGGCGAGTCCAGCTCGCACTTGGCCGGCTTTTTTATTAATCTTAACCCCCACGGCAGGGATGACGGCGGGTTAATGCATTACCCGAGTCAAAAAGAAACTGCCCCGTGTCGCGACGGGGTCTCGTGTTGCGACGGGTAAGAGTACAAAATGTCGCCACCCCAATACATCCCGAGGGTGTTGTAAGAGGCGAGGGAACACTTTCTCAAAAATATCCATTGCGTAGAGAAGGAAAACTTCAAATTCGTTAAGCCAAGTTGTAGGCCTTATGGGCGGCTTGAAAAATTTTAAACTGCGGGTCGTGGCGACCTGCGCCTGTCCATTTCAACACGGCAATAGACTCATCACCTACTTACGTGGGACATAAAACTTTAAGGTGAAATGTGGGCGTATATAATGCCTCTGCCTACCCCTTCGGGGATAAAGGCGTGATTATATGTTTGTAAAAAAACTAATGGATGACAATACTCGTGTATAAGACACACAATTATCGCCTAAAGCCATAGTCCTTAAACAACCTTTTGTGCTTATAATTGTTACCTATTTCTTTTATATATGTATCTCTTATTACATTTTTGCCCAAGGCTGAGAGTACAGTATCCGAAGTTCCGTTTTCCCAAAAATCAGAACACGTAAGACTTATTAATATCTAATGAGCGCCATGTAATATTTCGATTACGATACACGATATTATTTCGATATAATATGGCTTGATTCGATGGCTCCAGCTCCACTCAATCTGTGGATAAATGTATAACATTAAATATTATAGTGTAAAATTTCACATTATTTCGGTACGGCTCGTAGAGCTTTGGTAGATCGCATTCTAGTCCCGCCTGAAAAAGCATGTAGTTTTTTACACTTTAAAAAAATTGGATATTCTAATTGTATGGATGAAAAAAGGTCAATGGGCAAATAGTATGGGAGAAAAACCACGGCGGACAGAAATTAAATTGTGAGGATATATAGATAAATGTCTCTAGTTTATCATGGTAAGGGTCGCTTTCTTGTGGGCTGTGGGAATATTGAAAAAAAAACTTATTTATATTCACATGATTTATTCTGCGTGATCAATATCTACTGTGATTTCATCTAAAAATGCAGCAGGGGCGTCGACTTGTTGTTGATGCCTAGCCCAGGATAAAAAATAAACTATACTAAAGAAAAAAAACGGCGTGTGGCACTCGGGGACTGCCGCGGTAAAGCTATTACATAGCATTTTTTATCAACTATGCTAGTATAATTATTTCTATATAAGAATATTTTAAGGCCTATGTTCAACAAAGTAAAGTACCTACCAACCTTTTGAACTTTTGTACTTTTGGACTTTTGGACTTTCGGACCTCTGGGACTTGGGACTTGGGACTTTTGGACTTTTGGACTTTTGGACTTTTGGGACTTTTGGGACTTTTGGGACTTTTGGGACTTTTGGGACTTTTGGGACTTTTGGGACTTTTGGGACTTTTGACTTTTGGACTTGCCAACAAAAAGCAGGATCAAAAGTCCAAAGTCCAAAATCCAAAGTCCAAAGTCCAAAGTCCAAAGTCCAAAGTCCAAAGTCTAAAGTCCAAAAGTCCAAAAGGCCAAAAGTCCAAAAGTCCAAAAGTCCAAAGTACAAAGTCCAAAAGTCCAAAAGTCCAAAAGTCCAAAAAACCAAAGTCCAAAAGTCCAAAAGCCCAAAAGGCCAAAAGTCCAAAAGTACAAAAGTCCAAAAGATCAAAAGTCCAAAAGGCCAAAAGTCCAAAAGTCCCAAAGGCCAAAAGTCCAAAAGGCCAAAAGTCCACTCCACCTAACCTCACCCCACCCCACCTCACACCAATTCACCCTACACACCTCAGCCCACCCCTCTTCACCCTACTTCACTTCATATACATAGGTACCTACACGTTATGCCAACGCTGACGTGTACACGTTGGTATATGAAGTGCGAGATACACGAACGTAGCCGAGCGTGGCCGAAGGTAGCCGAGAGTATTAGGTTATTTTCGTGACAGAATTTCTGGATTCGGTCTCCATGCTCAAGGCCCGCGATAGAAGCTATGCAATAGCTTAAAAAAACTGTATAAAAAAAATCCAAACAAACAGCAAATAATCAGGTCAAGTAAACGAGCTTAAGTAGTCGATAAAAACAAGAGATAACTGGTAAACGCACAGATCACGACAAAAGACAACGAAGGACTGCAATGACACGAACGAAACAATGCGCCAGCGCGAGAGAGACGCGAGCTACTGTGCGAGAGAGAGGAAGCGACCGTATACAAGCCAATTCGATCACGCGGGATGTACTACATGCACTCGCCAAAACTATTTAGTAGATATTTAAAGAACGACAACTTATATTTAATAGTAGTATTCGATTTTTTCAATAAATATATTATTGGTTCTAACTTTGTTCTCCCATGGATTCTAACTAAAATAACCATTTATAATGGTAAGTGAATTTATACTCTTTCATTTTATATCATATTTTCATTTATGTCCGCGACCGGGTCGGATTGCGCCCGATGACCTTTAAATTAGAGAAATTTTAGAGAAGAATACCTATGCCCAAATAACTACAAAATATCGAAAAATAGTTAGTTCAGACAAGGGGCAGCTGAAAAAGTATCATACAGTGGAACCCTAAATAAATATCATACTCATTATCAGACATAATTCACGAACGAGAACAATTATTCTCTATTATCATAATAACTTCCAAATTGTACAAAATTGATTCATGTGAAAGTGTATTAACTAATGCATGTGTTGGATCTACGTACAGCAGTAGCTTATTAATATTGTATTTAAGTTAATAAACACCAAATTTGTTACTGACATGACTTTGGTATGATAGCCTTTTGGCTATACCGCCCCTAATAAACATAAAGATAAAAAATACAGAAAATAGAAAAATATTTTATCAAAATGACGTTTGATGATACTAAATCCAATCATGTCATACATACGAGTATATACACAGGTCGTGTTCATGCCATTTTTGGGTAGTGCATGCATGCAAACTTGTTTTATGCATGCTAAACACACAAACTGTACGTCTACAAGTCACTTGTTGTTTTCAGGCCCATCTTATAGGTAGTGAGCCTATTAGCGTGTTAAATGGACTGAGGCAGTTTGTGGATACCTGCTCATGAAAGTTTTTAAGTCTCCCATGAGGTTACGAAGCAAAAAGTAGGTATTAAATAAAGGTCTAATAATATTTCTGCCAGATATAAACCTAAGTCGAACTCCACAAGAGTATATTTCAGTACGGACCTCGATGCACCCAGGAGTTATAACTGTACGGTATTAGAAACTTCAGGCAATATAAGTACTATTTATGTTATGGACCAGATATATGACAGACTCAATATAGAGTCGTTGAGTTTGCAACTAGCAGAACGAATAAAACTAAGGTATTGGATGCTGAATTGTTGATAGTTACTTTTTACATGCGAAAGTTTGCATGTATGGTTGTATGGATGTTAGTTATTCTTTCACGCCCTAATGGTAAAACAATTCTGACTGAAATTTGTGTGTGCAGTCTGAAATTGTGTACAAGGATAGTTCCCTCCACCAACCCATATGGTCTTACCAGCCTTTTGGCTATGAAGACCGAATCGTTGAAAGTTACGCGCCATATTTGCGTAACTATGCTCTTTCCGGTGTGCACTCTGTAGTAGACAATTGACTATCCCGGCCGTGTCCAAATTCTGAAACGGCCTTCTCGTTTTGGCGTTCATTTGTTGTGTAAAAGAATACATTATAATATGTGCCACGGGATGGGTGCAAGGTCTATCCTTGCACACATCCCGTGGCACATACATGTGTATAGGTGAAAGAATTTGAAGGTCGAGAGTAGTGTCTCGGTGGTCCAATGGTTAGGACGTCTGGTCCGGCAAATCAGAAGACGCAGTGTAAATAGTGTGTGCGTTTATATCTGTAAAAAGTACAAAAATAAATAGGTAATTAATCTCTAAATCGGTAAAGTACCAATAAATTCTATTAAAATGTATTTAATTTACCATAAAATAAGTTGTTTAAATAAATTGAAACACCCAAGGTATACTTGAAATTAGTAAAAAAAATATTACGTTAAAACAATGTAGTGGCCCTTATTTTGTTTTGAGTAGTAGATATAGGTATAATGTATTTATTAGTAACGGTAACTGTTAGGTTTATACCAAGATATTGGATGAGTATAATGACACTGACTTATAAATCATGAAGCGCAGTTTCATTGTGTAATTATAATGTCGGCAAAAATGCCATTAATATTAAAATTATTTTACCATTTAAACCATTTTTTACCCTGTCATGACCATTATGTCAAAATAGTACGTTTAGCCCGTCATAGCATAGATTGCCAGCATGGTAGCAAAGAGACATGACGGAGGACTTGGGGAGCGAACACACAAAATACCTTGGAGTATTTATATTAGAAGGTACCTTCTAATATATACTGTAAGCAATATACAGACCAATTTGATCAGTATATTATGCCACTGTGGAGTAATGCGTGCCTCAGACCCTAATGGCCGTGGAGGATGAGTCCGACAAAGTTCGTACATGCATTCCCCGCTTTAACACTAAAAGTGAAACTCGTGGATTACCTTGAGACCCGCAACCATGTTTAATTTACTTTTTAGGCACTAGTTAATCACATTCATACACAACGTTTCGTAAGTAGCGCAGCAACGCAAGTTATGCGAAGTCACGGCCATGCTCATGTCCAATATTGTCAAAGTATACCTATATAAACAAATCATTACAACATAAAAGCTGACACGCTGTCCGTCTTCAGAGTAAATGTAATTATGTATGACGTAAGGTATTGAATATAACTCATTATAAACTAAGTTATCTTCAATAAAATCTCCCTTAATCAGACTTTCTAACAATCGGCTATTTATCTTAGCACCACTACTCAAGTACGATGAAACTTACTCTAAAATATTACTTCTAAAACTACATTTTGCGGCAATATAAAATATTACTACGAAGAATAAATAGTACTGTCTAGACTACACTGCAAGTTTTATTTCAACCCTATTTTTCTTAATCCGAGATCCTCATGAAAATTCGGAAAGCGTTGGGGTGGATGCACTTACTAAATGAGCCACGGCATCCTTTGGGGCTTTATATTTTAAGTGTATTTAATTTTACTTTTAATAAAACTATTAAAATAATTCTATTATTAGAGTTAACGGGATATTTACCATGTACTATTGAGTATTTCCGATATTTCGGCGCTGTTGCAAGCACCATGATCACGGAGGAACTAATAATAGTGTTAGTGACCATGAAAGTTTAAATATTAAAATAATTATTTTTTATAAAGTTAGCAGAACTCTTCAAAGCTTTTTTTGATGAAAATACATCGATTTCGTGAATTTTTAAGCTGGATCTCATGAGTTTGAATTTAGTTTTGTAAAATATTTATTTATTTATAAGAAAGATACTAGTGACTGACCCTTGGTACACCTATTTCGTCCACCTAAGTGGTCCACGATTAACTCGAGTCTCGTTGGTCCACCTAGGTGTTCCACGGTTTACTTTTTGTACTCTTGGTCCACCTAGGTGATTCATGGTTACTCCGTCCGGCCGACACCGTATTTTCACACTTAAAAGGATCAATCCTACATGGATGCTATGCCGGACCCCTACCGACTAAAATCACACAATGCCTTACAACAGTTTAGCCCTGGAGTCCCGGGTTCTTCAAAAGAAGGCTTTTACAGGGTCGGCAGCGCGAGTGTGGCGCCTTGGGTGTTGCAAACGGTCATAGGCTGCGGTGACCACCGGTACATCTGGTGGGCCGTATGCTTGTCTGCCACCTTAGTATAAAAAAGTATAAAAAAGAAGCCCTCGGAAGGGTATTCCAATACAATAAACATTCTTTGTAAAATTATGAAACTGAGTTCAAAAGCAAAAACGAGTTGTGAGGCCCCGGGCCCGGCTCTACAGTTGTTAAACCCAACCAGGGCTGAGTTACTTGTAGAACTTTACAGCTACACTGTGGTACCAACTCCAACTACGTGCCGTGGGTACCTGAATGCTTCGGAGCCTAGTCCGTTAGTAAACAAATGTAACTTGCGGGTAAGAGCACTTGGGCCCCCCGGAAATCGGTGACAAATAAAAAGGGAAGGTACATACTCGTAAGCGTAAAGTAACTGTGGAACACCTAGGTGGACCAGGGGCACAAAAGTTAACCGTGGAACACCAGGTGGACGAAAAAGGTGTACCACGGGTCAGAAGGGGTAAAATCATCATTTCCACTACACCACTTTTTTTCTATTGCTTATAGTTCTTTTATAATCAAATTATTTCGTTAAAAACGCGCGAAAAGCAATCACATCCCTCTCTTTCTTGCACGCTAAAATGTATTACTCGATTAGAGTCATACGCACCCTTAAAGATGATCTATGCAAAATTTGAAGAAGATTGGACCAAGGAATCACGTTGTCCGATACAAAACTTTGCAACCCTTTTTTATCTCGTTAGGGGCTGAATTTTGAAAAATTTCATCTTGTTGTACACCTAAGTCACTTATAGATTTTTTGTTTTACCCAGCGCGTTGGTCGTCAGTCAGTCTGTTTTCGCTATATTTTATAGATTGTGCAACAACTGTCTCATTCTGCCATATTCCTAGTTGTGTTGTGCGGTACAACGAGACCTTGTAGCATGGTTTATAACATGAAATAAAGTAATGATAGATTTCGTAACAATTATAATCCTTGATTATATTGGATTAGGGTATATAATTATATCGGGTAACGAAAAAGATATATTACATGAAATATAATAGTAATGAGGCAAGTTCGAGCCAGTCGAGTCAGACCTTTACTAAACCTTAACTATTTCAATTGAGTACAACTGCTCCGTAAAACCAATTCACCTTCTTAAACATACAGAAATTAAAGCAATTTACTCGAATATTGTACAGACCATTTAAACTGTTATCATTTTAAAATTGTCAAATGCTATACAAAGTAAAAGCAAAATTGTTTGAGCAACATAACGTGTAGTATGATAGCTCCTTTTAATAGCGCCGTTTCTATGAACAGCGACAAAAGCCAGCAATAAGGATTGTAAACACAGACTATGGATCCCGGGATACTTGTAGTTCCGTAACTCGATACCCGTTACGCATCGTTTTGAGAGCAGGGCGAATATTGGGGGCAATGTTAAACAGTCAACACAATAGAACTAGCAAATTTGAAGACACCGTTTATTGCATAGCAGCTTATTCTAGAGCTGGTCAAATAAAATTATCACTTTTGGTACCGTAGTGGTTGAATTTTGTATGTCATGTCATCATATCAATATTTTGTGATTATACTGAACGGAGTAAAGAAAATCATCAACAGAATTGGTATTAGGTATTTAGACTTATTTAAAAATATATTAACTGAAGTAGGTAATGGCAAGTGCCGAATAATTATATTCTGAAGATCTCGGGGCTTAGACCCGTATCTCTTTAAGACTTTGTGGAACTAAAAATGGGTCAGATTTTTATCCCTATATCCCTATTATTGTCAAATCCTCTTAGTAATGAAAGTCTTCTAATAATTTTGCATTAAAGCCGCCCACACTGCTTTCATTTGTTTCATTCAGTTTGGTAAATCACGTTCTCTTAATAATCACCATTTACGGAATTTTAATTCAGTGCTGAGTGGCTCATAATCCAATTAACTACCAACGTGTTAAAGTCTATATCTATTTACAAACTAATCCCGTTACTAAATCAAATAATAAATATTGTATTTGCAATATGAACTTTCCAGATTATTTTACAAATAACTAAATAATACCAGTCACGATCCAATTAGCTGGAGCAAATTCCCTCGCCGACGCCAATAATCCAACTGTTAGGTTTCAAAATTGAGAACAGAAACTGCACGCTCATTGTGCAAAGACGTTTCATTTTTTTAACAATGAAAATTTTATCTTATCATTGATTTATTTCTAATAACGCGTAGTTACGTAACTCATATTATATTATTATATAGTTATACAGTCACACATTTTCCTCGATGACGTAAGTAGAAGAAGGAATATAGCAATCGTCTTTAAATTCAGCATACAGTATTTTACTTCTTGCTATTATTATAATGTGAAAATTTGTGACAGCAAATGTGTGGGTCTCTGGATGAATTTCACGTTAAATATATCTGTTTCGAAAAAAAACTAAGCCGCCCATAGAGGCATTCAATTGGCTTAATTTGGGTAAAATTTCCATGAAGATATTTAAAAACTCATTGAATCGTAAGGGTTTAGAGTTCAACTAAAGTGGCAACCTTCAAGATACAGCAAGTATGCAATAAATTAAAATTGCTTTCCTTTAAACGGCATAAACGAAGACCTTGTACAAAATATATACCCAGAGAGCTAATGTACAGGGCGTGTCGCCGGATGTGCCCGGAGCGGCAGACTCACCAACAGAGGATAAATACCAGGAGAAATATCTTTAAAAATGTACAAAAACCTTTTTGTACTTGCAGAAAATTACAGTGCATAAAATGTGACTTTGATTTACAGGTTTAAGAATATTATTGTATTGTTACTCCTAAGAAAAATGGGGTGAAATATCAACTAGGACTTATTTTTGTTTCTAATGTTTTTAGTAAGTATTTCTTTTTACAATAACATTTGTATCATTGTCGCTCAAACTGCAGAGATGCTTTATCTTATCTGTCCTGACTTTTGGAATTTTGATTCGAATTACAGAATAGTTACAGATTTCCTTTAGTTTAAACAGTACTCAGTGACGACAATAGGCTTGCCCAGTATTATGTGGGATCCAGAAAGTTATTGGTAAAGTGTCCGCCTTGGAGAAATAGAAATTATTAAATGTTATATTGTCAAGAACCATGGGTCATTCTTCCGAGGTCTTACCCGGGGCTCCCGACCGTAGGCAGTAGTAGCTCTACTGGTTTAGTCGATACGAGACCGGCAGAGCATCTATAAGTGGGAGTACCACACAAAAAAATGTTGTTGAGAATATTATTTTTAAGGAGACATCATACAATTATTTCCCCATTCTTGTTGTTACAACTAAACACTTATTAAGTGCAAAAAATTGCACATTTTACACACAGCTGTCCTCACTTTCAGTACACATGCCCATCGATATTCATAACGTATGTTTTATGTCATAAAGTCTTCTTAGTTCAGATCACTATGTTATTGTAATCAAAGTTTGAATTTTTCACTATGACAGTTGACATTACAGAGTTACGTAATTTCCGAGTATAAATCTTTGTAAGAGAGTGCGAGCATGTTTGTCGGAGCATTCCGTACATAGAGTACATTTGATATTCCGTTCAGTACACTCAGACTAATGGAAGTTCTGTCCAAATTATTGTGGGAGTCTATACGGAGAATAAAATAATAAGCTGATTCCTGAGGTGTTTCATTGTTAAAAACACATTCACTTGTACCTTCCCTATTTCCTATTTTATTCCACTATTTTATTTCACTCCAATAATCAATAATCCAACTGTTAGGTTTCAAAATTGAGAACAGAAACTGCACGCTCATTGTGCAAAGACGTTTCATTTTTTTAACAATGAAAATTTTATCTTATCATTGATTTATTTCTAATAACGCGTAGTTACGTAACTCATATTATATTATTATATAGTTATACAGTCACACATTTTCCTCGATGACGTAAGTAGAAGAAGGAATATAGCAATCGTCTTTAAATTCAGCATACAGTATTTTACTTCTTGCTATTATTATAATGTGAAAATTTGTGACAGCAGATGTGTGGGTCTCTGGATGAATTTCACGTTAAATATATCTGTTTCGAAAAAAAACTAAGCCGCCCATAGAGGCATTCAATTGGGGAACACCCAAAAATTCCGAAATATGTTTTTCCGAATTTCAATATTCCGATGTTCAAAATTCCGAAGATTATAATTCCTAAGAAACAAAGCTCCGAATATTCAAAAGGACGATTTTCATTTATCCGAAAGTCATAAGTACGAATTTTTATTTTTCCTAATTTCATTAGTACGAATAATCAAAAGACCGGACTGTTATTTTCCCGAAAAACATTATTCAGAATTTCAAATATCCGAAAATTCACTGTTAAAGTTTTTTTAATAAAGTACGGTCAAGTCTAACTACCGAAGGAATATATTTCCAAGTGAGTGGAAGGCAAACGACAAAACAAAAACAAAAAACCACGATGGCTAAGGCCGGAGCTCCGCTCCGCTTCGCTTTCGCCTTAGCCTTCTAATCTAACAATCTAAAAATCGAGTGGCTTCCAATTCGTTTTCGTCGGAATGCTCATATCCTCTCTATGCTTTACAGTATACTATTCAATCCATGTTCCCCAACTTATCTCAAAGAACGATTCATGTTCCTTAATGACACACATTCAAGATCCTTGAGGTCGTCGGAATCCTTGGTATTGGCTATGCCTATTCACTCTTCCGGTTTTTATGATAAATCTTTCACCGTACAGGCTGTGCGATTGTGTGTCTATGGTTGCCTTTAAGCGCATGGTGAAGGAACACTATTTAGCCCGGTAGCATGTTCCAAAGCTTGATATGTTGTTTCCACACTGAAATGTATGCATTTAGGTATGTATATTTGTATGTGTGTATATTTATATGTATGTATATTAGTTTGTATGTATATTAGTATGTATGTATATTTGTATGTATGTATTTTTGTATGTAGGGATATTCGTATGTGTATATGTGAGATATATCTATAATATGTACTTAGTTCTTTGTTTATTTACATACCTACTGGTATGTTTTATTGTTTTGTATCATATTATTTCTACACCTAAACTACCCATTTGTCTTATAATCTATATCTTTCTCTGTCCATCCCAAGGTTGCCTGGCAGAAATTGCTATTTAGCGATAAGGCCGCCCTTTGTACAATATCTGCAATTATTTATTTCTGTAAAGTATAACTTGGTGTGCAAATAAAGTTTTATTCTATTCTATTCTATTCTAACCTATCCGAGTCGAAATGTTAACCATAGTAAGTGAATGGTTAACACCCCGACTTAGAGTACCCCGACTCGGATAGGTTAGGTTAGAAGGCTAAGGCGGGAGCGAAGCGGAGCGGAGCTCCCGCCTTAGCCTTCGTGGTTATTTTTTTTTTGTTCTGTCGTTTGCCTTCCACTCACTTGGAAATAATATTTTCGGTAGTTAGACTTGACTAAGTATACTTTATTAAAAAAACGGGTGGAATCGGGAACATAAATAATCGTCTTTAATGATCAGTTTTCGGGTTAAAGCGGGAACGGGTGGAAACGATATTCACCTTTCGTATTTATGATATTTCGGATTTTTGATAATCGGAGTTCGTATTTATAATATGGCGGATTTTTAATGATTCGGAATTGAACGGTTCGGTTTCTTGAAATTCGGCATTCTGACAGTCGGAATTGTAAACATTCGGAATTTTGAAATTATGACTTTTAATAAAAAGGATTTATGAAACATCGGATTTTTGACTTTCGGGATTTCGAATCATTCGGACTTATGAAATTCGGAATTATGAAATTCGTGATTGTGACTTTCGGAATTAAGTTTTTCGTATTAATGTAGTGTACCCATTCAATTGGCTTAATTTGGGTAAAATTTCCATGAAGATATTTAAAAACTCATTGAATCGTAAGGGTTTAGAGTTCAACTAAAGTGGCAACCTTCAAGATACAGCAAGTATGCAATAAATTAAAATTGCTTTCCTTTAAACGGCATAAACGAAGACCTTGTACAAAATATATACCCAGAGAGCTAATGTACAGGGCGTGTCGCCGGATGTGCCCGGAGCGGCAGACTCACCAACAGAGGATAAATACCAGGAGAAATATCTTTAAAAATGTACAAAAACCTTTTTGTACTTGCAGAAAATTACAGTGCATAAAATGTGACTTTGATTTACAGGTTTAAGAATATTATTGTATTGTTACTCCTAAGAAAAATGGGGTGAAATATCAACTAGGACTTATTTTTGTTTCTAATGTTTTTAGTAAGTATTTCTTTTTACAATAACATTTGTATCATTGTCGCTCAAACTGCAGAGATGCTTTATCTTATCTGTCCTGACTTTTGGAATTTTGATTCGAATTACAGAATAGTTACAGATTTCCTTTAGTTTAAACAGTACTCAGTGACGACAATAGGCTTGCCCAGTATTATGTGGGATCCAGAAAGTTATTGGTAAAGTGTCCGCCTTGGAGAAATAGAAATTATTAAATGTTATATTGTCAAGAACCATGGGTCATTCTTCCGAGGTCTTACCCGGGGCTCCCGACCGTAGGCAGTAGTAGCTCTACTGGTTTAGTCGATACGAGACCGGCAGAGCATCTATAAGTGGGAGTACCACACAAAAAAATGTTGTTGAGAATATTATTTTTAAGGAGACATCATACAATTATTTCCCCATTCTTGTTGTTACAACTAAACACTTATTAAGTGCAAAAAATTGCACATTTTACACACAGCTGTCCTCACTTTCAGTACACATGCCCATCGATATTCATAACGTATGTTTTATGTCATAAAGTCTTCTTAGTTCAGATCACTATGTTATTGTAATCAAAGTTTGAATTTTTCACTATGACAGTTGACATTACAGAGTTACGTAATTTCCGAGTATAAATCTTTGTAAGAGAGTGCGAGCATGTTTGTCGGAGCATTCCGTACATAGAGTACATTTGATATTCCGTTCAGTACACTCAGACTAATGGAAGTTCTGTCCAAATTATTGTGGGAGTCTATACGGAGAATAAAATAATAAGCTGATTCCTGAGGTGTTTCATTGTTAAAAACACATTCACTTGTACCTTCCCTATTTCCTATTTTATTCCACTATTTTATTTCACTCCAATAATCAATAATCCAACTGTTAGGTTTCAAAATTGAGAACAGAAACTGCACGCTCATTGTGCAAAGACGTTTCATTTTTTTAACAATGAAAATTTTATCTTATCATTGATTTATTTCTAATAACGCGTAGTTACGTAACTCATATTATATTATTATATAGTTATACAGTCACACATTTTCCTCGATGACGTAAGTAGAAGAAGGAATATAGCAATCGTCTTTAAATTCAGCATACAGTATTTTACTTCTTGCTATTATTATAATGTGAAAATTTGTGACAGCAGATGTGTGGGTCTCTGGATGAATTTCACGTTAAATATATCTGTTTCGAAAAAAAACTAAGCCGCCCATAGAGGCATTCAATTGGGGAACACCCAAAAATTCCGAAATATGTTTTTCCGAATTTCAATATTCCGATGTTCAAAATTCCGAAGATTATAATTCCTAAGAAACAAAGCTCCGAATATTCAAAAGGACGATTTTCATTTATCCGAAAGTCATAAGTACGAATTTTTATTTTTCCTAATTTCATTAGTACGAATAATCAAAAGACCGGACTGTTATTTTCCCGAAAAACATTATTCAGAATTTCAAATATCCGAAAATTCACTGTTAAAGTTTTTTTAATAAAGTACGGTCAAGTCTAACTACCGAAGGAATATATTTCCAAGTGAGTGGAAGGCAAACGACAAAACAAAAACAAAAAACCACGATGGCTAAGGCCGGAGCTCCGCTCCGCTTCGCTTTCGCCTTAGCCTTCTAATCTAACAATCTAAAAATCGAGTGGCTTCCAATTCGTTTTCGTCGGAATGCTCATATCCTCTCTATGCTTTACAGTATACTATTCAATCCATGTTCCCCAACTTATCTCAAAGAACGATTCATGTTCCTTAATGACACACATTCAAGATCCTTGAGGTCGTCGGAATCCTTGGTATTGGCTATGCCTATTCACTCTTCCGGTTTTTATGATAAATCTTTCACCGTACAGGCTGTGCGATTGTGTGTCTATGGTTGCCTTTAAGCGCATGGTGAAGGAACACTATTTAGCCCGGTAGCATGTTCCAAAGCTTGATATGTTGTTTCCACACTGAAATGTATGCATTTAGGTATGTATATTTGTATGTGTGTATATTTATATGTATGTATATTAGTTTGTATGTATATTAGTATGTATGTATATTTGTATGTATGTATTTTTGTATGTAGGGATATTCGTATGTGTATATGTGAGATATATCTATAATATGTACTTAGTTCTTTGTTTATTTACATACCTACTGGTATGTTTTATTGTTTTGTATCATATTATTTCTACACCTAAACTACCCATTTGTCTTATAATCTATATCTTTCTCTGTCCATCCCAAGGTTGCCTGGCAGAAATTGCTATTTAGCGATAAGGCCGCCCTTTGTACAATATCTGCAATTATTTATTTCTGTAAAGTATAACTTGGTGTGCAAATAAAGTTTTATTCTATTCTATTCTATTCTAACCTATCCGAGTCGAAATGTTAACCATAGTAAGTGAATGGTTAACACCCCGACTTAGAGTACCCCGACTCGGATAGGTTAGGTTAGAAGGCTAAGGCGGGAGCGAAGCGGAGCGGAGCTCCCGCCTTAGCCTTCGTGGTTATTTTTTTTTTGTTCTGTCGTTTGCCTTCCACTCACTTGGAAATAATATTTTCGGTAGTTAGACTTGACTAAGTATACTTTATTAAAAAAACGGGTGGAATCGGGAACATAAATAATCGTCTTTAATGATCAGTTTTCGGGTTAAAGCGGGAACGGGTGGAAACGATATTCACCTTTCGTATTTATGATATTTCGGATTTTTGATAATCGGAGTTCGTATTTATAATATGGCGGATTTTTAATGATTCGGAATTGAACGGTTCGGTTTCTTGAAATTCGGCATTCTGACAGTCGGAATTGTAAACATTCGGAATTTTGAAATTATGACTTTTAATAAAAAGGATTTATGAAACATCGGATTTTTGACTTTCGGGATTTCGAATCATTCGGACTTATGAAATTCGGAATTATGAAATTCGTGATTGTGACTTTCGGAATTAAGTTTTTCGTATTAATGTAGTGTACCCATTCAATTGGCTTAATTTGGGTAAAATTTCCATGAAGATATTTAAAAACTCATTGAATCGTAAGGGTTTAGAGTTCAACTAAAGTGGCAACCTTCAAGATACAGCAAGTATGCAATAAATTAAAATTGCTTTCCTTTAAACGGCATAAACGAAGACCTTGTACAAAATATATACCCAGAGAGCTAATGTACAGGGCGTGTCGCCGGATGTGCCCGGAGCGGCAGACTCACCAACAGAGGATAAATACCAGGAGAAATATCTTTAAAAATGTACAAAAACCTTTTTGTACTTGCAGAAAATTACAGTGCATAAAATGTGACTTTGATTTACAGGTTTAAGAATATTATTGTATTGTTACTCCTAAGAAAAATGGGGTGAAATATCAACTAGGACTTATTTTTGTTTCTAATGTTTTTAGTAAGTATTTCTTTTTACAATAACATTTGTATCATTGTCGCTCAAACTGCAGAGATGCTTTATCTTATCTGTCCTGACTTTTGGAATTTTGATTCGAATTACAGAATAGTTACAGATTTCCTTTAGTTTAAACAGTACTCAGTGACGACAATAGGCTTGCCCAGTATTATGTGGGATCCAGAAGTTATTGGTAAAGTGTCTGCCTTGGAGAAATAGAAATTATTGAATGTTATATTGTCAAGAACCATGGGACATTCTTCCGAGGTCTTACCCGGGGCTCCCGACCGTAGGCAGTAGTAGCTCTACTGGTTTAGTCGATACGAGACCGGCAGAGCATCTATAAGGGGGAGTACCACACAAAAAAATGTTGTTGAGAATATTATTTTTAAGGAGACATCATACAATTATTTCCCCATTCTTGTTGTTACAACTAAACACTTATTAAGTGCAAAAAATTGCACATTTTACACACAGCTGTCCTCACTTTCAGTACACATGCCCATCGATATTCATAACGTATATTTTATGTCATAAAGTCTTCTTAGTTCAGATCACTATGTTATTGTAATCAAAGTTTGGATTTTTCACTATGACAGTTGACATTACAGAGTTACGTAATTTCCGAGTATAAATCTTTGTAAGAGAGTGCGAGCATGTTTGTCGGAGCATTCCGTACATAGAGTACATTTGATATTCCGTTCAGTACACTCAGACTAATGGAAGTTCTGTCCAAATTATTGTGGGAGTCTATACGGAGAATAAAGTAATAAGCTGATTCCTGAGGTGTTTCATTGTTAAAAACACATTCACTTGTACCTTCCCTATTTCCTATTTTATTCCACTATTTTATTTCACTAAAATAGTGGAATAAAATAGAGAAAAAGTATTTTATTCCACTATTTTTTGTTTTATTGGCCTTCTGATACACTCATAATCAACAAAGTATTTCGATAGTCTTTTAAGCAGACGAATTGAATTAGAGTAGAGTAACTCCGTCTAGATGTCGATACGTATAAATATTGCAAAATAGAATTCAGCATCTAATATTAATTCTTAAAAACATATGTACTTGATAATTGAAATTGGGAATTTCACCCCGTCACAAGAGGGTTACGACCATCCAATATTATTTTAAAATTATCGGATAACCATAAATATCCTGCAAAGTGAATTCGCGTTTTCTTTGTATATTAAACATAACGTCACCATAGGTAAAATAATTTTCTATTTTACGACAAATAAACTGAGCTGTCGAAGCCACATTCATCCTAATTAGGTATTTCGCTACGGCCTAATTTGAATTTGTATTACATACCTTTGATTGATCTCGAGCCGAAAACTCATAAAAATGTAAATGCTGTAAGAACATAATCTTTGAAGTACCTATATGACAAAATTAGGTTCCATAAAGCGTCTGCTTTTTTGAATTTATTATCGATTTTAGATAAAATTTATCGCGATTTTTAATAGTACGCACAAGAAGAGGAACTAAACTTCTAATCATTTACTACGTTCAAAGCAAAGCTGTAAGAGTTTCACCTAATACTTAGGGATTCTAACAGAGCTTGGACCAATCAATCATAGATACAGTTGTGTCATGACAAAGCACCTTGTGGTTTTAGTTAGTTAGCTTCGGTAGGGTGAAGTTAGTATGGTGTTTCACCCCAAACGTAATAATTCTTGCCTACTTATACAATTAATAGTACAATAACGTTATTTATAAAGTAAAGTTAACCTTTTTTTAACGTGAGGCAAAATCCTTCATGGATGCTATGCAGGACTCCTACCGACTAAAAACCTCACGTAACGCCCAACAGCCTACGGTTGGGAGCCCCGGGTAAGCCCTCAGGAGGATGTCCCAGGACTCCCAACTGACCTAAGGCTACCACTGCGGCCTCACCTAGGCTTCGGGTGCTATTCCGCGTCTTTGAGAGGGTTTCGGGTGTGATCCCGCTTCTTAGAAGGGACGTGCGTGAATGCTTCACGTCACGCTGCCGTTATGGGCCTGCTTCTCCAAGGACGGTGAGCAGCCCACTCACCGTACTCAGGTCCCCGGTCATGAAGGCCGATAGTCTCCAGCGAAGCCACACGCGCGCGCACAAACCGCGGAACTTGGTTGGGAGAGTTCTCTGCTCCCGCTCCCGCCCCGCCGCCTCTTTCACGAGCAAGACCTGCTCGTAGATAGAGGCGGCGTAGTCCCACTTACTCCTGCTGGAGCCCATGGCTCGCACTATGGTCCCGAGCGAGAGAGTGTCCATGTCCAGACCTACCACGAGGACATGGCGCTGTTGCGACCACGCCGTGCACTCCACCAGCGTGTGGAGCGCTGTGTCATCGCTGCGGTCCTCGCAGTGCTGACACTCGGCCGTGGTTTCCCGGTGTCTTCGTCACAGATACTTACCGAAGCTACCGTGCCCGGTCAGTATTTGTGACAACCGGTTGGAGAGAGCACCGTGTCTCCTCTCCAGCCACTCGTCCATGACCGGTCTGACGGCTGCGATTGTGGCGAATCCCCTCTTTGGTTGCTCAAGTCGCACCTTCCATGTCTCCATGGTTACCTGGTAGAGCTGGGACCGCTGGGCCTCGATTTCTCGAGACGCAGGCCTTTGACCCCGCTCCAGCGCCTCCTTGCGCCATTTGAATAGTGACGCAAGGGCTCTCGCTTCCATAGTAAAGTTAGCCTTACACAAACATCAATGAAAGTAACACCGAACGATAATACTGACGTAAAATGAATAATATCCGCATATTTGATGAAACTCACAACTGCATGAGATAGTTGGACAATAAATAACCTGTTTGAAAAGCTCGGACGGGTGATAGTTATGATTTACAACGATTTTGTTTTAGTTTCCTTAACGCAATCTGAACTCATGCCAGCAAAGTTTTATTAAAGAAAACCTCGGAGTTACTTTGAGTCGGATTCTCACCGGCCAAGGAATCTTAGAAAAAAGACGACGAAAAGAAAATTTCCTGGAAATGTTAGCTGACATAAATAAGTGTGCAAACTTAGTAGTTATTATATTTTTGTTAAAGCTATGAGAACTCTAAGCTTACACGAGCTTTTTTGATTGAATAATCGTCCGTCGGCCCGACAGATTTTCATATTTTTTGAACCCTAAAATTTATCGTTAAAACCTAGAAGTTGCTTAAGACGACATTGCAAAAAACCATCCTACAGGTTTAGGTTTCGAAAATTCAGTTTTATGGGCATAACTTAGAAGTTGCATAAGATGACATGGCAAATAAAATAAACATTCCAAACCCTAAACTACTAAAAAAACCACCCTACCTCCAGTTTACTACAGGCCCTTCATGAATACTGATCTTCTACAAATTTCATATTGGGAGGGTAACTGTCCTTTATTTAGATACAGTAAGATCAAAGTAGTCCTCTACGGTAGCTAGATTGCTGGGTTTTGTACCGAGTTTGCCTTCTCTTTGCCATGCCTCCACGTTTTTAACAGGTGCACTATTCGGATCACACGTAAGACTGACCTAGGCTTTGTAAATCTCTGTAAGGCCCCATCTTTATTTCTATATGGAACTTTTTTTTTATTTCAAGCGGTTAAAACCACACGATGCCTCACAACAACTGCCTACGGACGGGAGTTCCGGGTAAGCCCTCATTATATATTAAACAATGGTTCAATATGAGATTTTAACGCTAATTGCTTAAAGATCTATACTAATATTATAAAGAGTAAAGATTTTATTGTTTGTTTGTTTGCATCGAATAGGCTCCGAAACTACTGGACCGGTTTGAAAAATTCCTTCATTGTTAGGAAGCTACTTTGCGGTGAACATAGGCTATATTGTATGCCCGTATTCATATGGGAACGGGAATTACACGGGTTAAACCGCGTGACGTCCGCTAGTACTTCATAATAACATAACGATCAATTCGCGATTGAATATTTTTTTTTAGATTGGCTCACATGTTGTCCATTTTTTGTGATTAGGCTAGCATACTAATTGAGTTTCAAAATTATTTCCAATTTATTTAAACAAAGTAAATTACACATTATAGAATAAATCCAGTATTTTATGTAGATATTTAAAGCACCTTAAAATTCGACACTTATTTCGTAAGTGGAGATAATAATCCTCCACCTATAAAATTCTTACTACAGGTTTCCAACCAAACCTGATTAAAAATTCAATTAAAAAGATTTTCCACAGCGCAGATAATATGTTAATAAGCGAGTATTTGGTCTGGCTGGAGGAGAATATCGATATTCTAATGGCACGTAATAAAAGTCCTGTATTAGCATCGGAAACTCGCGAACGGGGAACGCTTTGCGTGTTTTGTGAGTAAAGGCGGTATCATACTCACATTATAAACAGGGACAATTTAACAGGATAAAGCGATGCATGGTACTTAGGAGTTTGAGCTATGGTTTCATAAAATGTTCAACGTAATCTGTGTCTTATTTATTGAATTTGAATGTATATAGGTAGTAAAAATGTCCTTTTTCAAAACACCAAATTGTCTCTCATCTAGTATGTTACACCAGGTTGCATCCAATTGCTTGAACATTCTCATACATACAACATCAATCAGCCCAAACTAAGCTAATATAAGCTTCTGATGAAACTTAAACAACTGTAGTTTTATATTTGTTAAAACATACAAAATATTAAACATAGAATCATTTCTATAATCTTGGTTGCCTGCTTGACCAGTAGTTTTAATTTCCAGCTATTATGTGAGTTTAGTGAGTTATTTAGTAAAACTTTGTTGTGTAAGTACTATAACGTTGTTTCTCTGTAAAAAATGAAGCCTAGAAGATATAAAAATCAATGCCACTTTTCGTTGTAATTTTATAACTCAAGAACGGGCTTAACTATCCAAACCAAATGTTTAGGGTTTGTTAGGACTATTTAGTAGATGTTTTATGTGAAGTTTGCACAAAATCGGTCGAGCGGTTCTTTATTTATCACGCAAACGAAGTTGCGCGGGGTCGGCTAGTATTTTATAGAAAGCCCTAGTATTAGCAGTGTTTTGAAAAAGTATTGCCTGAAACATTTTACGAATGGTGTGTCCTGAGATGGGTGGAAGATTGAGGCATGTTTTTTATCTACGAGCAATTTCGAGCTTTGGAAGGCACGAAAAACTTTGGGTTCCAGCTATCAGTTAAGGACCTTATGGATGGTTTGAAAATTTTCAGCACCAGATAGCCACAACCTACACGGTGCGATTCAACACAGCAAAATAGGATCAGCAACTATCACTCACCTATCTCTACAAATAAAATGTAGGCATAGAGTACGCTACTGCCTAGCCCTTCGGGGAAATAGACTTGACAATAAGAAGTTACCTATGTTTGCATGTTTGAAATGAAGAGTGCATAAATCTGGTTAATAGCAGACTCATAAGATTTTATTTCTTGTAATCAACCAATGAATGAACCATTAGTTTGGACTTCAAAATTTTATTTTAGCTCGTTTACGCAAGCAAAATAATACAACAGACACAAATTCTTTTCTGATCGTGTTGTGATTAAAGTCTATTGCAGTCCTTTACTTGACATAGTCCATTAGTTGTGGTTGATATGGATATCAGTTTATTTCCTTTTTGCGGACAATATATTTCATAGTTAAACCAAAAATACTGACTTGCACACTAATTGGGCACACTAAATAAATCAAATTCAATATTCTGTTTAATGCTATTTGCAGAACTGTTTTACTGAACAAATCACTATTATCAAAATAGAAAATCTAAGAATTCTTTAGCTCAACAAACATAATAATAAAACTGTTTTAAGGAAACCATCGCCTAATTTACTTTAGGAACATCGTTTATTCTAAGTAAAAACACTATTTAATCAGTCATCTTTACAAAATTAAATTTATAAAATATAAAACAAATGAAAACCTAACCTAACCTATGCCGTTAGAATATTGTACAATTTAGGGTGCAAGTTAGTATTTTTGATAAACAATTTGTATTTTTGTTTAGTAAATCAAATATTTATCCGTTGTACGAACCACATTTTTGGTATGAATTTGATAAAAAAGGTCATCGCGTTTTGTGTAAAACTTTAGATTCAGTTTTCTGGTATGCATTCAGTTAATTTGTGGAGTTACCTAGTGTGCAGAAAAATCCAACAGATAAGAATATCCCCTATCAATATATCCACGCTTACCACAGGTTGGTACAGTTGTTGCAAACCAAGAGTTATTTTCTTAGAATCCCAAATGATAATTTTTTATGTTGTTGATTGATGGCACTTGGTAGAACTTGCTGCACATATTGAAAAACGACACCATACCTATATTACTAGTAGAATTCATAAATCATTGTATGGCTGGCACGTTCTTTCTGACAAATCAATCAGGCCAATCGCAGTTCATCACTTGACGTGGGTTTCTCTCAATTTGGGAGGGTGAAGCTTCCTATAGGTTTAACTGACCTTACGCTGACCACAGGTTGGTATAGTTTTGAATACAAACTGAACCAATATGTATTTTCTTAGAATCCCAAATGCTTCTGAATATACCATACCTTTATAGTAGAATCCATAAATCATTGTAAGGTATGTTCTCGCTGACAAATGCAAACATATGCGGGAACAAATAACGAACGACGATATTCACGTCATATATCCACGTCCTGACGAAATGGGCACCAGGTGTTATCCGCTGGCAATTTCATAATAGTTTAATTTACGTGCTCACCCGTCCGAAAAATGTAAATTGCACTGAACTTTTAAATTACAGCTTAAAATTGTCATTTCGTTCTTGGAAAATGCAGCATTGTTGTCGACATTCGAACTGTTATTGAACTGTTATAATTTGTATTCTCAATTGTTGGCGTTCTTTGAAACTTATTGTAAAACATCATGAATATCAAACGCTCTTGTACTTATATTTCACTATGCTTATTTGGTTTAATCAGTGCATTATCAATAGCTGTTCATTTTCTTTACTTTCTAAATATTCCTGGGTGTGTATTGAAATCACGAACCCTGATTATTATTGTAGGATCCATCAAACTGTAAGGTAATTCACAGACTCGTCACGCACTTAACGGACAGACTTGCCGAACACGTGCACTCTCGCGTAATGGCGCGACTCGTGTGCACTGTGTGCGATCGAGGGTATGTTGTCTGTAGGTACGGTAGAGGGGATGCACGACTGCATACACTACATCCCTTCCTTATTACAATTTTTAATGGTGATAACTGTTAAACAATGTACCGAACAAAATCACCAAATACTATTATTTTAACTACACATTTTTGTGTACTTGCTCAACATAACCAATTCATGAAATAAAAGTTGAAACGGAAGATTTATTCGAGCTTTCTCCCACTTCCTCGTTTTCTTTTCCTGGTATTACAGCTTCCCATTCTCTTTTCACCTTATCAAATTAACGATAATTTCCCTCATGAGATTGTCCCGATTAAATATTCTTGACAGCACAATATCTCCTAATATCAAAGGCGTCCGCGGATACGGTCAGCGTTGTGTGCCGTGTGTTTCCACGAACCGATAACTTCAGGGGTAGGTACATCACACTCCCGAAGTCCCGATGCATAGCGGACTCTCATGCCTACCTGCATCCGTCGCCTCGAGACCACGATAGGTGTAACCCTATCGAAACGTCCACACGAAATACCATTCTGTACAAAATTATGTGTTTAACGCGTGTTAGTTCAAAACAAACAATATTTTGCATTGATAATTTCCACAGTATACTGGGTTGGATTAAAATTAAGCATCAATTTAGAGTTTTACATTATCTTTTTCATTCCCATTTATCCCGCACACAACCGCTTTCCACTTTCTATTTCACTTGTCTTCACCTCTGATTTTTTTTAAATTTTAATTTATATACAAGGATATTTAATGATACTACTAAAATGAATACCTTAATAAATATACCAGTCAGTATTGAAGGCGTTCATAACGCAAAAGCACTTCTGAGTTTTCAGTTCCAGATGTATGGAGGCTCCTCAAGGAGCTTTGAACTGTGGTGTTTTTTTTAGTGATAAAATTGGAGTAGTTGATTTTAGTTGTCACGCTACAACATCAACTGATTTTACTGAGAACTGTTACTGGGAAAGTACTGGAGAACTAGATATCCCGTTCTTAAAAATGAACTTGTTTTAGACGATGCATAGATCGATTTTCGTTCTGGACTCTGCGGATGCAGCCATACTCTGTTCGAGAAGTATAGTCAACAATTATTTGAGGAGACAAGACAAGCATTAATGTTTCCAGATCTCAGCAGTGCCTTTGACTTTCTCGATCTAAATTTACATTTGCACTATGTATATCAACACACTTTTATCTATGTAACACCTTTCAGCTTTGAAGAAAACAAAATGTGCGCGCGATGAGTGCCGCCGACCTAATGATGCCTTTTGTATTACAATCTCTTACCTTTTGTCAAGGCCTTCAACTTCCTCGTTATTACAAGGTCACGTGTAGCATCATTCTGAAGTTGTACGGTATTCTCTGTACACTGTGTGGGTGCATGGATAATTTCCTTTCCAAACTTTGCATTCAGCACATCACGAGCAAAATATGAAGAGGTATTAAGACATACATTTCACATCATTAGTTTAATCTCATGAAAATATTTATTTGTATTGCATTTTAATCTAATTTTATCGAATGAGATTATATTATTTGAGGTTTAACTGTCAAACACCCGTCAGTAACATAGTGTACCTCCGTTCAAGTTGTAGCCGACAGCAGTTGCGTCGCCCTCCGCATCGAGTTTTATAATTCAGGCATGAAATTCGAAATCGAAAACGTATTTTCTCTTTTCAATTTGATGGGTTATCTCAACAATGTTCACTTTATGGGATGACTCTATGTAGCTAAAAACGTTTCACCTCATTTCATGAAGAATGTATTAACAAACCTACCAACTTAATGGCGGCAACCTTACAATTTAATAGCAACAACATACCAATTTAATTGCAGCTACCCTTCAATTTGGACAATTTTATTCGAAACAACCTACCAATTTAATGGCAGCCTCCTACCAAAATAATGGTAGCAGCCTTCCAATTTAATGGAACCACTTACCAATTTAATGGCAGAAACCTTCCAATTTAATGGAACCACCTACCAATTTAATGGCAGCAACCTTCCAATTTAATGGAACTACCTACCAATTTAATGGTAGCAACCTTCCAATTTATGGAACCACCTACCAATTTAATGGCAGCAACCTTCCAATTAATGGAACCACCTGCCAATTTAATGGTAGCAACCTTCCAATTTAATGGAACCACCTACCAATTTAATGGTAGCAACCTTCCAATTTATGGAATCACCTACCAATTTAATGGCAGCAACCTTCCAATTTAATGGAACTACCTACCAATTTAATGGTAGCAACCTTCCAATTTAATGGAACCATCTACCAATTTTATGGTAGCAACCTTCCAATTTAATGGAACTACCTACCAATTTAATGGTAGCAACCTTCCAATTTATGGAACCACCTACCAATTTAATGGCAGCAACCTTCCAATTAATGGAACCACCTGCCAATTTAATGGTAGCAACCTTCCAATTTAATGGAACCACCTACCAATTTAATGGTAGCAACCTTCCAATTTATGGAACCACCTACCAATTTAATGGCAGCAACCTTCCAATTTAATGGAACTACCTACCAATTTAATGGTAGCAACCTTCCAATTTAATGGAACCATCTACCAATTTTATGGTAGCAACCTTCCAATTTAATGGAACCACCTACCAATTTAATGGTAGCAACCTTCCAATTTAATGGAACCATCTACCAATTTTATGGTAGCAACCTTCCAATTTAATGGAACCACCTACGAATTTAATGGCAGCAACCTTCCAATTTAATGGAACCACCTACCAATTTAATGGTAGCAACCTTTCAATTTAATGAAACCACCTACCAATTTAATGGTAGCAACTTTCCTATTTAATGGAACCTAGTTAATAGCGAAATCTACTTAATAGCGGAACCTACTTAATAGCTGAACCTACTTAATAGCGGAACCTACTTAATATCTGAACAAATTGATATTTAAGTAAAGATAAACTACCGTCATAAAAAAGCAGCTTTCAGTTATTGTTAAGTTATAGTTGCACGTACCTTACCTATCGGTACCTAATACATTTCATCTATGAATGCAATAAAGAATACAAAACAAATAATACAGAAAGAGAAAGCTATCAATGTCGTTTTACACACGGCAGCAAACCACAGCACGACTTGTTTTGCTCGCAGCTATTAGCCGACTTAATGGAATTACAACAGTTGTATAAATTTGTCCGCAACAGTTCGCGCGCGCTAATGCGATATCTACCCCTTTTTTACTATAATATCATTGACCGAACCTACTAAAATCGCCAGACACCTTCACGGGACACCGATCAGGTACTTGCTTATCGGTATATTTCACACTATTATGTTATTTATTACCTTATTAAGTACATTTGCAATTTTAGCCTTATGAAAAATAAAGACTAAGTAGATTCTCACAACTTACTTAGCCTGTTACCAAACGAACCGTATGAACTTTGAGTACAGAGCATTCATTAACAACTAACAGTAAAGATCAGTGTGAGTTACTTTTATAGGTATACATAAATCATATTAATATACTTACCAAATTTTATAAAACTGAGGAATATTGATAATCATTAGTCTCGCCAACATTGTAATGGCAACGCCGATTTGACTGAATGTTTTCTTTTTGATTTTAAAATGTGTACTTCAATAAAATAATTACACATATTTAGAAAACATTACTTCATATATTTAGAAAACCTAAAGCGAAAAGACAACTTTGCCAAGACAGGACCTGAACCCATAACCCTTGCCTAAACCAAGGCAATGCTCTTTTCTTTATAGTAAAAATATTATGAAGAAGTTAGCGTACAACCTAACTTCTTTAAGTATGTTATCGCATTATGTTGAATTTATTGCAAACTTATTTAGTGTGACATTTATTATTGTAACACATAATTATTATTTAAGTTAATTATCATGATAATACATATATACCTGTTCAACATATTTACACGCCTTCGGGTGGAATGTGACTTGTGATACAATCTATTATTACTTTATTGTAACACCTTTTTGTACACATATTGGCAAAATTAAGAAATTGAATAAATTAGAAATCTAATTGGAATTATTATTTAATTTTGTATTCTTACTGTGTTGCTTGTACTTCGACGTTATGCAAAGGACACGCACTTAGATTAGGATGAAATGATTAAATATTTTTATACCGTTTGTACCTATAGTATTCGTTTAGCCTATTGTGCAGGGAAATTCATTACGTCCAAACAGAACGTAAACAGATTCTGTGCTACACCATTTCATCGCTGTTGACTTTCCAAATGAACCTCTATGATAATAATGAAATATCCACATTAAAAGGCTAACTTCCGAGTCAAATGAAACCTATATTACGGGAGTTAGTATCATTCCGGACATAAGCTTGACGTACCGTACAATCTTTACCGCTATGGTCACTGTTAGTTTAACCATTGCCCTAGTTTTTTTTATGTTATGTGTTTGGAGGATCAACCCTTGGTCTAAACGGTATTATAAAACTATCATAACACTGCACGCAGAACTTCAAATACTGAAACGATTGAATAATTTTAGATTTGATACGCCTGCGTAGCGTGGTCCTTAGAGGGTGTAAAAGGTGACAAACTATACACAACACAACTTACAACTTTCCATACAGAACGTCTTGCCAGTAAGGTAAACTCGTGATATCCTATTCCTTCTTTTTTTTTATATAAATCAAGACAGCGTCGCATTCATATATTTTTGTTTGACATGTGTACATAATACAGTATAGGTCTTATCACATGAGGTACGATTACTTTGTTTGTTTTGTTGGAATACAAAACTGTAAGAAATAAACTGAGTAAAAATCTTAACATCATAAAAAGAAGTTGGGATGGCCACAAAGTCCCTTCAATACCTGGCACTTGGTCCCCGTATTCACTATCTACAACGATACGAAATTTGCCAGGACTAACAGTATGTATTATAGGATATGACAATGGTACACAATTCCTCAACAGTTACCACAACATGGTGGTTACTACCCAGTGACCTCGCATTATTTCCATACCATGAGAAAACAGCAATGTAATTAAGTTATGTGGGTAGCATAGCAATCAATTATATTTGACGGCACACTTCAAATGTGATCCTAATGACAAGTGACATTGACAGGTGACATAACACCGAGCGCTGGAGGGGCGGCCACGCACGACATATCAGGACGTCGTCAGTCGAGTCTCGGTCATTATTGGTGCAACGATCGACCGGTGCGCACGCGCCCACGTGCTCTGGTGGAATGTTATAACAGTGTAGATTTAGTTAGTCCTAGGAGGTTCTTTGTGTTTAGTGTTAGTTATACGATTGACTAAATGAGTGTTAACTAAACCACGCATTATTTCTTTATACCACGATTCCTGGTTTCCTCGCCGAACTACCTACAAAGTGATGGTTACATCGGAATGTAGCAACGTGCCACCTGACAACACTCAATCCTACATCAGAAGTGGGATATAACTCAGTCGCCCACGTGGCGATAGAGTATGCATTCTTATGGCGATACAGAAACGGAAATATGGCATTTTCTGTTGAAGCAGCAGTAACGCGGTAATTTCTGTCACAGAAAGTACGCACGCACCTTCAGGATTACTTTGGTGAGCAGTTTCATGTTTATTTCTATTCTGATACCGAATATTCGGCAGTGGAAGAATCTATCTTCTGTAAATTTAAGAATTAAAGACTTTGTTATAGTGTGACTGCAACAGATACTGGATTAACTTTCGTGAGATCGCCTGAAGAAATTCTGACCACTGATACTGATGGCGTAACTTTTGAAATCCCTTTTTTTTGTTTTACTAGGCCACTAGGCTGGCTAGAAACGATCATGATTTGACGTAATTTTACGTCCAACCGTACCACATGGCGCCCTTCATTAAAAAAAAAGAAAGAAGAAATAGAAATTAGATTGACCAGTACGTGAGAAAATAACATCCCTCCTATAAGGAAACTGAAATCAGAAACTTGAATTCTTCAATCACACGTTTATTATCGGTGATACCCTTGCAGTTTGACCCTGGAGGAGCACACCAGTCGGTTCTCGTACATACTTAAGAGCCAATATAATTCGCTGTAGTTGATCATTATTTGCCAGTTCCATTCTGTAGTTTAAAATGAAACAAGACTGTACGGACAGGATGTGTGTAGACTACTGCGATTGAGGACACACAGTCCTAAACCGCTATATTTTTTTGTTGCTTCTCGGAACAATTAGTAAGGTTACATGGAGGTCGATCTCTCTACGATCTTAGATTTAGCGTCAGAAAAGGTTCGAAGCTCTCACTCATGCAGTTGGAAATTATGTTATCATCATTTGCATAACAGCAAGTTTGGTGTGGTCAAAGACTGCATTCATGCAGTCCACATGGGCGAAAGCGGACATAGTGCCGCTTGCCTCATTTGAATTTCATATGGTGATGTCGAATTGGTTAGGAAGGCATTGGCTAGGAAATATTACATGAACACTTCTTTTCAGAAAATAATCCCCTACAGTACTGCAAAGAGAGTGTATTGATCAATCAGCGGAATTTGCTGACCAATAGCTGATTGCGGAACAGCAGAAGGATGGAGAGCTCTTAAAACTCGTATCCTACCTGAATAATGGAAAGCTTCCTCGGGGATCACTCAGGACCCAAAGGGCCAGGATCAGATGTGCTACACCGGAAATCTAGCGATTGGGTAAAACTCTTTGTTTGCAAATGGTCCTTAGATCGTTCTGATGTTCTGTCATCACCGATGTCCACGAGAGGTTACTGCGTTCACGCTTATGAACTTTATTGCTTCAAGAACATGCCGAGGGTTATAAGAAAATTTAAATAAATTTACAGACAGCCGCGCGATATCATTTATCAGGTAAAGTACAGGTTATAACGAACACCAATACCAGGGTGGCACTACCCTGACACACCACACACATTGATGCGACCAGAAAACTTAGTGTATGAACAACCAAAAGGAAGTTATCAGTTCAATAGAAGCGCTTGTAGTCCTGCGGTCTTGGTGTTCTGTAAATTCATTTTGTCGTAAGCAGCTTTTACTGTGGCAGTCCTTGGATGGGTAACCACTTTGTGACTCTTTCATGTACAAGCACTTCCGGGCTTCGGAGGTTAGCGGTAAGGTCCCGGTTGTCGATGAAATGGCTGTCATTATACCAGGTACTAAGTACGCATCATTTCATCCTACACTTAGCATCGATATAAGCAGCAGTATAAGACACTGAATTATAGTGTTCGTTATTCGGCATACTTATCTACATGATTGGCGATCAAGGACGGTACTCCGCCAGCAGAGACTTCAAGGAATTTTGTGAGTCCGTTATTATCAAGCTTTATTTAATAGCAACATGTAATTCGAAAGCCTACAACCAGGAAGAGAGAATCCGAGATACTGAAGATGAACTCCATGTATGAACATATATGGAACTAAGTAGTCGTTCGTGACGGGATGCTCTGTTCAAACGTACAGCTCTCTCTCAATTGCACCATGAATTAGGTCACGCAGGCTAGTCCCTTAGAACTTTTAATAGGTAAGATTGTAAGGTTTAAATTTTTGATAGATTACAAGCTGTGAATAAAATTCGCTTACAAGTTATGACTCCTGTGTTATCTGATCGTAATTTCTTAGTGTAATTATCAGACCAGTGATTTTAGTTGTAACTGACGGTACCGGCTACAAGATGGTTTAATGGTTGCCCAATGAGTGTTTTGTTGACCAGGAGTGATACAAGTTCGAATGGTTTGATTATTCCAATGTGACATAATCTTTCCTCAAAATATTGGTTATAAATAATGAAATGTAGGTATGAGCAACCGCCGCTTATATAATGGGCAAAAAAAAAAAAATCTATTCAGGGAATGGAACCAATATTATGTCATCCCTCATAACGTTTTGGCGGAAGACATGTACAGTAACTTGTTACCGGTGTACTTTAACTCTAAATTTTGTTAATTTTCATGTAACTTCTTCGTGAACGGTTGCGCTGTGGCCGGTGTGGGTGCTCCATCGCCAGCGCAGCGGAGAAGCAGAGCGCGGGTCGACAGCGGCTTGTGCGAGCACTGGTGTGAAAACTAACAGCGTGCGGCACGGGCGGCGCGGTCACTGGCAGATTATGTTGTGCCGGAGCTACGGGAGGCGTACCCTCATCGAGCTGCTGGGTAGTTATGAAGATCGACGTGCTACGAGGATGGACCTTGCAAATTACAGGTCACGTAGTCCTTTTCTTTTTCCATTAAGTAGGTCGTTGAGATGACGAAGGGGTTAGACCTTCATGTGAGTAGATTCTTTAAAGAATTACCTGACAAATGATGATGAAGGAGTAAGACCTTCACGTGAGTGAGTGAGTGTAGTATGCGAATTACTCTGGCCGCGCGCAGATTCATGCTAGCCATGGGTCTTTATAGTGACCTACGTCGTCAAGCCGTAAGGAAAACCCTACAGCATAGGGTTCTTTGAAAGGGGTCTTTGAAGGTTTTTACAGGGTCGGCAGCACGGGAGTGGTGGCGCCTCTGGTGTTGCAAGCCTTCATATGCTACGGTGACCACCAGTCCTTGTCTGCCACCTTAGTAGTATAAAAAAAAAGTGCCGAAGGTAGGCATTTTCTGGTTCAATTCATACCATTATCTGAAGTGGGTACAGGATGGAAGTCCCACTACCTGGCCGGATGGAGGCTTTAGGTTGAGTTAAGAGTATTGCATACTGAACTCGCCGATTTCGATTTAATTGAGTACCTATTGTGATCAGCAATACTAAAGAGATCAAAATAATCAAGAGTAAAAAAATAGCAGAAACACAGCAATAGGCTCACCACCTATTGCGTGGGACATAAAACCATAAGGTGAAATGTGGGCGTATACTGTGCCTCTGCCTATGGGAGCGTGACTGTGTGTATGTGTTTGTATGTATGTATTGTGATCAGATTTAATAAGCGTTGCGAACTGTTTAGAATAAAATAATGCAGACTTAACTTGTAACGTCTGCAAAATGATTTCTTTTGCAATTCCCTCTCGTCACTTTTTGAAACAAAGGCCTTTTTTTTTTTTTTTTTTTTAACGTGAGGGAAAATCCTCGTAGGATGCTATGTACGTGAGGTTTTTTAGTCGGTAAGAGTCCGGCTCTTACCGACTAAAAAACAGCCTATGGTTGAGAGCCCCGGGTAAGCCCTCAGGAAGGATGTCCCGTGACTCCCAACAGACCTACGGCCGCCAATGCGGCCTCGCCCAGGGGGTGGTTCGGGTGCAATCCCGCGTCTATGGGGGATTTCGGGTGTGACCCCGCTTCTAAGGGGGGGCGTGCGTGAGTGCTCACGTCACGCTGCCGTCATGGGCCTGCTTCTGTAAAGACGGTGAGCGGCCCTCTCACCGTTCTCAGACCACCACGCGCCATCCCTGGACACCGCGGGCGAGCTCAGGGGTCGCAAACGAAACGTCTATGACCGAGCTGAGCCCCCGCCGCGTCCAGGTTGCGACATTCCCCCGGTTCAGGATGACTAGGCCACGTGTAGTGACCCAGTCCTCCAGTATCCTCCCCCTGGCTCTGGTTTCCCGGGAGCCCCAAGCCTGCGACCAGGTATTGAAGTCTCCCAGGACCAGGACAGGGCGAGGCCGGCATGCAGCGAGGACGACGTCCAGCTCAGGGAGCCATAGCTCGAACTGATGCTGGTCGAAGCTCGGCGAGATGTAGACGGCCTCGCCCTGTCCTGGTCCTGGGAGACTTCAATGCCACACCCTCGTATTCCGCCGCGACACAACCCGGACCCCTAGCGATGACCGCCAGGCGCGAGTCGTCCGCGCCGGTCCCCCCAAAGATTGTCGCCAGGCCGTCCAGATCCACCGGGCTTCCCGGGTGAACCCAGTACGGCTCGGCGACAACTGCGATGTTAATGGACCACTGCCTGATGCTCTGGTACAGAAGGTCCTGAGCACCAGTGCAGTGGTTCAGGTTCACCTGCAGGATGCGGATATGGGTGTCCATTAATGGACGTCCATTTCCGCACCCTGCCGCGAACGAGCACCCACACCCTCACCCCCCGTGCGGACGGACGGGGCTTCGGCCTTGAGGCAGCGCAGGATTTACTGCCCGCCCGGTGGTCAGCCTCCTTGCCCTCCGCCACGCATTTGAAACATCGTGGCGGAGCGTCACAGGCAAGGGCCGTGTGACCGGGCTAACTACAGCGGAAGCACCGATCACCCACGGTGACTTCCGCCGCACACTGCACTCCTACATGCCCCACGACCAGGCACCTATAGCACCTGTCTTCGCGGGGCTGCAGGAGATGCACCTGCGCCCTCAGGAAGCCCCCAATAAGGAGGCTCCATCCGTCCGCCACTTTCTGGGCCGCCGCGACGGGGCAGCTCACGACTGCCGACCCGTGACCGGTGGGGCTAAAGCGGATTTCGCCTGACCTCACCTGATCCCGGGGACAGCCGCTCGCCTCCACGACGACGGAGATAAGCTCGTCCGTCGTGGCCGCGTCATTCAGACCCGAAATGCGCAGCGCGGCGCATTTGTTGGGTCTGGACACGCGGACATCGCCCGTATTCAGCGACTCCCGCAGCTTCGCCGCTAAGGCATCCGCTTTGGGGCCGCTGGTGACGCCGGAGACCTCGAGGAGGCGTGCTCCGGTGTGCGTCACCTTGCACCGGAGCCCCCCCTTAATCTCGAGGGCCTTGAGGTCTACTGAGGCTTTCGCCTGCCTCAGTACCTCGGCGTACCCCACGCCCTTCGCCTTGCCCTCTGCCGTCACCGTAATGACGACGGCAGTGGAGCGAGGAGCGCGGAACCTCTTCGGCGCCTTCGTCGCGGCGGCCTTTGCCGCTTTAGCGGCAACTTTTGCCGCCTTCTTGGCAGCCTTCGCCGCCTTTTTGGCGGCCTTAGCCACCTTCTTCTTCGCTCCTACTACCTCCCAGACCCCCTCTTTTGAGGTAGTCTGAGGTGCAGCAGGAGCGCTGGCTGTTGGGGGAGCGGGGTTGCCACTTCCCCCAGGGGCCGTCTTCTTGGGGGCGGAGGCCCTCGGCTTGGGACCAGGAGTCCCACTGGATGCAGCCGTCGTTGCAAATGACGCACCGACGGGAGCCGCCAGCGGCGGGCGGTATGCCCGGTCCTCAAGGACGCCAAGGCGTTGCTCGATGGCCTCCAGCAGCTGGACCATCGAAGGTGTTGTCTTGGGTGGCGCACGAGGAGCGGGGGTTTTCACACCCCGAGCATCCCCGGCGGCCCCCTGGACCAGCTGCGTAAGCTTGCCGATCTCCTCCCGCATCAGCTGTTGCTGGTTGCGGGAATCGGCAAGCTCCTTCTCCAGGCTCGCGACCCGAGCCCGGAGCTTATCCTCCTCGCTGGAGACGCTCCTTTCTAGGAGCTTCTCCAGCGCGTTGGCGGCGCCAGTGACCGCATCCGCCACGACCCTCTTCTTTCCCGCTACATTCTTGGCGCCTTTTACGGCGCCAGAAATGCGGGAAAGAGCCGCCAAGATGTTCTCCGCCGCCGGCACCTCCGTGACCTTCCCGCTTGGCAGCGGGGGCACAATCGCCGGCGGCTCTGCTGCTGTTCTGCTCCCTTTAGCTCTGTAGAGGTCGGCTTTCCGACCTCTACCCGCGGTGGTAGAAGCTACCTTTCTAGGAAGGCTACCTTCCTCCTCACTTGTTGATGATGCGGACCCAGGCCGACGGAACACGCCTTTACCAGGTCCGCTTGACCTGGGTCTCTTTCTTCCTACTTCGACATGGATACCCTCGAGGGCACCCTCGGTCTCGGTACCCATGTCGACAGCCGACTCCATCTCCGAGCCAGCGCGGGTGGACGCGACCTCCGCGTCACTTTCTTGGGTGGTTTTGAGGCACACCCTTGGGCCTGGGGGACTGTGGTGACCCCTCCCATATACCACCTGGGATGAACCCTGGCGGGGGTCGCCATGCCGAGACATGGCAAGCGATTCCCCGGACACTGTCCGGGTGCGCTCCTGGGTAGTTACAATTGTAGAATTTGCCTCAGTCATAGTGTTGTTTTGCGTTTATAGTCCGCCGACTTTTTAAGGGTGGAAGTGGGGAAGTTGGGAGTGGACTTGAGGATGGGAAAGGGTGGGAAGGTAGGAGTGACGCCCTAGGCACTGAGTTCCCCCCAGCGATGCATCCCATTGCCGGGCGTCAGAGCGTAGGATTCGGGTAATTTTTTATAGAGGTTTTCTTCCTAGCCACCGTGCCCGTCTGTTGCCAGACGGGGTTACGGCTCGGCCGAACGATGGTCCCTATGGGACCGTGTACTTCACCACTGATCGCTCAGTGGCAAAGTACTCGTCGCCCTGAGAGTTCTCCGCTAAGTACGCTCTGCATAACAGAGTGCATGCGGAGAACTCCAAACCGGCCATGACGGCCCCCCCTCCTTGGTGGACTATTGGCCGTGGGCGACGACGTGCGCCTCGCACGAAGCCCACATCGTCGTCCACGTTACCAGGATGCACCACGTGGAGGTTGTCCTACCCAGCACCCCTGAAACAAAGGCCTAAATTAAATACCAACAATGATAATAATTTCACCAAAAGCAGTTGACATTTAAGTTAGTTTATTACGTTACCTACAAGGCCAATATTGTAATAAATCTATTCTGTACCATATGCGAGTAGAATAATACTAATTAACATGCATTTCATAACTCCAATGTACATCCTAACCTATAAGATTCAAAACATTGTTTACTCCTTTTATATCTCTTTTTTTTTTCTTCATAAAATAACTAACCTTGTTTCCTCGTCGCCAGTTGTAGGATCCATCAAACTGTAAGGTAATTCACAGACTCGTCACGCACTTAACGGACAGACTTGCCGAACACGTGCACTCTCGCGTAATGGCGCGACTCGTGTGCACTGTGTGCGATCGAGGCTATGTTGTCTGTAGGTACGGTAGAGGGGATGCACGACTGCATACACTACAATTATAATTACCCGATTTGAAGAAAAGAAAATGTAACCACTAGACCAAGCTAGATCAGAGCGTTTCTCTGCCGAACTATAAAAACTTGGAACGACCTGCCCGCACAAGTGTTTCCCTTCTCTTACAATCCCGGTTTCTTCAAGCGGAAAGTAAAGAGACACATCACAGAGTCGCCAACTTGAGGACCACTGTCCGAACGCTAGATTTTCCGTGACTTTACATCAAGAATTTCCAAAAAAAGCTGCAGGTGATGAACCTTCTTACATCTGCCTTGTCAGAAAGCAATAATAATTTACAATCTATCGAAAAAAAAATCTAAGTCCGACTCCCTATCAGCCATTTGAGAAGGACGTCCAGCTTAGTATGTTAGATAAAACCGGAGAGTCTTTAAACTGAGTTTCATTTAGCAATTATATTTCAGTTCAATCCGAAATTTCCACTAATATTCTATTGGTGTTCCCGCGAAATAGCAACACAGCAAGCAAAAGCTCGCATGAATATTTCCAGTTGGTACTTAATTGTTTCGTATACCAATTCACGAGCAACCAGGAAATGAACAGGAGGAAATTCAAAATGGAATGGCAGTCTACTATAACGTGAATTTAAATTAAACATGAAATTTACTTGAGGCGACGTTTTTTCTTCAAAGGGTTTACAAAGAACCTGACAAAACCGTATGAGCTTTAACCACATTAACAGAAAAATAATTACGCAGTAGTTACGAGCTATTTTCTCTCTCTTCTTTTTAACATTTTTTTATAAGCTTGACTTGTATGTAATGTATATGTGCAGAAGTACGGAAATGCTCCGTAAATAGTCACTCATCTCAGGACGACTATGGAATGAGATGTTTTAAGAGTCCATATGACTCTAATCGGTTGAAATAAGATAGAGAAATTACATTTAGCGTGCAAGAAAGAGAGAGATGCGATCGCTTGATGTGAGTTTTTAACTAATAAATTATATTATAAAACTAAATTCTAACTCACGAGATCCAGCTTAAAATTTCACAAAATCGATTTATTTTCAACAAAAAGGCTGTAGAGAATTCTTCATAGAGCGGGAAAAAATTTCACTACACTATTTTATCATCCCTATATACTTTTAACATAGGCTATCTCTTTCTCTTCAAAGGATATGATTGAAGTATTTTTTTACAATCATAAAAATCCACTGTTCCTTATTATTTATGTCAAGCTAAAAATTACCATGACCTATTAGGTTCATTATTCTGTATAAGTACTTATAGTAATGTACCATGTATATTAGATAAGCTTCATTATGTATTAGCTAATGGTCTCGAGATGGAGCGACATAAAGTGGGTAAGTGGGGTTGCGTGTTGTTTGTTTTGGTGCTGATGAGCTCTACAAGATTAACGTACGAGGACATAAACGAGACAAGTAGTAAGTTCATGAAATTATGTACTACGGTCTGAATCACGTTTCACATTAGCTTATTAGTTGCATTTTGCTTTGTGTTTCTGTTTACTACGCGATAGACCTGACACCAAAAGAGTAGATCACTTGATGGCTAAGAAATTGTTCAGTATTTAATTATCTAGTCATTGGTACAGGTACGCGAGGAGTGATGATGCAGCTACAGTATAAAAGAATTATAGGCAAAAGTAAAAAAAAACTTTACATTTGTAAATACTTTATCAAAAATATTGTTCTTATTTATTGTACGTACGCCCATAAGAGTACAAATTGTCGCCACCCAGCGGGTCAGACTTACACTTGTCCTAAAATCCGGACAAGTGCGAGTCTTTTTGAAATAGTTTATTTCTTGATAATTAGGTAGTATTTTTGAAATAGTTTTTTTTTAGATAATTTACTATTTAACATACTTCGAATTTGACCGAGTTATAACGAAAATATTCCTAAGATAAGAAGAGGTGCTACAGTTCAAGATTATGCATTAAAATCTTGAATTGTAGCATCAAGTCTCTGTATCTATAATTTATTTACTACTTAATCAAGTAAGTAATCCATCACATAAACAACAGCATAGTCTGAGGGATTTGTGTTTAATCTGTTCAAATATATCCGTATTTGAACACTCAGCTATACCCAAGGGAGACCTGAAAGTTTATACTAAGAACCTACTGTACAACCAATTAACTCAGTAAATCCTATGCAATTTAAGGTATCTGCTTACCAAAGTGTAGTTTTAACAAATCTAAATCGACCCATGTTTTATTGTGAATTATGAAGAGCACTAGCTGCGTCTCATAGCTTTGCTTGTGATGAATGTAATACGAACTCCATATCTCTCATTGAACCAGTAGGTACATTACAATGAAGTAGATATAGAAATCTGCCAGGTTTGTTTACATTTTCTAGGTTCTTTAAAAACGGGCTTAGAAGGTTCTTACAGGGTCGGCAGCGAGGGTAGTATCTCTGGTGTTGCAAAAGTCAATAGATTACGGTGACCACTTTCCATCAGGTGAGCTGTATGCTTATCTGCCACGTTAGGGATATAAGAAATAATAACAATTATGATTACTGCTCCACTCTCTTCTTAGGTAATAACGTGATAGTACAGCATACACAACGTTACTTCAGAATAAGGTAGGTTTTTAGTGTTAAAAGAATTCTTAAGATGGGCAGAACAGTGTCTGATTTTACCTACAACAAACAAACGAATTTTCTATATTAGCATAGATCATGAATGCTTTAAAACGTTTTATTATACAAAATTTTCTTTAATAAGTAAGCTCGCTTATTAACCTAAATGATGCAGCGGTAAATGTATAAAGGAGTTATGACTGGGGTACTTACCGACAATTGCAAGGAAATGAGGCGTACATTCAAGACATTTTGTGTGGGCACATCGCTCACTGTAAACCTACAAAACCCGTTTAATGACGTTATGGAGTTCATACTGCAGTTGAACTACTTTTACTTAATGTATCATTTGGGTGACTAGCATATGAATGTTCGTACTCATAAAAGCTAAATGCAGAAGGTTAATTCTTACAACGTATTGTTATCTTTTCCTTTTCAACTCTGTTTGCGTTACATTTTTTATTTCTGTTCCGCTCCTATTCATTGTAGTGTGATGTTATATAGCTTTCCTCAATAAATCAACTAGTGACCCCTAAAAACATTTTGAATGACAACTAGTGCTCCTTGAAATCTAAGCGTTCAAACAATTACTGGGGATAAAGCGTAATTGAGTAACCAACATTTTTACAAACTTTAACACTTAACATATACATTAGGGAGTAGAAGGACTTTACTTTTATTTGAGAGGACGCATAGCTGACGCTGGGGCCTTGTGATGTGACGTGGATAGTGTCACTCGTGATCCTAAAATAACAGTTACTCTAAAGAGGGCACTCTATAAAATCATTGCTGGAGACGTCCATTTATTCCGTTGTAAAACGCTGGTGCTTCAATGTATTACCGAAACTATTTATAGTGTTGATTAATGGCACTTGGTGGAAAATGAACATTATTTGTTGGATTTTTTGCCCTTCGAGAACAACTCACGTAGTTGAAGGAGGTGGAAGTTGCGGAGTAGTCACTTCCTTCGTCCCTTATGCGGAAATAAGTTTATTTTTACTGAGACATAGTAGAGTACCTAGACTTAGAGAGACCTTGCAGTAGTGCTATAGGTAGACTATTAGTTAGCTATTATTACGCATTACTTTCTATTAATAAAATATTATAGAAATTTGTCTTAAAGATTTACAAAAATTTATACACTAAGATTTTATTATAGAAAGGTACCTTGTCCTAGAGCAGAGGCGTGCAAACAATATGCAAATTATATGGAAATCAGCGGTAGAAGTGAGAGGCTCCGTGCGACAAATTACACACAAATCTACTCTCAACTCCATCCAACGTTTTGTTATTCATCTTATACTCTCATTAACTCACAGTTGCTTACAAACATTTTACTGTGAAGGGCCGCTTCCAATTTATTTGGTTTGGATAATTTTGACCTTAAGACGTCCCAAGGTCCCTAGAGGTCGCTATCATCCCTTTTTGTAAAAGGGTTTTTGTAAATCTGTAACAGGATCTATTTTAGCGCTGGTTAACTTACACATTCAAGAAATTAACGGTTCGTGCCCACAACTGACATTCAGACGATAATATGTGTACTTAAGACTTCCCATATTGCTACCGATCTATACCATACGCCACTTCAGTCCTTCAGACAAAGAAATGTAGTCTTTTAAAGCTTATTTTAATTGCAATTAGTAAAAACTCATACTTATTCAAAATCGAAGAATACATGGTTTGTCTTTTTCATACAATTTTGTTGTGGGATCGGAGTTGATCCACAAATATCGGTAAACTAATTTAAATTTATCTTTAATTTTTTTTAAGCTAAAATACAACTACACGTTTCATTCAAATCAATTGAGAGGAAATGTAAAGAGTTAGAAATTAACTTGACAAAATTAATTAGAAGCGGTGCATACGTTGTTGAGGAGGTCAGGGCAAAGTGTTTGTATTATAATTACCAAGTATTCTGTGGGATAGCAAAATTTCTAAATAATATAACTACGTGTTCAGTGCAATGCTTTTCCGTTCATTACCATTTCATTTCTGCGCCACTAATTATGCTCGGCCCGCTTGAGTGCGTTTCTCGACCAACGAGAATCGTTAAGCGCTCAATAGTTTCAAGCGTCGGTTATTAAGTTTGCTAATGGAATATTTTACAATTTTACGATATTCCAGGCTATGTATTTCGAATTTGTACATAATAACGAATCTATACATATAATAAAATGATAGAAAAGTCAAAACTGTACATTGGAAATATTTAAAAAAAATACTCGCTGGGTGTTCAACATATGATACCGAAGCCGAATATATATGTAGTTAGAAAATGTTTTGTCTGTTTGCTTTGCTTTGTCCGGAAGGATCTCGAAAAGTACTAAATAGATTTGATTCAAATTTTGCACGAAAATTAACTAGGGGTAGGTTCTTCAAATAGGCTATATATTATAACGCTTCATTTCCTAAGGGCTAAGCAGAAAGCAATCAAATTTTTATTACAACATAATTTTCACACGTATGAAGTCGTGGGCAACAGCTAGTATGAAATAATTATAGATTGTCGAATTTCAAAATTATTTTTATTATATTATTTTAGTGTGATTTATTAATATTATTTTAGTGTGATTTAGCAACAAAAATGACGACGAACTATTTGGTCAACATACCTAAAGGGCGCGAGAACTATGAGGATTGGTGTTTTGCGGTTCAAAATGTGTTGGTGCTAGAGAATATATGGCATCCGCCATTAGTGAAAAATTGCCGGCGTCACCAACTACAAGTCAAATTAGTGACGATGCAAAAGCTAAAGCTAAATTGGTGTTGACGATCGATCCTTCACTCTACGTACCACTCAATTGATGACCCAGTATATTACTCAAATAGTAGAAACGAGCCAGCGACTTCAAGGTACAGGTTTTAATCCTCCCGGCGCATTATGTCACGTTCGCGTTAGGTCACCTTGACGCAATTTGTCACGATCGCAGACTGTCACGTTCGCAGAATATCACGTTCGCAGAATGTCACGTTCGCAGACTGTCACGTTCGCAGACTGTCACGTTCGCGGACTGTCACGTTCGCAGAATGTCACTTTCGCAGAATGTCACGTTCTCAGAATGTCACGTTCTCGGTATTCCGATGGAATTGGGAATGGGTGTGGGAATAGGAATCGAGATGGGATAGGAAAGTGAATGGAAATGGGAAAGGGGAAATTGGGGAATGAGAAGGGGGGGGGGTCTATTGCGCCATATCCCAGTAGTTCTGTTGTCTACTTCCGTGATGGAACGACTGGGATTTTTATATCGGAGAAAATTAGTCTCAATAGTTCCGGTACAAATGAAAATCGAAAAAGCGGATGAAGAACGGAGAAACAAATGAAGAACGGCAAAACAAATGAAGAACGGCAAAACAAATAAAGATCTAAGAATCAAATGAAGACTGGCAAAAAAAAAGAGATTGGCAAACAAATGAAGATTGAAAAAACAAATGGAACAGCTAGATGCGATTACCATTCAAAAAATAGGTGCAAGCAATTCTGGACCTTAATAAAACTTCCCTAAAAATTTGCTTTTAGGCGTTTATAGATATCACAGATAACGAATATATAAAAAATAAATAGATATTTTGCATGTTCATAAGGTCGAAATTGACTTGCACCCATTTTTTGTAATCTAGATGCAATACCATTCAAAAATAGGTGCAAGCATTCTCGTCCTTATAAACATGCATAATATATATTTCATTATAGCATATTCGTTATCAGTGATCTATATTTTTGATTGATAATCGCATTCAGATTACAAAATATGGCTGCAAATAATTATTGGCCCTATCAACTTGCTTGTAGTCTTTGGTTTTATTGATCTTCATTTGTTTTATCGATCTTCATTTGTTTTGCCGATCTTCATTTGTTTTGTCGATCTTTTGTTTTGTCGGTGTTAATTTGTTTAATGATCTTCAATTTTGTTTCATTTTAAAAAAAAACGTGGCTTTATACGAAGGTGACATAATGCGATAGAAAAACGTGGCATTGTGCGAAAGTGACATAATGCGAAAGTGACGAAATGCGAACGTGACGTAATGCGAACGTGTCATAATGCGAATGTAGTGTTAATTAACTGTCAAGACACAGTGTGACATTATGCGAATGTGACATAATGCGCCGGGAGGGTTTTAATATAACAGACGAGTGGATTGGCGCATTGATGTTGGCAGGATTGCCTGAAAAGTTTGGACCCATGCTGATGGCCATTGAGCATTCCGGCATAGAAATTAGCGCTGACGTCATAAAAACTAAGCTGATTGATATGTCTACCGACGTAGGAACGACTTCCGGTTCCGAAAATGCGTTTGCTGTGAAAGGTACATACAAGAACAAACATGGAGGCGCTAAAGGGGACCACAGACAATCGACAGTCCAAATGTCAAAAGCTGTCAACAAGATTATTAAGTGCTATAAATGTAAACAAACTGGTCACTACAAAAATCAATGTCCTAATCTCGAAATAAATAAAAAAAGGCAATCCAACGCCTTTAATGCTATTTTCTTTAGTAGCAAATTCAATTGTGACAGTTGGTATATTGATAGCGGGGCCAGTAAACATATGACAGCAAAACAAGATAATGTTGTGAACCCATCGTATGAACATGAAACCAAAGAAATAATTGTTGCTAACAAAACATGTGTTCCCGTGCTGTGTTCTGGTGATGTGAACATTATTACAGTTGTAAATGGTGTAGAATATGACATCACAGTTTCAGATGTATTGTGCATACCAAGTTTGATAACAAACTTGCTTTCAGTGAGTCAGTTGATTGAGAATGGCAATAAAGTTATATTTAAACAGAGATTTTGCTATATTTACAATCAACAGAAAACTCTAGTTGGAGTGGCAGAATTAATAGAAGGTGTGTACAGATTAAATACAAAGAAATCAGAACAGTTTCTTGCAGCCGCAGTTAAAGCATCGAGTGAAACTTGGCATCGACGCTTGGGGCACATAAACAGTACTAGTTTAAATAAAATGAAGAATGGAGCTGCAGAAGGTATCTCATACACAGATGTGGCAGACATAGACAAGTCTAAGTGTACTATTTGCTGTCAGGGAAAGCAGGCTAGACTACCTTTCCAGCCTAGCTTGACTAAAACACAGGATTATTTAGAACTGATACACTCGGATGTGTGCGGTCCCATGGAAAATTTGTCCATAGGAGGGACCAGATACTATGTATTGTTCGTGGATGACTACAGCAGAATGGCTTTTGTTTACTTCATCAGAGAAAAATCTGAGGTATTTAAGTATTTTAAAGAATTTCAGTCCTTGGTTGAGAAACAGAAAGGCAGGAAAATTAAAATTCTAAGGACAACAATGGCGGTGAATTCTGCAGTCAAGATTTTGATAAATATTTGAAGCATCATGGAATAATTCATCATAAAACTAATGCCTATACACCACAACAGAATGGTGTATGTGAGAGGATGAATAGGTCATTAGTTGAAAAAGCAAGGTGTTTGATTTTTGATGCTGGTTTACATAAGAAGTTTTGGGCAGAAGCCATTAATACCTCTGTATATTTAAGAAACCGGTCAGTTGTTACTGGATTAAATAATATAACTCCATATGAAATGTGGACGGGAAACAAGCCTGACCTAAGTCACATACGTATCTTCGGAAGTAAGGTCATGATGCACATTCCGAAAGAAAAGCGCCAAAAATGGGATTGCAAGGCTAAAGAACTTGTTTTGGTTGGCTATTCGGAAAATGTGAAGGGTTATAGGGTTTATAACCCAGAAAATAACTCTGTTATGACTAGCAGAGATGTCATAATAATGGAACCTATTAAAAATACTGTAGATATCCCTATTGAGTGCAAGCCTTCAGCGGAGGAAGAAAGAATATGTGAGGAAGAAGAGGAAAAGTCAGAAATTGATGTTGAATTATATGATAATGACATAACATATGTTCCAGAAGCTTCTTCGGTAAGTGACTCCCATAATAGTTCTTTTGATACAGCCTCAGAAGCAGACATTTCTTTAGTTGACTTAAATCAAGATGTTTCAAGCAAACGAGTGAGAAAAATACCTGTCAGATTTGGCTATAATCAGCTATGTATTACAGAGCCTGAAGACCATAACCTGACCGATATTACACTCGGGGAAGCTTTAAATGGACCTTTTTTTTTTTCTCTTTTTTATTAAGAACAATGTTCTTAATAATTAATTACAATCTAGCCGTTATATAAGTTTATGGCTAATAAGTAATTTACATCTAACTTAATTTACTAGGTATACTGTTTTTAAACTAAGATTCATGTTCATTGCACTTTCTTAGAGTCTGTTAAGTATGAAAACACTTTGTTCACGTGTTCTATATTATAGCACTATCACTAATATTTGTTCACTACACTAATTCAAAAGGCTTAGTTCGTTTTACTCGTCTCACTATGCCCGTGGTATCAAGCAATTGGATCGCTTCGATATTCACATGGTGTAGGAGTCTGCGTTCGTGGGCTGCAGCAGACTTCTGTATGGTTTGGTAGACAGTATCCACGTTGAGATCACGGTGGAGGTCGTCATTTCGTACATACCAAGGCGCATTGACGATTGCCCTTAGTATTTTGTTTTGGTATCGCTGTATTATGTCTACGTTGGTTGGTTTAGTACAGCCCCAGAGTTGTATACCGTACTTCCAGATAGGCATCAATGTAAGCTTATATATTAGTAGCTTATTATGAATTGACAGACTAGAGTTTCTGCCAAGTAACCAATGCATACTTTTGTATCGAAAGTCCAGCTCTTGCCTTTTCTTTTTAACGTGAGCTTTCCACCGAAGTTTGGCATCAAGCGTCATGCCCAGATATTTTGCTGTGTTTGCGTGTGGCACTTGTAGGCCATTTATAAATATGGGATGGTACTCTAACTAACTAACTAACTAACTATCTTCACGCCAAATCCCTTGCGGGGTAGGCAGAAAGAACCGAGCGCCACACGGCACGGTCCATACACACCTCACTTGCTTCTTCAACTTTCATTTTTCTTTTCATGCATGCACGTCGGTTCCTACGGCTCTTGACACCACCTTCAACTAACACACGATTAATTTGGTCGTGGTAGGTGTGTCGTGGCCTTCCCCGACTCCTACGTCCATCCACTTTCGCGTTGTATATCTGTTTTGTCATTCTTTCATCTCCCATTCGTTCCACATGCCCGAACCATCGTAGCATGCCCTTCCTTACTTTAACACCGACACTCTCTTTCAGACCAACTCTCTTTCTTACATCTTCATTCCGAACGCGATCTGCGAGCGTTACTCCGCAGATTTTGCGTAGCGCGCGCATCTCGACCGCGTTTATTCTACTTTCATGCGTTTCCTGCCATACCCAACTCTCGCTTCCATACGTTAGCGTAGGTATCAGCACCGCATTGTGTACTGCGAGCTGGGCCTTTGTTTTGGGATGGTACTCATGTTTTTTATTTGAGAAGTCAATGTGTAAGGACTTTGATTCATTTAACTTTATTTGCCATTTATGTGCCCAGTCATAAATTTTCGTAACAGCCGCTTGAACTTTCCTAACGGCTTCTTTGTGGCTCGACCCTGTAGCCATAATGGCAGTGTCGTCAGCAAAAGTTGCGATTGTATTTTGTTGTGTTTCTGGTATATCGTAGGTGTATAGCAGGTAGAGAATTGGACCTAATACACTCCCTTGTGGTACCCCTGCTTCAATTGTGTTAAGCTCAGAATACGCATCTTCTTGTCGTATTCTGAATGCTCTGTTGGTGACGTAAGATGTTAATATGTCTGAAAAAGCTTTTGGCAGCGTTTTTTTTAGTTTATATATTAGTCCTTCGTGCCAGACTTTGTCGAAAGCTTGTGCTACATCTAAGAATACTGTACTACAAACTTTTTTACCTTCTAAAGCTTTCTCAATGTTATTCGTTATCCTATGAACCTGGTCTATAGTAGAGTGGTTTTCTCGAAATCCAAATTGGTGGTTTGGTATTAAATTATTCTTGCTAATAATTGGTTTCAACCGCTTTAATAAGAGCTTTTCAAAAAGCTTAGAGATCATAGGCAGCAAGGAAATAGGCCGGTATGAAGTTGCTTCATGAGGTGGCTTGCCAGGTTTAGCGATCATGATGACTTCAGCGACCTTCCATGCCTCGGGTACATATTTTAACACAAAGATGGCATTAATAATCTTTGTGATTTTAATGATGGCTTTCTGTGGCAATTGTTTTAAAATTTCCCCTGTGATCAGATCATATCCTGGCGATTTTTTAGAGCTAATGTTATTTTTAATTTCTTTCATCACTTCCTTTGGCGTGACGAGTTTAATTCTTTGATCCTCTAATACGTTGAGACACGTGAGGTTTTCTGTCTGGTGTCTGTATGGTTGAAAACTTTTTGCAAGGTGCTGTGCAAATCTGTGTGCTTTTTGCTCGTTGCTTATTGCCCATTTTCCATTGTCGTCCCTAATAGGAGGAATTTGTGTCACTGGCCTTTTGAGTTTCTTGGTCACTTTCCATAGGGAGTAATCTGTTGTGTGGTCACCAGTTAGCTGCTGTAAATTATTCCTTAAGCATTCATCGTTAAACTGTTGAATTTTTTTCTTTAAGATTTTGCTAATATTATTAAGTAAAGTTTTGTCTTTGGGATATCTGGTCTGTTGCCATCTTTTTCTCTGCTTCCTTTTTTCTGTTAGTAATGTAATTATTTCCTTGGGATAAGTGTTAGCCTTGTACTTGGCTCTTAGTGATGGCGAATTATTCCATGCACATTGCTGAATATTCACGGTCAACTTATTAGTTTCTAAGTCGAGATTGTGTAATTTTAAGGGCACATTTAAATCTATAGTTTTTTCTAATTCTAATCTAAAGCTTTCCCAGTCTGTATGCTTATTTGATAGTGTCAAATGGGAATTTCTAAGTAAAATTTTATTACTTAATCTTAATACTATCGGAGAATGATCCGAGTTCATGTGACTGTTTTCCTCAATACATAAAAAATTACTTGATATATTTTTAAATACGAAGAAGTCTATAAGGTCAGGTACTTTATTCCTATCAGTTGGCCAGTACGTTGGTTTTCCTGTACTTATTGTTTCACACCGCATCTCTTTAATCGCACTTAGTAGTTTTCTTCCTTTTGTCGTAGTTAACCTGGACCCCCAGTACTTATTCTTAGCATTAAAATCACCTCCCAGTATGAACCTGGATCCGAGGAGGTCAAAGAGATGCTTATATTGTTCTGTTACTATTTTGTGCCTTGGGGGACAGTAAATAGAAGCGACGACCACAGGGCCGAATTTAGTTTCGATAGATACCGCCATGGATTGCATGTGAGGTGCTTCATATCTATTATATTCATAGTGGATAAATTTTTTCTTGATAATAACCGCACTACCTCCTCTAGCAGTATTGTCCGGGTGGAGTGAGTTATATATTTTGTATCCTCTAAATTTAATGTGAGACTGTTTAGTGAAGTGCGTTTCAGATATCAAGCACACGTCAATGTTTTCTGTATCTAAGACTAACTGCAACTCATTTTGGTGTTGAAGTAATCCATTAGAGTTCCATGCCATAATTTTGAGACTGTTATTCATGGTTGTTTTGTGGGGCAGCTATTTTAACGCTGGATTCTAGTTTATCTAGTCTTCGATCGAATGAGGATATATATTTTAAAATTTGACTAAGCTTGTCTTCTATGCTCGATGGCTGTAATGATTTCTTGCTTACATGCGCATAGGAAGCTTTGTTTGTAGTCAGTATACTAGTGGTTGCGGGGGGCATTGGATTGGCACTTTTCCTAGTTGCCTGAACATTAGAGTTGTTCTTAGGGGTAGGCTGTTGTGTGATCGCCTTTTTATTTAGGGTTTTATTCTTTAACTTTTGCATTTCCTTAGCTACGACGCACCCTCTGTAATTGGCTGGGTGAGGGGAGCCACAATGAATACATTTAGGTTTTTCTTCGGCGGGTTTCGTACAGTCAGCTGTGAGATGCTTGCCTGTGCATTTAACACACCTTGGCTCTTTTGAGCAATATTTTTGTGTGTGCCCGTAAGCTTGGCACCTCTTGCACTGAGGGATAAGCTGTGAGTTTTTAATTGGGTGTATTTCAACCTTGCAACCCAATATATAGTTAATGGCATATATATTGTTAATATTTTCCGAATTTTTAAATGATAATATAAACATGTTTAAAGGCTCTTTATTTCGCCAGCTTAACTTGTTTATAACATTTTCTACTTGGAATCCCTGTGACTCCAAATCATTTTTGATTCGGTCGGGTTGACACGAAGAGTGTAATCTCTTAACGATTACTCTTATCGGCCTAGACTGCTTATCTTCATAAGAGTGCCAGCGGTAGTTCTTCTCACTTAGTAATGTAGTGACTGACCTATAAGAGTCTTCATTTTTGCAATTAATTTTGACACAATCCCCACTAAGCATTTTTGCAGTGAAGGATTGTATTGATTGGGTTTGAATTAAACTATCATAAAATAATTGATAGTTCAAAATGTTGTCCACAATAATTGGCGGTGGAAGTGGGACTTTTTTTGCAATGGTTGCATTTTGAGTGGGCCCCTGTTCTTGCTGGGGACTTGTGCTGGCGTGTGGTGGCGAGAGGGAAGCATTTAACTTCCGTTTCTTCCTACTCTTTACCCTAATCCACTCAGTTTCTTTCGCTAGCTCCTCCTCATCCGTGCAATACTCAACGGGCTCGTTGGATTTTGGCTGCGAAAAACTTATTTTCGAACTTACCTCGGTAGGCACATTTTTTTCACGCTCCTTGAAACATTGCAGTTCTCCCTGTAGAACCTGAAGTTGTCCTTGGAGGCTTTGGACCTGTTCCTTAAGGTCTAGAATTACCTGTTGTAGGCCTTCATTTTCTTGCTTTTCCTGTATGTAATAATCATACAGTTGTCTTTCAAGCTCGGTTTTTATAGTTATTTGCTTTTTAGACATGTTCGGTAATTAAATTGCACCAAACAAAGTAAACATTATAAAACACTGTAACTAGGTCATGTCGATGACCCGGTAAGCGTATGACGCGCACCGCGACGACGGCGTTGTGCTGTGTCAACAAAACACTAATCATGCGCGCGCGCTATCGATACGACCGTTCTCGATGGAAGTTATGCCAACTATCAAATGGACCTGAAAATAAATTTTGGAGAGAAAGCATGGAGGAGGAATTAGAATCATTCAAAAAGAATGATGCATGGGAACTTGTAGACAAACCGTGTGACTCTACAGTAGTCCAGTGCAAATGGGTTTTTAAAAAGAAATATGATAGTGTAGGCAATGTACGTTATCGTGCAAGACTAGTAGCAAAAGGTTTTTCACAGAAGCCTGGTATAGACTATCATGAGACTTTTTCCCCTGTGCTTCGTTATACTACATTGAGATTATTATTTTCTTTAGCAGTTAAGTTAGATTTAGACATACGTCATCTTGATGTCACTACAGCCTTTTTAAATGGTTTATTGAATGAATCAGTGTATATGCAGAAACCTGTAGGTTATAAAGATTCTAGTGATAACAACAAGGTATTAAAACTTAAACGTGCCATTTATGGACTCAAGCAATCATCACGGGCTTGGTATCAAAGAGTCAATGATTACTTGGTCACCCTAGGTTATTCAAAATCTAAGTATGAACCTTGTCTGTTTACAAAATTTGAAGGCAATGTCAAAGTTATAATTGCACTGTTTGTAGATGATTTCTTTGTATTTTCAAATTGTAAAATGGCAACTAACCAGTTAGTGCATGAACTTAGTTGTAAGTTTAAGATTAAGGATTTGGGTCAAATAAAACAATGTTTAGGTTTAAGAGTAAATATGTATAAAAGTGTTATAACTGTTGACCAAGAACAGTATGTAGAAACTTTATTAAAAAAATATAACATGGCACATTGTAAGACTGCTGAAACTCCTATGGAGATGAATTTAAAATTAGAAAAAAGTGAGAATAGCAGTTGTGATAAATTTCCATAAAGACAACTGATAGGTAATTTAATGTATTTAGCTGTTCTAACCAGACCAGATATAGCTTATAGTGTCTGCTATCTGAGTCAGTTTAATAATTCATTTGATGAAACTCATTGGAAACACTTAAAGAGAATTCTTAAATATTTAAAGGGAACTAAAAATTATGGTCTTGTTTTTTCTAAAGATAATTCATGTATAGAGGGTTATGTTGATGCCGACTGGGGTTCAGATTCAATTGATAGGAAATCTTTTTCTGGGTTTTGTTTTAAGTTGTCAGGTTCAGTTATATCTTTTGAATGTCGGAAACAAAGAAATGTAGCACTGTCTTCAACAGAAGCTGAATATATTTCTATTCTGAAGCTAGCAAAGAGGCTATTTATCTTAAGAGTTTATTGTTTGAAATTTTGGGAAATTCTGAAACTATTACTTTACATAACGATTGTCAAAGCGCACAAAAATTAATTTTGAATCCCATATTTCATAGAAGGTCTAAACACATAGATATTAGGTATCACTTTGTGAGGGAGGCAGTTGCAAACAAGTTTGTTAAAATTAATTATTTAGAAACTGCTGAAATGCCAGCTGATATTTTTACGAAAAGCTTAGGTTGTGTGAAGCATAAATATTTGACAAAGAAGCTTGGTATTTCACCTATTTCAAATTACCATTAATTTTGTTAAGCGGAGGTGTTAATGCAGTAACAAAATTATATGCTATCTGTGGTGCAAAGTTACTACTAGCGCCACTTGTGTTAACAATGTGAACTTTTACATAATAAAATGTCATTCTTGTGGAACTGAAAACTGCGTTTTACTATTAGGCACCGCCTGTTGGAGGCTATAGAGATATATTATTTATTATTTATTATATACTTTATTGTACACCAAGAACAAATACAGACGGAAGGAAAATATGTTACAAATAAAGCAATACAATGGGCGGCCTTATTGCTCAAAGCAATAACTATATAATAAAGATATATAGTAATCGCGGGCCGCTCTCACAGTCCCTACGACTTCTGACAGTGGTCTTCAAGATGGCGACCTTGTGATGTGCATCTTCACGCTGCCCCGCTTCCAGCCAGAATTTTAAGGTCCATGTATGTATATTTTTTATACCACTAAGGTGGCAGACAAGCATACTGCCCACCAGGTGTACTGGTGGTTTTATTTGTGTTAGATTACGTGGTGTGAGGATGTCCCAAAATAGCTGTCGGTATTTTATGATGCTTATTTTGTTAAATTTCATTAAAACGCATTTAGTAGCCTTTGGAAGACGAACTTCAACACATTTTTTTTTGTTTTGCTCTTAATGCAGTAAAGCATTGTAATCTATTGATTAATTTATCCACGACTGGAATACAAACTCATATTTTATCATAAAATTAGCACAATAAGGTTACCAAGAAAGATTTATTAAAAGTCTAGTAAACGAAACATGCCTTACATTTGCATAATTTTCTGAAACGCAACTCATATTTTTCTTTGATGCGGACCAAAAAATAATACAGGAGTATGTAAACGAATTCAGAATATAAATCATTTACATTCACAGAAATGAGTTCACACAGCCATGGTACAAAAAAGTTGCGTAAGTAAGTATAAAAAATAAAATAAAATTCAATAATTTCGTGTAGAAACGTTACACAATAAGTGTTTACACTTCGTCAGTTTTTGCCTGGTAGAAACGTTATGAACTTGTTTATTGTATTTGGATTCCAAAAATATCGATACTTCTAGGTATCTATACTGATGTTATAAATGAAGAGTTTGTGTGTTTGTTTCAACACTAAAAGGAATCTTCCTTTCGGTCGCCACGGCAACTAAACTTCGCAACCAGTTGCGAATAAGGAATTTTTATTATCTGTTGACAATTAGTTGCCATCAAAGATTTTTTTAAAAATCTTAATAAACTACTGGTTGCATGTCAAAAATTATTTTATAGTTTCGTAATCCATTTATTAGGAATGGCTATAGGCTATATAAAATCAGGCTAAAACAAATAAGAGTGGAGCAGCCGTGAAGAATGGAAATTTCGAAAACGGGGAAAAAAATATTCCCGTATTCCCATGAGAATTGGAGTTACGCGGGCAAAACCGCGTGACGTTCGCTAGTTCATAACATTTCATTTATAATTAACTAACTGACCAGCCCAACTTTGTTTACCTACGTTATAACCTAGATCCCAACTGCAGCGCCATCTGCCGGGCTGATTTGTGAATCTTAACCATCCAGGGTGTGTAAGGTGCTGCGCAGCATTTGCTCTTTCTTCGCATTGTAAAAATTGTTTCAATTTTAAATAATGTTATCGTAAAACTTGTAAAATATGGTTAAGGGAATGAGAGAAAGAGAGATAAGATAAGAATATAGTGAAAAATGTAAACAGAGAATAGTGAAAAAATGTACAAGATAGCGGGCAGTTTGACACTCACCAGACTACTTTTGTTTCCTCTTCTAAGTCAGCTTAGTTGATACGCTACTTTCTGTCAGGTGGGCGAATAGCTCCAACGATCAGCCAATCCTGTTTTGGGCAGTATTTTTGATTTTAAACTGACACTGTCCGGAGGGTGTGGTATAAGTTTTTATTTCGAGATTTCCTGCTCTGTGCAACGGTTATTTTGTGCAAATGTTCTTTTGTAACCTAAACACCCATCATTTGAATTGGTAAAGTGACATGTGCACTGTATCCCGTCACTATACAAGCTAGTATATTAAACATCTGTTCCGTGCCAAAAATCGCAAATAATGATGTCAGTTATATGAGACATGGGTTTTATAGAGGCAAGAGAAATTTATCACCTGTGAAAATTTCAGTCCTCTACCTATCACGGTTCCTAAGATACACCTTCGTGACGGACAGACAGACAGTCGGACGACGAAGTCTCATGAATAGGGTCCCATTTTTATTCTTTAAGTACGGTAACCCTAAAAGGCTCCTCTTTCCTTCCTATTTAATGCACCCCTAAATAATACTCTCAATAAAATATTACTGAACCATAAAGTTTTAGACACCTAAGCAGTGGTAGCTTAGTGATTTCGGCGAGTGCTTGCGTTCAAGCAGCCTCAGTTTGATTCCAGATCATTAGACTGGGTAGTTTAGTTCATGTTGGTACGTGAATCTACTGCTAACACAAGCAATTTAGCCTAGCTGGAAGAGTTACCAGGAATAACAGGCATTACGATGGATAGAATTCAACTTTTTTAAACCAGACCATGTCATTTGTTCTCCTTGGACAATAATATAACGGCACTAATTTGTATTATTGATGAAAACACACAGTAAATTAAACAAAGTTTTGTTGTCCACAGAATACTATAAATGCAAATGTGCTCAGTAAATGCAAACCTAGAGCTTTCATTCTGTAAGATGTTGACCAATTATTTATTCAGTGCAAACTCCACAATACTTTGAAGAAATAAATTCGTCCGTAAGAAGGTCTTCTTACGGACGAATTTATTTCGAAGAGAATTTTAACACAAAATTGAATTGAAATAAGGTTAATTTTTAGGTTATCATAATTAACGTCTTGAGATTATTTCATTGCTTCAGGAAGAGAAAAAGAACATAGACTGCTTATTCTTTTACGTAAGTCATAAAATTCATTAGGGATTTCTTAAGAGTATAGTCATTTGCATAGTGTCGCACTTATTCTACTAATATTTATCAAGGCAGGACAACCAGGTATGTGGCACAATACATATGGTTGTGTGAATTATACATGTCAATGTCCATGTAACTCAATTTGCCAACTGCGGTTTTCGCTGCTGTTGAATATTCACTAAGATCTTCTCGAAAGTTTATTTTAACCCTAGTCTCTTTAGTTTCTCGATAACCCTACCGTAAACTTACTCGACGTGAGGCGCTCTGGGGATATTTCTACCCGCGGAGCGGAAATTATTGCTGACAACGACATCGAGCTCTTAGAGGCTATTTTTTTGGTATAAGAACTTATAGCTCCTCTCTATATATTGACAAAATATGATAAGACTAGACTTATAAAATCAATTCGAATTTTGTCGTCGTCGTGACAAAAGTTTATTATAAAGTTCTAATTAATACAATTAGTAAGTGTTGTTTATCTCACTAATATTATAAAGGCGAAAGTTTGTGAGTGGATGTTTGTAACTCTGGCACAATTTGGTACAAGGATAAATTATGGTCTGGAATAACACATAGGCTACTTTTTATCAAGGGAATAAGCTCCCACGGGAAGCGGGCGAAGCTGCGGGCATCAGCTAGTTTATAATAATTAAGTCAGTGATAATACTACACTCGGGTGTAGCATCTCTGATGGATGCAAACTTTGTTTCGTTACGATGACCTGAGGACCTAAAAAGCCAACATTGTATGTATTCCCTGGATAAATAGTAATTTATCCAGGGAATAAGTTCCGACGAGAAGCAGGAACGAGAATTTATTCTATGTAGTTACTCTATACTTACAGCAATAAGTTGTCATCAAATAATTTTAATGACATGCTTGAATAAAAATCTTGAAGCCGTCGGTCTTGGTCGAATAATTCTAAATATTTCAAATTTTTACTAATCTATTTCAATAAAATTGTCAAATTCTTCACACACCTAGAAACTGGAAATCTTTGAGTCACATACCCTTTCAATATAAACAGCCCCTGACAAAGGAATTTTAACATTTTATGGAGCTTAATTTATAGAAGCTGTAAGAATTTCAGGTACTGGTAGTAATAAGGCCTTCGATAAAAAGTTTAAGGCCCCCGTTTAAAAAAATAACGAATAGGAGGTACAAACGAAATCATTTATTACGGGCATAAGTGGACAAAAATGATATGTATTAAATTACACTCGAGAGCAATGAATCCGGGTCACTTAAAGAATCCTAAAAATCTCGGAAACTAAAAATGCTAGGTTAATGCAATAAATTGTATTTAATAGACAATGTAATACTCCTTAAATGAAGGTATTAAAACTTCTTAGTAATTGTAAAGTTATATCATAAAAAAATCAAATTTGAAAAAGGGCCACTTTCGAAGATGGAACTACGAAATTACAGCATTTGGTGTTGCTTTTGTTTGTAATCTGTCATTTATGTGGGTACATAAACCATGTTGATAGTGCTCTATATTCATTAATCAAGCTGAAATTATGTCGCTTACGCCTGAAGAATGCACCAGAATACTTACAATGCTGGAAACCGGCCGGAGTCAGCGCGATACAGCCAGGACTGTCGGTGTGTCGCTGTCAACAGTACAAAGAGTTCTCCGACGTTACGAAGAAACTGGTTCTAACCTACGCAGACCAGGAACGGGCAGAACCAGGTGTACCACAGCACGAGAAGACCGATACTTGGTGAACACCATGCTTCGAAATCGCTTTCTCACAGGAACTGAACTCACCAATCAGTTTCGACGCCTCGGAGGAAGTAACCCAAGTGCATGGACAGTAAGACGTCGGCTTGCTGAATCTAACTTAAAACCCCTTAGACCTGCAAACGGCCCTAAACTGGAGCGTGGGCATCGTATTTCGAGACTAAGGTATGCCCAGAGCCACGTAAATTGGAGTATTGAAGATTGGTCAAAAGTTATGTTCTCCGACGAATCAAAATTTATGCTCTACAAGCACGATGGAAGACACAGAGTGTATCGAAGACCAGGGGAAAGATTCAAGCAAGCATGCATCGAAGAAAAAGTAGCCTACGGTGGTGGGTCTGTACTTGTGTGGGCCGGAATTTCTTCTGAAAGTCGCACAGAGCTGGTGATCATAGAAAACGGCTCTTTAACTAGCGTAAGATATGTGGAAGAAATCCTCAATGATCACGTTGGTCCATTTATGGTCAATTTAGGTGAGGATGCTATATTTATGCATGACAATGCCCGACCTCATACAGGTAGGATTGTGAATGACTACCTTCAAGAGATGAACATTACTCGTATGGAGTGGCCAGCGCGCAGCCCGGATATCAACCCGATCGAGCATGCTTGGGACGAGCTAGGCAGATGCGTAAAACAACGAAACCCTCCCCCAATCACGCTTCGTGAGCTCAAAATTGCTCTCACAGAGGAATGGGAGAATATTCCCCAAAATCGTATAAGGAACTTGGTGTACAGCATGCCAAACCGCGTAAACGCAGTAATGGAAGCACGAGGAGGCAATACGAAGTATTAAAATTCAAGAAAATCGTAATAAAGTTCAAAAATTTCATGTTTCCTATTTTTGTTTTAAGGAGAGATCGGCAGTTTTTTCTTTATGTAATTTTGTGTTATTAAATGTATGGTGACTCATATTTTTTTTACTTTCATTTAAGGAGTATTACATTGTCTATTAAATACAATTTATTGCATTAACCTATCATTTTTAGTTTCCGAGATTTTTAACATTCTTTAAGTGACCCGGATTCATTGCTCTCGAGTGTATTTAATACATATTTATTCTACATATAGTGCTGACTACATTCTGTCAGGAAACAGACTCACTAAGTCTTTGGAAAATACGGGAATGGCCTCTACGAAGACTACATTTGACAGGACTGAAAAGAGCCATTACAATGAACATGAACGCTCAGCTGATGAAATTTACATTGTTATTACGTTACCAGGTCTTGATTGGACCATCTGTATTAGGAGGACAAAGCCTACAGTAGTTCGGTTTGTCCAAACGTCGTAGGCTGGGACTACCTGAAGAAGGAACTAAGTTACGATGTCAATTGCTTAGAAGAGAAGTTGTGTCAAGTAGTAGTTTAGCCATTGAATTAAGAAATGTATTTATTAAATAAATTTACTTGGCTCATATATTATGCATTATGAATTTGTTAATCAGAAATCTATCTAACTAGGTATTATTATAAATGCGAATGTTTGTGAGTGTGGATCTTTGTTACTCTTTTACGCTTTAACGGCTGAACGGATCTGGCTGAAATTTGGTGCCTACAGATATATGTTATAGTCTAGGAACAAAATTTCACGCAGGCAAAGCTGCGGGCAACAGCTAGTAATTATAATAAGTATGTACTTATATCAACATTTGGTGAAAACATTTATCTTTGATTTGGTTTTCTTCGATTTTGAATTAGTGTGAGTTCCTACTATATGAATGATATTTCCTGGTCATAGGAACCCAAGTACTGTATAGTCAAGGTGTTTAGCAATATGGGAAGCCTTGAGTCTGTATAATAATAATTCATTAGTTGTTAATAAAACATGCAAAGGTCACTAAATACATTAATCTAGGAAAGAAAGCTTTTACCTCGAGTTTTCCTTATTTTATCTTTATTAAAACAAAGAATACATTGAATAAGGATTTATTTTACGGGTACCTACTGTTTGCAAGGTATCAAAATTGAACAAGCCTAGATAAATAATTGATGTAAATTTCAGTCTGGGCTCTTCAAGTGAACTGGGAGATATATCTTCTATATTTGAGTTTTCAATTTAATTTTATTCTATTCTGCTCTACCTATTCTTAGAATAAAATTTACAATCGTATCGCTTATTTATATTAGAAGAAGGTGTATGGTCCATTAATTTACCTACCAAACGGTTATTTATGAACATTTTATGAAAGAAAATTAATATAAATAAATAACTAAAATCAATGAACACCTTTCACAGATGAAGCGCTCGTGACCCCGCGAACTCACTGTTCTTCCGGCTGGTCCTCGGTTGGGTGACCATTTTTCGACATTTCCATTTATGAGCAATTTTGTGCTTTGGAAAGCACGTTATGCCTTTGGTTCTGGTTGTCAATAACATGACAGATATTAAAAGTCGAAGGTGGTTTGGTAATTTTTTAACTGCGGGTCGTCGCAGTAAGCTTTACAAGTCTGTAAGTAATAGTCTCTCCATTTGAATCCGATTCAAATTCGTTTTGAAACTATGCATCGATTGGATCTCAGAAAGATTGACATAGAGAGTCAATGTTGACTTGATTTGCTACTTTATGGGATTTAAAAATTTATAGCAACATTCAAAAGTACACGGTTACCTAGAAAGGTACTTTAAATGTTAGACTCAAAAATCTCAAAGTAAATCTTATAAACGAATAACTTTAGGATACTTAGAATTTTTTGTAAGCTAACATTAAAGACGCTTATACGTAGCGAGACTTGAAAAGAGCTTTATATATTTTTCACGAATGTAGGGTTAATAGGCCAGCAAATTGATTTAATAGGGGTTAGAACATTATGGCTACTTAAGAACACCTGTGTTCTCAAGTTGTGATAATCGAAAAAGAACAATCTTGAAAGCTTCAATGTCTTTTAAAGTACAGATACTCGCATAATTTTGTAAACGTCGTCAAAGAATGTCGAACATGTAATTTTCACATAGAAAAGTTCCAAAAATGTTACTTAGTTGATTTTGAATATAGTTTTTACTTGAACTTGATTTTCACCGATAAAAATCAATGATCGACCCATGCGTTAGGTACTGATTACATTATCAGTATTACAGTCGCGCTGACGAGCTTTTAAAAGTCTTAAGAGACTGCTTTTGAAGAAGTCCATAGTGTAGACGTTTGAGGAAACCTAGACCGGAAAATCATATCACTTCCAAAGCGTACTATATATCTATCTATTTTTTTTGCGTACTAGATAGCTATTTACTCATATAAACAAATAAAAAAAAATCTTTATATATTTACAAATTGTAAAAATAGCCAGGGCTAACGTAAACCAAGCCATAATGTTATGATGTACGCACAAATTTAGATATCGTTTTCAAAATTCCATTCCTAAGGGTTTAAAATGGAGGGCAAACATCTATTCGAAGCAAGTATGGCATGGCAAGTTGTGAATAGAATTATGTCTACTATTTGATAATTTAAGATTCTTATCAATTTAATAATGTTGAATAGAAATTCTTAACAAATTAATAGAAAAATCCTTTCACATCTTATTCTAAGCATTAGACATCTCCTGTCACTAATCAAAGGCAATATTAATGTAGATACCTCTATTGCTTTTCCTATTCCAATTTATGAGTGACGTGTCACTACGAGCACTCTTATCTGAAACAGAAATGCCAATATTTTGTAACGCCGAAATACACTAACCTAACCAAAGCGAGGCTTGGTCCCGGAGAATTGAGATGACATAACTGAACCTGTCCGGATAAAATGTACGTTACACATGATGGACATTTATCGGATTTTCCTTCCGTACTTCCGTTTTATTTCCTATCCAGGTGAATTTATACACACTTTTTTATTTTTGTAGGAGTAGACAGTCATTTTTAGTAGGTTCTGTAACCTCTTCTAAGATGACTGCATCCTACCTCTTTGAATATTGTTTTATTTGGTGCACATTAAAAAAACCGGCAAAGTGCGAGTTGGACTCGCCCATGAAGGGTTTCGTAGCAGCAAGTAACATAATATAAAGTTCGTTGTAACTTTGATTGATATTTTAACACGTTCGCAGTGGTAGTGATTTTTCTAACCGAAAATTGCGGTTTATGACGTATTAAAAAAAACTACCAGCTCTATCTCGTTCAAACTAATTTTCGTTAGTAGTTTTTATGGCAATGTACATCATATAATATTTTTAGATTTATCTTAGTTTAGAAGTTAGAGGGGGGGGGACACAGGTTTTTCTACTTTGGAAGTGTCTCTTGCGCAAACTATTAATTTTAGAAAAAATAATGTTAGGAACCTCAATAACATTTTTGAAGACCTATCTATAAATATCACACACGTGTGGGTTTGATGAAAAAAAAATTGAGTTTCAGTTCTGAGTATGGGGACCCCCAAAATTTACTACATTTTTTCTAGTTTTATATAAGAATGCGGTTTACAGAATACATCTAGTTACCAAGTTTCATTAGCATAGGCCTTATAGTTTCGGAGCAAAATGGCTGTGACACACGGACGGACAGACAGACAGACAGACATGACAAATCTATTAGGGTTCCGTTTTTGCCATTTGGCTGCGAAACACTAAAAAAAGTAATGAGTAGGTACACATAATAGATTTAGAATGTAAAGGCACACATCCAAAATGTACTATGTACCATCTGTTTTACAGTTATTGTCTGTTGACGAACGAGACATATATCATTTAAAAAGCAGGCACTAGATAGGTACATTTTTCAATAAGACACACAGTTCTGCCTTTTCTGTATCCAGTCGCTCTTGGCGAACTTCTATAGGCCGTACATTCCTATTGTCGGGGTGTTTCCTAACATACGTTTGCCAAATAGGGATCTGTACTCCAGGAATTGTCAAATTTATAAATACTTTTCATTGTAAAAACATATTGTTAGAAACACAAATTGTAATACAAACTGTATAATATCTTGTGTTTTCCTGCGGCGCCTTTCACGTACATTGTACGGTCAAAAGATAGTTCCCAAAAGAGTAATTTGTTACTACGCCAGTTTCCGGGGTTTAGAGATGAAGTATACAACAAACGTTTCCATTTATTATTCAAATAGTTAAAGTTTTCAACCAGTGCAAATTTATTTTAAAACTAGCTTCGCCCGCGTACATTTTGTTCCCGGTCCCGCTTCCCATAGGAACTTTTTTCCGAGATAAAAAGTAGCCTATATGTTATTCCAGACTATAATGTCTCCCTGTACCAAATTTCAGCCAAATCCGTTCAGCTGTTCGAGCGTGAAAGAGTAACAAACATCCACACTCACATACTTTCGCTTATAGTAAGATTCTTACAATTTTGTGACCGATTTCAGTGCGGTTGTCTATGATGCATTGAAAGGTTCCCTCAAACTAACATATTGTTCCACAGGTAATACCAGTTAAAGATGAAGTCGTTTTGATGACAACTTCTTTCCAACCAAGCTACAGGTTATATAGCATCATTTATAGAGATGTAAAAAAAATTAAAAGTCACTAATAAAATAAGAAAAGATGCATTCAAAGAAACAAATTTATACGAGGTGGGTAGCTGTTAGTCGATTTATATTATGAATAGAACTGTTAGTTGTAGATTTATTGTACAAGTGGGTCAAAATTATAATTTTAAGTTAGGTACTTCTAAACATTACACTGTACTTTATGCTCAGGTAAAACTATATTTTTACAGCGAAATCTTTTTTCATATTCCCCGTTTAAAGGTTTTCTATCTTATGGGTAAAAACTGTTCTGAGAATATCACTGTTCGTCTGTCTGTCGGTCTTAAGGCTGTATCTCATGAACGGTGATAGCTAGAGAGCTGAAGTTTTCATAGATTAATATGTACCTATTTCTGTTACCGTTACAGCCACAAATACTAAAAACAAAAAAATAAGGGGGCTCTCAATATGTACAAACAACAATTTATTAGCCGGTTTCCATTTAAATCTGTCCAGCCGTTTAGGAGGAGTTGAGTGGCATACACACGTACAGTAGAATCATCTAATATATAAAATTCTCGTGTCACAGTTTTCGTTGCCATACTCCTCCGAAACGGCTTGACCGATTCTCATGAAATTTTGTGAGCATAATGAGTAGGTCTGAGAATCGGCCAACATCTATTTTTCGTACCCCTGTGACCGGGAATAACATTCCACAGTGCATTCAAAGAAACAAAGTTACACGAGGTGGGAAGCTGTTAGTCGATTTATATAATGAATAGAACTGTTAGTTGTAGATTTATTGTACAAGTGGGTAATATTATAATTTTAAGTTAGGTACTTCTAAACATTACACTGTAATTTATGCTCAGGTAAAATTTTATATTTACAGCGAAATTTTTTTCATATTCCCCGTTTAAAGGTTTTCTATCTTATGGGTAAAAACTGTTCTGAGAACATCACTGTTCGTCTGTCTGTCGGTCACAAGGCTGTATCCCATGAACCGTCATAGCTAGAGAGCTGGGAATAACATGCATGGTACAGGGAGACATTATAGTCTGGAATAACAAACAGGCTACTTTTTATCTCGGAAATAAGTTCCGATGGGAAGCGGGAACGGGAATAAAATTTACTCGGGCGAAGCTGCTGGCATCAGCTAGTTTTAAAATAAATATGCACTGCTTGAAAACTTCAACTATTTGAATAATAAATGGAAACGTTTGTTGTACAGTTCATCTCTAAACCCCGGAAACTGGCCGAGTACCAAATTTCTCTTTTGGGAACTATCTGTCGACCGTACAATGTACGTGAAAGGCGCCGCAGGAAAACACAAGCTTTTATTCAGTTTGTATTACAATTTGTGTTTCTAACAAAATGTTTTTACAATGAAAAGTATTTATAAATTTGACAATTCCTGGAGTACAGATCCTTATTTGGCAAACGTATGTTAGGAAACACCCCGACAATAGGAATGTACGGCCTATAGAAGCGACTGGATACAGAAAAGGCAGAACCGTGTGTCTTATTGAAAAATGTACCTATCTAGTGCCTGCTTTTTAAATAATATATGTAGGATTGAGTGGTGTCAGGTTGCACGTTGCTACATTCCGATGTAACCATCACTTTGTAGGTAGTTCGGCGAGGAAACCAGGAACCGTGGTATAAAGAAATAATGCGTGGTTTAGTTAACACTCATTTAGTCAATCGTATAACTAACACTAAACACAAAGAACCTCCGAGGTCTAACTAAATCTACACTGTTATAACATTCCACCAGAGCACGTGGGCGCGTGCGCACCGGTCGATCGTTGCACCAATAATGACCGAGACTCGACTGACGACGACGTCCTGATATGTCGTGCGTGGCCGCCCCTCCAGCGCTCGGTGTTATGTCACCTGTCAATGTCACTTGTCATTAGGATCACATTTGAAGTGTGCCGTCACGGCCAACCCTGACTATCGCACGTCCTCGGGCGAAACACCTGTAGAAATTTAAGAATGCGTTAATGATCGCTCGTCCATTCCTGACAGAAATTGTGAACTTAACTTCCTTTCCCAATAAGCCGGGCGTACTAAGCCCTTTAAACCAAATAGTACTTGAAACGGGTTGAGGCATCCGAGGCCTCTTAAACTAGCTAGCGCAACACACAGACATGGCTCAGGCATACGAGGCCTTCCCAACCAGTCCAAACTTCAACAAAGACATGGCCCAGGCGTACGTACCTCTTTTAACCAGTATAAGTAGACGTGGCCTGGGTATACGCAGCCTCTTCAACCAGCCCTACCAACATAGACGTGGCTCGGGCGCACGTACACATTTCAAGCGTACGCGGCCTCTTTAACCAGTCCGACCAACACAGACGTGGCCCGGGCGCACGTACACATTACAAGCGTACGCGGCCCCTTCAACCAGTCCGACCAACACAGACGTGGCCCGGGCGCACGTACACATTTCAAGCGTACGTGGCCCCTTCAACCAGTCCGACCAACACAGACGTGGCCCGGGCGCACGTACACATTACAAGCGTACGCGGCCCCTTCAACCAGTCCGACCAACACAGACGTGGCCCGGGCGCACGTACACATTTCAAGCGTACGTGGCCCCTTCAACCAGTCCGACCAACACAGACGTGGCCCGGGCGCACGTACACATTTCAAGCGTACGCGGCCCCTTCAACCAGTCCGACCAACACAGACGTGGCCCGGGCGCACGTACACATTTCAAGCGTACGTGGCCCCTTCAACCAGTCCGACCAACACAGACGTGGCCCGGGCGCACGTACACATAACAAGCGTACGCGGCCCCTTCAACCAGTCCGACCAACACAGACGTGGCCCGGGCGCACGTACACATTTCAAGCGTACGTGGCCCCTTCAACCAGTCCGACCAACACAGACGTGGCCCGGGCGCACGTACACATTTCAAGCATACGTGGCCCCTTCAACCAGTCCAACCAACACAGACGTGGCCCAGGCGCACGTAACCTTTTCAACCAGTCCAACCAGACGTGGTCTAGGCTTACGCGGCCTCTCCAACCAGTCTGACCAACAAAGACGTGGCCCAGGCGCACGTATCCTTTTGAACCAGCCTAAACAGACGTGGCTCAGGCATACGTGACCTCTTCAACCAGTCTTCCCCATAACAAAAGCGTGACTTTGTATAGCGGCAGAGGTTCATACATAAATCGACTCACGAATCTGTAGAACGTGAAAGAGGCACACAAAGGTCGCAAATCCTGGCGATTCGCTTCAGAAAGAAAAGGAACAGTCTCACCGGATGACGTCAGCAGTGCACCTCCAGCTGTGATGTTAGTTCTGCGACACGGCCATCACGACGACTCACACGTCCTCGTGTGAAGCATCGCAAACATTTACAGCATCTGAAACAACAGTTTATCCAAAGTACAGAATCTTTTGCTCGACCTTCCTGACCGAAGAGTCGGGCATCAGCTAAATAAACTCGACATATTAAGTCTGCATTATTTTATTCTAAGCAGTTCGCAACGCTTATTAAATCTGATCACAATACATACATACAAACACATACACACAGTCACGCTCCCATAGGCAGAGGCACAGTATACGCCCACATTTCACCTTATGGTTTTATGTCCCACGCAATAGGTGGTGAGCCTATTGCTGTGTTTCTGCTATTTTTTTTACTCTTGATTATTTTGATCTCTTGAGTATTGCTGATCACAATAGGTACTCAATTAAATCGAAATCGGCGAGTTAAGTATGCAATACTCTTAACTCAACCTAAAGCCTCCATCCGGCCAGGTAGTGGGACTTCCATCCTGTACCCACTTCAGATAATGGTATGAATTGAACCAGAAAATGCCTACCTTCGGCACTTTTTTTTTATACCACTAAGATGGCAGACAAGGACTGGTGGTCACCGTAGCATATGAACGCTTGCAACACCAGAGGCGCCACCACTCCCGTGCTGCCGACCCTGTAAAAAAACCTTCAAAGACCCCTTTCAAAGAACCCTATGCTGTAAGCTTTTCCTTACGGCTTGACGACGTAGGTCACTATAAAGACCCATGGCTAGCATGAATCTGCGCGCGGCCAGAGTAATTCGCATACTACACTCACTCACTCACGTGAAGGTCTTACTCCTTCATCATCATTTGTCAGGTAAGTCTTTAAAGAATCTACTCACATGAAGGTCTAACCCCTTCGTCATCTCAACGACCTACTTAATGGAAAAAGAAAAGGACTACGTGACCTGTAATTTGCAAGGTCCATCCTCGTAGCACGTCGATCTTCATAACTACCCAGCAGCTCGATGAGGATACGCCTCCCGTAGCTCCGGCACAACATAATCTGCTAGTGACCGCGCCGCCCGTGCCGCACGCTGTTAGTTTTCACACCAGTGCTCGCGCAAGCCGCTGTCGACCCGCGCTCTGCTTCTCCGCTGCGCTGGCGATGGAGCACCCACACCGGCCACAGCGCAACCGTTCACGAAGAAGTTACATGAAAATTAACAAAATTTAGAGTTAAAGTACACCGGTAACAAGTTACTGTACATGTCTTCCGCCAAAACGTTATGAGGGATGACATAATATTGGTTCCATTCCCTGAATAGATTTTTTTTTTTTTGCCCATTATATAAGCGGCGGTTGCTCATACCTACATTTCATTATTTATAACCAATATTTTGAGGAAAGATTATGTCACATTGGAATAATCAAACCATTCGAACTTGTATCACTCCTGGTCAACAAAACACTCATTGGGCAACCATTAAACCATCTTGTAGCCGGTACCGTCAGTTACAACTAAAATCACTGGTCTGATAATTACACTAAGAAATTACGATCAGATAACACAGGAGTCATAACTTGTAAGCGAATTTTATTCACAGCTTGTAATCTATCAAAAATTTAAACCTTACAATCTTACCTATTAAAAGTTCTAAGGGACTAGCCTGCGTGACCTAATTCATGGTGCAATTGAGAGAGAGCTGTACGTTTGAACAGAGCATCCCGTCACGAGCGACTACTTAGTTCCATATATGTTCATACATGGAGTTCATCTTCAGTATCTCGGATTCTCTCTTCCTGGTTGTACTTTCGAATTACATGTTGCTATTAAATAAAGCTTGATAATAACGGACTCACAAAATTCCTTGAAGCCTCTGCTGGCGGAGTACCGTCCTTGATCGCCAATCATGTAGATAAGTATGCCGAATAACGCACACTATAATTCAGTGTCTTATACTGCTGCTTATATCGATGCTAAGTGTAGGATGAAATGATGCGTACTTAGTACCTGGTATAATGACAGCCATTTCATCGACAACCGGGACCTTACTGCTAACCTCCGAAGCCCGAAAGTGCTTGTACATGAAAGAGTCACAAAGTGGTTACCCATCCAAGGACTGCCACAGTAGAAGCTCTGCCGTCATAAGGATAAACAACGCACTTGCTTGGAATTCGAGTAAATCGCGTTTAAAGTTTTTTAGTTTTTTTTATTGTCTCTCGGAAACTAACAGGAATATTCTAAGTTTTATTGTTTTGTTCGATTCCTTGAAATGTGAACTTTGCATGTGCGATACTATATTTATACAACTAGTTTATTTCATTATTTAAAATAAAGAAAAAATGTTTAAGGCTAGTAAATATTCCCTGCAATAATACTAAATCACTAAGCATTATCAACGCATGTGCTGCAGATGCGTCATTTATCTCTAGTAAATGCATTTTGTGATGTTTATGTCTAGTAAAGATATGGGATTACTTCGACGTATGTTCCAATTTTATAACTTATACGTAGCAAATGTGTTCATTATGACTAGTAAATTCTTTTAGAGAAGCTCGCATGCGTTTAATTTTACGTACTTAATTAAACAAATATCAAATATTATCCTATGAAATCTTTATTAGCTTTGACTGCATTCTACGAAATCTATTAAGACGAGTGTTTTAAAGAACTCCTTAACTTATTCCTTCTGTTTCCTTTACGACCCAGAAAAACGCATGTCGGACGGAGGTGCTACTATCATTATATTAAAGAAATCCAGCCAGAACTAAGCGACTAGTAATATCTACTGCTCGTTCGCTCTAACTTTGCCGCTCGGCTCGGTACTAAAATCGAATTTTTAATTAGACGAAGTAAATTGACAGCAACTAATATCACTTCTTCATACAAAGTTGCTTATTTTCTATGACGAAGTAACATTAGCTACTGTCAATTTACTTCGTCTAATTAACAATTCGGGTATACGCCTCTACGCCAGCGGCAAAGTTAGAGCGAACGGGTAGTATAGTCAATTTTTGCTGTCTTATATCATAAAGGATTTCAATTCGCGTTACGTCTGTGGTTATCCTTTACTACTGTGAATTAAAATCTACAAAGTGAGACTATATACCTAATGATAATCTATAATAAATTGTTTAATGACACAAACTATTAGGTACATTGAACCCTGCCTTCGAACTAGTGTCAACTGTGGTATACCGTCACAATACCAGAAATCATAATGCCTTTACTTAAAATGCCCGAGCCCAAAATACCCGAAATCAAAATATCAATATTCAAAAGGCTAATATTTATAATATAAATAATTTAAAATGCCTTACGGTCGAATAACCGAAACCCAAAAAATAAATTTATCAAATACCTTATCCTAAAATGTTCAAACACAAAATACCTTTTTTTAACATGATTTAAATCCTACATGGATGCTATATATCTGTGAATGGTTAACACCCCGACTCAGAGTATCCCGACTCGGATAGGTTAGGTTAGAAGACTAAGGCGGGAGCGAAGCGAAGCGGAGCTCCCGCCTTAGCCTTCGTGGTTATTTTTTTTTTATTTTTCGTTAGCCCATTGTAGTACTTTTGTAACTCTGAATCAAAGTGTTTTAAAATGAGGTAAATCCTACATGGATACTATGCCGGACTCCTACCGACTAAAAACCACACGTATCCTACATAACAGCCTACAGTTGGGAGCCCCGGGTAAGCCGTCAGAAGGATACCCAAGGACCAACAGACCTACGGCTACAACTGCGGCTTCACTTAGGTGGGAGGGGGGGGTGGAAATAAGTTAAAGCCAAATAACAAAACGTGTGAGTGGCAATAAATCTTTATTTCTTTAATCATTCATTTATTAACTATGCGCTATATAATGAACTGGTATAGCATAATATATACCTAATAATACCCAGTAGGTTATAGCGATATATAAATATGTGTTACATTCCACGCAGTTATGACAGTGACACATTGTATTCTATTTTCGGTATTTTAAATTAAGGATATTTGAAAATTTGTATTTTGAATTCTGATATAATAATGATTTGTATTTTGAATTTAGACATTTTACGGTAAGGTGTACTGAAATAAGGTATTTTGAATGTTAAGGTATTTCGAATTCGGGTATTTTGGTCTAATGCATTTTAAGTAAAGGCATTTTGATTTCTGGTATTTTAATATATAACCGTCAACTGTATCTTCCAGGCCGTATGGTACGTTTCTCTCCCTCCTTTCTGCTATTATAGAACTAAGCTATTCAAAATATAGTTTTTCTGTCGTAGTACAACATTAGGAGCTCAGTGTATTCGTCTCTTTTTAACCCCGGGAGCTTTGAATAGCAGCACCAAAGAGGCTCATTACCGAGTCGCCTACGTAAGGGCACCTGTCAGTATTATTATATTAAAAATATATTATAATTTTAATTAAAATACTATGTAACATTACCAAATTTATAATTATTTATTGATTTATAATTCACTAGCTGACCCTCGCAACTTCGTTTACGTCACACATGGTGTATGAAAGGAGGTGTATTTCTTACTCAGACTCATCAAGCAGCGTATGAAACTGCCCTGTTTGCTTAATCATAAAAAAGCTTAACGATTACGTGGATCACTACATATTACGTGGCACATAAAACTATAAGTTGCAATGTGAAATTGTTTTATTATTAGGCATTAATGTAGAATAAAAACTTGTTCTTTCTTTCTTTCATTATCATTTCATAAAATATTAATATACATCATTAAATTAATCAAATGTCCGAAGTAGTTTGCTACAATTCAATACTTTGTTAACGATCACTGTGATAATTACTTTTTTCTATGACCTCTTGCTAAAATTTCCAGTTACAAGTCAAATTTTAACCAAAATATTTTTATTTTTTAGTTGTTGAGCAACAATCTTTGAAATAGACCTTCTTTGCCTTTACTTTTGTAGTCATAATAATCGTAAATACACACTTGCGTTACTCCGCTTAAGACGGGCTAATTAAAATTCATATTAAATACGAGTCATAAACAACGCATGTTTGCTTACGATGCTTATGATTAGTAAAAAGTTGGAAATGCATTAATTGCGCTGTTTATGCTTAACAATAAAATGAAAACTAATCAAGATATCAAAAAATGAGTAATTGATTCTTGTAGATCTCGTTTCGGTGATTCCGAATATACTAATAACTCAATTTCGTCAAAAATGTCGATTGCGTTGTTTATCCTAAGGACGGCAGAGCTGCTTACGACAAAATGAATTTACAGAACACCAATTTCATCGACAACCGGGACCTTACCGCTAACCTCCGAAGCCCGAAAGTGCTTGTACATGAAAGAGTCACAAAGTGGTTACCCATCCAAGGACTGCCACAGTAAAAGTTGCTTACGACAAAATGAATTTACAGAACACCAAGACCGCAGGACTACAAGCGCTTCTATTGAACTGATAACTTCCTTTTGGTTGTTCATACACTAAGTTTTCTGGTCGCATCAATGTGTGTGGTGTGTCAGGGTAGTGCCACCCTGGTATTGGTGTTCGTTTTAACCTGTACTTTACCTGATAAATGATATCGCGCGGCTGTCTGTAAATTTATTTAAATTTTCATATAACCCTCGGCATGTTCTTGAAGCAATAAAGTTCATAAGCGTGAACGCAGTAACCTGTCGTGGACATCGTTGATGACAGAACATCAGAACGATCTAAGGACCATTTGCAAACAAAGAGTTTTACCAAATCGCTAGATTTCCGGTGTAGCACATCTGATCCTGGCCGTTTGGGTCCTGAGTGGTCCCCGAGGAAGCTTTCCATTATTCAGGTAGGATACGAGTTTTAAGAGCTCTCCATCCTTCTGCTGTTCCGCAATCAGCTATTGGTCAGCAAATTCCGCTGATTGATCAATACACTCTCTTTGCAGTACTGTAGGGGATTATTTTCTGAAAAGAAGTGTGCATGTAATATTTCCTAGCCAATGCCTTCCTAACCAATTCGACATCACCATATGAAATTCAAATGAGACAAGCGGCACTATGTCCGCTTTCGCCCATGTGGACTGCATGAATGTAGTCTTTGACCACACCAAACTTGCTGTTATGCAAATGATGATAACATAATTTCCAACTGCATGAGTGAGAGCTTCGAACCTTTTCTGACGCTAAATCTAAGATCGTAGAGAGATCGACCTCCATGTAACCTTACTAATTGTTCCGAGAAGCAACAAAAAAAATATAACGGTTTAGGACTGTGTGTCCTCAATCGCAGTAGTCTACCCACATCCTGTCCGTACAGTCTTGTTTCATTTTAAACTACAGAATGGAACTTGCAAATAATGATCAACTACAGAGAATTATATTGGCTCTTAAGTATGTACGAGAACCGACTGGTGTGCTCCTCCAGGGTCAAACTGCAAGGGTATCACCGATAATAAACGTGTGATTGAAGAATTCAAGTTTCTGATTTCAGTTTCCTTATAGGAGGGATGTTATTGTCTCACGTACTGGTCAATCTAATTTCTTTTTTTTTTAATGAAGGGCGCCATGTGATACGGTTGGACGTAAAATTACGTCAAATCATGATCGTTTCTAGCCAGCCTAGTGGCCTAGTAAAACAAAAAAAAAGGGATTTCAAAAGTTACGCCATCAGTATCAGTGGTCAGAATTTCTACAGGCGATCTCACTAAAGTTAATCCAGTATCTGTTGCAGTCACACTATAACAAAGTCTTTAATTCTTAAATTTACAGAAGATAGATTCTTCCACTGCCGAATATTCGGTATCAGAATAGAAATAAACATGAAACTGCTCACCAAAGTAATCCTGAAGGTGCGTGCGTACTTTCTGTGACAGAAATTACCGCGTTACTGCTGCTTCAACAGAAAATGCCATATTTCCGTTTCTGTATCGACAAAAAATGCATACTCTATCGCCACGTGGGCGACTGAGTTTCATCCCACTTCTGATGTAGGATTGAGTGGTGTCAGGTGGCACGTTGCTACATTCCGATGTAACCATCACTTTGTAGGTAGTTCGGCGAGGAAACCAGGAACCGTGGTATAAAGAAATAATGCGTGGTTTAGTTAACACTCATTTAGTCAATCGTATAACTAACACTAAACACAAAGAACCTCCGAGGTCTAACTAAATCTACACTGTTATAACATTCCACCAGAGCACGTGGGCGCGTGCGCACCGGTCGATCGTTGCACCAATAATGACCGAGACTCGACTGACGACGTCCTGATATGTCGTGCGTGGCCGCCCCTCCAGCGCTCGGTGTTATGTCACCTGTCAATGTCACTTGTCATTAGGATCACATTTGAAGTGTGCCGTCATATAATATATGTCTTGTTCGTCAACAGACAATAACTGTAAAACAGATGGTACTCTTTTAGTACATAGTAGATTTTGGATGTGTGCCTTCACATTCAAAATCTATTATGTGTACCTACTCATTACTTTTTTTTAAATGTGCACCAAATAAAACAATATTCGAAGAGGTAGGATTCAGTCGTCTTAAGAGGTTACAGAACCTACTCTAATAAACCGGCCAAGTGCGAGTTGGACTCGCCCATGAAGGGTTTCGTAGCAGCAAGTAACATTAGGTATATAAAAGTTCTTATACTTTGTTGTAACTTTGATTGATGTTTTAACACGTTCGCAGTGGTAGTGATTTTTCTAACCAAAATTGCGGTTTATGACGTATTAAAAAAAAAACTACAAGCTCTATCTCGTTCGAACCAATTTTCGTTGGTAGTTTATATAGCATTTTTGAAGACCTATCTATAGATAACCCACACGTATGGGTTTGATGAAAAATCAAATTTTGAGTTTCAGGTCTGAGTATGGTGACCCCCAAAATTTACTACTTTTTTTCTAGTTTTATATAAGAATCTTAATGCGGTTCACAGAATACATCTAGTTACCAAGTTTCAATAGCATAGGCCTTATAGTTTCGGAGAAAAATGGCTGTGACACACGGACGGACAGACAGACAGACAGACATGACGAATCTATAAGGGTTCCGTTTTTGCCATTTGGCTACGAAACCCTAAAAATGACTGTGTACTCCTACAAAAATAAAAAAGTGTGTATAAATTCACCTGGATAGGAAATAAAACGTAAGGACGGAAGGAAAATCCGATAAATGTCCATCATGTGTAACGTACATTTTATCCGGACAGGTTCAGTTATGTCATCTCAATTCTACGAGACCAAGCCTCGCTTTGGTTAGTGTATTTCGGCGTTACAAAATATTGGCATTTCTGTTTTAGATAAGAGTGCTCGTAGTGACATGTCACTCATAAATTGGAACAGGAAAAGCAATAGAGGTACCTACATTAATATTGCCGGTCTCATCTCATAATGTCCGTTTCTCGAAATGTCCTTTCTCATAATTTCCTTTTCTCGAAATGTCCATTCTCATAATGTCCTTTCGCAGATTGTCCTTTTCTCGAAATGTCCTTTTCTCGAAATGTTCTTTTCTCAAAATGTCCTTTTGCTCGAAATGTTCTTTTCTCAAAATGTCCTCTTCTCGAAATGTTCTTTTCTCAAAATGTCCTTTTCTGGAAATGTCCTTTTCTCAAAATGTCCCTTTCTCAAAATATGTACACTACAGGATTAACCCGGCTCAATCCGACTTGGATAGGTTAGGTTAGAAGGCTAAGGCGGGAGCGGAGCGTAGCGGAGCTTCCGCATTAGCCTTCGTGGTTATTTTTTTTTATGACCACCAAGTTACTTGGTAAATTTGATGTTATTTTTTATAACAACCTAACTTAGGTGGTTATAAAAAAAATAACCACGAAGGCTAATGCGGAAGCTCCGCTGCGCTCCGCTGCGCTCCGCTCCCGCCTTTGCCTTCTAACCTAACCTATCCAAGTCGGATTGAGCCGGGTTAATCCTGTAGTGTACATATTTTGAGAAAGGGACATTTTGAGAAAAGGACATTTCGAGAAAAGGACATTTTGAGAAAAGAACATTTCGAGAAAAGGACATTTTGAGAAAAGAACATTTCGAGAAAAGAACATTTTGAGAAAAGAACATTTTGAGAAAAGGACATTTCGAGAAAAGGACAATCTGCAAAAGGACATTATGAGAATGGACATTTCGAGAAAACGACATTATGAGAAAGGACATTTCGAGAAAAGGACATTATGAGATGAGACGATATTGCCTTTGATTAGTGACAGGAGATGTCTAATGCTTAGAATAAGATGTGGAAGGATTTTTCTATTAATTAGTTAAGAAATTCTATTCAACATTTTTAAATTGATAAGAATCTTAAATTATCAAATAGTAGACATAATTCTATTCACAACTTGCCATGCCATACTTGCTTCGAATAGGTGTTTGCCCTCCATTTTAAACCCTTAGGAATGGAATTTTGAAAACAATATCAAAATTTGTGCGTACATCATAATATTATGGCTTAGTTTATGTTAGCCCTGGCTATTTTTACAATTTGTAAATATATAATGATTTTTTTTTATTTGTTTATATGAGTAAATAGATATCTAGTACGCAAAAAGAAATAGATACGAGTATATAGTACGCTTTGGAAGTGATATGATTTTCCGGTCTAGGTTTCCTCAAACGTCTACACTATGACTTCTTCAAAAGCAGTCTCGGAAGACTTAATAAAAGCTCGTCAGCGCGACTGTAATACTGATAATGTAATCAGTACCTAAAGCATGGGTTGATCGTTGATTTTAATCGGTGAAAATCAAGTTCAAGTAAAAAATATACCTATTCAAAATCAACTAAGTAACATTTTTAGAACTTTTCTATGTGAAAATTACATGTTCGACATTCTCTGACGACATTTACAAAATTATGCGAGTACCTGTACTTTAAAAGACATTGAAGCTTTCAAGATTGTTCTTTTTCGATTATCACAACTTGAGAACACAGGTGTTCTTAAGTAGCCATAATGTTCTAACCCCTATTAAATCAATTTGCTGGCCTATTAACCCTACATTCGTGAAAAATATATAAAGCTCTTTTCAAGTCTCGCTACGTATAAGCGTCTTTAATGTTAGCTTACAAAAAATTCTAAGTATCCTAAAGTTATTCGTTTATAAGATTTACTTTGAGATTTTTGAGTCTGACATTTAAAGTACCTACCTTTATAGGTAACTTTACTTTTGAATGTTGTTATAACTTTTGAAATCCCATAAAGTAGTAAATCAAGTCAAGATTGACTCTCTATGTCAATCTTTCGGAGATCCAATCGATGCATAGTTTCAATACGAATTTCAATCGGATACAAATGAAGAGACTATTACTCACAGACTTGTAAAGTTTACTGCGGCGAACCGCTGTTAAAAATTATCAAACCACCTTCGACCTTTAATATCTGCCATGTTATTGACAACCAGGACCAAAGGCATAACGTGCTTTCTAAAGCACAAAATTGCTGGTAAATGGAAATGTCGCAAAATGGTCACCCAACCGAGGACCAGCCGGAAGAACAGTTCGCGGGGTCACGAGCGCTTCATCTGTGAAAGGTGTCCATTGATTTCAGTTATTTATTTATACCAATTTTCTTTCATAAAATTTTCATAAATAACCGTTTGGTAGGTAAATTAATGGACCATACCCCTTCTTCTAATATAAATAAGCGATACGATTGTAAATTTTATTCTAAGAATAGGTACAGCAGAATAGAATAAATCAAATTGAAAACTCAAATATAGAAGATATATCTCCCAGTTCACTTAAAGAGCCCAGACTGAAATTTACATCAATTATTTATCTAGGCTTGTTCAATTAGATATCTTGCAAACAGTAGGTACCCTTAAAATAAAGCCTTATTCAATGTTTTCTTTGTTTTAATAAAGATAAAATAAGGAAAACTCCAGTTAAAAGCTTTCTTTCCCAGATTAATGTATTTAGTGAGCATTAGCCTACCTTTGCATTTTTTATTAACAACTAATGCATTATTCTTATAGAGACTTAAGGCTTTCCATATTGCTAAACACCTTGACTATACGGGACATGGGTCCCTCAGGCAAAGAAATACAGTCTTTTATAACTAAATTTAGTAGAAACTCGTACTAATTCAAAATCGAAGAAATCCAAACCAAAAGATGTACTAATAATATAATGTATGTTTTCCTCAGAGATTGATATAAGTACGTATTATATTTACATTCGATAAAAAATTGTCATAAAATACATTCATCTTAACAATTTGATCAATAAGTAATTATGAATTAAAAAATATTTTTGGCTTTCATTTTTGTCCACTTATGCCAATAATAAATGATTTCATTTGTACCTCCTTTTTAGGGTTTCGTAGCCAAATGGCAAAAACGGAACCCTTATAGATTCGTCATGTCTGTCTGTCTGTCTGTCCGTCCGTGTGTCACAGCCACTTTTCTCCGAAACTATAAGGTCTATGCTATTGAAACTTGGTAGCTAGATGTATTCTGTGAACCGCATTAAGATTCTTATATAAAACTAGAAAAAAAGCAGTAAATTTTGGGGGTCCCCATACTCAGAGCTGAAACTCAATTTTTTTTTTCATTAAACCTATACGTGTGGGGTATCTATAGATAGGTCTTCAAAAATGCTATGGAGGTTTCTAACATCATTATTTTCTAAAGTGAATAGTTTGCGCAAGAGACACTTCCAAAGTGGAAAAATGTGTGTCTCCCCCCCCCCCCCCCTCTAACTTCTAAACTAAGAGAATGATAATCTAAAAAAAATATATGATGTACATTGCCATAAAAACTACCAGCGAAAATTAGTTTGAACGAGATAGAGCTGGTAGTTTTTTTTTAATACGTCATAAACCGCAATTTCCGGTTAGTGAAATCACTACCACTGCGAACGTGTTAAAACATCAGTCAAAGTTACAACGAACTATAAGAACTTTTATATGATGTTACTTGCTGCTACGAAACCCTTCATGGGCGAGTCCAACTCGCACTTGGCCGGTTTATTGTCGTTTTTTGAGACGGGGGCCTTAAACATTCTATTGAAGGCCTAATTACTAATAGGACCTGAAATTCTTACAGCTTCTATAAACTTAGCTCCATAAAATAATAAAATTCCTTTGTCAGGGGCTGTTTATATTGAAAGGGTATGTTACTCAAAGATTTAATGTTTCTAGTTGTGTGAATAACTTGATAATTTTATTGAAATAGGTTTGTAAAAATATGAAGTTTAAGTCATCTAGAATTATAAGATCATCAATACATATAATAAAATCGTAACAGGTCGCTGTCTGTACATGGAAGATAAATAAGAAAAAATATTATAGGGGGGCTTTATGAACGCAATAGAACCCAAAACAATGATTTTTAGAATTTTTGTCTGTTTGTCTGTATGTCTGTATGTCTGTATGTCTGTATATCTGTTTGTCTGTACGGTTGTGCACGCTAATCTCAGTAACCGCTCAACCGATTGCAATGCGGTTTTTTTTATTGTGTTGAGGTTTGCTCCAGTTAACATTTAGCGTTTGTTTTATGTAAATCGGTTTAGAAATAAAAGAGTTATAACACTTTTAAGAATCAGATTTTTTGAAAATTTTAATTGTAGGGGTTTCTTTGAATGTGAGTGAACCTAAACTGGCGTGTTGGCTTAATCATCTCGCGCCACCAGCTCTATCTCAACAATCTCGCGCCGAAGGCGTGGACTGAATTGTTTTAAAATAGACTTAATCATTAAGCTCTTTTATGATTAAGCAAACAGGGCAGTTTCAGATGCTGCTTGATGACTCTGATGAAGAAATACCTTTCCTTTCATACACCTTATGTGACGTAAACGAAGTTGCGGGCTCAGCTAGTATAATAATATGTCTCTAAGATTTTTATTCAAGCATGTCATTAAAATTATTTGATGACAACTTATTGCTGTAAGTATAGTACTTTATACCTTATTCATAGAATAAATTCTCGTTCCTGCTTCTCATCGGAACTTATTCCCGGGATAAAAAGTAGCCTATGCGTATCTATCCGTGTACCCAATTTCAGTCAGATCCGTTTCACCGTTATAGAGTGAAAGAGTAACAAACAAGTCTACACCCTAAGCCACCTAGTCAAAACTCGTTTACCTTACAATGCCATTGTTATTTTTCGTATTTCTATACAGAACGTTTATTACAATTGTATGAACCAACCTCTTCATGACACACAACTACTTAATATACTTAACAAGAGTTCCCCTTTCATGTACTAGACATGAAGAACTCACCAGATGCAAGAATTCTCTCTAACAGAAGTAACTTTACTAAAAGCCAACGATTACTTTATCTCGTTTATTGTCTAATTCTAGGCTACTTGCCAAAAACTACGAAATACGTCGGATGGTGTACACCCTATAATATATTTTCTTTCCTTTTTGGTTGCAGCGGAGAGATCTTTATAACGATTTTAATACAGAGTACTTTTTCTGCGTGTTATATTTTTTCTGTTCCAAATACCAATGAGGTCAACAAGAGTTCATCGACAGCAATCTCTCACATGCCAATCGTATCATCATATAGGGTCCACATGATAGAAACTGGTCATCGTAACGCAACAAAGTTTGCATCCATCAGAGATGCTACACCCGAGTGTAGTATCACTGACTTAATTATTATAAACTCTGATGCCCGCAGCTTCGCCCGCGTACAAACATTTCCCGTTTCCGCTTTCCGTGGGAGCTTATTCCCGGGATAAAAAGTAGCCTATGTGTTATTCCAGACCATAATTTATCCTTGTACCAAATTTCAGCCAGATCTTTTGAGCCGTTAGAGCGTGAAAAAGTAACAAACATCCACACTCACAAACTTTCGCCTTTATAATATTAGTAAGATAAACGACACTTACTAATTGTATTAATTACAACTTTATTATAAACTTTTGTTACTACGACGACAAAATTAGAGTTGATTTTAAAAGTCTAGTCTTATCATATTTTGTCAATATATAGAGAGGAGCTATAATTTCTTATACCAAAAAAATAGCCTCTAATAGCTCGATGTCGTTGTCAGCAATAATTTCCACTCCACGGGTAGAAATATCCCCAGAGCGCCTCACGTCAAGTAAGTTTACGGTAGGGTAAAGAAACTAAAGAGACTAGGGTTAAAATAAATTTTCGCCAAGATCTTAGTGAACATTTAACAGCAGTGGTTTGCCAAGATCTTAGTGAACATTCAACAACTGAGGTTCAGTTGGCAAATTGAGTTACATGGACATTGACATGTATAATATTATCACACAACCATATGTTTGGTGCCATATATCTGGCTATCCTGCCTCGTGAATACTAGTAGAATGGGCGTTATCCTATGCAAATAATTATAGTCTTACGAAATTGGGTGACCTTTACGACTTACACAAAAGAAATAGCAGTCTTTCTGAAGCACTGAAATAATCTCAATAGTTAATTATGCTGACCTTAAAATAAACCTTATTTCAATTGAATTTAATGAATATTTTCCAAAGATAGAACTTAGGTTTTAGTATTCTTATTGACGAATTTATTTGTGCAAAGTATTGTCGGGTTAGCACTGAATAATTAGTCAACATCTACAAAATGAACGCTCTAGGTTTGCATTAACTGGGTACATCTGCATTTATAGTATTCTGTAGATAACAAAACTTTGTTCAATATACGGGGTGTTTTCATCAATTATACAAATTCACGCCGTTATTATATTATATCAAAGGAGAACAGGTGACATATAATAATATAGTCCATATGTCACCTGTTCTCCTTTGAGAATAATAGAAAAAAGAATAGTAGAAAGGAGAATAATAGAAAGGTTTAAAAAAGTAGAATTCTATCCTTTTAAAAAAGTAGAATTCTCTCCATCGTTATGCTTATTATTCTTGGTAGCTCTTCCAGCTAGACTAAATTGCTTGTGTTAGCAGTAGATTCACGTACCAACATGAACTAAACTATCCAGTGTAATGATCTGGAATCAAACTGAGGCAGCTTGAATGCAAGCTCTCGCCGAAATCACTAAGCTACCTCTCCTTATGTGTGTCTTAAATTTTATGGTTCAAAAATAAATAGGAAGAAAAGAGCTGCTTTTTAGGGTTCCGAAACCAAAGAATGAAAATGGGACCCTATTCGTAGGACTTCGCCGTCCGTCTGTCTGTATGTCCGTCACGAAGCTGTATCTCAGGAACCGTAATAGGTAGAGAACTGAAATTTTTACAGGTGATGTATTTCTCTTGCCTCTATAAAATCCATCTCTCATATAACTGACATCCTTATTTGCGATTTTCTGGCACGGAATGGCAGTTTAATATACTAGCTTGTATAGTGACGGAATACAGTGCAAATGCCACTTTACCAATTCAAATGATGCGTGTTTAGGTTACGAAAGAACATTTGCACAAAATAACCATTGCTCAGAGCAGGAAATCTCGAAATAAAATCTTATACCACACTCTCCGGACAGCGTAAGTTTAAAATCAAAAATACTGCCCAAAACTGGATTGGCTAATCCTTGGAGCTATTAGCTGAGACTCCTGAAGATGGCAGACATCTTATAGCCCACCTCACAGAAAGTAGCGTATCAACTAAGCTGACTTAGAAGAGGAAACAAAAGTAGTCTCGTGAGTGTCAAACTGCCCGCTATCTTGTACATTTTCCCACTATTCTCTGTATACATTTTCTCACTATATTCTTTTCTTATCTTATCTCTTTCACTCATTCCGTTAACCATTTTTTACACGTTTTATTTCCATTTACATTGTCAATGCTAGGAGTAAAAGGTTACATTGTAGGTATTACAAAAATAAAACCGATTCAAATAATGGCAACAGGTTGAGACCGAGTTACAAAATTACGATAACATTATTTAAAATTGACACAATTTTTACAATGGGATGAAAGAGCAAATGCTTTTTACGTGTCGTTTGTAATAAACGAGGCTATCAGGACGAAAACTGTTCGTGTTTTAAACGAATTAAACATTAAGCCGTGCTAATGGCTGCAAGGTCCAAGGTGGGATTGAATCACAGCAAAAGGAAATGTCCTGCGTCGCAAAGAGCAAAGTTTATATCACGTATTTTACTGCCTGTTGCAACGCATAATAAGCATAACGATGGAGAGAATTCTACTTTTTTAAAAGGATAGAATTCTACTTTTTTAAACCTTTCTATTATTCTCCTTTCTACTATTCTTTTTTCTATTATTCTCAAAGGAGAACAGGTGACATATGGACTATATTATTATATGTCACCTGTTCTCCTTTGAGAATAATATAATAACGGCGTGAATTTGTATAATTGATGAAAACACCCCGTATATTGAACAAAGTTTTGTTATCTACAGAATACTATAAATGCAGATGTACCCAGTTAATGCAAACCTAGAGCGTTCATTTTGTAGATGTTGACTAATTATTCAGTGCTAACCCGACAATACTTTGCACAAATAAATTCGTCAATAAGAATACTAAAACCTAAGTTCTATCTTTGGAAAATATTCATTAAATTCAATTGAAATAAGGTTTATTTTAAGGTCAGCATAATTAACTATTGAGATTATTTCAGTGCTTCAGAAAGACTGCTATTTCTTTTGTGTAAGTCGTAAAGGTCACCCAATTTCGTAAGACTATAATTATTTGCATAGGATAACGCCCATTCTACTAGTATTCACGAGGCAGGATAGCCAGATATATGGCACCAAACATATGGTTGTGTGATAATATTATACATGTCAATGTCCATGTAACTCAATTTGCCAACTGAACCTCAGTTGTTGAATGTTCACTAAGATCTTGGCAAACCACTGCTGTTAAATGTTCACTAAGATCTTGGCGAAAATTTATTTTAACCCTAGTCTCTTTAGTTTCTTTACCCTACCGTAAACTTACTTGACGTGAGGCGCTCTGGGGATATTTCTACCCGTGGAGTGGAAATTATTGCTGACAACGACATCGAGCTATTAGAGGCTATTTTTTTGGTATAAGAAATTATAGCTCCTCTCTATATATTGACAAAATATGATAAGACTAGACTTTTAAAATCAACTCTAATTTTGTCGTCGTAGTAACAAAAGTTTATAATAAAGTTGTAATTAATACAATTAGTAAGTGTCGTTTATCTTACTAATATTATAAAGGCGAAAGTTTGTGAGTGTGGATGTTTGTTACTTTTTCACGCTCTAACGGCTCAAAAGATCTGGCTGAAATTTGGTACAAGGATAAATTATGGTCTGGAATAACACATAGGCTACTTTTTATCCCGGGAATAAGCTCCCACGGAAAGCGGAAACGGGAAATGTTTGTACGCGGGCGAAGCTGCGGGCATCAGAGTTTATAATAATTAAGTCAGTGATACTACACTCGGGTGTAGCATCTCTGATGGATGCAAACTTTGTTGCGTTACGATGACCAGTTTCTATCATGTGGACCCTATATGATGATACGATTGGCATGTGAGAGATTGCTGTCGATGAACTCTTGTTGACCTCATTGGTATTTGGAACAGAAAAAATATAACACGCAGAAAAAGTACTCTGTATTAAAATCGTTATAAAGATCTCTCCGCTGCAACCAAAAAGGAAAGAAAATATATTATAGGGTGTACACCATCCGACGTATTTCGTAGTTTTTGGCAAGTAGCCTAGAATTAGACAATAAACGAGTGGATACTCTTAGCAGTGTGGATACTCTTAGTTGAAACTAACCAAGTTATTTGCATCTTTAGTTTTGTAAAAGTAGCAGAATAATGCCAAGTTCCAGGGCACATTCATGAACGAAATAATGTACTTTGGCAAGTGAAAATCATTACCCTAAAAATATTAGCTTGATAGAAAAGAACGTATGCTGCCTAATATCTGTCGTATAATGTCTATTATATTTATATATTATTCCATAAGACACGGAATGGAAACAAATTTGTGGGCATAATCTAGGAACCAATAAATTTGGATTTAAGTCCCGTGTGTATACAGGAAAATACAAAATCAGTTCGTTTTCGTTACAGTCAAGAAAAGGGCGAATGGCAACAAAAAGCTTTCCCAATGACGACCTGGTAAATATTCATGGGCTCCCAGTTCTTACACAGCGCTCTTCATAACATTTACATAATGCTAAGAAGCGTTATTTTTAAGTTTGTCGTCACTTTTGGACGGACCTTTAATGTATACAAGAAAAATAATTTACTTTACGTATTTTCAAACAGAATCTTATTTTATTTAATACTAGCGGACGTCACGCGGTTTCACCCGCGTAGTTCCCGTTCCCGTGGGAATACGGGAACAAAATAGAGCCTTTGTTCACCGCAAAGAGTGTAGCTTCCTAACAGTGAAAGAATTTTTCAAATCGGTACAGTAGTTCCGGAGCCTATTCGTTACAAACAAACAAACAAAAAAACAAAAAAAAAACAAAAAGCAAAAAATAAAATCTTTCCTCTTTATAATATTCGTTTATACTAGCGAACGCGCGAGGATTGGCCTATGTGAATTTTAGTATTTAATCTGACTACTGAAACTACTTTACCCACTACACGCTATGAGCCCCGTAAGCACCCATTTTAACAGATACCTGTAAATGTATGAAAATATGCAATTTACTCTAACATTAATACCCAATTTCTGCTCAATTTCCTTAGGTAAGTACCTAGTACTATGTTACGTTACATAGCTTCATGCTATTTCTTAATCGTATAAATTAGTTTAAAAACCGGTTCACAAGTTTTCAGGTTTATTTATACATCAATCAATGAAATCTGCCTCTGTGGCGCAGTCGGTAGCGACACCGCTTGCGGCGCTGGAGGTCGTGGGTTCGATTCCCACCGGAGACAAATATTTGTGTGACCCATAAATGTTTGTCCCAAGAGTCTGGGTGTTTCTATGTATAATATGTATGTATTTAAAAGTATATATAAGTACTAATATCCGTGGTCTGATACCCATAACACAAGTAGGTTATTCCTAGCTTACTTTGGGATCAGATGAAATGTCCGTGAATATTTATTTATTTATTAAAAACAAAATCAAATCAGTCTATGACAGTCCACTTCTGGACGTAGGCCTCTCACAAATTCGCCACAATACACGGTCCTGTGTATTTATATATAGGTACGCAATATTTATTAAATAGGTATTATACGCAAACATATTTTTTCCTCTTTAACATAACAAGTATAAATGTAGCGTCACATTTATTATAGTTATGCAGTAATGACCCACACTAGATATATGAAAATTCTGTGACTATAAAGGTATGATTCCGTACTAGGCAGCAAGCAGCACTGCTGCCGCTGCAGTGCTGCCACTGAGGTGCTGTCCAAATTTATTGGTTCCTAGATTATGCCCACAAATTTGTTTCCATTCCGTGTCTTATGGAATAATATATAAATATAATAGACATTATACGACAGATATTAGGCAGCATACGTTCTTTTCTATCAAGCTAATATTTTTAGGGTAATGATTTTCACTTGCCAAAGTACATTATTTCGTTCATGAATGTGCCCTGGAACTTGGCATTATTCTGCTACTTTTACAAAACTAAAGATGCAAATAACTTGGTTAGTTTCAACTAAGAGTATCCACACTGCTAACGGTTGACCAACTATTCAGTGCCAACTCCGCAAAACTTTGCTCGAATTTATTTGTCGGTAAGAACACCAAAGCTTAAGTTTTAGAAACTTTGAACATTTTGTTCGATTGTGAAGCTGTTTGTTCGATTCGTTGTGAAGTGTAAATGAAGGGAAAGATTAGGTCGACCTTACGATATATCCTAAGATGTAAAGTCACGGTAGTGAAAGTATTACCGTGGCGAAGTTAATGAAAAGTAGACTGGAAAGTCGGTCTATCGAACTCTACCACGGAAGGTAGGCTTACCGTAGTCACCCCCTCATCACCCCTGGGCGATGCCGCAGTGGTGGCCGTAGGTCTGTTGGGAGTCCTGGAACATTCTTCCAAGGGTTAACCCGGGGCTCCCAACCATAGGCTGTTGGACGTTACGTGAGGTTTTTTAGTCAGTAGGAGTCCGGCATAGCATCCATTATGGGTTTTCCCTCACGTTATAAAAAAAAAGCTTTCTATCAAGCGGTTCATCTCTTAGCCATGACATCGGCGTCGGTTAGTCAATTTGTGAAATTTTCATAGATGATGATATTTCTGTACTAAAAGAAGAAAAAAAAACGAACATTTAAGAGGGGCTCCTGTACCACAAACGTGATTTCTACAGTTTTTTGGTAAGAATTCCTTCATATGTCAGTCCAACTCGCACTTGGCCGGAATTTCTACTTGATTAAATGTTAAATCATTTTTAGAAAATATTTTTATATTCATAGAATAAAAATTGAGGTAGCTCTAGCTTCTTTCCTGGTTTTAATTATGTTGCAATTAACATTGTGCCGTTAATGAAGGACTTAACGACGAGCTTCAAATTAAAATTGCCACTTAGTTCATTTAAGGACTTGAAAATGTTACGGTGAATTAAGTTGCGGCTTAGCGGATGTATAATTATCTACTTGGTATAAAATTAGCTGATACTTCTTTGCTAGCACTAACTTACTTATTATCTCTTCTTTAAATGCGATCTAATGAAAACATTGAAATGAAATTAGTTTAAAAAAACCAACTCAACATTGACAGTTGTATGTATAAACACAACATCGTGTGAATGGCAGTTACTTTTGGTTGATATAATATAATGATATATGACTAAACAAAAGCATACCTTATAACTATATCTTCTTACAATGTTAGTAAAATATCTATACATAGCTATATCATATTAATAACTAGCTGTTACCCGCAACTTCGTTCGCGTGGAAATTATGTTGTAAGCAAATTTTGAACTGTATTCTATCGAGCCTCTAAGATAAATCGTAACCAAAATGTGGGGACAAAGTTAGGACATCCTCCAACTTACCCGGGGAGCTATGCTGAAAAGCTTATGGCTTTCAGGAAGAAAAAAGAGAGAATAAATAAGAAGTTGAGATTAAATTTTAAAATGATAGTTTATTGCAAATTAGATATAACTCGGGGTCGTGGGTATTTTCAGGCAGAAAGTGCGGTTTCCGAAGGCCTTCACAAGGTTCCGACTTATCTTAGTGGTTCTCAAGGCTGATGCAGTCCGCGACGTAGCCGTGCCGTCCACAAATTCGGCTGGCACGGTGTTTTCGACCCGCAGGGTGGATGCTGACAACCCGTAGGGTGGACGTTGACAAACCGTAGGGTGGATGCTGACAACCCGTAGGGTGGACGTTGACAACCCGTAGGGTGGATGCTGACAACCCGTAGGGTGGACGTTCCTGCTTGGAACCCGCAGGGTGGATCTTGACAACCCGTATGGTGGACCCTGGAATGTTCCAGATGACGGGTTAGCTGGAACCCTTTTTCCCGCCCATTGCTAAGACAGCCGGTCCCTGTTAAACCTGTCAGGAGTCGGCTGCCTTACAATGTTTGGTTATATACTAAGTTTACAGAGACCTTTTTTTTTCACACCCCTGTAATCTACCCTCCCATACAGGGTTGACCAACAGCCGTTAATTTTCACTGTTTTAAAAATCTAGATTCATTATAATTAATTTGACTCACCCAATGATGGGGTTATTGACGCTCGCAGCTAAATCGCTGATCACTTTGGGAGCACCTGGCTCCTAACAATATTTCTTCACTTTGAAATTATACTCTGATGCACCTACGCACAGTGTCTTATATTTAGATTATTTGAGTAATGGGGCTTTGAAATTTGCGCGCGGTTGTTTTTATATTTTTGTACAGCGCCTCTAGCGGCACCACTCGAAACTACTCAATCGTCAAGACCGCTTTTTAAATACGAAATAAGGCTTCCGCCGTTGCGACACTTACTCGGTAGATGGCGCTTTCATTTATTAATCTACGTTTTCATTTTAAAACCCCTAATGTTGAACCCCTAATTGCACCCGTTGTTCCACAACGTTACATACTCCCCCTCCCCGGTGAGCGTTTGACGTACCCTAACGCGTCAAATGCTGCGTTCGTCCTCGAACGCCCCTAACATAATACCTAATACTCGTCTATGTGTGTGTGTATGTTAGTGTGTTGTGTGAATGAGATGATGCTGGGTGTAGCGAAGAGTCGGCCTTAACCTTAATGAAACCAACTCGCAGGATGTATTTAGGTGATTCTGAAGGATCTTATGGGACAGCAAGAGAAAAGACGTATTTGAGGCTTTGGGTTGAAGGTTCAGGTAATACGCACCGCCTTAAAGTGGGGTGTGTATAATAAGGCTTTTTGCTGAAGGCTGGGATTTATACAACCGTCCCAGAGAAGAACATCCTACTAGGGCTAGTGTAACACTTCCGACTCATAGGATGGACTATCCCCCAGGGCAAGCCTCTAGCTTCCGAGTGGTAGGATTAGCCATATGACGAAAATAAACATAACGGTGATCTACACCTACGACTGTTAGGGCAAGACAAATGCTGCCAAATAACAGTACCATAATTCTGTTCGGGTAAGCCTCATGCTTCCTCGTAACAGTAACAAACCTACACCATAATTCTGTTAGGGCAAGACCATGCTGCCAACTAACAGTAAACGACGAACTCTGTTAGGGATAGACTCATGCTTCCAACTAACAGAAAACTCCCAACCAAACCAAGAAACAGAAAAGTGATAGAAAATAATTTACTTGCAGAATCCTTCGTGTTGCTAATTAACCCTTATGTCCCCATGACGAACACGGCATGTGTTTGTCACGTTGTTCTGTGTACTTATTTGAAAGTCGTGTGTAGTGTGTAGTGTGTAGTGTCCCTAACTAATTACTAGGCTATTTAGCCCTTTAACCAAATAAAATAAAAAACCAAGTGCATATTCGCAATCTTAGTATCAATAACAAAAGACAAATGCTTATTCTCAACTTTAGTAGAAGAATGTTGACTATGACTATTATGTCAACCTTAATAAATGACGAAGATCATTGATCTTTGGCCATTCTGCCAAATATCTAAACAAAATATGGTGCCCTTGTTTGCCACCATGTCAGTGTAAAATGTATTTAAATAAATAATGTGTATGTATGTACGTATGAAATCTCCCCTGTGCAATTTTTATTTTGTTTGCGCGTAAGCTGCTGACGTAATCGTGTTGATGCAAACGTGTTATTCATCGTTGCGTCTAAGGCCAGTGTCACACTACATCCCATGCCATATAACCACCCGTCAGCTTTGGTCGGGAACAAAACTTAGGACATTTGAGTCACTCTCTCTAATCTACGAAAGTGACTCGCCTGTAGCTAGTTTGCCCCCTACTTCCGCCTTTGGGGGTCACACACCATGAAATGCAAGTGTCACTATGTAAACAAACAACAAAAAACTGATTGTTAAGTGCTTGGAATTGTGTGTGAAGACAAGTGTGATGAATATGTGATGACTATACACTACTTAATTATTATGTAAGTGTAATTGTGAACTTCCGTATGATAATCTGTATGCGTGTGACATGACACGAAATGTGGTACCTATGTGTGCCACCTAAGTACTAAAATTATATGACGGTGTACTAACACCCTTATATTTTTCCAAAAAAATAATTATCAAAAACACTATTGTGTAACTGTACTGATGTACTATATAAACTATTAACAAACGCGTCTTAGCGCAGTGTGTTGGTGTGGTACATTATGTGCCACCGTTGAACCAGGTTCCTCTCCCCGGATCTTAACTTCATATGCAAGTTCCGCTTTTGGAAGTGATGTGAAATTTGATTTGAATGCCATTGTACTGACTATTTCAATTACTATTGCCGGGAATCTTTAGTGATGATGATTATCTACCAATGTATAGTGTATTTATCTGCTACTTATTTTATATGAAAAGTTAATTTCCTGTAAACAACGAATGTTCGCTATATTCGCTAACGAATTCTGTTGTAGTGAACGACGGCCCTTATCGTTGTCTGTTTACGTCTTGTTAAATGTTAAGGAATGTGAATATTTTTCGATCCACCCGCCGAATAACGAAAAATAAATTCTACTTTTTAGGGTTCGTTGAACCGAATTATAAATTGAACCTTTATAAAACTTAGTATTTGCTTTAGGAAATACTTAAGTTTGGAAATAGTACCTTTTAGGGTTCCTTCACTCAATTAATAGATTGGACCCTTCTAGAAATTAATTGTCTGTCTGTCTGTCTGTGTTTAAATGTAATCTAATCCTAAGCAGTGAGTAGTGAAAGTGAAGTGTGTGATGATGGGTTGATGAAATTAACTAAGTGTTTTACCGCTTTACTCGAATAATGCAATTTTCGACGCTGCTATTATTTTTATTGAAATGTAACTATTCACACGAACGTACTACGAGTTAATTGTATTTTAACTCGTACCACTAATTTTTTCTTTAAATCGTTCCTTACTACTACGGAACCCTTAATTATTCTGAACTGTGTCAAAGACGATTCGCACTTGGACGGTTCTTGAAATAAACTATATGGTAGTAACCAACCTTTTATGTAAATTGTTCCTCACCACTACGGAACCCTTGAATATTTCGAATTGTTTGAAAACCGATTCGTACTTGGACGATTCTGGAAATGTTTTGTATGAGACTGTTGGTGCCCGGAGTGTATTATATTCACTTCCACCCACAGTTTATATGGAAAAAAAATTTTCTTCTACTATCGAGCTAGTAATTCAACTTACTCGTAAACGTTATGAAAGCAACATCTGCCGTTGTTTATTTGGAACACGAATCAAAGTTAATAGTTTATAATTGTTCTTTGGCAAGAATGTATTCACTGCGTGATCTACGTTTGGAATGTTTTTTCTTACAGTTGTACTTCAGTGTATCAGAATTTGACGTAATTCGAAAAGTGAAACAATTATGAATCTTTTAAAATTTACGTGAAGTGAAATTTGTAAAATTTTTGTTCTACCGTTTTACTAGAGTGAACTTTCAATAGGGATTGTCACCCAGACGTGTGATTATCGGCTGTTGGTCTCGCTGTAAATTCACATATGGGAAATACAACAAAATAATACACAAATTGAGGCGGTTTGACGCCGTACAAAATAAAAATTGTGGTGGTGATATCCTGTGACTACTTTTTTACGATGAATATAGGCAATACAAATCACTTACTAATTTTAATGTAAGCGTTTCAAATGTGAAGTTTTACTTCAGACTTTAATAAAGTAATATTTAAAATTGGAACAAAACAAAAAAAACTTTTACTTTAAATTTAATTAAAAATTTTCCACCATAAAATACTATTTGAGGGTGTGAAAAATAAATTTGGGGACCGTTAAAATTTGGAAAAATTACAATTCACGTTGAGAATAAAATTCAAATTTTGCCTTGTTCTTGAGTTGCCGAAATCTGTCTAAAATAACTAAAAAACACACAAAATAAGCCGGAAAGAACAAGTTGGCAGCAGAGGTCAGGAGAGCCAAATTCCTGGGTAGTTGTAATAATTTGGAGGGAAACTACCCCGCTAACGGGCACTCTTAAGACTACTTTACACAAATTGAATAATCTTATAATTATGACCTCCGACTCCCGTCGGAAACCGCTTTCTCGCTACCCGAAACCACGATGTGGGCGCCACTGAAAAGCTTATGGCTTTCAGGAAGAAAAAAGAGAGAATAAATAAGAAGTTGAGATTAAATTTTAAAATGATAGTTTATTGCAAATTAGATATAACTCGGGGTCGTGGGTATTTTCAGGCAGAAAGTGCGGTTTCCGAAGGCCTTCACAAGGTTCCGACTTATCTTAGTGGTTCTCAAGGCTGATGCAGTCCGCGACGTAGCCGTGCCGTCCACAAATTCGGCTGGCACGGTGTTTTCGACCCGCAGGGTGGATGCTGACAACCCGTAGGGTGGACGTTGACAAACCGTAGGGTGGATGCTGACAACCCGTAGGGTGGACGTTGACAACCCGTAGGGTGGATGCTGACAACCCGTAGGGTGGACGTTCCTGCTTGGAACCCGCAGGGTGGATCTTGACAACCCGTATGGTGGACCCTGGAATGTTCCAGATGACGGGTTAGCTGGAACCCTTTTTCCCGCCCATTGCTAAGACAGCAGGTCCCTGTTAAACCTGTCAGGAGTCGGCTGCCTTACAATGTTTGGTTATATACTAAGTTTACAGAGACCTTTTTTTTTCACACCCCTGTAATCTACCCTCCCATACAGGGTTGACCAACAGCCGTTAATTTTCACTGTTTTAAAAATCTAGATTCATTATAATTAATTTGACTCACCCAATGATGGGGTTATTGACGCTCGCAGCTAAATCGCTGATCACTTTGGGAGCACCTGGCTCCTAACAATATTTCTTCACTTTGAAATTATACTCTGATGCACCTACGCACAGTGTCTTATATTTAGATTATTTGAGTAATGGGGCTTTGAAATTTGCGCGCGGTTGTTTTTATATTTTTGTACAGCGCCTCTAGCGGCACCACTCGAAACTACTCAATCGTCAAGACCGCTTTTTAAATACGAAATAAGGCTTCCGCCGTTGCGACACTTACTCGGTAGATGGCGCTTTCATTTATTAATCTACGTTTTCATTTTAAAACCCCTAATGTTGAACCCCTAATTGCACCCGTTGTTCCACAACGTTACAATGCGCTACATGGTTTTTTTTAATGTGAGGTAAATCCCACATGAATATACTATAACTCCTATTGACAAAAAACCACACGTATCCGGTAGGACTCCCAACCGTAGGCTGTTAGGTATAACAGCCTACGGTTGGGAGCCCCTGCTAAGCCCTCTAAAGGATACCCCAGGACTGCGCTAGATGGATGGGTAGAGACCTCATGGTTTTAGCGGGTTCAAGGCCGGTATGACGCACGTCTTTATTAATTGGCCCCTTTAATAATATAAAGAGTAAGTAGTATGGTGAAGCGCGAATACGAAACGTTTGTTAGATTTGGGCCACAGACTGAAAACTTTAAGTACTTTTAACCGAAAGATTTGAGACGATAACACTAACGCTAACGGTAGCCAGTAAATGGCAGTCGTTAAACCAAGTTATTAGCCTTATAGACTTAATAATTTTCAAAAGTAGAGAGAACTGTCCCACCCAAGTTCCAAGTACCCAAGTGCCGGCGAGTTGTCTTCGCCTAAGACTATCGGCCTACATGACCGGGGGCCTGAGGTCGATGAGGAGGCCGCTCACCGTCCTTACAGAAGCAGGCCCTAGACAACAGCGTGACGCGAGGGATTCACGCTTATATAAACCTATCCTCAATAAAAATTGAACTTACCCTATTTCGTAAGCATGTCATTTGCCCATATAGTATACCTACAGATTTTAATCCTTCTCTGTCAAGCCCCTAGGCTAAGTAGTGTGATTGAATATTTACAACTAAACTAAAATAGCTGTTCCCCGCGACTTCGACCGTGTAGAAGTCGTTATCGCGTGAAAGTCGTTATCAGGAAAAATCATAACACTCCTTTTGCGCAGTCGGTTGAAAAGTAGCCTATGTCCTTCACAGGGCCTCGAACTATCGCCATACCCAATTTCATCTCAATCGCTCCGGCCGTTTAGCGTGAAAACGTAACAGACAGACAGACAGATAGACAGACAGACAGACCGAGTTATGTACTTTCGCATTTATAATATTAGTAGGGATAGCTGTTCCCGCGACTTCGACCGCGTAGAAGTCGTTATCGCGTGAAAATCGTTATCACGTAAAATCATAACACTCCTTTTGCGCAGTCGGTTTAAAAGTAGCCTATGTCCTTTCCAGGACCTCGAACTATCCACATACCAAATTTCATCTCAATCGCTTTAGCCGTTTAGGCGTGAAAGCGTAACAGCCTGAAAGTCGTTATCACGTAAAATCATAACACTCCTTTTGCGCAGTCGGTTTAAAAGTAGCCTATGTCCTTCCCAGGGCCTCGAACTATCCACATACCAAATTTCATCTTAATCGCTTTAGCCGTTTAGGCGTGAAAGCGTAACAGCCTGAAAGTCGTTATCACGTAAAATCATAACACTCCTTTTGCGCAGTCGGTTAAAAAGTAGCCTATGTCCTTCCCAGGGTCTCGAACTATCCCCATACCAAATTTCATCTCAATCGCTCCAGCCGTTTAGGCGTGAAAGCGTAACAGACAGACAGACAGACAGACAGACAGAGTTACTTTCGCATTTATAATATTAGTAGGGATGAAAAGTAAACCCCTTCTCCATTATACGCCATATTTCTTAATAACTCCATTATGACAACGGGCCTTTACTAATTTCCGGTACATGCCGAATTACTTCGTGCCGTGGTTAACACACTCACGGAGATATCTCCGTCTACAATGGGAATATTTCCTATTGAGTTGATTCAATGAAGTGTGAACTGGATAACACGAATGCCTTCGCCGCTAACAATGAAGCCTTCGTTGCCTTAGGCGACGGGTACAATATTACTTTTTCATTTTCACGGAGTAATACAATAACTTCTACGCAATAAAATGATTTTTTGGTATGAAAAGTAGCGTGTTACCAATATTCGATATACGATACTTGCTTCAGGCTAAAATAAATTTCCTTGGTACTGCTCGTTCGCTCTAACTTTGCCGCTCGGCTCCATACTAAAGTCGATTTTTTAATTAGACGAAGTAAATTGACAGCAACTAATGTCACTTCTTCATACAATGTTGCGTATTTTCTATGACGAAGTGACATTAGCTACTGTCAATTTACTTCGTCTAATTAACAATTCGGGTATACGCCTCTACGCCAGCGGCAAAGTTAGAGCGAACGGGTAGTAGTTGTTTTTTCAAGGTTTTACCTTTATTCTTCGTTATTGTGTGTTTAAATTATGAACCACACTGGATTTTATACCAACTAAATTAACAAGTGTGGGGTACTGTTCATAAATTAAACACAGTTTTCATTCTGAAATCAGGTCGCTTGGGCATCATAAATTTTGGTGGGCCCCTTACACCCACAAAAATGCAGTGTGCTCGTTTGTGTACATTTGACATAACATAAAGACTTGCAACAGAAAGTGCGATTTTCGTCGTAGAAAATATTAATTAGGTACCTAGTTATTAGACGTATTCCCGAAAATTCCTGATAAGATAAGGTATGATAAATATTCTTACATAATAAATAGGGATTTGTCCTAAATACGTGAACCATAAGTAAAACATCATTAAAGTTATACAATTACTGATAGCCGCTTGCAAAGTTTCTGAAGGAAATGTATCGAAGTTTCGGTCAAACTTCGGTAAATACAAAGTTCTTCATAAAGAAAATACTCCATCTTTGATCAGAGGGACCGAAATCATTTTCAATGTTTGTGCCAAACTTTTCACGGGTAAGTGATTGAAATGATGGTAATTGGCTTAAACCAGTTATACAACATTTTGATTGAATGAAGTTACAATATTTCAAAAGACAAACAAATAACTGTGTTCATGCAGCGAAATGAGGTTATAGACTAAATGTGAGATTTGTGATGAACGAGGTAACCATAATAAAGACCACAGCCCTACAACTTTTCGCAAATATAAAATCGATAGAGATCGGAGTCTTTTTTTTCTTTATTTAACGTGAGGGAAAATCATTCATGGATGCTATACCGGACTCCTACCGACTAAAAAACCTCACGTAACGCCCAACAGGCTACGGTTGGGATCCACGGGTAAGCCCTCGGAAGGAGGTCCCAGGACATCAATCATCAATCATCAAGATCAATTGAGAACGAAGTCTATACTCTACTTGTTCGTTTCTTCGTATCAGTGTTGGTAATTTCATGGCGAAATATTTCCGAGGTTAAAAGCGAAGTTGAGAATACACTTTACACTATCGAATCAAAGGAATCGTGACGAGAATGTCTTAAAAATTCAATAAAATTTTGTTTACTTTGAGGTAGAGTAAACCACTGGCTACAAATATGTGATAAATCTACCTGAGTTGTGGTTATCCGTGATTTACGGTAAACTTTAATGACTGTTTTTGGTGTTGCTGGTTTAAAATCAACCCAACAAAGTTTATGATAATTTTCTGCGGGACTCAAGAAAGTGATTGCTCTAACTGTACCACGCTGGCCAAACATGTTGGTACGAGTTTAAGTTTTCATTCTTTTCGTCATCACCTCGTATTTAAGTCAGCAGCCTAGATGCACTACATACCTACCGGTGAAACTAGTTTGGTGTAACGTATGCATAAAATGCTTGTCTCAACTTCTTAACAATTTCGTTGACAGTATGTGAAGATTAGTTAGTAGTGGACGATTCTGAACAATTGGTCAAAAAAAAAACTCTCACTCAAACATCCTACACTATTGTGTATTTATCTTATATTGTGATGGCAGTAACTACATCGGCATGCATCTGAATATCGCGTAACGATACATCTCACCGACTTTTACACACCGGTTTACTTTTATATCATCTCATAAAATATATCCTGAATACATTTGGGGTGTTGTTTGTTTTGTAAAGAATTTAAAAACTATATTGGCGTTGGGCTGCACCCTGGGAAATGAGAAATATTATCAGGTCTAAGGCAACTTGCCCTGACTGTGTGAGTGCAGGTATGCACTTACCACACACTAATTGGGTAGTCTAAAGGCACACTTCCATTAATTAATGGAAACCACTTTAAGGACGGTAGCGCATGTGTGGAATAATTTATAGGCTACAGTGATACAATATCAGGTGGGCTATTTGCTTATTTGCCACCTCACTGGTTGTATAATATGGGAATAAGCCAATACAGAAACAAATTTTGTCATTTTGAAAATTTGCCTTAATTGTCAAAAATGACAATATTTTGTCGACAAGTCAAAAAAAGTGGGCATAATATCAAAAATGATGTTTATAATGAAACAAAAGGAGCTATTGATAACTAAGGTAATAAAGGTAAAAAACTTAAGGGTAATAAACGTTGTAATACGAAAACGTTTATTAAAACCTAAGTAAAGCTTGAACGTAGTTTTATAAAACTAACACTAACTTTGAGCGTATCTTGAGAATTGGGTATCATTTTGTAATAATATAGGTATAGTCCAAGACTTTTCTTATTTCTCCTGAGGTTTTTATGTCCCCATACAATCTCAGTTTAAGAAAACTCTCTTTATATAAACACAGTTCGCAAACTCATCGCTCAAAAACGTTATCCATGATACAAAAGCAATGTTATTATGAGAAAGATAACTACTCAAATTAACTCGGCAGTAAGTTTCTCTTTTACCAACAACTTCAATGCACTTTAATGCTACTTAATAATGACTTGGAGATTGTATCCGACATAAGATTGTTAGCGTTATGTTAAATAAACCACATTGTTGTAAATGTTGTGCTCTACGATATATTAGCTTACAATGTATATTATGGGAAGTTTCGTGTATTAAGTTTAATGTTATAGCATCTGAATAGCCTCAAAAGAAGCGAGATAACACTCGAGGCTAAGCATGGTAGCCAAAGTATCTCGGAAACCCTGGGACATCGTTCCGAGGGGTACATGAGTCGCCAGATGGTAGGGTCGTGTATTTTTGATCAGTTTGAATCCATCATGACATTCGTAGAGATTTCCACAAGGTAAACAAAACCGGGCAAGAGCGAGTCGGACAGGCACATGGAGGGTTTCGTAAAATGCCAATAAAATCAGGTTCTTTTGTATGGTTTTTTTTTAATTCAAGTATTTTTTGTTATAGCAGCTATAGAAATATATCATTTAATTTTGGGAAACAATCTGCAGCCTACTAATCACGGTTCATGAAATGAAACGGGCAGGTAGACAGACGGACAGTGTACTCTTAGTGATGGGGTTTTATTTCTAGGTACGGAACTCCATAAATTATAGATTCTAAATAATTTATAAATGCTACATTCAAACTCGTGACGACAATTTAACATACCTACTGAATTAAATTCCATTCAAATTATTTAGCCCATATTACAATGTCGTGAATCATGGGCCGTTTAACGTTTCAATTAAATCTGTTAAATTTAGTTTTCAATAAACAGTATCAAAATTGAAATGTCTGTTTCATAGATAAGCAATTACGCGTGTCCACAAAACAACGCAATCAGTGAACACTGCAATGTTGTAGCGTAATTAGAATTCAAATTTATATTGTAATTTCAGAATTGTTTATAGAAAAGGTTTTCTTTTACTCCTAATATTTTTTGAAGCACCAATCGATCAAGTCAGCCCCTATCAGACCACTGCAGAAAGTAGGCCTTCCCAGTTTACGTCACAACACGCAGTCCTGCTTATATCGAACCCAGTCCCTGCCTGTGAACTTTACCTTACATTTGCCGAGTCGCAATATAGTATTAGACATCGCAATAAGAAGTATAATTTGTGTATTTAGGACAATGTTATGGCATGTAACAATTATGTTATAGGCATTGATTTAGAATTTTTCGCTACTCTCAATTCTAAATCTATGGTTATAGGTATAGCATATCAAAATTAGCTAATATTACTGGGTTTAGTAGCAAATCGTATGAAAAGTTTATTGTTTACCCATAATTATGTGAAAACTTCTAGCTAAAATACAAGGTCGAATTAAGTAACCTCCACCATTTCCGAAGTCGATAAAAAATACAAGATGCATGAAACTTATTTGATTTATTTGAAAACAAAGTTTAGTTTCTATAAAATTCTACTATAATTTACAGCAGAGGCTGTTTTTTGAGATAATTAAGAGTATATAAATTTTAACTTCGAATTTGTAATGTTATGTATTTTTCACCTAACCACCACCATCAAAACGAGGGTTAACGTAACCTATGGACGTCCAAGTCATTGTCACGTGTGCAACACCAAATGAATGGTCTATGCCTCTATGGTGAAATAATGTCGGCGGTCGAGGATCGGGCCAAAATGCTTTATGGTCTTTCCGACAGCGATGGGAGAGCAGCTTACCACAATATTACAAAATCGGTACTCACGTATTAAAAGAAAATACTTCAGAAGGATTGTAATACTTATAAAGTATTTTTTGTACATAGCTGTAACTTTTATAAACGGTTTATATTATTTGCAATGTCTATTACACTGTATCAAAGTAAAATACGCCGAAAATGTTCGACAAAGGAATGTAAGCTATTTTCCATTTAATAGGATTCATGTTGGGATCATTCGCGTTGGAATTTTCGAAGGCGCAACGTTACTATTCCAGACACCTCCCTCAATTTTATTTGGTAACTGTTTTCCCTATTTGCGTAACTAACCAACCGAAAATATAATATTTTTATCGACTTTGTCTTGCTACAGTATATGAGTAGGTATCTCAAATATTGATGGAGAAATTATTTTAGGATTTTAATAACTATAATTCATGATATTTAAATCGGTTCATTTGCTAGTGCGCAGCTGCGTAAGTTTAATTTAAAGTTGGAGTTGTTGTTAGAAGCTAGTACCCGACCGCGCGAAGAAAGGGTATTGTGTTCATATTTAACCTTAGTACCTATATTAATTTAAATTGAAATAATACAAGACTGACATTTTTTGAAGATTATATCACTATTCAAATATATTCTGTCTCTTATTTAAAATCGCAAATTATAAAAGTGTAACTAAAATTATTGACATTAATTCTTAGTTAAAATTGAATATTTCTTTAAAATTAAATATAGAATACTTTTTAGGGTTCCGTACCCAAAGGGTAAAGAACGGGACCCTATTCATGAGACTTCGCTGTCCGTCTGTCTGTCTGTCTGTCTGTCCGTCACGAGGCTGTATCTCATGAACGGTGATAGCTCGAGAGTTGAAATTTTCACAGATTATGTGTTTTTATTGCCGCTATAACAACAAATACTGAAAACAAAAACATAATAATATTAAACCCTAGAACCGTACCCTGGGGTACAACTGAAAAAAAAAAAAATAATATTGGCTATAATTTTTTTGTTTTAAAACGGATCTTTTCGCACCTCCGCGTATTCACGGGGGGCGGGGGATCGTGTCGAAGCATCGGCCGGGCGCAAGTCCTGTTAGCGTACGAACGTGGCAAGCCTGAGTGGAGTACTACAGCACCCCTGGGTATGCATCTACAAAATGCATGCACAAATAAGTATTGGCGGTATTTTAAAAAAGCATGACCTTCTAGTGCTCCATCCTCTTCAGATTCAAAATCTGGTAGATGTTCCTTTTGTCCCAGGTCAAAAGACCGTAAATCAAGCACTCGATGTGAAAAATGTAAAAAATTTATATGTTTAGAGCACCAATAGAAGATTTGCCAAAACTGTTAATATAAGTTTGGTAATTTTTTTGTTTAATTATGTAACGTGAGACTGAAATAAGTGCCATAAAAGTCTATGTATGTTGATTGTATTAATAAATGTTTATTCTTATGAAAAAAATGTTTTCTATAACGGGGTACACTAGTACCCCTGGGTACTGTTATTTAAAGTCTATGATGGGTACGGTTCTAGGGTTAAGGGGGCTTCCATACAACAAACGTGGTTTTTAGCGATTTTATCTTATATATTCGGTAATAAGGTATCCTTCTCAATTTAAATACGTTAGTTAATTTTAACATTTCATCAAGATCATTCATTCCCTGTACACCATGCAAATTAAATGAATACTTTAGGAGGTATAGCACAATCAAATGTTGCTCAATGAAATTAATTTCGTGTCGCCATGATTGAACGTTATACGGGTCACATACTAACTTATTTTTCAACTTTCATCGTACATATTTTTTCTTTAAAAATTGAACAACGCTTTCTGCAGATTACTTTAGGTAGGTGTAATGTTTCAAAGATAGCTATTTTATAGGAAATAGCAAACAAATAGTCCATATATTTTAGATTTTTCTCCAGTATTAACAATTTACGTACAAACACACAATTTATGTTGTAGACGTAGATATCGTGTTTATAATGTCATCATTTTCAGAATATTGATGACATTTGATGTCATCAATATTCTGAAAAAGAAATTAAACAGAGTTCACAAACTCTTTTTGAAATATATACTGTACCTACCGTAGAGGATCTATACAAGGATAGTTAACACTATAGAGCAACGCGAACTGTCTAAAGCATAGAGCAACGCGAACTGTCTAAAGGGAGACGGCATAGAACGATTGCTCGGTACAAATTTGTCTGTCATATTTTGCGGGTGACGGGGGGAAATCTTCCTCACCCACACTTTCTTAGACTCGCACTACAATAGCAATCGACTGTCAATACGAAGCCTATATATACACTTTAAACAATACACTCATAAATTTTACACACACATGATACATTTTGTGTCATATCACCCCAAGTCGCTCAACCAATCCATGTATTGATGTGACGTCCGGTAAAGTTGCTAAACAAATCTGAATATTGTCTATACGTTTAAATAGGTGTAAATAATAATAACTTGTTATAAAATTACTTACTTACACAAGATAATGCCATTTTTCTTCAGATTTCTTTAATCACATTTCTTTTTGTATTAATATCTAATTATTTCATAATTTTCATAAAATGACAATTCAACCGCTCACGCTGTCAACTAGACTTAGTCTAGTGAAAGAAACTTCAAAAAACAGTTTTTATGTAACTGGGCACTTTTAGTCGTCAAAATGTCAAATTATTGCCAGAGGGGGTTTGCCAGCTTTGGCCTCTCCCTCTGTAAAGGCGCGCGATGCTCTGTGGTCTAAAGACGCGCCTTGTATAACACTATAGAGCAACGCGAACTGTCTAAGGCGCGCGTTGCTCTGTGTTAATAGGTAATGAGGGCAACTAGTAGACGCTTGAAATACTCACAGAATATCGAGCAGTGTATTTTCATAAAAAATAATAATTAAAACAAAATGGACCTTTACTGGGACATCCTTTCGAGAGCTTACTCGGGGCTCCCAACCGTAGGCTGTTGGCCGTTACGTGGGGTTTTTTAGTCGGTAGGAGTCAGTTTTAGTAGGAGATATCATCCATTAAGAATTTTCCATCTCGTTAAATAAAAAGAAAAAATCCTTCCCATGCAACAAATAGGTACGACTTTTTGTTGTTTTTTGGTACGGAACCCTCCGTGCGGGAGTCCGACTCGCACTTGGCCGGTTATTTTATTTACAACCTAAGCAGTCAAAACAACACCAAGTCAACACAACAAATTGTAGCCAATTTAAGAAATCTCCTCACGTATAGAGCTACAATTCATTTTTATGATGTCGAGGTGTATCGAGTAAGCTGAGGTAGGCGATATACGAGGTATCTTAAAGTACGACGACTTTCCTACTATTTGCTATTTGTACATGATGTATAAGATAATATTGGAAGCAATCGAACAGAAGTTTTATGTGAAAAATCGTATTTTGTATTCTTTTTGTATTCGTAGTCTTTCTTCTCAGTTCATAAATTTAACATGGCAGAGATGGGCATATTGGCATTTATGGGCAATTATCTGTCTCAGGATGCATAATGTTTATAATAAATAATGTATTTAAATACGTGTTAGAAATATTGATTACTTGTGTAAAATCCATAGCTTAAACCAATATTACCAAGATGGCGCCCGTGACTCCGCTTGCGTACAACTAGCCTATATGCTATTCCAGATCAATCCCCTTGCCAAATTTCAGCCAGATCCGTTCAACTGCTAGAGAGTGAAAGAGTAACAAACGTACGGACGAAACTCTACTCTAGCATTGATATTAAATATTTCAATTACCTATAATACAGTACATAATATCAAACTACCTTCATTATTCGTATCTGGTTACAGCACTCAGATTCCTGTCAACACGACTCAATAATTCATCTACAGGAACCAGGCCAAACACAGCCCTAATTAAGATTAATAATTTGCTCGGTTTCACTAATCACTATTCCCCACGCCCTTCATGCTTCACATCAACCCTTTGGTCGTTAGGCAGCTTACAGGAATTAACATAAGTTGAATTTTAGTATTTTTAAGAATGCATTGATTTAATTAGTTTTATGTTTTCCTTATCCTATTTGCTCATTATCAGAATTTAAAGTAAATAATTTGTTTAATTGTATTCATAAGCTATCTTTGAGAAAACTTCATCCAAATTCGGGAAACATTTTTGCATATAAATGTAAATGGCTATTTCTACTTTTTACGATTCTCATCGTCACCTTCATGGTAAATTTTAAATACTGATGATTTTAACAATTTTTTCAAACAAACAAAGCGTTTGGTAAGTTAAGTAACATTTATAAGTCAACAAGTTAAATTTTGAGTCAGATTTGGAAGAATAAGGTTTTGAATTATTTGATCCCACGTAGGTGACGCGACGATCCACGAAGGTGACGCTCTTTTAGCTTTACAGACATTATTAATCATTATTTAAGTACAAATTATAAGTTAGTTCTGCCGAATAGTTATATGGTAACAGCTACTTAACTAAAAACAATTACCAGATCCTATACCTACACATGCTTTTGACGTAAAAGTTATTCTGGAACCATTATATTATAAAAATAACACAGTACATCTCTTTGGCACAAAGTGGCAAATTATCAGTTGTCTAGATCCCATAGCATAAGCTTATATTGTCTTAATTTGGGCTAGATGATGTTGTGTGAGAATGTCCGAACCTCGCTACTTATAATGGAAGCATTCTGCGGCTGGACGATCGGCTCACCGAACTCGAGGTAGAACTGGGTCGCATAAACCGGCACATACTGGTGTTGTGCGAAGTCCGAAGAAAGGCGGAGGACACGCTAACCCTTGGGTCGGGTGACCTATTCTACTTTCGGGAAGGTGATGGAAGACATTCCTCCGAGGGCGGTGTCGGCTTTACGGTGAAAAAGGAACTCGTTAGCAGCATTGTGGAGATCAGGAGTGTTTCGCCTCGGGTAGCATACGTAATACTGAGACTTACCAACAGGACTCCCTGAAGGTGATTCAGGTGTACCTATGCCCCAACTTCGAGAAGCACTGACGAGGCAGTTGAGACCGTGTACGAGGACGTGGTGAAAGCATTACACGGTACTGCCAAGACTCACTACAATGTTATGATAGGGGACTTCACTGTCAAAGTACAAGAACGCGGTGAAACGAAAATCGGACTTTTTGGTGTTGGGCGTAGAAATGACCGGGGGCCGCGGGGCAGTATGCTTATCAACTTTCTTGAGGCTCAGGGGCTCTTCTTGATGAACTCATTCTTTAAGAAGAAACCCCATAGAAGGTGGACTTGGCGAAGCCGCAACAAGATCACAAGGAACGAGATAAAATTCATCATGTCGGACAGGAGGTGTATATTTGGAGAAGATGTCTCTGTGATCAACAGGTTTAATAACGGAAATGATCACCGACTCGTCAGAGCGTCTCTGAATTTAGAATTTCGCGTCGAAAGGGCCCGGATGATGAAGCCTACTCTCCGACCTACTGGGCTCCAAATAGCTTTGTGTGCCGAGAAGTTTCAATTGGAGCTTCAAAATCGTTTCGATCTGCTGGAAACCACTGGCAACGATCACGATAAGGCCGACACTATAGTCAGGACGCTACAACAAGTGTCCCGAAGGTTTCAGTCTGGAAAAAAGCAAAAATAGGTGTTCCCAGCTTTCGCCCGAGACCCTCGAGCTCATGAGAATCAGACGGGAAACGCCTCTATATTTCATTGAAGTGCGAAAATTAGGATGCATGCTGTGTTCGCACTGAGTTCTCGGCTGAACTGAGTTTAAATGAGCGATGTTGAATAGTGTTGCCGAGAATCCAGTTTGCGAACCTCAATAAAAAAATAAAAATCTATGCATACTTACTTTTGCTTACTTTTGGTCTTCGTCAGACCAGAGAGATTTAAACATCAAAATCCGAAAGCTGCTATGACGCGACCTCAGACGTTATAACACCAACATCGTAGAGGCAGGGATCACACAAAATTGGGGTACTAAAGTCTTTGCCCAACAGCTCGGAAGACCTCGTCGGACAAAATTGAAGACAGCGGGTTGCAAAACCGAGACCTCGAGATTCTCGAAGAAGTTAGGAGCTTCTACAGAGAACTATATGCATCACGGAAAAAAAGACCGACGGAACCTAGCGACCGTGACCACAGAGCCCCACTAATGCGCCACTATACCGAAGACATTCTGGATATTGACCAGGGCGAGGTCAGGGCTGCTCTCGAACAACTAAAAACCAATAAATCCCTGGAGAGGACGGAATAACGACTGGGCTTCTTAAAGCTGGCGGGACTCTAGTTCTCAAAGAGCGAACGAGGCTCTTTAATTCCGTCCTCCAACAGGGACAAACACCTAAAGCGTGGAGTGGGAGTGCGGTGGCTCTGTTTTTCAAAAAAGGTGACAAGACCTTGCTGAAGAATTATATACCCATCTCACTCCTTAGCCATGTTTACAAGTTGTTCTCGAGAGTAGTCACAAACCGCCTTGCCGGAAAACTCGACGAGTACTAGGTACCTAAATGTATTTAAGTTGATATAAGTATAAGGTAGTAGGTGCCTTGATTAAGCTTTAGGTGGCATGACTCTTTCCCAGGATTTCTTCTTGAGACTTGGACGCGAAGGTCATTGTGTCTTTGTTCAAAAGTTCTTAGCATGCCGCACGCCTCAAGCATCTGAACTAACCCAAAAGACGCAAGATAAGACCCGAACCCGTAGGCGAGGCCACGGTGATAGCCTAAGCCTGTCGGGTACCCTGATACATCATTCTAAGGAGTTGCCCGGGGCGCCTAATACTAGACGGGTAAGTAGCTACGATGGGGGTTTTAGACGGTTTGGATCTGGCATAACGTCCGGTGGGATTTTTACTCCTATAAAAGGGCTTCACACGGAATGTTATAGGTATTGCTCTGTCCTTTGCCATGATTGTAGGTTCCTACTTATTTGTTCTACTATTATTCCGCTACATATCTTTTTTTTTTTTTTGTACCACTCGAGTTGCAGACAAGCATACGGCCCCACCAGATGTACCGGTGGTCACCGCAGCCTATGGACGTTTGCAACACCAGAGACTCCTTAAAAACCTTCTAAGTCCCCTTTTGAAGAACCCCATACTGTAGGCGTTTGGGAAAACCGAAGCAGGGAGATCATTCCACAACCTAAGCGTACGCGGAAGAAAGCCTCTACCAGATCTCACCGTGTTCGAGCGCTCAGGACGCAACGTGTGAGGATGAATACCCTGTCTATGGCGAGCGGTGCGATGATAGAATGCAGCCGTAGGCATCATATCAAACAATTCTTCAGAGCACAAACCGTTGTACAGGCGGTAAAACACACACAGAGAAGCAAAGTCTCTCCTGTCACTAAGAGGTTCCACACCACATGCAAGTATGGGATCGTTGACAACTTTCATAGCTCGCCTTTGCACCGAGTCAAATGGACGAAGCTGGTATTCGGGTGCCCTTGCCCAGAGGTGACAGCAGTACTCCATATGCGGACGCACTTGCGACTTATAGAGAAGCAGTGCTTGCGCCGCAGTAAAGTACCGCCGCGCCCTTCTGAGCAGTCCGAGCTTTCTGGACGCCAGCTTGGCCTTGCCCTCCAAGTGACTGCGGAACTGCACATCACTGGAGATGTCAACACCAAGGATCCCTATACTTTCAGAGATGGTGAGAGATGTGCCCTGAAATTGTGGCGCCACAGTGAATGGGGTCTGAAAACACAAACTTGTGTCTTGGTAGGGTTGAATTGGACAAGATTTTGTCGACCCCAATCGGACACTCTATTGAGAGTAGCCTCGACTTCAGATACAAGTTGTTCACGACTTTCTTCCACTGCAACCCGAGAGATACCGGGGCGGCCCGTGTAATAAGTGTCGCCCGTACTGTCGTCCGCATAACAATGAATGCCGTCAATAGACAACATGTCATTGATATGCAGCAGAAACAAAGTAGGGGACAACACTGAGCCTTGTGGTACTCCAGCGTTTATGGCCATGCAGTCAGAACAGCTGCCGTCAACGACGGCCCTGATGCTTCTACCGGCCAGAAAGCTGGACACCCATCCGCATAAACTCTCGGGCAGTCCATAGGAGGGCAATTTCGTAAGAAGACCACGGTGCCAGACCCGGTCAAAGGCTTTCGAAATGTCGAGGCTTGCTGCTAGAGCCTCACCCTTACTCTCGATAGCCGCCGCCCAGCGGTGTGTGAGGTACACAAGAAGATCGCCCGTCGAGCAACCGTGACGGAAACCGTAATATCTATACCTTACCGTAATATCTACTACAATACGAATCTAAAGGAGTACCACTCTTACTGAAACTCGTCAGAGATCACCTTCGTGGCATAAACTCACCTTCGTGGGTAAAACGCCACGAAGGATGTGACACGAAGGTAACGAAAACATAGCTTTTTTTTAAATTCCGACAAAGTTTAGCCGTTACGTTTTAAATCAAATACTACATAAATATCTCAATTAATTTGCGGTTTCGATAATTAAACTCTGACTTCAATAGCTATTATACAATGTACAAAAAGTCACCCACGAAAAGTACTCGAATTGTCAAATGTAGAAACTTACTGATATTTTTTTTTCTTAAGGAGCCAGGAGTTGCACGTTGCACTCTCGCGATGACCGAACTCGAATAACGTTCAGTTAAGTTGAGTTTTGTTATTGGGGCGGTCGTTTTGGTCAACAGTAAACCGTTTACTACGCAAATTTAGAGTACCTAGATTCGTGTGACCGATGTATATTGTGTTTTAAGTTCTAAATAATAGTTAGAAGATTTTTTTTTGTAATACTGTGTGTGTAGTGTATGTTATTACGGTGAATTTAGTGTATGTAACTTCAAAATCTATGGAAATTTGATGAAGCAGTAACCAAATGTTTAACTGAATCGGGAAGTGTGACACGAGTAGAATGCGAAAAATGACCCCGATTTTGACCTTTCGTGTTAATTTTTGGTATGAATATTTACTTCTATTGCAACAAATTTCATGTATTTTATAGCTTAATAGCTGTTTTATCCACTATTTTAAAACATTTCTTTCTAACTCATACGGTTTAGAAAATATAAGCGTGTGACCATCAAATTTAAGCAACCAGGAGAAATAGCCAAATACCTTCACTTTTAACATCAATAAAAACCAATGTATATTACACTTTTTACTGGAAAGGTGCTCATAACTGGTAGAAAGGCACCCTAAAGCTCACTAGCTCAGATACTGTGTTGTGCATCAGAATAAAATCAACCAAAATAAGTCAACATTAAGAATGATTGTGTATTCTGAGACACCAGGAGCTAAATAAAGTTACGAGTGATAAATATGCAAATAAAATAGAGACAAAGCTGGATAATCCACCAGATGAATATAAATCGTGTCATCGTTAATTAAAGTCTAGACATTTTGTTTGAAGAACCAGAGTGAATAATAATGATTAAAAGTACTCTTTGACAATAATACACATAATCTGTTTAAACAGAAATATTGAGATAGATACCTAGCTCAGATTAGCCCAAGAGCAAATTCCTTTTCAAGATTTACCCGTGGTTCCCGGAAGTAGGCAGTGGTGGAGCACCGTACGGTACTTTTAACGGGTAACGAAAAAAATGAAAATCACTTCATCTCTTTTGCACTTGCACACATTTGAATGCAACTTCGCTTTTCAAAGAAACTTTGTATGCGACTTCATTTGCATTAGTTTTAAATTGTCCTCTTTTTGTACTGATCAATGCATACAAATGTACATAAACCATGACATTTTCTGTTGTACAACAAAGTTTTCATTATAAATTAGCTGCTCAACTGTCAAGTAACATAAAAAGAAATATAAAAAAACCGGCCAAGTGCGAGTTGGACTCGCCCATGAAGGGTTTCGTAGCAACAAGTAACATAATATAAAAGTTCTTATAGTTCGTTGTAACTTTGATTGATGTTTTAACACGTTCGCAGTGGTAGTGATTTTTCTAACCGCAAATTGCGGTTTATGACGTATTAAAAAAAAACTACCAGCTCTATCTCGTTGAAACCAATTTTCGTTGGTAGTTTTTATGGCAATGTACATCATATATTCTTTTTAGATTTATCATTCTCTTAGTTTAGAAGTTAGAGAGGGGGGGGACACACATTTTTCCACTTTGGAAGTGTCTCTTGAGCAAACTATTCACTTTAGAAAAAAATGATTTTAAAAACCTTAAAAGCATTTTTAAAGACCTATCTATAGATAACCCACGCGTAGGGGTCTGATGAAAAAAATTTTTTTGAGTTTCAGTTCTGAGTATGGGGACCCCCAAAATTTACTACTTTTTTTCTAGTTTTATAAAAGAATCTTAATGCGGTTCACAGAATACATCTACTTGCCAAGTTTCAATAGCATAGGCCTTGTAGTTTCGGAGAAAAGTGGCAGTGACACACGGACGGACAGACAGACAGACAGACAGACAGACAGACACGACGAATCTATAAGGGTTCCGTTTTTGCCATTTGGCTACGAAACCCTAAAAACCAGTGTTCATTATTTGTAGTAATGAATCCTGTAATTATGAGGACTACAGCCTCTCAATTCCAAATTCGATTATTTTCAATGACATCGCTTTAAGTGTTACCTAACGGGCCTATTACACACGGAGACTTCATCACAGTTTTGCCTGTGCAAACCTATTTGTACTCCGGAGTCAAAGCACGGAACGTGTAGTTTTGTCTCAGCGTTCCATGTACAAACCGTTTGCACATTCAGAACTGTACTTGCCTGAGCGTGAAACAGGCCCATAAGTGTAACAGCTTTACATGTATTTATTTTCCAGTAAGGACTGCAAAAAAAAGAATGGATCTATAATAGTTGAAACACTTCGTCCTATCATCTTAAGTTATTTAATTTGTAGATGGTAGAATTGATTTTGAGTAAGTAATTCAACTTCCGTAAAGTACTTAATGAAGTTTATAATCCAATGGAGCTCATACCTTGAATAAAAGAAGAAAAAATAAGTATACTCATACTTATTTTTTCTCTATAGTGGGTAGAACCTAATTAAGAGGGGAAAAATAGGTACCTATACGAGATACGTTGCAAGACATATTAAAATTATAACTCAGTAATTATGAGGTTTCAATTAAATTTATTAATAAATTTAATATTATTACTTTAATATTATTATATTGCAATTATTACTTTATTGCGTTAGTAAGTCAACTAGTCTGCTGTGAAGTCCCGGGTTCGAGAAAAATACTTGATTGATCCAATAATGTTCGTTGCAGAGTAAAAAAGTGAATTTGTATATTTAAGCGTGTAGAAGAACAAAACTTACAGCTACATACTTACTATAAACTGTTTTTGTATTCAAAACGATGTGCTTCATATTCACATAGGCAAAACGTTTTAGGTTCCCAAGCAGATCCAGATTTTCTTTTTAGGGTTTTGTAGCCAATTGGCAAAAACGGAACCCTTATAGATTCGTCATGTCTGTCTGTCTGTCTGTCCGTCCGTGTGTCACAGCCATTTTTGTCCGAAACTATAAGGCCTATGCTATTGAAATTTGGTAACTAGATGTATTCTGTGAACCGCATTAAGATTCGATTGTTAAGCATTCGAAGATGATTTTTTTTTCATCAAAGCCGTACGTGTGGCGTATCTATAGATAGGTCTTCAAAAATTCTATTGAGGTTTCTAACATTATTTTTTTCTAAAATGAATAGTCTGCGCAAGAGACACTACCAAAGTGGAAAAATGTGTGCCCCCCCCCCCCTTCTAACTTCTAAACTAAGAGAATGATAAATCTAAAAAAACTATATGATGTACATTGTCATAAAAACTACCAACGAAAATTGGTTTGAACGAGATAGAGCTAGTAGCTTTTTTTAATACGTCATAAACCGCAATTTTCGGTTAGAAAAATCACTACCAAGGCGAACGTGTTAAAACATCAATCAAAGATACAACGAACTATAAAAACTTTTATATTATGTTACTTGCTACTACGAAACCCTTCACGGTCGAGTCCAACTCGCACTTGGCCGGTTTTTTCAAATTCACCAAATCGATAAATTAACAGGCCACTGGCTTATGTTTGCTTTGACAACCCCTGTAATCGAGTTTCAAGAGTTACGCTCCTTACGACTCTTAATAGTGTTTCAAATTTCGTTTTGATGTTTATGTTTAAGTAAAGTTTATTGTAAGACTGTAAAAAACATCTGCAAAAAATGTATTTGTGAATTTGGAACATCTTAATGCCTATTAGTTTGCGTTTTAATTGGTTTTTGTTTTCATTAAACTACTTCGTTCCTTCAACCGCCTGCAAGTACTACGCTTACCATTTTCACAGCTTGCACACTGCATACTTAAAGCTTTCTGAATAAACAACAAAATAATTCTGTATACACAACCCAAAATGCTCACCAAAATATGCTAAATAGTCGTAAAGCGTAACACGCGTGTACAATCGTGATTTCCAATACTTTATTTGTACTTGTCTCACCGTATTTTAACGTTACCAATAATTTGAATAAAATAAACGTATCGGCATGTTGATAATGACTAACAACCCTCGATCCATTCGAGATAAAAATCGAATTCAAGCAAATAAATACAACCGAGTCAACGGGAATAAAAGCGAACGTGAGCTTTTCACTCGGCACATATTTCTACGTAGAACAAACAAAAGTAAGAGCATTATCCTATCTGATTCATGTTATAGATAACATCTATTTGTCTAAGTATTTTACTTGATCTCTGTTTATACCAAATTGTGATTTCTGAACCAAAAACTCTCTGATCAAACATCATTAACATACTCACATATATAATCTGGGCTCTCTCATCCCTTATTTTTGTTTGAAACAAACATATCAATGTTGAAAAATATTTTAACTTACAAACATGTTACGAAAGCTGGTATATTTACACTTTTCTAACAATTTGATATATTTGTGTAAAAACATTGTAAACATGTACGAACTTAAAGTGTCTTTTTATTAGCATATGAAACTAACATTTTACGCAAATCCTATGATCGCAGAAAATAAGTTAAAGATTGGTTCAAAATAATGACTAGTATATTTTGGCTCACAAATTGTATAAGCTTAAATTAGTCAGGATAAGATACAAAATTTGATGAGACCACAATGTAAGGGTGTGATGAGAGCCTACCCAGCCAACCTCAACTACAAGTCACTCTATTTATTTTTGTGATTTCATAATGTACCTACCTACTTTTTCATACATTGGTTGCCGGTACCCTTATAGATGAACAACATTTTCTTTTCTGTTTGTTCGATTTTGTTATAATTATAATTTGTTTTTTTTTTCTTCTCTTTCCATGTTTTTATTTCGGTAAGGATCATGGTGTACCCGAATAATGTAAATATCTTTCCTTCTATCTAAGTCTGTCGACTAACGGATGAGGTCATGGCGAAGAGAAGAAAATCTGAAACAAAACCTTGTAATAACCCATCTAGACTGCGACATACAGTCAGGTCGCCTGCTTTCAGGAGGCTTCAGATCTGCAGTTAACAGTGATACTTTGATTTGATTTGATTGATCGATCGACGATGTGCTAAAGATATACCAAAACGTCTGTTTATATGAATATTGATAAAAAAATCAACCCTTTTCTTTCAGAATAATATCATGCTCACGGGATCACATGCGAGACCACAGTGGCACAGCTGGCATGTGCAGTGTGCACACCACATGACATCTCAACTAAACTAAACGTGGCAGTCAGAAATTCATATTTTATACTCCACAGAAGGTTCGCACCGAGAAGTTTTGCACTCCTTACAGTAAAACTTGGAGTGAAATATTTTCACGGATTTCACCTCACAAAACGACAAAAGGAACCGTCTTTTTTACTTCGAAAACTTTGCACAGCGTAGGTGTGCCCGCTGGCTGGAACTGTAAAAATTGCTGCCGCACAATTGCATTTCTGTTTGTGATGTGGCAAGCCTTTTACGGTCAGATGGACAACTTATTTATTTGTTGGAATTTGTAAAAATGAGCTTCTTTACCTTGTTATGAAAAGATTTTTATTTTTGTATGACTGTGGCAGTACACACGTGAAAGATCATGAGATATTTTTGAGCGATAGGATTACCCTTTGAATAAGAGACTTCTTTATATTAGCGACTTGAGTACTAGCTTGTAATTCACAATTGCTGACTACTAGGAATACCTATGTGTATGTGAGCACCAGCAACTAAGGTATCTTACTTTATTTAACCAGTTTGTAGGGACAAATGATATCGTAACTCTACCGTTATTTTTAAACTATCGCGGTTTTTTACACTCATACTTATAGACTTCGGGACTTCACGCGAAATAAATTTACTTACATTAATCGACGTTTCGAGCACATTGCAACGCCCGTGGTCGCGGTAAATTTATTTCGCGTTAGGTCCCGAGTTCTATAAGTATGAGCGTAACTCTACCGCTTGTACGGTGGTTCGTTTTCTGTGGAATTATTTCAATTATGTCCACGGTTATATCATCGCAGCACCCGTTATAAACAGGATGTTCATTCTCACACTTTGTGTATAGGTACATACCGGTAAGCTCTGAAAAATACTTTCTTTTGCGTAACCTTCACACGTCTACAGTACTCGTATGTGGTCTTAGAGGGTTTTTGAGTATCAGCAACACGAGTGTAGCGCCTATGGTATTCCAAACGTCCGATGTACGGGGATGCCGGTGTGCCGAATGCTTATTTGTATTGTAGCATGAAAATAAAATTTTATGAAAATGTACTCAAAAATTTCATGAATTCAATTTTTTTTTTAATAAATGAAACGACAAAGATTTTACACTCATACTTATAGAATTCGGGACTTCACGCGAAACACATTTACTTACATTTTCACACCGACGTTTCGAGCACGTTGCAGCGCCCGTGGTCGCGGTTGGACTCCTCAGTCTCACTCCTCAGACTCAGTCCAACCGCGACCACGGGCGCTGCAACGTGCTCGAAACGTCGGTGTGAAAATGTAAGTAAATGTGTTTCGCGTGAAGTCCCGAATTCTATAAGTATGAGTGTAGAAAACCGCGATAGTTTAAAAATAACATTGACAAAGATTTTAGATTAAAACAAATGTCGCTGTGATAAAAAAGTATTTCACAACCGCAAAAGCTTACACAGAATTTTCCACGGGACTACTAAAGAAGTTCAACGGAGGTAATCTGGGAAACTGTAAACAATAACTGCTGATTTTATTGAGAAAGTTGAAAATAAGTTCTGTGAAATCTAGTGAAACTAAAGGAACGCTTGTAGACCGAGTTGCTCAAAACGATACGACGTTATTTAAGATAAATAATGTCGGCTACGCTACGGCTAGACATAAAATGACTAGTGTTTGAAGGATATCCATTTGCGTATAATGTAGGTACGCGATATAACTATCATAGCATTAGTTTTTACACTTATAAATCAATAGTTTCTATACAAATGAATCGAAGCATCAAAATATAAGTTACTGGAAATTTTGAAAGAACTTGGAATGATTCTAGCATGCCTCAGCCATAATGTAACACTTTTATTATTTTATTATAGTAATGTAAGTATTACCTATACGAGTATGCACAAATATTGTAAAGTAGCTGATGCCCGCAGCTTCGTCATCGTATTATTTTTATCGTTCCCGCTTCCCATGGAAACTTATTACCGGGATTAAAAGTAGCCCATGTGTAATTGCAGATTAGAAAGCTAAATCTCAAAAGTTCTTGATTCCTATGATTCTTGACTATTGTGTCTTTGTGTGTACACCAGTAAGTATGACTTCTATAATTTTCCATTTAAAAGCAAACACACAAAGAGGGTGCCAAGCCATAACTCATGAAGTACGCCATTATTCTTCGCACGTCCGGCTTGCAATTAGCCGAGCGCAGTTCGTTTTATGTTACCACAATAACTGCGGTTCCTGAGCCCCTATCTGGCTTAATGCAAGAGGCGTGTCTACATCTACATGGGGTGTTTATTTAAGGTTGTGGCCTTGATAAGTTACGGTTTCGGGCTTTGCAACTGTAATGCCAGCCAGGAAAATATACACTTTCGGTTGAAAATTTTAGAGAAAACTTTTTTTAAAAGAGTAGTAAGATTCTTGTACGTGCGATTGGTTTTATTTAGATCCAAAGTAACTAAAATATTACTTGAACTCTATCTTTTAGGAAAGATTGGTCCAATTCGCGACTTGTACATTTCACCCATTTCGTGAATATACTATCTTTTGACCTTCCCTTTACTATTTATCTTTTGACCTTTGCCTGCATCTAGTACTCCATTTCATAATTTATTATTAAAGAGTATAGATTGTGAAAATTGCTGCCACTTGCAGTGGTTGCGAGATAATGTATTGTTCGTATAGACGGAGAGGCTGACGGATGTACGGAACCCTCGGTGGGCGAGTCCAACTCGCACTTGTCTGGTTTCTTATGAAAAACGGTGGAAGTAATTGTAACGATTAAAACACCGAATAACTTAAGATTTCTAGTTAGTTAGGTACCAATTGTCTAAAATACCCTTTTTATTTTACCAGTACAAAACATTAGTGGCTTTGAATTTATGATACGGTTGGCGCCTTTGCCAAATACTATATTTTACTGAGCGGCGAGTAAGTCTATATAACCTTCGGTCCCAAAAGCATTCTAAACGATCCGGTTCGGTTTTGTGGAGATTTGGTTAATTTCTATAATATTGCTTAACCGATCCACCAATTTGATAAGAGTTCGTAACATAATGATATGTTAATTACTGTGTTATTTTAAGAATTTAATAGGCCGCTTTGATTGATTTAATGCTACAATAATACCTACCTAGTAGGGATAAATTGCTTGTGGGTCGAAATATATACAACAAAAAAACATTACCGTTTTTATTCTTCCGTCACATCTTTTACACAGAAATCATTATGAGACAGTAATAGCTTAGCAAGGCGTATACGATTCTTCAAATAATACAATAAGATTTTGAACGTACAATATTATACTCGTATTTATTACACAACAATAGGACAAGGGGCCCGTGAACTACACAAATTATAAAGCCAAGATTAGATCCTATTATGTAAAAGGTATTCTATTCGTTCCGTTGCGTCAAGTATTATGAAACGGGTCCAATTGATTTAAAGAGTATTGAGGTATATAGTGGAAAATACCCCATACCATAACAGATCACAGTGATAGTTTTAGATTAGTAAGGTGAATAATGCTCCTTGAACTGAGTCGCAATAGTATAAATAAAACATAAGTATGTGAGTCAAGGTGTACGAACACCTTCGGCCCGAAAGAAATGACAATGTTAAAAAATAGTAAGTCATAAAGAGTCATATAATATGTAGCTAGTCCTAGAAGCTGCTCAGCTCACCTATTACGTGCAAATAAGTACAAATAGTGTAAAAGGAAATAATACGTTTGTCTCTGCTTACCCCTTTATGGCAAAGACGTGACTATATTGAATGCACGTTAATATGATATAAATGCTGTCTGAAGTATTATAGTAAAACAACAGCTATTATTCAGCAAATATCACGAAGAAAAGCATAATACAAAGTGAGAACTAACTCAAATTTATTCTTCACCTTCAATTCTACTTTTCGTGAACATTTGAAAAGATGCCTTGCTAGCATGCCGAGGTAACGATAAATCAAATACGCCACAAGTAGGTAACACCTCGATTCGTTCCATAACCCATTTTATGACTAATTGGAGTTAAAGTTGTTCAAAGTCCGCTACAAACCGCATCGTTGGCTGCTTTACGACCTGAACGAACCTCATCGTACTGGGAATTATTCACAATGAAATCTTACTGTTACCAATGATAGAACGTATAGTTTATTTGACTGAATCAGATGAGGCGCTGAGGCTTATTTATTGCTGTGAAAAATTATTAAAATAGGCAATTTTTATTTTATATCCTTTACTGTGTTAGCCTATTATGTATGAGTACGAGACTATTGGCATGTTGAAATGGACAGGCGCAGGCTGTGACGACCCACAGTTAAACAATTTCAAGCCCCATAAGGCCTTCAACTTAGCTGAACGGCTGTCACTTTACTGACAGCTGGGTTTCATTTCGAGTTTTCCTTCTCTACGCTGGATGTATGTGGATGGATCACTTTGCGATTATGTTCCCATGGACGCCTCTTACGACACTCTCGGGATGAATTGGGATGGCGACAATTTGTACTCTTTCCCGTCGCCACACAGGTTTCTAATGACGACATATATGTAACTTTTAAATATTATAAACGTTTTATAGACAGTAGGTACTGTAAAAGTAATGCGGTGCATAAAATTTCTTTAGGATTCTACTAATCCTTTGCACTGCACATTACTCTAGCACCGAAACTTTTGCCTCAACATTTACACACTGAGTGAGGATATTTATCATAAAAATTATTCCACTTCACAGAGCGGAACTACATTTTAGCGAGAAGGGTTGTGATATAAAGGTGGAGTCGTTATGCAAATTTCTTTTAGGTCTTTGAGAGCTATATACCGGCACCATGTGCGAAAAATATACGAATTGCGTTTTCCAGTGGCTTGTGTTGTGTGGAGAAAAATCTGAATGGTATTTTGAACCAAATGTTTGGCGTAGTGTTCTGTAAACGATCGCTGACCTACCAATACTTCAGTCGATCTTGAGTTGTGTGACTATTTTTGGCATTTATTAGAATTTCCATGCTCTGGGAGTTTCGTCAACCCATGCGTGCCGACTACCTTATAACATGGTAGTTTAAGTCTACTAGAAGACCATTTAGGAGCCTTAAATATAACAAAAGCAAGTGGCTACTACAAATATCTGCCTATCAATTTTAACGCGTCAATTCACTCACTACCTTTTGCTTGTTTGTGCTAACAATTGAGCTTGCAACTGCGTGCCGAATAGGCGTACGAAAATTAGATAGACTTTCAGTATACATTATTATAAACAGATTTTTGGGAATTTCAACTAATAAGTTTCACTCGATTACTAAGTAGATGATACATTTTCTATAAAATAAAAAAATTAATTAAAAATTTAAAAAACCCCCGACTCACAAAAAAAGAACAATAAAAAACCTGTAAAAAAATAACTATTATATTATGGCCTATCTACCCTAAGTATTGTACCTGTATTATTATTATAGGTAGCTATATTATTTACGTATTCATATTTTCAACTAACAGTTGGTCTCGTCGGGGGGACCGCTCACCTAATCATAACCTAACCGTACGTCTGTCTCTGTTTAGGTATAGAGCGGTCCCCCCGACGAGACCAACTGTTAGTTGAAAATATGAATACGTAAATAATATAGCTACCTATAATAATAATACAGGTACAATACTTAGGGTAGATAGGCCATAATATAATAGTTATTTTTTTACAGGTTTTTTATTGTTCTTTTTTGTGAGTCGGGGGTTTTTTAAATTTTTAATTAATTTTTTAATTTTTTGCTTTTTACAGGGGTTTTTAATGTCAACAATGACGAATAGTCTATCAACAATTATTCAGAGCTAATGCGAATTGCGCGGAGTGTGGTTACAGAATTAGCAATACATTCCACTCCCATATCTTTCGAATAGCTTAACCGATTTTCATAAAACTTGCGGTATCGTGATGCATAAGATATGACCATTCATTTGATACCCAACACGGGTATATTTGAACACATTAAATTTTTCATCACCACTTTCACCCCTCATACCTTTGAAATGGCCTAACCGATTTTTATAAAACATAGCTAAGAACCCTCTCCCCTAACCCATCTTTCAAACAAAAGAAACAGAATCAAAATCGGTTCATCCGTTTGGGAGCTACGATGACACAGACAGACTTACACACACACACACACACACACACACACACACACACACACACACGTCAAACTTATAACACCCCTTCCGGGTTTCCGTCGGGGGTTAAAAATACACCTAAATAAAGCAGAAAGTGGCTCAGCGTATTTAATATTAGTGTTTAAAACTTGTTTAAAACTTCTATTACAAATCAAATGAACTTTAAATGTTACCTTTTACCTCTTTAATTAGTCGATTTCGTTAAAACTTCACGAACTCGTCAGCAATTTCTTCAAATTGGGCCTTGGCTGGAGTCCAGCTGATTAACAACTTAGTACAAGCAGTTTAATTTCATGCCTGGATGCGCAAGTTTTGTCTTGAATACTCTCTACCCACCCTTTACTACCTCACAAAGTATTGTTGTACAATGAACTTAAAGTAAATTGATATTGGATAAGATCCTTGATTTCAATTTATAGAGACTTTTTAGATTTATTGTCTTTCAGTGACGCCGATTTTAAACAACCTTATTATTTTGATTGACAATATGATTGATTCTCAAACGTAAAACAAAGTTATTAATGAACAAAACCCATGGGCGTGAGAGGGTCATATCGGTTCCTTACTAGCTATAACTACTTGACGCTCTTTCATGAATATATAGCACGGGAACCGGGTACCTATATAATATCTTCTCTAGAAAAGAAATCTTCTTATAGAAAGAAAATGCTTCTCACTCATCAGATTTAGTAGTCGATCCCAGGCTTATTGACACGCAAGATTGGAATACTTCCCAACTCTACGACGACTGCTAGCCCAAACCGATGTCACTAGACCTACACATATTGACGACGATATCATACTGAAATCACCAAAATTAAGCTACCTATCAGTATAGGACTAGGAGACTGTATGCCTCTCCTGTAATTTACCATCATCACTTACTCATATTGGTGATAGTTTGCCATGCACTCTCAATGCATAATAGAACCTAGATACGGGCTATGAAAACTAAATATCAGCATTTAAGGCTAAGAGCTTACAACTGCGTGCCAAATAGAGGTCTACCTCGTACGGGAAAAAGGTGTGCCGACGAAAATTAGGTAGACTATGAATTTACATTATTAGAAACACATTTTTGGTAATTTTAACGAATAAAGGGCAATGCCAGGTCTTCATAGTACTTCAGGCCCTGGGTGCCCAATCATGAAAATTGGTACAATATATTGCTTGTAAATAAAAATAATTTATTCATAAAAGAATAGTTAAAACATAAGTTGGGGTTTACAAAATATCAAGGCTTTTAATTTTTATAAATGTGCCCTTACACAAGCACTTTAGAGTTATCAGAAACTCTTCCTGCAGTCATTTAGCTAGTTAATTATGTATTTGTTGTCTTTCCTACATTTATTTATTTACCTAAAGTCAGTATTCATGATCAGAATTGAATATTTAATTATTGATAAAAAAACAGAAAAACGTACAATGATGCAGTACCATTTTGACAATGACATAACACTGGGTGACTGTCAGTCACTCATTTGACACTTAGGTTGCCTATCTTGATTGTTGTGTTACCCCAATAAGTTTTTGTTTCTACCATGTTATCTAACGTTTAGTCAAAACTTACTTTCTTCTTTTGCTATCGTTTTTTTTCGGGTGTGGCCATTAATTGAGATGTGAAACATTGTGGAAGCAGCAACTTCACCTCCGTTGGTGATGGTAGTGAATGTTTCTTTAATTTTTTATACGTAAATAAATAAATAAATCTCAAATTCAATCGTATAATTATAAGAGCAGTGTTTTAGTAAAGTTAAGTATATTATGACATGAAAAACAAAACTCTTCGTGCTAACGGTTGGATGTTATAATCTCCACTATAATCGGTAAAACGTCGTAGGCTGGCACTCATTGGTGGACTTTACTGCTATGCCAACACACAGGAAATGATCAACAAGCTGTCAGTCAGAGGTAATATAACTGTGAACGGACTAAAGTCAGTTTAATTAAGTGTTGCTATTTAAACAAACAAAATGTCTACTGTCGATCGTCGCTACAAGTATATCCATATTTTCCGCCTCAGATTCATCCCCACACTTTCCATCCGGAGCGTTCGAGCACGGTATGATCGGATAAGGAATTGTGGAATGATCTCTCTCCCTCGGTTTTTCCGAACGTCAACGGTATGGGGGTCTTAAAAAGGGGTCTTAGAAAGTTTTTACAGGGTTGGAAGCGCGAGTGTAGCACCTCTGGTGTTACAAACGTTTTGCATTTTATCTATTATTGATTTATTGTAACACCTTTTTTGTACCCATATTCGCAAAATAAAGAAATTGAATTGAATTGAATTGCTTGTCTGCCACATTGGCGGTATAAAAAAAAAAGAAAAAAGTATCTAAGTAAAAACTTAATCTGAGTATTTTGTAAAAATACTACCTATTCTATTAGTTTACAAAAGACTGGCAACCCAGCAGATGCAAATGGCGGTGTATTTATCGAATAACTTTTTATTTTGATGAAATAAATCCTAACTTCTGTCAAGTCGTGAATAGCGTCAAAAATTATGCAAATTCATTACATAATTTTTCAGCTAAATGCCAAGTATGGGCAATCAGGGCCTAATTTCGGCATTGCCCTTTCACTCGATTACTACAGACGAAAGGCACATACCTAATTTGTTTAAATTCCAGATTATTTATCTTAGAATTTAATCATTATTTTGTAGTCAAATACAGGTTAAAGAGTACCTTATATACTTCGCCGCTCCAGAAAGCCTTTATAGGTTTTGTTAAAAAGGGAAACCGAAATTTCCCTTTTACTTAACGAAACAAAATAAAAGGATCGAATTTAAAGTTATCGTAACTTTTAAATTAAATACGTTTTGGTTTCTCAACCTTCCGATTGGAATGCACCAACCGTGGTAACGGGTTGAACGCTTAGGGTTGATTCCCACAGAAAGAGCAGCTGCCGGCAGCTAAAGAACATCAACACAGAATATGTAGGTAGGTATGATGACGTCTATTTATATGTCACGAATAGTGTTAATTTAAGAATACTGGAGTAATTTAGTTGACAATTTGAATATGTGTATCTATAATCTGTCACCAAATATACAGAGGAAGAATTAGGTAGATACTAAAATAGTGAGTACCTATTTGTGTATGTGAGGGAGACATTTTTTTTCTATTTCTAACTCGAATGAAATTTATAGTTTCTCGCTAACTTGAAGAGGTGGAAACGGGTTGGTATTGATTGTGACGCGCTCTCTAGATCGTTATTTTTATCCGTATTTATTTGGACCATTTTTATATCCATAATGCTGGGGCCATACTAAAGAAAACGTCAATGCCTATCAATGCGATAAATATTGCGATAAATATCGCGATAAATATTAACGCGATAATTTGAGTGGTCACACTTAAACGATCAACGTGAATGCCCATTCTTGGCGATAAAATTGACGTTAATGTTATTTGATAGACCAAGATAGACTTTGTCGGTGCTGCTCTGTATTTGATGAATGTATTTTTTTATTATATGGTATTCTACCATTATCGAACGAAAAAGAAAAGCAATTTAAATGGGTTCTATAATAACCCGGCTAATTAGGCTTTCCTTCTGCTTTGTAGGGTTCCGCAGCCAAATGGCAAAAAGCGAAACCCTTATAGATTCGTCATGTCTGTCTGTCTGTCTGTCCGTTCGTGTGTCACAGTCACTTTTCTCCGAAACTATAAAACCTATGCTATTGAAACTTGGTAAGTAGATGACGTATTCTGTGAACCGCATTAAGAATTTTACATAAAACTAGAAAAAAAGCGATAATTTTGGGGGTCCCCATACTTAGAAATGAAACTCAATTTTTTTTATTTTCATCAAACCCATACGAGTCTATCTATTGATCAAATCTATTGATAGGTCTTCAAAACTGCTTTTTTTGTAAACTGAAAGGTTTGCGCAAGTGACACTTCCAAAGTGGAAAAATATGTGCCCCCCCCCCCTCTACCTTCTAAACTAAGAGAATGATAAATCTAAACAAATATATACAATATCTATTGCCATAAAACTTCCAACAAAAATTGATTTGAACGAAATCTAGTAAGTAGTTTTTTTTTAAAACGTCGTAATCTGCATTTTCGCCTAGAAAAATCACTACCATAGCGAACGTGTTAAAACATCAATCAAACTTACAACAAACTACTAGAACTTTTATATTATGGTACTTGCTGCTACGGAACCCTTCACTTGGAAGATTTTTTCTTTCTTCAATAGTAGGTACCTAGCTTTAAATGGTAATAATTCCATTATTTGTCACATAGCGACATTTTGCGATGCACGATTTTTGAAATTTTTGAGACTCGTATCCCACAAACAGGGCTCTATTTGCAAAATCTCCAGAAAAGCAATTTACTTTTTAGTTACTCTAGAACGCAGAAAAACTTTCAATCCCGTCACGCTCACGGTGCGCACTGTGACACACACAATTCTCGCGTTAATCTCTTTGATGTACCGCCACTTGAGCTATCGCCCAACGTCAAACGGCTATGTGAATGCAATTGTCAAATTATCGCGATAATTCGTGGCTACACCTACGTTAAACGTCCATCATCGCGATCATTAATGGCATTTCTCGTTAGTGTGGCCCCAGCATAACGGATCGAGGCTTTTAGCCATCGTGGACAAACAGGTGCGTTAGCTTTGTTCACATGACAGGAAACAAAAATACGGTAACACAAATACACATAAATTATTTCAATACCATGGTTGTGAGATCGTCATGTGAATTAAAATGGATGGTTAAATACATAATATGATGTGCTACTACGACGCTTATGTCAGGTTTTTTTTTTGATAAAATGCATTATCAAAATCAGTTATGATGCTATTAATTTTAGTCAAATCAATAGCACTGTTCAATAGTGTTATTTATATTACTAGAATTTGCAATTCACCAGAATCTCCCATCGCCATATTCAATCGCCGCCCTTCAAAATCACGTAACAAGCAGTTTCCTTCGAAAACCCCAACTATATTCCAGGACTTTAAGAAGTGGAAACGGGAAGGTATCGATTGTGACGCGATCTCCAGACCGTTATTTTTATTCTAGCAAAACTATTTTTTTTTTGAACATTCGTCAGTGAATATAATTTGATGTTAAAAAAGAATGTAGGCAGGAACATTCTTTTTTAACATCAAATTATATTCACCGTATTTAGAATTTATATTCATTGGGTTTCATAATAGTGCAATTTCATAATGCACAAGCGGAACTTTACAGCTATAGTTATTTACTTTTAATCTTAACAAGAGCCAAGTCCTTAAATAAATCAACGTTCTTGTTACGCTGGTGAAACTCTTTTGGCAGCCAATTCCGAACTAAAGCGAGCTCATTCCAACACGGTAAATGAAAAGGAATACTTAAACCTGGTGCAATGGGTAGAAATTGCCAGTCACGTATGTATTGGTAGGTATAATGTAGTGCAGCTAGCGATATATTATTTACTTTCAGACGCGTTGCAAGAAATAGAACCGATCAAGACAAAACTTTTCCAAATGTCATAAGTCTATAATCTTCTTGATGTATTTAATTTACTTAATCTTATTTTAAGCTTTAGACGTACAATATTATCATAATAGTATGGTTAAAATAATGATTTATAGGTACTAATATTAATGACTTGATAATTATTACGCCATTTCCATGTCATAAACACGGGAAATCTATACTAATAATATAAAGAGGAAAGATTTGTTTTTTTACTTTTTGTTTATTTTGTTTTTTTGTTTGTTTGTTTGTAACGAATAGGCTCCGGAACTACTGAACCGATTTGAAAAATTCTATCACTGTTGGGAAGCTACACTCTTTGCGGTGAACATTGGCTATATTTTATTCCCGTATTCCCACGGAAACGGGAACTACGCGGGTGAAACCGCGTGACGTCCGCTAGTATTTGAAATTTATCGTTCTAGTATTCTTATTTGTGAGATATAAAATCATTACATTGAGGGTAAAAAAAAGGGATATAATAAATCGAGCCTCAAAAGTTTTTATCAGCCACAGAATTTAGCTTCTGATTTAATAACTAAGCCACGCGAAAATAAAATAGCCTCTAAAATGCTAATTCGTCCTCTTCACAACGTCACCTAAAAATTTCCATAATAAGCATCAAATAAAGCTCAACAATTATTTTAACTTGTCCTGCGTATTAATATATTAACACCTAATTTACTAATTCAGCCACAGATTTAATATGTAATCACCATTTTATATTTTACAGCTTCAAATCGAGAGCCTCAAAAAATTATAATTTAAGCCTCCACAGACAACATCAGTTTTTATAACTTAGCGTGTAAAATAAATATATCACATTCTTTTTTTCGTGAAAATAGCCTCTGCAAGGTTTAATCTAAGCGCAAAGGACGACAGCGACCAGCCATTTGCATCAATTAGAGACCGGTATTTGATGTCACTTGTAACTAAAAAAAGATTACGCTTACCGAACAAGAAAGTTAGGTCAAGAAAGCAAATGCTAAACTTAAAAGTGTATAATACATTATACACTTTTGACTTTAGCATAGGTATATACATTAAGTGAACATGTGGATAATGTCGTCATAAATTTCACGATTAATGAGAAATTACTCGTTACGTATAAACAGTGTTTAGCACTGCCACGTTTCTTTTTGAACTTTTGAACACTTCCACTCACATTTGAGTTTAGTATTTGCTTTTTTGGTCTTACTTTTTTGTTTGGTGAGCGTTATCTGTCTTTAGTTCTATAATCTGTATTACATGCATACACAACGTCACCGACCGAAATCTGTATAATGTCTGGGCATTCTATAGAATACCTGAAACTTGCAGGCAAGGCAATGTATGAAATAATTATATACGAGAGTATGGAAGGTTTATTGGCTGCTTGCGAAGGTTAGGTTAGGTTGGAACAGTTACCACTAACGCGCGAAGGCGAGCGAGTGAAGCGACGATGCCGCTTCAGCGGCCGCCGAGCACCAGATGTCAAAAATTTAATATTTGGCATTATGTTACAATTTAGAATTTCTCAATAGTTTATAATTTTGCGGTATTTATAATTTTATGGTGACCCCAGACCTATTTATGTTACACATTGCCGGTGTACCAGCAGGTATTCTATGCAATCCCTAGGAATTAATTATTCATATCATCAATATACTTATTCAAAACATTTCATACATTGTCTGAAGTCTGGGTCAGGTATTCCTTAGAATGCAGGTATTGTATAGAATATCTGAATTATAAAGACTACAGGTAACATCATCTATACGACTATACATATAATACAATGATAGAAAAGTTAAAACTGTACATTGGAAATATTAAAAAAAATACTCGCTGGGTGTTCAACATAAAATACCGAAGCCGAAAATATATAGTTAGAAATTTTTTGCCTGTGTCGGTTTGTCTGGTTGTCTATTTGCTTTGCTTTGTCCGGAAGGATCTCGAAAAGTACTGAATAGATTTGATTCAAATTTTGCACAAATATTAACTAGGGGTAGGGTCTTCAAATAGGCTATATATTATCACGCTACATATCCTAGGGGCTAGGCAGAGAGCAATCAAATTGGCATTTTAACATAATTTTCACGCGTACGAAGTCGCGAACGTCGCGGGCAACAGCTAGTAATAAATAAAAGCATTTATTCCCGAAAGTCTGTCCCACGCTCCCGTGTTGAAACTAACTCGCTTGTCCGTGACACCCCATACAGTCATCTTAACGTGCCATTCAAAGCAAGGAAACTCTCGCAAATCAAATGTTACAAACTGGTCACCCATCCGAGCACCAGCAATAGCGGTAGTTGCTTACTGCAGTGATCATTTACAAAAGACTAAGTCAGTGGCTACAAGTGGTTCTAGCTATTTAGGTAATATTAGTGGCCATAATTTGTTTTTTGATGGCAATTTTACTTAACTCTGATGATCCATTAATGAGGGATGAGTTACATTTTAAACATGCTGAATTAGGAAATTAGAAGCTAAGATATTAATAAATAATGTCTATTTTGATGCCATTTTTTAGTAATTTAGAAGTTTACTGTTTGAATGCATGTTACAAAATTAGATGCTAAAAAATAATAACGATGCTGAATTATATTAACAGTGGCTAAAAAGAAGTTAAATGGTGGCTAGAATCTATAAATACTGACGCTCATTAATTGTGGCTGGCTTATTAATTTGGGGGGCAAAGTATTTTTTCGGAGGCCAATAATGCTATTAAAAAGAAGGTGGTTTAATTAGCACCCTAAAAAAAATATCTAAACAACAATCAATGGCGATCAGTTTGAATGTAAAAACTTTGTATCAACTGCAATTTCTTTGAACTACACACAACTTTGAATTACAAAAAAAAATTGAATTTGAACTACAGAGTAACTTTGAATTAGAACTTGATTTAAAGTTTTTAATTGGCTACGTAGGCAAATTTTATTGCAGTATACCATAAAAAATTTTTTTTAGGAACATGAAAATTTTAAGAGGAAGTTGAAGTTTCCAACCGTATTGGAAAGCAGAACTAGTTTTATAGATATTCAAATTATCACAGTGTTACCAAGTGCTTTCTGGTCACGATAGGAGAAGCTGTTTTTATATTGCAATGGACAATGCAGCAGTACAGGTTACCGGGCGTAAGGCGTTAAGTGCTGTGCGTTGGACACCAAGCGCTGGGCGTTGGGCGTGTTGCCTAAGTATTTTATTTTATTGGAAACTTCCTTATTAGTTCTAATAATTATGTATTTGTTTTCTTCCTGTATTCGCCTTCGGCGCGGACTAAATTATTTTAAAATAGTCTTAATCTTTAAGCTCTTTTATGATTAAGCCAACACGCCAGTTTAGATTTATCCTCACATTCAAAGAAAGCCCTACAATTAAAATTTTCAAAATATCTGATTCTTAAAAGTGTTATAACTTTTTTTATTTATATATACCGATTGACATGAAATAAACGCATTGCAGTCGGTTAAGCGGTTACTGAGATTAGCGTGCACAAACGTACAGACAAACAGAAATATAGACATACAGATAAACAGACAAAAATTCTAAAAATCATTGTTTTGGGTTCTATTGCGTTCATAAAGCCCCCCTATAATATTTTTCTTATTTATCTTCTATGTAGAGACAGCGACCTGTTACGATTTTATCACATTTTTACAAAGGCATCTCCATTCAGAAATATCAATACATACATATTGATATTTCTGAATGGAGATGCCTTTGTTCAGCAATGGGCTATGATGCTATGATGAGCTGATTTGACCAATACTTATTGATTGTACTGTGTGTATATTTTACTTCAGTAGGTATATTTTTGAATAAAAAATTTGAATCAAGGAAAATACTTAGACAGATAAAATGTCCTTTGATATGAATCACAGGGGATACCGCTCTTGTTTTATTTCTTCTATGTAAAAAAATTAGCCGAATGAAAGGCCCACGTTCTCTTTTATTTCCGTTGACTCAGTTGTATTTATTTGGACAATTTTTTTATTCATAACGGATCGAGGCTTTTAGTCATCGTGCACAAACAGGTACGTTAGCTTTGTTCACATGATTGGAAACGAAAATACGGTATCACGAGTATAAATAAAGTAGGCTTGCGTCAGTTTGACACTGACATTTTGTCATTTTCTGCTAATGCCGGCTCCACACTTCCGACTTAGTAACAAAGTGGGGAGTATATTGCTTTTTATTATAAATTTTAGTTTTAATACAGTAATTTTGTATCCGGATTGTGTGTGGGATATTATAGTATCTTATTTTTATTTTTTTTTACGCTTTTCATAATCAAAAGTCTCCTTTGATGTGCTTTCGTGTTTTTTTTTTTTGTGTTTTTCTTCATTATTTGTGATTGATGATGTTAAAATTTCTACCACTATATTAGCGAGTCAGTGAAATGCTAGATATTTTATTCTTCAAATTTAGATATATTCATATTTTATAACATTATATATTATATATATTTTTTAAATTGAATCTTGCAAAACATGGACGAACTTAGTAACTTAGATAATAGTTTTTTCTCGTGCTCTTCTGCCTCTGATAGTTTCCACAGCGTGGATGATGACTCTTCCGCTAGTCTGATACTACATGATCATCTTTCCTCTTTCTCTTCAAAGTATCCTAAAAATCTCAATCTTGCGCATATTAATGCTCAGGGTGTCAACAGCCATTATTCTGATCTTCTGGCGTCTTTTAGCAACTCCTCTCTTGATGCTATACTTATCTCTGAAACGTTCCTCAAACCATCCATACCTTCTACACAACGTTCACTTCCAGGCTATGTACTAGTACGCAACGATAGAACTGGTATACGCTGTGGTGGTGTGGGAATTTACCTGCGTGCAGACATCCCTTATAAGGTTGTCAGTGCATCTCCTTCTGCCTACACCGAATCAGCGGAACACCTATTCTTGGAAATTTCTTTGAGTCGCACTAAGCTTCTTCTTGGTATATTCTATAGTCCTAGCTTACATATAAACTACTTCAACTCTTTCGATCTCCTCTTACATGACCTCACTCCGTCCTACAATCACGTAGTCATAATGGGCGACTTCAATACTTGCCTGCTAAAGAATGATTCCCGCTCTCGTAAATTGCTGTCCTTATTATCTGACTATAACCTACACGTTCTGCCTCTTTCTTCAACGCACCATCTCCCTAATCACGATTCCTTACTCGACCTTATTATAGTCTCCTCTCCCAATGACGTGGGTAGCCATGGGCAGATGTCCGCTCCTTTTTCCTATCACGACTTACTTTACCTTTCTCTTCGTGTTCGCCCTCCTAAACGGAAACCCCAAATCTGTTTTCGTCGTAATTTCAAGGGTATGAATCTGGAGGCATTACAATTGGATGCCGTCTCCGCTGACTGGTCGCTGGTATTCAATTCCACTAATGTTAATGACATGGTATAACACAATTTATAACACAGTGTTACTCACCAACTTGCTCAGAGGGAGGTTGCGAAGTTACTCTATCCCAGGGCGCCTTTCTTCAGAGATTCCAGTGTGCATGCAAATGGTAGGCCAGGGCTCTGACGAAAACAGCCAGGTAGGGTGTACACACATATATTTATATAGTACACAGTACACTACAGAGACACTGAGATTACATACTTAGATACAGAAGGCACAGACATACATAAGAAAAGTAGGTATATACCTAGGCTCTAGTACTACGCTACTACTACTACGCACTATTTCTGAGCATCAGTTCACCAATGCGGCTACACTATAAGCTGTTGGTGATATATAAAATACCAGCCTTATGGTTTGAGTTGAGAGCGACACAGCGATACAAGACCGGTGCTAACTTCAGGCGGAGGCGGCAGTTCCCTCTCTTTATGCACTCCGCTCGTGCAGTCCACGTATTTGTGGGTGTGGCTCCTATCACCTAAGACTGGGCCACTTCAGTCCGTACTATAAACCCTGTCGCGAAAAAGACACACACGTAAGTTGCGGCCACACGACAGACGCAGAATGAAATGCCCCACAAAAAGAAATGGAGACTCACCAGTTTCCTGGGTAGAATGCAGCAAATACTTCATCAAAACTTCTAGCAAACGGTGAGGCACTAATGCCGGAGCTTGTGCGAAAACCTTTTCGAGGCACAGCTCATCAAGCAAAAAAAAAGAACCGACTACCTCAAAGCAGGTCATATGTCTTCTTCAGGAATATTCTCGCAATCATTCATAAAACCTGTTTCTCCATAATGCAAATCATCGGGCGTGCCACAGACAAAACTTGTCACTTGTGTCAAAGCAAAACCACAGATAAAAAACCAGCGATGAATTGATTAAGGGCGGCTTTACACATTGTCAAGCCCGAGTACCAGATTGCTACACAAAAAATAAATGCTACAATGGTGAATATCTTTAATTCAACGGTGGTTGCGTTGTTCGATCGGCATGCTCCGGTCAAGCGCGTCCATATTAAACACGACCCAGCTCCCTGGTTGGATGCTACTATTAAAAACATTATGGCACGCAGAGATAAAGCTAAAAAGCGATTTCGAAATTGCCCATCGGAACAAAATTTGATAGCGTTTAAGTCTTTGCGGAATCGCTGCAGTCGGATGTGTAGAGATGCAAGGAGACGCCACTTCTATGAATCCCTTAATGGTCGGAATTCGGCCGAAACCTGGAGGTTCCTTAGGTCTGTTGGCATAGGCAAATCTCCAATTTCTGATACCAAGGACATTGATGTCAATGCATTGAACACACATTTTTCACGGCCACCTGTCTTATTGGATGCAAATGTGAAAAGTGCCACACTACTTAGATTATCGGATGAGCCTGCGCCTCAGACCTCCTTTCAGTTTCACTCGGTTTCTGAGGCCGAAGTTAAGAAATCACTATTATCCATTTCCTCATCTGCTTCGGGCTATGATAGCATTTGCTCTAGGATGATCCTTCCTATTCTCCCTATCATACTTCCTGTTATCTCTCACATCTTTAATTTTTCATTATTCTCTGGTTCCTTTCCTGCGATTTGGAAGTCAGCATACGTTATACCGTTACCCAAAAAAACAAACCCCTCCTTGCTGACTGACTATCGTCCTATCTCTATTCTCCCTTTCCTTTCCAAGGTTCTTGAGCATATTGTTCATCGCCAGCTCTCCACCTTTTTAACCTCTTCTGACTCACTTAGCTCTTTCCAGTCTGGATTTCGCGTTGGGCATAGTACTGTCTCAGCACTGGTTAAAGTTACGGATGACATCCGCTGGGCTATGGAGCGGAAGGAGTTAACTCTCTTAGTTTTACTTGATTTCAGCAGCGCTTTTAACTCCGTCGACTTTGATGTACTACTCGGTACATTAAAGTCTATAAACGTCTCCCCTTCTGCTATACTCTGGTTTGACTCATACCTTCGAGGGCGTTCCCAATGTGTTCGTATCGGTCAGACATCCTCTGATTGGACCGAGCTATCAGCGGGTGTTCCTCAGGGTGGCGTTTTATCTCCTCTTTTATTTTCTATCTTCATCAACTCTGCTACGAGTCTTATTTCCAGTAACTTCCATCTCTATGCTGATGACCTGCAGCTTTACCGACATTTTTCGGCTTCTAACGCCCTCTCTGGCATATCGTGCATTAACCGCGACTTGGATAGACTGAGCGACTGGGCAAATGCGGTCGGATTGCGTATCAACCCATTGAAGTCGCAAGCCATTGTCATTGGCAGTAAATATCAAACTGACAATCTGCCGGTGTCTGAACTCGATCCAGTTCTTTTGGACGGTATTCAGATACCTTACGCGGAAACTGTAAAAAACCTGGGAGTTATCATGAACACCACGCTATCCTGGAGTGCTCATATTAGTGATGTCAGCAAGAAAGTGCATTTCTCCTTTCATTCGTTGAAGTGTCTCCAGAGCCTCTTGCCCTTGAGAACGAAAATTAGTCTTGCTCTAACAATCATTCAACCCATTATTGACTACGCTGATGCTTGCTATTTAGACGCCACTGAGGAGCTTCTGGATAAACTTGAGAGGTTGGAAAATTTATGTATACGCTTCATATTCAATCTTAGAAAGTACGATCATGTTTCCCACTTTCGCAAAGAACTCAAGTGGCTCCCAATCCGCCTTCGCCGTGACACTCGAATCCTCTGCCTCCTCTACAATATCCTTTATAATTCATCTTCTCCTCCCTATCTAAGGGAGAGGTTCTCATTTGTTCGTTCTCCTGATGCTCCCTGTAGATCTCACATACGCTCAATTCTCAAATTTCCTTCTCACAAAACTGATTTCTGTACTTACTCTTTCACCGTGCATGCAGTCAGATTATGGAATGCTCTTCCGCCTGCTGTCAGAGACAGTAAGACTATCACATCTTTCAAAAAGAAAGTCTGTGAACACTATTTCTCTTCATTGTAATCCTATTTATTTATTTGTGTAATTTGTAATTTTATTTAAATATTTTTTTGTTATTGCTATATTTATGTATTTATATTGTTTAATTTTATATATATACTTTATACATTTCATTATATTTATCTTTTATTTTGTGTGCTATGTTTGCTCTATTCTGTTTTTTGTAAACACACTTTTAATTGTCTTTTTAACCCTTAATTTACCCGTTAGGTCCCCGGGACTCCCTTAAAATCTCTAAGTGACCATTAAAGTTACATTTTTTTAAATCAAAACTTGCACGTGCGAGTACCTTCACGCGGTCACGGGGCAAGTGCGGGGGCGAGCAGACGTCTACGTGTGCGACTCCCATCGGTAAGTAAACACCCTCGAGGAGTCCGTTGGACTCCACCGGGGTATGTATGTTATTGTTTTGGATTCAGTGCTGTTACCTTTTTAAGGTTTTTCTTTTATTTTAGGAACTATATTGGCGGCTCACAATGTTGTAAATGTTCTAGACGACAAAACTGAATCCGTAGTGAACAACTGGCAGCAAGATATGGGTTAGAGGAACTCTTAACAGGAAGTTGAAAGATTACCCTTGAATCAGCCACGCAGATTGATGAGCAATGATGTAGTGTCAGAATCTGAAGATGACTGCGTGCCTTCTGAGCATGACAATGATTTTGAATGTTCAGCCACTTCAGACGATGATGAAATCATGAACACCGCTTACCTTTGCCATACTTGTACTAAGCCTATGTGCCTTGGCTGTTCAAAGAAAATAATGTACCAATAATCGTGAGCAGAATGCCCTGCACGTTATGTTTTCTACAAGTTTTTTTCATTGTTTTTATTTTTTTATGAGGGTTTATATTCCAAAGAAGACATTTGCTACATATTTGTTTATAATATTTGTATTTTGATACAAAAAAAATTCTCAAAGTTATATCTCATATTTGTAAGAAGAAATATTTAGTTTTCATAAATCTTAGTTATTAAAGGCTGTTAATTAACAATTTTAAGTCATAACCTTTGTGATTTCATAGTGAAATAGTTGATTAACAAATATGATAATTTGATTCTTAGAAATGTGAGCATTTGTTTGAATAAATCATCCATTTTCTTGAAGGGAGTCCTAGGGACTCCATCGGGTAAATTGTGTAGGTAAAATGTCACCGGGTAAACCAAGGGTTAACCGACTTCAAAAAAAGGAGGAGGTTCTCAATTCGTCTGTATGTATTTTTTTTTATGTATGTTAAGCGATATTTCCGTCAATTATAGACGGATTTCAAAAATTCTTTTTTTGTTGAATAGGGTTTACTTCTGAGGTGGTCCCATTTTCACCAGGTCAGGATCTGATGATGGGATCCAGGAGAAAACGAGGGCAACCACCGAAAATTGTAGGGATAACTCGTGCACTTGTTAACTTTTTAATTAAGTGCTTTAATATTCTACATTTTAATGAAGGTCTGGAGTCGATTTGATGATAGAGTCGAAAGATAGTGGAGGGCATTCCTTAACAAGTAACAGCAGTTACTTTGTGTTTGGGCTTGAATGATTTGTATTGATGAGAACTTTACACCTAGATTGATAGATCCGACTTTAAAAAAAAGGAAGTTCTCAATGTTTTATGTAAGTATGTTCACCGATATTTCGTCAATTATAGACGAATTTCAAATCTGCTTTTCGTTGGATAGAGTTCACTTCTGAGGTGGTCCCAATTTCACCAGTTCAGGATCTGATAATGGGATTCAGGATAAATCGAGGGCAACCACCGAAAATTGTAGGGACAACTAGTGCGTTTGTTAACTTTTTAATTCAGAGCTTTAATGTACTACAATTTAATGAATGTCTGGAGTCGATCTGATGATGGAACCGAAAGACAGTCGAGGGAATTCCTTAACGATTTACAGCAGCTACCTTGTGTTTGGGCTTGATTGATTTGTATGGATGAGAACTTTCACCTAGATAAATATATTTTTCGGTTCACCCGTCACTTAAAATAATGAAAAAAATTTTTCAATAAAAAATAAAACCGACTTCAACCAATTCCTGAAAAATAAAATTTACTTAACACAAAGTAATATGTATTTTGATTTATCAGACTTTATTCAATATAATATTGAAGTTGTGCCATGAATAATACCTACATAAAACTATGGACTTACTTGGCGCCGACTTCAATATGAAATTGAATAAAATCTGATAAATCAAAATACTTATTAGTTTGTGCTAAGTAAATTTTATTTTTCAGGAATTGGTTGAAGTCGGTTTTAGTTTTTATTGAAAAATTTTTTCCTACTTCTTCGCGTTCTCCTCTCGCCGGTCTGCTGGTAGATATTTCTCATAGAAATAAGCAGTACCATTGTACCTCATTTTCTTTCTATTTTTGTTATTGTCACTTTCCTGGTGTGTACATAAATAAATAAATAAATAAAATAAATTAGGTACCTACCTTTTTTTTTTTTTTAAACGTGAGGGAAAATCCTCGTAGGATGCTATGCCGGACTCTTGCCGACTAAAAAACCTCACGTAACGCCCAACAGCCTATGGTTGAGAGCCCCGGGTAAGCCCTCACGAAGGATGTCCCGTGACTCCCAACAGACCTACGGCCGCCAATGCGGCCTCGCCCAGGGGGTGGTTCGGGTGCAATCCCGCGTCTATGGGGGGTTTAGGTGTGACCCCGCTTCTAAGGGGGGGCGTGCGTGAGTGCTCACGTCACGCTGCCGTCATGGGCCTGCTTCTGTAAGGACGGTGAGCGGCCCTCTCACCGTCCTCAGACCCCCGGTCATGGAGGCCGATAGTCCTCGGCGAAGACACGTCGGCGGCGCTCAGGGCGCCGACTGCGGAAATCGGGTGGGAGAGTTCTCTCCCGCACCCGGCCCGCCGCCTCCTTCGCGAGCATAACCTGCTCGCAGAAAGAGGCGGCGCAGTCCCACTTACTCCCGCTGGAGAGCATGGCTCGCACCATGGCCTCAAGCGAGAGAGTGTCCACGCCCAGACCCACTACGAGGACCTGTCGCTGTTGTGCCCACGCCGTGCACTCCACCAGCGTGTGGAGCGCCGTGTCATCGCTGCGGTCCTCGCAGTGCTGACACTCGGCCGTGGTTTCCCGGTGTTTTCGCCACAGATACCTACCGAAGCTACCGTGCCCGGCAAGCATCTGTGTCAACCGGTAGGAGAGAGCACCGTGTCTTCTCTCCAGCCACTCGTCCATGACCGGTCTGACGGCCGCGATTGTGGCGAATCCCCCCTTTGGTTGCTCAAGTCGCACCTTCCATGTCTCCACGGTTTCCTGGTGGAGCAGGGTCCGCTGGGCCTCGATTTCTCGAGACGCAGGCCTTTGGCCCCGCTCCAGCGCCTCCTTGCGCCATCTGAACAGTGACGCAAGGGCTCTCGCTTCCAGGTCCCATGGAAGGGTCCCGGCTAGGAGACATGCCGCCTCACAAGTAGGTACCTACCTACCTATTCCAATACCATGATTGTGATACCGCATGTGAATAAAAATAGTTGACCATAAATTGTGTTACCGAAGATAACAATACATAGCGTTATTGTGACATTAGGCGTTACTGACGTATGTCAGGTTTTCCTGACGAAATGCAAAAACAATATCAGTTATGACGCTATTAATTTTAGCCAAACTAAAAGTGACCTTATATTTGTAGATTGGCAATTCACCCGAATCACCCGTCGCCATAATCAATCGTAGCCCTTCAATATCCCGTAATGAACCGTTTCCTTCAACAGCCCTATATAACTATATTCCTCAAACGCGTCTATAATCACTCAATCAGGTCAAGTTTTCCCTGCGTTCCCCGAATCACACAGTTAATTAAGAGGTCACTAGCCTATGTTTGCTTTGACAACCCCTGTAATCGAGTTTCGAGCGGTACGGTCCCAACGGTTGTAAATCATTAAGGGGCGGTTAACCCGCACAAGTAGGCATTTGGCGCTCCCCTCGCCCCGGACGCGAGACACACCGCGCGCCGGCAGCGGCAGTCAACTCTCATGCCACAGTATACAGTGTAGTAGAAAGAAACAGCATGTTAACTTTGTTTGACGTAGTAAATGCAGCTAACTTTATTAAGTGTAGTGATTTATTAGTTTCGTAAATAAAAATAAATGAGTTAATCGTAAATAAATTATGTATATTATACTATTATTTTTAAGCTAAAGAGTTTGTTTGTTTGTTTGTTTAGTTGTTCTAACTCTAGAGTCTGCATCTAACTTTATTAAGTGTAGTGATTTATTAGTTTCGTAAATAAAAATAAATGAGTTAATCGTAAATAAATTATGTATATTATACTATTATTTTTAAGCTAACGAGTTTGTTTGTTTGTTTGTTCAGTTGTTCTAACTCTAGAGTCTAAGAGACTGCTAGTTGAATTTCAAGAGTTTCTTAACAGAATGTCCATTTTTAAAAAATACCAAAATATATAACATCACGCTAAGGCGAATAAGAGCTTAGCAGCAACGAAACATTTTTCGACAACTAGGATATTTCATTTCTTTTGAGAGTTTCCGTTGCGTACGTTTGCTACAGTTGCGTAAAAAATGTAAATTACATAATAGCTGGTCATAAAAATTTCTAAAGTTTTCTAAAGTTGGTATGCTAAGTATGAATCACGGGATCATTGTGCAATCCAAAATGGCCGCCGCGGTGTAATCACAAAATTTCATGATGGGTGTCGTTTAAAGGGTTTTTTGGTATGCTGAGTACGAATCACGTACTAATTTTGCAATCCAATATGGACGCCGCGCCGTAATCACAAAATGTCATGATGGGTATCGTTTAAGGGGTTTCTTGGTATGCTGAGTACGAATCACGTACTAATTTTGCAATCCAATATGGACGCTGCGCCGTAATCACAAAATTTCATGATGGGTATCGTTTAAGGGGTTTCTTGGTATGCTGAGTACGAATCACGTGATAATTTTGCAATCCAAAATGGCGGCCGCGGTGTAATCACAAAAATTCATGATGGGTATCGTTTAAAGGGTTTATTGGTATGCTGAGTACGAATTACGTACTAATTTTGCAATCCAATATGGCCACCGCGCCGTAATCACACAATTTCATGATGGGTATAGTTTAAGGGAATTCTTGGTATGCTAAGTATGAATCACATGATAATTTTGCAATCCAATATGGCCACCGCGGTGTGATCACAAAATTTCATGATGGGTATCGTTTAAGGGGTTTTTTGGTATGCTGAGTACGAATCACATGATAATTTTGCAATCCAATATGGGCGCCTCGCCGTAATCACAAAATTTCATGATGGGTACCGTTTAAAGGGTTTTTGGTATGCTGAGTACGAATTACGTGATAATTTTGCAATACAATATGGCCGCCGCGCTGAAATCACAAAATATCATGATGGGTATCGTTTAAGGGGTGTATTGGTATGCTGAGTACGAATCACGTGATAATTTTGCAATCCAATATGGCCACCGCGCCTTAATCGCAAAAATCCATGATGGTTATCGTTTAAGGGGTTTTTTGGTATGCTGAGGACGAATCACATGATAATTTTGCAATCCAAAATGGCCACCGCGCCGTAATCACATAATTTTGTAATGAATATCGTTTAATGGGTTTTTTCGAATGCTGAGTACGAATAACATGATCATTTTGGAATTCAATTTGGCCGCCTAAGCTATTTAGGGCCACTTACGTGGAGAGTCGAGTTAAATATATAAATATAGAGTTAGTAAGCTCTGAGTTAAATAAATAACTTCTTAACTCTGACCACGTCTTGCACAGTTGCAAATTGGCACGCGGTTAACTAACTCACAGTAAACCGAACAAGTTTTTTTAGTCTGTGTCGTTCCATGCAATCCAACCACACACAAATGTTAGAACGAAGAATGGAACATGTGTCTCTATCTCTTTTACACTACAGTCTGCTAAGTATGATTTACGATACTACCATACTTACGATACTACCATTTACGATACCAATCATAAAATTTTGTGATTACGGCGCGGCGGGCATATTGGATTGCAAAATTATCACGTGATTCGTACTCAGCATACCAAAAAACCCCTTAAACGATACCCATCATGAAATTTTGTGATTATGGCACGGCGGCCATATTGGATTGCAAAATTATCACGTGATTCGTACTCAGCATACCAAAAAACCCCTTAAACGATACCCATCATGAAATTTTGTGATTACGGCGCGGCGGCCATGTTGTATTGCAAAATTAGTACGCGATTCGTACTCAGCATACCAAAAAACCCCTTAAACGATACCCATCATGAAATTTTGTGATTACGGCGCGGCGGCCATGTTGTATTGCAAAATTAGTACGCGATTCGTACTCAGCATACCAAAAAACCCCTTAAACGATACCCATCATGAAATTTTGTGATTACGGCGCGGCGGCCATGTTGTATTGCAAAATTAGTACGCGATTCGTACTCAGCATACCAAAAAACCCCTTAAACGATACCCATCATGAAATTTTGTGATTACGGCGCGGCGGCTATATTCGATTGCAAAATTATCACGTGATTCGTACTCAGCATACCAAAAAACCCCTTAAACGATACCCATCATGAAATTTTGTGATTACGGCGCGGCGGCTATATTCGATTGCAAAATTATCACGTGATTCGTACTCAGCATACCAAAAAACCCCTTAAACGATACCCATCATGAAATTTTGTGATTACGGCGCGGCGGCCATATTGGATTGCAAAATTATCACGTACTTCGTACTCAGCATACCAAAAAACCCCTTAAACGATACCCATCATGAAATTTTGTGATTACGGCGCGGCGGCCATGTTGGATTGCGAAATTATCATGTAATTCGTAGACATTTCAATGCATTAGGTAGCTGGTTACCATGTCGTGAAAACACTTAAAAAGTAAAAGATCACCACATTTTTACCATGAGTCACGTATGTATTTGTAACGGTTAATCTAATTACATTTTGCCCATTACTGATATTTTTATACTGTGGCGCGATTTCAACGTAATTTGGCATAATAATTACGAAATAGTTGCGAAAAAAACTGACACAGGTCCTGCCTCCACAAGCGCCAGGGCGAGACTGATCGGCCGTCAGCGGCGCAATTCTATTGCGTTTGGTAGATATTCGTACATGATAACTATGTAAATAGTTGTTTATAGAAAAACGCTCGGAAAATGTGTATAAAAACTTAATACCTTTAATTGAGTGCAAAAAAAGTATATAAAATGTTAATAGTTTAGCCACAGTATTGAAAAAACTTTTCTGAGAGAGTCAACTTTGGGATTTTTTTCTATCTAGTGAAATTTATTGGATCGTGTAACGGGCTCGGAATATGTTTAGCTTATATCCTTAACTATTATATATATATTTTTCAGATTTAAAAACCCTTTACTTTTTGACTAGGATTGTTTCAAAAAACTCAAAATCTGACCCACGCGGCCTTAAATTTAATTCCGTCCCGACGTTTGCATTTGAGGCTAGTCTTGTACTGGCTGCTCTGTTATATTGATGTATTCACTGGTTTCAGCTGCAACTGAAATTTAATTCCAGCTTACTATTTTCAAATTGCAATGTTACAGTTGAAACGTTTGCAACGCCGCCCGCTTCTTTGTTATCTTTTTAACTGTAATGTAAAACAGTTTTATAATTATTCTTCAGCGTACACAATAATGTAGAATATTATTGTTACCCATAAACATTGTCAAAAATGCTTTTTTTTTTGTTACCAAAGGACTTTGTTCATCTATAACAGCGTTAATTTGAATAAGCATGGGAGAGACCTATAGAAACCCAAGGTTTTAATAAAACTGAAGTAGGACTAAAACATCACAATTAAGCGAATCAATAAGAGAAACAGAGTCAAAAAAAAAGCAAACATGAAACCTAAATCTAACCAGCCTACAGTTAGGTGAATCAGTTTGCCAATATAGGAAATTGTGATTGACCTACTTTCAGCAGGACTGACTTTTCAGGGGACAGCGATACCTGCTAGAATGATTTTTCTGAATGGGTCTTCTATAAAATATGGTTGTTCGTCATGATCACATTAGTAACACGAGCTTAATAGTTGTAGGTTTACAAGTACGGTGAAATTGTTCGGAAAAAGTAGAACTGTGATTGTAACGACACACAAAGACTAATAGCTTTCACAGTTGTAAATTATACCAAATATTCCTCACATCTGCAACATAGATCCGTGTTGGTATTCAAACGATGTTCCAAAAGCATTTCTGCGGAGCCAACACCAGCTAACATTGTTATTCACGCTGGTCTTTCGAGCAAAATGTCTGACTTCAATTAACGACGACACGATTTATATTCATCCGGTAGATTATAAGGCTTTTGCTCTGTTTTATTTGTAAACTAGTTGATGGCCGCGATTTCTTAGGCGAGAAGTATCTGTTGGAGAAGTTTCTCGAATATGACTAGCTGATTTTGAAATCAACATAAACCAAGCTTTAGTCATCATCACATCATTCTGGATCACGTTTCTTATTTATCCACATCACTTTGGAATTTTAACAAATTTACAAATTTTACAAATAGTTACCTTACGTTTTCCATACTATTGTAAAGACATTACAACAATAAAAATAATAATAAGATGGTGAGCGTATTGTTGCCAAGAGGATGGAAAAGTGTTGTAAGAATGCGGACTCCGGGATCAAATGCCGTTGCTTGAGATTCAACTGAGTGTAACAGTTCGATGAGTCTACCAGTGAAGTTCACGTGAAATTAGGCCCATAAATCTCCAAACATACTACTTAAATGCTACTTTAAGCTGTATGGGGCTCGCATATTTTAGAAAAGTCAAGCTGTAACTCCTGAACCGTTTGATCAAGATGTAACTAACATAATGTACCACTTCGATGTTCTAAGTTTTTTACGAGTTTAACTGTTTCTTACAATTTAAAAATATATCACAAAAATATTCATGATAAAACTATTTACATCTAGTGTCCTTATGAATCCTTTAAGAAAACATTTTTAATCTACGGACTTCCCAAGTTTAAGATTGTTTCATAGTAGAGAAGAAATTTATAAGTCGTAATTTTATTTTGCTTTGCTCTTAGTGTTTCAGAATTCACAATTACTCTTAGCGTTCAATTAATTATGGCAGTCTTTTTAGTTCCAATTACAGCAACGTTCATAAAGCAGCTTTAATGAAACTTTTCATAAATTTATCCAGATTTATCAAGTTAAGTGTCTTGCAGCTTGAAACATCAGGCGTACTTACGACACGCTTGATATTAATGTTTATTGTAAGTTGACTAAACGTAAGCTTGGTATAAATGATCTATACTAATATTATAAAGAGGAAAGATTTGTTTTTTTTTTTGTTTTTTGATTGTTTGTAACGAATAGGCTCCAAAACTATTGGACCGATTTGAAAAATTCTTTTACTGTTGAGAAGCTACACACTTTGCAATGAACATAGGCTATATTTTATTCCCGTATTCCCACGGGAACGGGAACTACGCGGGTGAAACCGCGTGACATCAGCTAGTTTTAAATATTTTTTGGCAGCAAGATGTTTTTACGTTTGAAAATCCCTCATGGTAGCTATGTCGGATTGGCATCAAGATTAATATTTTGATAGGTAATACGACTGTGTTGTCAAAGTGTACATTGCGCAGCACTAATGTCAATTTGTAACGTATTTCATAGTACAAGTATTACTTTATTGTTTGTTGATGCCTTCTGCCACCACTGTAAAATAAGTGAATCTTATCCATTAAGCACAGTGCACAAAAAGGATTGCCCGCGCCGAGTTTCTTGCCAGTTATTTTCAAGCGGGCTGCGTTCCGAACTGGTGGTACTAACTTTGTTCATGACGTGTCGCAACGCAAGTGCCTATGTATTAGCATTATGCGAAATAAATGTTTTTTTGAGTTTGAGTTTGAGAAAAGGCAATCAAATTGAAGACAACTGTTGCCAAATATGTTGTCAGAGTCACTCATCACTATACTAAAAGCTAATTCGAATAATTATGTCTAGCTATTAATGTCTACTACCCGTTAGCTCTAAGTTTGCCGGTCGCTTCCCATACTAAGCCTCTACACCGAACTCTACGCCAGCGGAAAATTTAGAGCGAACGGGATATAATTGCAAACACTGATCTACCAAATCTATTTGACTAAAGTAAAATGTATGTATGTCAAACAACCGTCTATATTTGTGTGTCCGCATTGCGGGTAGCATTGAGATTCCTGTCAACACAACTCAATAATACATCACGCGTTACTATACATAGGTGTGTTCTGATCAGGACGTACCAAAATTTGGATCAATCAATAATTTAATCAGTTCCAATAGAGAAAAATAAAAAACCTTCAAAAAAATAAGAGGGTTGTAATTTGGATGGATATCAGTCATCTGATCGGCGCGTTGAACACTTTAATGGAATACTAGCATAAGAGTATCTCGATATAGCGAGAGCCTTTGTGGTGCTAAGAAACCAATTTACTGAATACCATGGACAGGGTCTACCGTGACAGCGGATGGAATGTCACCGTTATCTTTTGCGAGGCAGTGATTATTGTCAAAGAGGCAGCTGGAAGCCAGTGAGAGAAACCTGGGCTCTTTATGATGTTCAGAAGAAAAATTGCACGAAAGTACTCGTGTGTCTGCTCTGCACTCTATCAACAACTCTGACGGAGTGAATTTCACAAGGACTTCCACATGGTTTTAAAAATAAAATAAACTTAAGAGGCAATTTGTAAAAAACGGAGAATTTAAACGTTTCTACTTCACGGAAACGTTTAAATATTCAAGTGATACAGTACATAATTTAAACTTTGCGATTCTGATAGTTTATGTCATTTGAGGAGGAGGAGCGATCGGAGCGCGTGGGATCGCCTGGTGTGGATCCGCCTATTAAGTAGTAGTAACTTTTTATACAATATTTACATTCCGTGTACTACCAGTTGCAAAGTGTATGCTCTCAAGCTGATTATGCTGAGAAATATCGGTAAAAGAAAGTTGAAAGGTATTGTTTTTGTAATTTTCTCTTCACCAGGAAGATACAAAACGGTTTTTAAAATTTTAACAATAATGTCTGAAAAGAACTAATAGAATAAAAAACGTTAATTTACTGCCCTAAATTAATCAAGACCGACGGGCGATACTCATAAATAAATCATATCAGAGGCTCTATCTATGTAATCTTATTACTTAGGGAATGAATTGCATTACGAAACTTAATCAATACAAAGAAAATGGTTTTAGTGACCATTACCCCGCCATAAATGGACTTGTTTTTGTTCAGTTAGTGTAAGTAACTGTTACTATTACTATTTCTAAGTTTCTTTGTGAAAGAGTTACGGAAAGATATGGGGTCACACTAATGGTCCGATTGGTCTACTCGACCAGGAAGATACAAAACGGTTTTTAAAATTTTAACAATAATGTCTGAAAAGAACTAATAGAATAAAAAACGTTAATTTACTGCACTAAATTAATCAAGACCGACGGGCGATACTCATAAATAAATCATATCAGAGGCTCTATCTATGTAATCTTATTACTTAGGGAATGAATTGCATTACGAAACTTAATCAATACAAAGAAAATGGTTTTAGTGACCATTACCCCGCCATAAATGGACTTGTTTTTGTTCAGTTAGTGTAAGTAACTGTTACCATTACTATTTCTAAGTTTCTTTGTGAAAGAGTTACGGAAAGATATGGGGTCACACTAATGGTCCGATTGGTCTACTCGACGTCATCTACGTGTGCACTGTGTGTCCTGTTTTCCTATGAACCCCATCATTAAAAGAGAGGTGTCTTAGTTTAACCTGTATATTTGATATGATTTACTTTGCTTGACATTTTATTATGTAGTTAACGAATTTAATCCCACTGACATTTACATGCTGGATGACTTGAAATTTCGTCTTATCTACTAGTAATTTGTAAAGCAGCAATTGAAACATATCGTAATTTACTTTATTAATATTCATTTATTTCATTATCATAACTAGGATGAAATCTGCATAATATATACGCTATGAAATGAATCGCAAGTAAATAATAGGGCTGGCAGTTACCTGTCTAAACGAATAGGCATCGCTATTCCAAGGGGGAATGCTGCCAGTCTTTTGGGCACAATGCCACGGGGGCCCTAATTAGATTTTTTGTTTAGTTTTATACATAAAGGCATTAAAAACAGTTTGTGCTTTATTGTAATTTTTAAATTATTTTGTGAAAGAAATGTTTTATATTACTGCTAATATAACTTTGTAAAACATCGTACTAATTATTAGTACGCTATATTTTACAAACTTATATTAGCCATGTAAAATAGTGATCAAAATAAAAATAAAATTTAAACGTTGTTAGATGGGTAGGAACTTTAAATTGAACCATTCAAATAAATAAACTGTGGTATTGTTAGAAACTACAGATTTTCCGTAATGTCTACTGTTAGAGAGCTTCGAATATTTACCTCGTGGCGTACACTGAATGGTATATTACGTAGTCGTGTTTCATTGCTCTGCACATCGCTAGCCTGGACTTATTTGATACCGCTTCTACGTCATAAAAATGAATTGTATCACAATACGTGAGGAGATTTCTTAACGCGGCGCGGTACAAAAAATGTAATAGCTTATTTTGAATTGGCTACCATGAATCTTGTGTGCTTTATTTGCTATTTTTTTTTTGTGAAATATTGGAGAAATTCCATCGATAAAATATTTTTTTTTTACAACAGTGACTTTATTTAAAACCGTGTTGGATGGTACAGCAACTAAGATGGTTTCAATTCCAATGCAAGTTTTATTTGGGTTAATGTTTCTTGTTGTACAATTGGTTGGTTAAACTAAATATTATGTTTAATACAAGATTTTTTAAGCGCTTTTAGCCCTGCTAGCTCCGTGTTTAATAAACGACAACTGCGTTAAAAATAATCTTACGCTACAATCAGCTCTGATATAGATGGTCGTACAGTATCGCGTATATCAAAACTATTGGTTGCAGTAATTACATCAAGTCCGTCTCAACTCAGTAATTCCTTAAGTAGCGAGATAATGACAATCTGAGAAACATGTTTTTCTCACATTTATAACTTGTATACAAGTGTGAAAATGAATCAAAATTTTGCCATCGATTTTATAAAGAAAAACCAAGCGAAGCATTATAAATTTAGTGAGGTTAAGTAATAAGAAACTAGGTCACTATTTTCTTACCCAGTTTCGTAGCAAAACTGTAGAATAAAGAAAAGTCGCAAATATAAATCGTAGCGTGGCATCGTGCCTTTGGAAATTCCATCGCGGGTGCCACCAGCATGAATTCTATTAAATGGGAAATAACTGACATTCCACTGTCGCGAATTTTCGGCGTATCTCACTTTGATATAGTGACAGACATTACAAGTAGTTAAAATAGCGCGCTTATAAAAACATTTTGACAGAAGAATGGCTTTAGAAGGATAAAATTTACATTGTTTGTCGTAATTTTTTTATTACTATAGTGGTTGACCAGCTTACTTATATCACCTGATGATTGGATACCGTAGCTCCTGGCCAGACGCAGGTTGTGAAGACCCAATGTTAAAAATTTTCAAGCCGCCCATATGGTGCTCAAATTGGTTAGACGACTGTTATTTTGCTGAGAATCGGGACCAACGGCTTAACGGCTAACGCGTCTTTGGAAGCATGGAAAAGTTCGCTAATAAAAGTCACAAAGTGGTCATGTGGTAGTCACCAATCCAAGAAACGACCATAGTGAAAGTTGCTTACTGTAATGATCGTTTACAGAATACTGAGACTGCGTATAAATAAATGAGTAGGTATTTACGCTCTAGTCGGATAAATAGTGACCGTATGATTCTAGAGGTAAAACTTTGTTCCGACCTAAGATCTGTGGAGATTTCCCTACTAAACAAGAAGCCGTGAGACGGTCTCACCCGACTGCCTCTCTAACGTTTATTGTGAAAGTGAAGGTTCAATCCGATAGACGTTGTCATTTTTGTTTTATTTTAAACTTTGAACAGATGATCCACGTGACCTAGTGACTTTATTAATGCAACAGAGTCACAGACTACAGACGCAAGTCTCGCCATAAGCCCCTCTGCAATCTATTTTATAGAGAGGGGCTAAGAGAAGTAGATATACCTACTGTCAAAATTAAACAATAACAGTATGAAGAGGAAAGATTTGATTGTTTTTTTGTTTGTTTAAATAGAATAGCCTCCCAAATTACTGAACCCATTTTAAAAAATCCTACTGGTATACCTACTGTCAAAATTAAACGATAGAATGTTATCTCTACTAAACAAAAAAACAATCAATCGTTTAATTTTGGCTCGTCAGGCTCCAAAACTACTGAATCGATACCGTTCCCGTTCCCGCTTCCCGTGGGAACACTTTCCCGAGTTAAAAAGTTACCTGTGTGTTATTCCGAACTATACTATATCCCTGTACCAAATTTTAGCCAGATCCATTCAGCCGTTAGAGCGTGACTGAGTAACAAACATCCAAACATCTTCACAAACTTTTGGCAAAATCAGAAGAAACAAGTTCTAAAAAAAATTACGTTTTTGGCCAAATCTGTCGTAACGCTTGTCGTGTGTCATCGCATACTTCAGCCACATCATAGATTTTCAAGCTTTTTTTATTTATATAAAGACATATTTGGCGCCCAACGTGGGGCCCGAACTCATGATCCAGAAATAATTTCACACGCTCCAAATCTAATAAAAACATATACCTATGATGAATTCTGTGCCACTGGGGCGTAGATCGATGGCGAGAAATTCAGTTTGAAGCAAGCAATTACTTTAGTAGACAGTGAATTCTGTACGAAAACTTTAGTTACACACAAGATTTATTGTTGTTAAAAACCCCCTTCGTTAGCATACAATCTCCAAAATAATTCCTCATACCAATTAATGGTTTGTGATCTACCAACGTGTTAAATTGAACATTTGAATATATTTGAGAAAGGTCCCCTCTCCCCCGCGAATGCATTAAATATCATTACAGTATACAAAATTATTGTTGAATTTCTAAGTCACTCCTTGAATTAAGCTCTATAAACAATGACAAATGTGCCATATGCGAACAAAGGCATGCTCGTATTATATGCCTTTGTTCGCACTAATAATCCGTTAAGACGTATTATCATAGTTAAGGGGATATTAAAAATATGTATATTTAGAGTATTTTCAATATTTCGGCACTGTTGCGAGCGCCATGATCACGGAGGACCTCATATATACATACTAAATACTCAATATTTGATACTAGTTGTGCTCCACGGCTTTGCAGTTTCCCCTTCGATATGCGCGTTTCACAATAATGTATGGAAATATAGCTACCATTTTTTCAACACTTACTATTTATTGTTCATGCCAGATGATTCCAAGCCTATGTAAATAATAATAAATAATTAGGTTTTCGGATGCTAGTAATTTCAGAGTTAAACTATAACAAACAAACAAAAATTTTCTCTTTATCATATTGGTATAGATAATAGCTTCATTGATAGATTGCTCTGTTATTATTGACCCCGAGTCAAAGTAAACAACATAGAGTGGTTATGTCAACTTCCTCCATAATACAAAACACACATTCACTTAATTGAACAAAAACAGCGATAGAGGAGATAAGGCATAACGGAATTTTGTTACAGTCTAGGGTCACTACACGAAGGATTAGTTAAAATATAATTATTACATAAATATTTACATTATTACTATCTAAACTAAACCTAAATAAGGACCCGTGGCATTTTGCCCAAAAGACTAGCAGCATTCCTCCTTTGAATAGCAATACCTATTCGCTTAGAGACAAAACTGCCAGCCCTAGAACCACACGAGGGAATTACATCGTGTCTTTGTTTTGAGTAGGGTCTCGAAAGTTTCACAAGGTCACTGTATTATTAAATCTTGGTCAGTTTATACTTGTAAATTTAATTATTGTTGTTCAAATTATTCAAAGAATGGTTAGTAAGTTTGTTTGGGTACTATGTTTAATTGGGTTACTGTATACGCTTTTACAACAAGCTACCAAACGAAATTAAAGTAGGGATGTCCTTTATTAAGTTCAAGAAATTGATAAAAAGTCAATTTTGCCACAAAATATGGGTGCCGCCGCCAGGCTTATTTGTAGGAGAGTGCATTGCATCCAGGATAATTTTCTAGGCGGCGCATCTGCATCTAAATATACTAAAAGATATAATTTTTCTAAGCAGTTTCTTGCCTGTCAAAACATTTCTTCTTATCAAGGGGTTGCAAGCGGACCCCTTGCTACTCGTATCCTCTCCTGGTGTCCACTAAAACTACTATACTATACAGGGTGGAATTTAAAGACCGTGGTTGGAGGTAAAGTACCCTTATTATTCATAATCACAAGTTTTGCGAAATGGAAACATTCCTTTATTTTCAAAAGTAAGTATAACTGCATTTAAAGATTTATGAAAAATCACCTGCCTGAGTCGAAAAGCCGGCGAGATGTAAAAAAAATATCAATTAAACTACGATTTTTAATTCGAGTCAGTAAAATGACATTTTCAGTGTGGCGGGTTTTTTGTCACAAATAAATAGTGATGTGGTTGAATCGAGTTTTACGATTAAAAGTTAGTCGAGATTATATTTTTTTATTTGATATCAAACAGTAATTAAATATTGCATAAAACCACCTATACCGTATTTTAACTCATTCAAATAAAGTAGTAAACAAACAATTTGGACCTCGATTGCCCCATAATTATTTACACTAAAATATCATAATATACAAATTGGGACCCTTCCTACCTATGACGCAGGCAGCATTCCCACGCTGGATAGCTATGGAAAGCCTTTGCGCGAAATAGCTACCAGCGCGGGGATCACGCGTTTCTTCCCTCAGACGCTTACTCAGAGCCGTGAAAAGACCATGTGCACCGCGACACCGTGGACCCAGTGTCTCGACACCAAATGGAACGAATTCATATTGGCACCGAGACAACTATACTTGCCGATCTTTAACCACTCGCGAGCATTAGCCGGCCCACCGCTCTTTTGCTAGTAGCCGGGAGGTAGGACGCCGCAAGAGTGTCAGTGCAAGTGGCATTCCACACTAACGCACGTCCCATTCTCCAGGATACTAAAGACATCCCGTCGGGTCGCTTACCATCCTCCGGTATAATTTGGGGTTCTAAAACCGCGGGGACATTAACGGTGATAAGTACATACTTATTATTTCAATATTTTCAATAGATCATTCCTCTGTCGAAGTATAAAAACATGGAACGACCTGCTCGCACACGTGTTTCCCACATCTGTGAGATCATGGAAACGTGTGCGGGAGGGAATCACGGTTTCTCCAAGAGGAGCGTGAAGAGAAACATCACAGGGCCGCCAACTGGAGGACCACTGTCAGAAGTGAACCCCAATCGCTAGATGCGTCACGGCTTTCCATCAGTCTGTTGGCGACGTCAATATATAAAAAAGAGTATGAAATACATACATCTAAAGTCCGAAAAAAACATCGGTAAGTCCTACAATCATATGAAAAATACTATAAATACCGACATTCTTACGATTTAAACTGTTATATATGAATAATTAAACTGTTTTATATTAAGTTAAATATCTCATTGTATTGACATGGTATTAGAGGACTCGTCAAAATGATTTCTGACTATCTTTTTGACTGATGGTCAGCACTATAGTCATCACTTGAGACACTATAGACACCATTTTGTTTTTCATTCTGCTCCTGAATTCCGACGGTGTCAGAAGTGCTTAGTGTCCTCTGCAATTTCTTGTGTTCTTGTTGTTTTTTTGTTGAGTTTTGTTACATTTGTTGTTTTTGTTAACGTTACGTTGTTGTTTTGTTACGCTAGTGTTTGAAATGGATCCCCAACCATCCACCTCTAAAGAGGGATGTCTCCCCCCAAAAAGAAAGCGCCGATCATTTGTTGTGAGTGAGAAACAAATGGTTCTCAATGCATTTAATTATGTATGGAATCAAAATTCAGCAAAATCTGATGTTCCAATGAAAAATGAGTGTGTGAAGACTGTATCTGAAATTTTGGGAATTTCGACTAGATCTGTGTACCAGATACTCAAAGAACAAAAGGAGAACGTTGAATTATCAAATTCCATAAAAACTGGACCAAAGCTAACTTTCATAGATAAAATCGATGATTTTGACTTTTCGGCGATACGTCGTAAAGTTCACCAATTCTTTTATGCGAAAGACCCTCCAACTATTGCCAAGGTATGTCATCAATCAAAGTAGCTTATGGCAGTCCACTCCTGGAAGTGGGCCTCTCCCAATTTACGCCACAACACACGGCCCTGCGCCTTTCGTATCTAGTCCCAGCCTGCGACTTTTTCCAGATCGTCGGTCCGGCGGGTGGACGTCCTACGCTACGTTTGCTAAGTCGGGGTCTCCACTCCAGAACTCACTTGCGCCATCGGCCGTCGGTTGTTCTGCTGATGTGGCCGGCACCCTGCCAATTCAAAGTGCTTATTCTGCGAGCTATGTCGACCACTTTAGTTCTCTGCCGGATAACCTCATTCCGAAGTTTATCTCTCAGGGAAACTCCACAAAGCTGCTAACGATGTCTGTCTGCACCATAAAGCCGACACCAACCACGGAAGAATGTCTTCCGTCACCTTCCCGAAAGTAGAACAGGTCGCCTGACGCAAGGGTAAGCGTGTCCCGCCCCCCCCCTTTCTTCGGACTTCACACAAACCCAGTATGTTTATGCGACCTAATTCTACTTCGAGTTCGGTGAGCCGCTCGTCCAGGCGCAGAGTGCCTCCATTAAATGTTGCCAGGGTCAGTTTTGGAAGGCAGCCTCCCGTAGCCCGGAGATTCTTAGCACCCCATTCCGCCGTCTCACCGTCATATTTTACAGATTCATCAGGTTGTAAATGATGACCCGGACCTACCAAATATGTCAAAAAGTACCACGCGAGCAGTTTTAAAACACCTTAAATTTAAATATGCCAATCGCAAACGACGCAGCTGCTTGACAGACCGTCAAGACTTAATTCTGTGGCGAAGACGGTACTTGACGACAGTAAAAGAATATCGGAGACAAGGAAAAATGATTTATTATCAAGATGAGACCTGGATTAATGAAGGTAATTGAATATTTTTTATTTACAGTTTGTATTTAGTAAATTGTTTTTCAGTTTCAAAACGTATTTGTGTCAGTGTTATATAATTAATATGAATTTTATATATTAACAGGTCATACAACTGGTAAAGTTTGGATGGATACAAGAATCGAATCTTCCAAACAAGCGTTTTCCGAAGGTTTGACTACAGGCTTAAAGGGCCCAACTGGTAAAGGTCGACGTCTAATAATATCACACATAGGCAGTCATGAAGGCTTTGTAGAAGCTGGTCTACTTATTTTTGAATCAAAGAAAAATAGTATGGACTATCACGAAGAAATGAATTCGGAGTGTTTTGAGGAATGGCTCAAAAGCATTTTGCCAAAACTAAAGCCAAATGCGGTGCTGGTATTAGATAACGCACCGTACCATTCACGAAAAGTCGAGCGTATCCCCACTTCAAACTGGCGGAAGGCCGATATTATTCAGTGGTTAGATGAAAAAGAAATTCAATATGAACCTACAATGATAAAGGCTCAATTAATAGAAATAGTAAAATTACAAAAATCAAAATACGAACGCTATGCTGTGGAAGAGTTGGCCGCTGAATATGGTGTCACAATCCTGCGTCTGCCCCCCTACCACTGTGAGCTCAACCCAATAGAGTTAGTTTGGGCTCAAGCAAAGGGGTACGTCGCCAGGCATAACAAAACTTTTAAGATAAAAGAGGTAAAAAAGTTATTTGAAGAAGGCCTGAAGGAAGTGACGCCTGAAAGTTGGAGACAGTGCATCAACCATGCCATAAAAGTTGAAGACAAAATGTGTCAACTCGACCACATCATAGATGAATGTGTGGATTCATTTATCATAAATGTAACTGATTCCGATTCTGAATATGCCGATTCAGAATCGGAGTCGGAAGCAATAGCAATCGTAATGAATAAAAACGTATAAAACGTTTTTTAACAAAAAAGAAACCGACTTCAAACAAAACTAAAAAATGAAAAAAAAAATTTACTTAGCACAAAGTTAGTATATTCTGATTTATCAGATATCATGAAATACAATACAGAAATCGGTGCCCAGTAAAACTATGAAGGCTTACGTAGGCATTATTAATCTCTCTCATAGTCATATTGGCACCGACTTCAGTATTATATTTAATGATATCTTATAAATCAGAATAATACTAACGTTGTGCTATGGAAACTTTATTTTTGAGTTTTTACTTTTATTTGAAGTCGGTTTCTTTTTTGTTAAAATTTTTTTCATTATTTTTAGTTACGTGTAGACTGAAAATCTATCTATCTCGGTGTAAAGTTCTCGAAAGTACAAATTAATCAAGCCCAAACACAAGGTAACTGCTGTATATCGTTAGGGAATTCTCTCTTCTGTCTTTCGTCTCCATCATCAGATCAGATTTTCATTAAGTTGTACTACTTTAAAGCCCTTAATCGAAAAGATTACAAACGCCCTAGATGTCCCTGCAATTTTAAAAGTTCCCTTCGATTTCTCCAAGATTTTTTTCATCAGATCCTAACTTCCTTAAAATGGGACCACCTTGGGAGTATCTATTTTCGAACGAAAAAAAAATTTTTCAAATCGATTAATAAACGACGGACGGAGTTCTTCGCGAAAAAACATTTAAAAAAAAATTATATACTGTCGAATTGAGTAACCTCCTCCTTGTTTGAAGTCGGTTAAAAAATTATGTACGGTCGAATTGAGTAACCTTCTCCTTTTTTGAAGTCGGTTAAAACTACTTGATTTGTTTTACTAAATTTCTCTGAATCTTTTATTTTATTTAGCTCGCCATATTGACGTCGCCACCAGCCTGATGGAAAGAAGCCGTGGTGCATCTAGCGATTGGGGGCCACTTCTGATAGTGGTCCTCAAGTTGGCGGCCCTATGATGTGCCTCTTCATGCTCCTCTTGAAGAACCCGGAATTGTAAGATGAGGGAAGCACGTGTGCGGGCAGGTCGTTCCATGACGTGATCTTTTTAAACATTTTTTCCCAGCTTTTATAATAATGTTATAGTAAACAATTTTAATATGCTGGTAAGGTCCATATTTCTCGAATTATTTAATCTACTAGCTGATGCGCGCGGCTTCGCCCGCGTGAAATTTGGATCCCGATCCCGCTTCCCATGTGAACATTTTCCCGGGATAAAAAGTAGCCTATGTGTTATTCCGCACTATATTCTACCCCGGTACTAAATTTCAGCCAGATCCATTCACCCGTTAGAGCGTGATTGAGTAACAAACATCCAAACATCTAAACATCCAAACATCTTCACAAACTTTCACATTTATAATATTAGTAGGAAGTAGGATAGTAGGATTACAAATTTACAATAAAAAAAATGCTTTCATACCTAATAAAATAAAGAATGACTAAAATGTCTAAGTCTATTGATTGTCGAACATCACTATTGTAGCGGGTCACCCTTTTTCGTATCAGTGACAGTTGCAATTGTCATTTTACTGACTCGAATTAAAAATCGCAGTATAGTTTATGATACCAACCGATAGAGTCTTTTCTTTGGAACAAATTCTATTAAATAACATAGTATATTACATTGTAGGAAGACCAAATAAAATATGCTTTTATCGTAAAGCTTACTCACTATAAAAAAGCCTGTTTGTTCATTACCTACATATTGTCATCAAAAATAATGATAATCATAATATAAATATTATTATTATCTCAGTCAATGAATAACAGATTATTATTTCGGAAATGGTTAATCTATTTTTTTTAATGACCCCGTTTGATCATGGTTTTAGTTCTTTATTGCCAACTCACGCTCAATGTCAGTTGTTTGATTGATTAATTGCTACGAAACAATGGTTATTATACGAACAAAACCCTAACAAAACACGTGTTTTGATAAAGTTTTCCGGAAATTTGGCATTCTGAAAATGTGCGATTAAGTGCGAGTCGGTATCGTGCACAGTAATTGCCGTACGTAAAGGCAAACAATCTCGTTTGTTGTATGGCAGCCCCCTTTTTCTGATTTTAGTATTTGTTGTTATAGCAGAAATACATCATCTGTGAAAATTTCAGCCCTCTAGCTATCACATTTCCTGAAATACAGTCCCATGACAAGCGACAGACAGACAGACGGACGACAAAGTCTCATGAGTAGGGTTTTTATCTTTTGGGTACAGAACCCAAAAAAATCCAGTGCCAAAAAGTTATACATTCAAAGTTCATATGAAGAAATTACGCACATAATTAAAATTAGAATATTAATTTGCCTGATCAACTCAAACACCGTAGATAAATCTTTAAAATAATTTCCATGCCTATTTTGGAGCAATGGGCCCAAGACAGTTTGATCTGCAAGTAGTGCACCTGATAACTAAGGGAGGAGGGCATGGCGAAGAGAAGGAAATTCGATATAAAACCCCAACACGAAACCTGTACCAACCCGTGGTACTGCAAGGCCAATCACCCTTCTAAAATGAAATCCACGGTCCACGTCAAGTAAACTGTGGTAGGCTGATTTGATTGATTTGTGGTTAACTAATTTATTTCAGCCCGCGTGATGACGGGAAAGAGTATAAAATGTCGCCACCCCAATTCAGTCGTAGGGTATCGTAAGAGACGACTAAGGGAACATTTTCGCAAATCAAGCCATCGTTGCTCGAAATGAAATCTGGTTTTCAGTAAAATGGCTATTGTTAAGCCATGTTGAAGGCTTTCAACTGTGGGTTGTCGCAACCTACGCCACTCCATTTCAACACGGCAATAGGCTCACCACCTATTACGTGGTAACATGAAACTATAAAATGAATAGGATTTTTTTTAATAAAATGACATTTTTATAATTATGCTAACTCTAAGTTACTCCTACTAATGTTATAAATGTGAAGGTTGTGTTTGCGGAAGTGTTTGAATGTTAGTAACCCTATCACGCTCTAGCGGCTGGTCTAGTCTGGAATAACACATAGGCAATTTTTTCGTCACAAGAATATGCACCTAAGGGATGCGGGATCGGGTACAGATTTCCACTAGGTGAAACCATGAGCACAAACCTTTAAGAAATAAAGGTAAACCCATTTGTAGCCGGTGGCAGAGGTGTGTTGTGTTTACTGTAGTTGAGAAATATTTGTGTTATGGAACATGGGACATATGGGGTCGTCTTATACGTAAGTCTACAACACGGTCTTATTGTTGCCGTGCAAATATAATAAGCAAGTTTGGGTAGTTCAGTCGTGCATAGGTGTAGCTAATGTAATTAGGATGGAACGGTCAGTTGACTTGTATGTTTATACTGTGATGTGATTTAACCTAGTAACTTTGAGTGGTTGTACTTCGTCAATTTAGTAACCCGTACATCCAGGCTCGAGTACCTTATTTACAAAAGATGCCCATGACTGGGAAATCTATCAATGCACATAAATCGTTGATCAAATTTAGCATAAATTTAGTATTGAGGATTTATGAAATGTATTCCCCTATTTTATTCCTGTGAATAATAATGCGTCTAGAAAAATCTTTGTTTTTCATGAAATCAAGATCTAACGTAGTTGCACATGTTCTTATCACACCTATTTCTTCGGAAAATAATAAATAATAAAGAAAATACCTATGACACTTTAAAAATGGCAAAAAATGTCGCGAAAGAAATAATAGGAACATGGATATACTTTCTCTTTCTTTAAAAAATAGTGTCAAAAATATTTAAAAGAATTCAGTTTTCGTGGAAAAAATAGAGGAATACGAATCATCGATTTTCATAAAATCAGCCTGATCTAAAGCTATCCTTATCGTACTGTACGGAGTTGACCAGGTGCAGTGCGATGGTACTAACTATTTCGCAAATTCTTTGCAGAAATACAAAGCATGTTAAAACAATTTGCTAAGAAATGCTTTAAACATCTAAATGACAATTCAAAGCGATACGAGACACAAATATAAAATTAAAAGAGTGAGTTGAGGATACCTATCTAAGTAGTTAGTATGGATGTAACCAATAAAAGCGCTCCTATAATCGTTATAGTACGTTCTAAATAAAATCAATTTACAGTACATATTCACAACGTATATTCATTACTATCAAACAAAAGTATTCTGAACATTTCGTGCATAAAATTTGATTTAGCAGTACATGCATTTATGAAATTTATTTTCGTTATTTTAATCTATCATATACGTGAATTAAAATACCAGGTATTTATTTTATATTAAGTACGCTTGTAGCGGTTAGTTTTATTTAAAATGCAACGCTACATTCATTAATTTTGTTAATGTTGGATCATGATATTAAAATTATGTGAAATCACATAATTTTAATAGTTACGCGGATATTCGATCGTGGTTATAGCAACTTTCTGTAATTCTAAGTTGTGTTTAACAGAACATAAACTATGTATGTTACTTGGTATGGAAAATGATCGATTTTTTTATATTTAGCAAAGCCTCGGCGACCTCTACCAAATTGAGGCCACTGTCAGAGTCATACAAACTGTCTGTTTGAAAACAGATCAAAACTATGTCTGTTTTAGTCGAACTTAGCTTTCTGTTTAAATTTACTACGTATTCAGCTTAAATTAGGTTGCGTGAAACGCCGAAAATGATGATAAATACTGACGATAATGCTGGTTAATCGCTGACTATTATAGTACAAAGAAGCGAGAATCTTCGCAAGAAGCGTGCTTTTCCAAATCTCGTTTCTTGATTGGCCCGCGTGAAATTCTGTTCCTGTTTCCATTTTCTCATGGGAACGTTTTTTTGCAGTAACTATATGTTAATTCTTTCTTAATCTATCGCTGTTCTAAATGTCGGCGAGATTTATTCAGCCGTTAGAACGTAACTGAGTTTCAAATATCTAAACATCTTTACAAATGTTCACATTTATTTTATTACAAGCGTGAAAATTATGTTATAATGCCAATTTGATTGCTCTTTGTTAGCTATTTGAAGACCCTATCCCTAGTTAATATTTGTGCGAAATTTGAATCAAATCTATTCACTACTTTTCGAGATCCTTCCGGACAAAGCAAAGCAAACAGATAAAAAAATTCTTACTATATTTTTGACTTCGGTATCTTATGTTGAACACTCAGCGAGTATTTTTTTTTTAATATTTCCGATGTACAGTTTTGATTTTTCTATCATTTTATTATATGTATAGATAACATCTACACACACATAGTAGGATTTGTTACAGTACACTATCGCGATGTAGGCTTCTTTATTTACTTTTCGCCTAGTCAAGGTTTCGAAAATACCATTTTCTGAGAAGCTTCTTTGAAAACGAATTCATTATAAAGAAACTATGCGACTCACACATTATGAATTCCAAATTAATTTAATTTTCGCCTGAATTTAATTTTAATTAAATTTCTCCATCCAACCATATATAATTTGATTATCACGTGATCAAAGATAATTACTGCAAATGACATTAATTGCCAATTACCTATGCAACAAACCAGAAATTAATAAGGTAGGTACATCGTTAGGCTAATAAATAATATTAATTTTGAAAACAAACTTAATAAGGTCAAAATAAGCTTCCAAATTTTATTCACTAACATTTAAAAAAATTACTACGTGCACTCTCTTGGGTAAAAACTAATACGGGGTAAACGCACACCTAACATGAATATTCAAAGTTGATCCCGGCTACCAGTGGAACACGTGAAAGCATAAAAAGATGAGCGAATTGAACCGATTGAATAATTTAAAACACAACGCTTGCAAACTCTCTAGTGAGTGAGCCCCTATTCCGCTTGATGGAATAATAATTCTACATGTGGACGTACGTGATTTATTTTACAAGGTCAAGCTCTTGTTTTTTTATATACACATTGCTACGCAGGCATTTTCTTTTCAAAAGAATAAGGATTTTGATAAGGGATTGTCTTGTGCGAAAAAACCGCCAAATATAAAAATATAAGATTGATCTGTTTATATGTATTTTATGGTTGTTCCCCTGAATATTTTACTTTTTAGGATTCCCTACTCAAAGAATAAAAACGGAACCCTATAACTGAGACTTCATTTATAGGGAAACTCACACTTGGGGACACGGGACATCAATTGAGAAAGAGTAAGCACCAATAACTTTCATTTCAATCATACTTCCCTTAAAAGTTTCTTATCAATAAACAGGGGAAATTCATCCAGTTCCTCTAACCGAAGGCGGAGTATTTCTTTATTAACAGCTTCGTATTCCTCGAAGTTTGGCCAAAACTTCAATATTCTCACAACAACTTTTCGAGCGACTATTAGTAAGCACATACCTTTAATGAAATTATACTTTTCGTGGAATTTAGGGCAATTTATTTTTGTAAATCTGTTCATTGAAGATATTTTAGATTTCTTAATACGACATCGACATTCTAAAAACGATACTAAAGCTGAAAACATTATTTTTTTAAAATGTGAGTAACTATGTACCTGTTTCCCGAATAAGCTTAACGCTGAATCTATTGAATTCGTTTTGAACGATACTTAGCATAAACTGAGCTTAGAGTAAAATCCAAGGAAGGTTGTGGAATACTTTTCATCTCGATATTCCCGATTTATATCCGGGAATAGAATGGAGTCATTGTGTTACTATAATCTATCGCCGTACTTAATTTTAGCCAGATTTGTTCAGCCGTTTCAACATGTCTGAATAACAAACATCAAAACATCTTCATGAATATTTACATCTGTTCTATATCAGAGAATAGAAATCGTGGGTACCATACCATCAAAGGATACATTAGGAGAGACATTCATCTCTCACATATGACACTACCGGTTTCAATACCTCACCTTTCATCACCTTTATAGATAAGGTAAAACTTATAATGCTCAAACAACTTTTAAATGTGATTTTAGGAAACTTCAAGCTCGTTAAAACACTACCTGCATAAGCAGTACATTAGTACACTATTAATGGCAACATAATTAACAAATTTCTGTGTTGAAATTATTTTTTCTAATGTTTAAGAAAGTAAATTCTGTAGAATATTAAATATTGCAAGGCGGAGAGCTTTCGAGTTATTTATTTATGCCACTAAGTAAACATTTTCTTCTCTCACTTTTTATTCTGTAAATACAAAGGGAATATTTTACAAAAAGAAAACATTAATAGCGAAAAATGTACCAAGAAGTTTCCTGGACAACAATAAAGTAAATACAGTCGTAAACTAATCAGAATTTCTAAAATGAAAACTTATGATTTGATTGAAATACTTTTTTTTTGCAAACATAAGCATACGTAGAAGGTTTCCGCATATATGTGACAACAAATTGATTTACGGGGGTATTATTTTGAACTAAGTGATATTTGCACTCAGATCTTGGGAATTATAGTTAACCTCTTGGCATTTCCTAGAGGTTAACTATAATCCCCAAGATCTGCACCTGCTGACCAATTGACGAGGTTTTGATGCAGGAGCCCTTGTACGTCGGTAAAAGAGAACGCCCCAGGTGCCAAATCAAAGTAGGAAGCAGCTAAGAATAGTGAGAATATGCTGAAAAGAATAAGATTTTTAGACAAACACAGCGCCTACAAAATGAGATTGCAATTGAAGATTAGAATGAATAAGCACGAATCTCTTTGTTGAAAGCTCTCAATTTAAACGTAAGTAAGTGTGTGCATACAGTGGTGAAATAAGAGCATTACGTCTGGCAAAAGAATCTTGAGATACAGACACATAAACAGGTGAGTTTAATTGAATTCGCCTTCAAGGTGTTAGACGTAAAATTTAAAAGTGCTCTATTCTCAGGTTGAAGGCCTTTTCAAAAGTTACATCCATGTTCTGAAGCTAAGATAGATTTACTCAAAATAAAATTATAGCACAACAAAACGCCAGAAGGGTATCAAAACTTATAGCTCGTACCCTCACGCGTCATCAATAATTCACTGCCAAAGGCTGTTCAGCATTTTCAATTGAGTGTTGTTTCAGTCAGTCCTAGACTGATATGGTCATATCGCTGTTAGTTTCAGTGGGTTAAATAAATCACATGGAAGCTTCCATGTGATTTATTTAACCCACTGAAACGTCCCAGGATTTTTCCATTACTGCTACATTTGTATATTCTCAACGACCAACTCCTCTAGCCTACTGATAAACAAAATGTTTTCCCTTTTCTTTACACTCTAGGTAAAACTATCGTTGTTTTTTCAAATGAAGATTCCCTTGGCAGCTTTGGTAATCGACTAAAATGCACATACGAGCTACATAGCTCCAAGATTCAATATACCTACTACCTTCGCTAGTATGCAGAGCCTTTCAGCACTCTAGCTTCTTTGTAAAGCCCTAGGAGGTCGAGAAGTAAGGCAAAGTCACCACGAGTAAATTGTAAAGATAATTACGCAGTTTAACCCAATTTGCAGATTAGTAGTGCCATACCTGGCGCCACTTTTAACCTGGTGCGATTTTGATCTTGCAAGTAGCACTCTTACCTGAACGATAAACAGTGATCTGACGTGTCAAACTGCATTGCTTTAGTTAATAATGGTGTATCGATACGTCCGAAAACGGAGTCTCTTTGTCTTGTGTATCTTCGTGTGAAATTGAACAATATACATACATTTACCTTAATTTGGAATGAATTACAGAAGGCTTTGAATGTACCTTATCCCCGTCCTTTTCCTACCTCAACCCTTTCCTATCCACCAATCCTATTCCTACCTCATCTTCTTCCCATCCTTTCTCCGCCAAGCCAACGTTGCCGTGCGTATGTGCTGCGTGACTAGGGGCGAGCCTAGTATTAGCGTGCCAATTGCCCTGGGGCCGGGCGACCCCAGAAGAAGGCTAGCCTTACTTAGACATGCGGGGCTCTGTCTGGGTGGACTTTATTTTCCCTTGCTTTTCGTGGGAACGCAATGGACAAAACCAAAAACAAAATCCAAAATGGCGGCGATGTGGTTCGCAACCCATCACGTCTCGTTTCCCATCGAGGCGAAAAGTGGACTGGGGATAGCCACTTTGCTACGTTGAATGTAAGAGGAGGTATGATAGACAAAATTGAGGAAGTATGCAAGATGATGAAAGAGAGACGACTCGATATTCTGTGCGTGAATGAGACAAAGAGGAAAGGATGTGACACCACCACACATGGACCCTACACTGCCTACTGGTCGGGTGTGCCTAAAACCAGTAAAGCGTGTCAGGGCGTTGGTGTAGTACTGTCTGCGAGAATGAATGAATGTGTCACAGAATATGAATGTGTAAGCCCAAGACTCGTTTGGTTGAGGCTGAAGGTTGGACTTACCCGCATCTTTGTTTTAGGAGTATATGCTCCGCAAGATGCGCGGTGGCGCCGATCTTTACGAGACCAAAGCGAGAGGCAGGCATTTTGGGAGAGCATGAGTGATGTTTTGAGTAAGTGCAAACTAAATGAGAGGATAGTAATGTTAGGCGATTTTAATGGGTGGGTTGGAGTCAAGCGTGATGGGTATGAAAGAGTATTGGGAAAGTTTGGTGATGAGCGAGTGAATGAAAATGGAGAAAGTTTGCTTGAAGTATGTTTGGAGAGGAATCTTGTGGTGACTAACACCATGTTTCACCACAAAGATATCCACTTGGTTACGAGACAAGAAGGAAGTAAGAGGAGCATGATTGACTTTGTGATTGTTGACGCAAGGATGAGAAAGAAAGTACTAGACACTCGAGCCTACCGCGGTGCTGGGATTGACACAGACCACTTCTTGGTTGTCAGCCGAGTAAGAGGTCTGTTTCAGCGGTGGAGGCACCGTGTGCGTGAACCTGTTAGTGTACTAGAACGCATAAAAGTTGAGAATTTGCAAGAGATAGGTATAAAAGAGGAATTTGTGAGCAAACTAAGCAAAAAGTTTGATAATTTAGATGAAGTATGTGAGATTGAAGAATTATGGAAGCCGATTAAGGAAGGACTCGTGGAAGTTGCGATTGAACTGTGTGGTGTGAGCAAGAGAAGCCAAGGATGTAAGTTAGAAAGAATGACCGCGGAAGTTCTGAAAGCGTTGTCTGATAAGAAGAAAGCATGGTTGGACTTGCTGGCTACAAAGGCCAATCAAAGAATGCAGAAGGCAACAGATGAGGATGTACGAATGGCCAACGATGAGTATAAAAGGTATAAGCGTGTGGCAAAAGAGGTGTTAGTAAGAAAGAAGGAGAATGATAGAGATGAATTTGATAAAAGGTTATCTGGTGACTTCCAACAGAATATAAAATTCTTTTGGAAGTCCATAAAAGCGGTGAGGAGTCAACAGACCACATCACCGCTTAATAAGATCAGAAACCAGGATGGAAGTTTTGTGGGAGGAGAAGAGTGTGTGCTAAAAATATGGAAGGAGTATTTTGAAAGTCTATTTGATAAAGAGGATACGCAAGTGCAAACTCATTTTTGTGAAATGAATGAAATTGGTAATGAAAACGACATTAGCATGGAAGAAATAGTGGAAGCATTGAATAGTATGAAACTAGGCAAGGCTGCTGGGATTGATAGGGTTTCCGTTGAGATGCTGAAAGCAGGACGTGGCGTGGTGATTGACCACCTGTACCGCCTTTTTAATCTGTGCTGGAGGAATGGCAGCGTACCAAAAGAATGGTCCAAAGCGGTCATTGTGCCGCTGTACAAAGGAAAAGGGTCGCAGCAAGAGTGCAAAAATTACCGCGGCATAAGCCTGCTCAGCATCGTCGGTAAACTGTATGCGAAAGTGTTGATAAAAAGAGTGATGAATGAAAGTGAAGGAAAAATGTGGGATGTTCAAGCAGGATTTATGAAAGGAAGGGGATGCACGGATCAGGTCTTCTCCTTACGATGCATAGCAGAAAAAGTTTTGGCGAAAAGCCAAAAGGTATATTGCGTATTCGTAGATCTGGAGAAGGCCTATGACAAAGTGGTGAGGAATGAACTATGGTCAACATTGTCTTTGTACGGGGTGAGCAGCAGCTTGATACGAGCACTGAAATCTCTTTATGAGGGCTCAAGTGCTTGTGTCAGGATCAACGGAGCTTGCACGGACTTCTTTAATATAGAAAGGGGTGTGAGACAGGGTTGTGTAGCGTCACCGTGGCTGTTTAACCTGTACATGGACAGTTGTTTGAAAGAATTGCAAGAGAGTGCGTGTGGTATAAAACTGAACGAGCTGACCATCAAATGCCTCCTATATGCTGACGATCAGGTGATCTTAGCTGCATCGGCGGAGGAGTTGCAGTTGATGGTTAATATTATGCATGAGGCGCTGAAAGGTAGAGGAATGAAAGTGAATGTAAGTAAGACTAAAGTAATGGTTTTTGAAAGAGAGGAATGTATGACGAATTTTTTTTTTTTTTTTTTTTTTTTTTTTTTTTTTTTTTTTTTGAATTGCCCTATTATTATCGAAGGGCAAAGAGTGGAACAGGTGAAAGAATTTGTATACCTGGGTTCAAAATTTACGAGGGATGGAAAGTGTGACCAGGATATTGAGAGAAGAGTTTTGGCAGGAAATCAAGTGAATGGGGCGATGCATACCTTTATGAGCAGTCAAAACGTGTCTAAGAAGGCGAGAGTGGCTGTGCATAGGGGTGTGTGCCTGTGTGTAGGGGTGTGCACACTTATGCATGGTAGTGAAAGTTGGGTGTGGCAGAAGAAGCATGAAAGTAAAATTAATGCAGTGGAAATGAGAAGTCTGCGAAGTATAGCTGGAGTGAAATTGATGGACAAAGAAAGGAATAGCGTGATTAGAAAACAATGTGGTATAACTGAAGATGTAGTGACAAAGATAGAAAAAGGGATGCTTAGATGGTTTGGACATGTTGAGAGGATGGATGAAAATAGACTGACTAAACAGATCTATAAGGCGATAATGACTGGGCAAGCTGGTAGGGGTCATCCTCGGCGTACGCATGGTAACCAAATTGATGACCTGCTGGAAAAAGGCCAGGTCAAGAGTACCCTTAACCGGCGAGCGTGTATGAAAGCACTTATGAAAGTAGAAGAAGCGAAAGTGGTATGCCAGGATCGTAGCAAGTGGAAAGCCATAGTCTCTGCCTACCCCGATGGGAAACAGGCGTGATGATATGTATGTATGTATGTTACCTTAATTTGAAACATTTACATGCCCGATACAAAATAATACAAACTGTTCGGTTTCATGATAGTCGTAATAAAAAGCGGATGATTTCGAAAAAGCTTTTGTAATGACGACCTAGTAAATATTCATGAGATCCAAGCACTTAGGTACACTACGCTTTTCATAATATTTGCATAATGGCAAGAAGCTTTATTTTTTAAATTTGCTGCTATTTTTGAATATTTGTGCTTTCCTTTTTTAAAATATTGGTTCCAATAATACCTAAAGCATTATGGTCTCTAAATCAAAGCAAATCAGCAAATCATTTTCATGCTAAAGTTTTGAGAATTATGATTCATTATTTTAATGACTTTCTACATCAGATCAGACTGCGTGACTTACAAAATACTATTAAGGAGTGTTGAATTACTTAGGTTCTAGTTAGTTGTCTTCCTCCGTACAGTGAATTTTACCAAGGCCGACTTTTTCATCTTCGATAAAAGAAAATTGCCACTGACAGCTGTGTCTATCTACAGCGCTATTTGAGGCACTATATGCGATAGGTTATCAATATCACTGTCTCTTGCCAAACTCACTAGAGTGCCTATGGCAAAGAAATAATATTTTAGGACAATATTAATACATAACTACTTGCTAGATGGTGCCCGCGGCTTCGCCTTGTATTAAAGTTCAGCTAGATCCGAATCCTTCAGCCGAACATCGAAACACATTTTGTATACTTTTTCATTTCAATTAGTAGTAGGATATTTTAACACAGCCTTTGTGAAAAATAACCCAGTCAAGTGCAAGTCAGGAGGGAGGCGAGGGCGCACGGAGGGTTCCGTACCAATAAACGCAAATAAAAATGTATCGGCAATAGAAATCATCATTTGAGATAATTTCAACTGTCTAGTTATCACGGTTCATGAGATACAGTCTGGAGACAGGGAGGCAGACAGATAGATTTTGACAGCGAAGTTACAGTTATCTACGAAATTTAAAAAAAACTCTTGCTTATAAATGCAACGGCTCACTTGAAAAACAAAAGATAAATAACAAGGAATGGTGTTTTATACTAGTTGGCAAGTAGCCGAGTAGTGAACAATAAACAAGATGAACTAATTGTTAGCTTCGGGTCAAACTCGTAACTCATTCTGGATGAAATTGTACCTAGTACTGTGAATAGTCAACGATCTAATGAAGTATTTACATAAAATATTCATGAAACCGGCCAAGTGCGACTCGGACTCGCATACTGAGCGCTCTGTAACGAAAAAAGGTAAAAAATCACGTCTATTGTATGGGAGACCCTCTTAATTTATTACTGACTTTACTATGTAGGTATTTGTAGTATTAGCGGCAGCAGAAATTTATAATCTGTGAACATTACAGCTCTCTAGCTATGACGGTTCCCGAGATAAAGCTTTATGATTGCTATATGATGCGATATGATGAAAGCTAGATGAAAGAAATTACAAAAGATTTTTCGAAATCATCCGCTTTTTATTATGACTATCATGAAACCGAACAGTTTGTATTATTTTGTATCGGGCATGTAAATGTTTCAAATTAAGGTCAATGCATGTATATTGTTCAATTTCACACGAAGATACACAAGACAAAGAGACTCCGTTTTCGGACGTATCGGTACACCATTATTAACTAAAGCAATGCAGTTTGACACGTCAGATCACTGTTTATCGTTCAGGTAAGAGTGCTACTTGCAAGATCAAAATCACACAAGGTTAAAAGTGGCACCAGGTATGGCACTACTAATCTGCAAATTGGGTTAAACTGCGTAATTTACTATAATTATCTTTACAAAGCTATGTATAGCTTTGAAACGACACATGAAAATATTAGTATTTTTGTTACCCCCTCGGGAATATAAGCCTAATTGTATGTCATGTTAACGGAAAAATCAAAAAAATATGTTAACCGATGTGGCTTGCTCGCTGAAGCAAGAATTGAATTTCACGCAGTGATTTGCGAGTTCAGTAACAGCATCATATACAACATATTTATATATTCTACACACCATACACATTTCAAGCGTGTAATAGGATTTATTGAGGGATTGATTGAATTGGATCGAGAACGTTTCTGTCAAGGTCTGCGTGTGATATTGCTGAATAATAATGTTTGATAAAGCCTTTTAAATAACGGCAATATAATATAGCTGGCATTCAAGTTCTACCTGTATCTTTTTATACCTGACCTTGTGACGTCACGGCAGCCTACGCGCCGGCGCGCGCGCACTGGTACACCACCTCGCCCCTCGGCGACTCCTCGCCCTTTATAAGGAGCTGCAAGCGGTCACGGGGCTCTCACTACCACGGCGGCTCTTCAGGTGATGTACCTTCTTCAACTACGCGACACCTCGGCTGGATCTGGTGATCTAAGAACACTCAAGGACCCTCCCCTACTTTCTCTCGAACTAACTGTACCTATTTGTATAAATCTGATCTTTTAATAAACGCAGGATCAACTGCTGTATTATTCTACTAAAGATTGTTCTCAATTATCTCTCCTTGGTAATCCTCTCTTAGTAATCAGTATATTTAGACCTGATACGGTGGCTGACCCACCTATCTTGTGACAACCTGTACCTGACTAAGAAAACGGAAGTCGTGGTTAAAATTTATCTGCCTGATGAGCTCGTATATTTTTGATCTATGAAAGTTAGACATTATACGCAGGTAGATATATGTACCTGCGTATAATGTCTGCGTAATTGTGTACACATTTGTGCCTCTTTTGCAGATAAAGGTGTTTATATTCTGTTAAAGTCTATGAGTAGATCGAATAGTACGGCAGGAAACTATCTTGTGTCGAGAGCCCTGGCGTAATACTTCGGAGCTGGAACCTGGAACTCCCGGCTGAAGGCGTATGGTTTTTGTTTAGTAGTAGTGTTCGGCATGGCATCCACGATCACACACACGAATAAAAGGGCATGAAAATATGTATTTTAAAGATATGTATTTTATTTGAGCGTCCAGGAAAAATTATCATACTTTACATTTTAGCGCCAAAAGTCTGCCGTTTTAATTTTTCAAAATTTTTTATATACCTGGTGTCACTTACACAATCACGACGAATCCAATGACCCCTTGTATGTTAAAATCCGTCAAGCCGTTAAGTCTGTAGAGCGTGCAATTTCATTTTAGCGCCAAAAGTCAGCCATTTTGATTTTTTTAAATTTTAATGTACCTGGTGTCACTCACACAAACAAGACGAATCAAATGACACCTCGCATGTCAAAATACGTCAAGCCGTTCAGGCTCTAGGACGTGACAAAGAATTATGGATACATACATACATACATTATCTCGAAAAACTTTACCCTCCTGTCTTCGGCAGTTCGGGTAAAAAGAAAATCATTCCCATTTTGATAGTGAACAGGTCCTTCACAAATTGCAATTAGACTACTTAAAATTCTATCCTTTGATGTCGTCTTTATAATCCAAAGGCTGGAGCATTTTGCACAGGGTAAACTACTTACCACGGGGGCTAAAGTATGCTCAACTTCACTATCTGAAGCGTACTACGCTGAAGCCCGATCATTATCCACAGCACTTTAATTAAAACTGGAACTTTACAATTAGCTGCTTTCTACAGTGACCGTACATAGGGAAGTGAGGAGAAATTTTATGAAACATGAACCATTTTGCTGCATAAGTGTTTACTTATTTACTTCAAGGGTCTTTACTTCGAGTATTATAATGTACTAGCTGACCCGCGCAACTTCGTTACATAAGAGAGAGTATTACCTGTTCCCGTCGCATTTACTCCCGTCGCGTTGCGTTTACTCCTGTAGCGTCTCTTCGTTAATATTCAATACATAACTATAAATATTTGCGCAGCACACGCAACGAAGCTCTCAAAAGGAATAACTGTTCCCTCGTTTTTGAAACATTTACTATTACTGCTCCGCTCCTATTCGTTGTAGCGTGATGCTGTATAGATTATGACACTCCACAATAACGTAGCTTTCTATTGGTGAAAGAATTTTTAAAATCAGTTCAATAGATCCCGAGATTACCCCTTACAATTTAACAAACACACAAACTTTACTTCTTTATAATATTAGTATAGACGAATATTTGAATGGATGGATTTTTATTGGCACCTTAATTCATTAACGCGTAAAATCATTAGGTACTCTCCTGTTGCGCATTCAACTAAAAAATAGCCTATATTCTTCCCATACTATCTTTAAACCAAATTACAGCTAAATCACTTCAGTGGTTTAAGCATCAAATCGTAACAGAAAGACAGACCGAGTTACTTTTGCATTTATAAAGTGAGAGTTGTTAAAGAAATTAAAATCACCGATAAAAACTTACAACGTGCGACGCATTTCGCAGTTCATCTGATGCTGGACGCAAGTAAGTCTCTTTCAGTGATTTTCAGAAGGTGATTGGCCTTGGTAGGTTGGTAAGCCCCATGCTCAGAAGTAATCATCACAACAGCTAAGAAGTTGATTATGATGGACTAAATAAAGTGTTAAAATTACTATCATCGAACAAAGTGCTATCAAATTTTAATGAAGCCTAATACAACCAACAAACAAATTCAATTTGACTTAATACACCAACCCTTTTAAAGGTCGAATGAAAGTAACAAAAATGTAAACAAACTTTAAATTAATATTCCCGTTTAAATAAGAGATGAAATAAAACGGGTTCACCGTCTAAACACCTTCACGAGGACGACTGATCAGTTGAAACACTTAATTCAAGTTGTAATGCTCTAGGGTTTTATATCAAGTTTTATTTGGTCCTTTAACCAACGACCCGAGGGATATATTGAAAGGATCGGAATATTTAAAGGCCTTAAAAGGTTTATTAACTTCGCATCAGTAACAGACCCATTGAATCGAAAATGTATTTTAAAAGGTTAGTAAAGTCTGGGTAAAAAATATTGACTCTTTAATTTTTTACCTGACTATGATAAAGTGAATAAGAAGGGTAATGATATTGGTAATCTAAGTTTATTGGGTTTACTTTTGTCATCATCCGAGCGCTACTGCTACGCCGTTTTTCTACTTTTCTCCACCCGATTTCGACGAATACGTTTATTCAATCTTATATTATTTAGTATCATAACTACTCAACATATTTTTATAAATGAAAGTTCAATAGAAGCGTCGAAATCATCTCAGGGTCCTACGTGACGATAAAGATTCATAAGGCATCAATTCAATACGGCACGTTCTGAAAAAAATAAAGTATTACATAAAAGTAGATATTATATTTGAAAGGGTTATTTTTATTACAGCATTACGGAACCCTCAGTGCTTAAATTTTACACGCATTTAGTAGGTTTCTTTAAGTCTATAGTTTCTTTAAATTCTACTAATTTTATAACGCATCGTGTTTTATGCCACGCGATATAAATTATGTGAAGCTTTTCCTCCCATAAATTTTCTCTACAAATGAAAGAAAAGTTCGTAATAATATTATGGAATGGAAATTTTACTCTTTGGCACGTAGGACATCGCCATTTGCTGCAATTCAACCCCACCTCGTAGCCAGCCATTATAATAATAATAATAAAGCCTTTATTTCCGAATTTTGTTTAACAAACTGAATTAAAATTAGTACCTAGTTCTAAATTACAGTATATCCCGCAATTCGGTGTGCCGTTTGGCATAGGCCTCCCCCAGCTCTTTCCATTGCGCTCTGTCTTCAGCAACTCTGGTCCAGTAAGGACCCAAGGTCATACTGATTTCATCTTGCCATCGTGTATTTGGGCGCCCTCTTCCTCTGTTTCCATCTCTAGGATACCATAGGGTCACTTGTTGACTCCATTTACGTGTCTTAACAGATGACCTGTCCAGCTCCACTTGAGATGGTCTATTCGTGTTATTATGTCTGTAACTTTGGTTTTCTGCCTTATCTCTGAGTTTCGAATCTTGTCACTCAGCCTGATCCCTAACATACTTCTTTCCTTAGCCCTTTGGCAGTTTGCTAGTAATTTCCTGTGCTTGTCAGTTAGAGACCAAGTTTCACAACCATAAGTAATGCAAGGCAGAATACATGTATTGTAAGTTTTTCTCTTTATATGCATGTTTATGTCTTTGTTTTTCATGATTTCTTTCAGAGACCAATACTTGTTCCAACCACAAGCAATTCTTTTCTTCACCTCTTTGGACATTAGGTCTGCAGGGGAGATAATTTGACCCAAGTAACAGTATTCATTCACATATTCAAGTCTGTTTCCATGAACTTCTATGTCCGTCTCTGAGGAGTTGGTCATCAGTTTTGTTTTACTTGCATTCATTTCCAGTCCCACTGCTTTACTTTTATACGCTAGGCTGTTCACTAAGAATTCCAATTTTTTGGGATCTTCTTCTAACACAACAATATCGTCTGCAAATCTCAGATGGTTTAAACGTTTACCATTGATGCTCAACCCGTACTCTTCCCAATCTAATTCTCTAAATATATGTTCCAGCACAGCATTGAACAGTTTGGGAGACAGCGGATCTCCTTGTTTCACACCTCGACGGATAGGAAATGGGTCGCCTTTCGATTCCAGTCTTATGCGACTATTGCTGTTACTGTAAATAGATTTGATTATCTCTACGTATGTATTTTCCACTCCTTGGTCTCTTAGGATCTGCCAGATGTATTCATGCTTCAGACTGTCAAATGCCTTGGAATAATCAATGAAAGAGATGTAAACGGGTTTCTGGTACTCGTTGTATTTTTCTAGTACTTGTTTTATTGTGTGGATATGGTCAATGGTGCTGTAATTTTTCCTAAAGCCTGCTTGTTCAATTGGCTGATTTTCATCCAGGATTTGTGTGATTCTTTCTAAAATAACCTTAGCGAAGACTTTATACACATTTGATATGAGGCTTATTGGTCTGCAGTTACCGATGATATCCTTATTCCCCTTTTTACGCAGTAGAACAATATGGGATTCTTCCCATTGTTTCGGAATGGTGCCTGTGATTAAAATATCGTTGAACAACTTAGTCAAAATCGGGACTAGTTCTTCTGCCGTGCCTCTCATCATTTCATTTGGTACGTTGTCAGGTCCTGGAGCTTTTCCCATTTTTTGGGACATGATTGCTTTCTGAACTTCTTGTGTTAGTATTGGTGGAACAAAGTCAAATCCAATGTTTGTTGGTGTTTCCATAAAAACAACTTTATCTAGGTCTTGATTTGAGTAAAGGGTTCGGTAGTAATCTGTGGCAAGCTTTTGGATTTCAAATCGGTTTGTTTCTTGTTTAGATCTGTTACTTTTCTTTAGACTTGTTATCCATTCCTTTCCATGTTCTCTTAGTTCCTTTAAGCCAGCCATTAGCACGGCTTAATGTGGGGTTTAATCGTTTAATAAATGTCCCTACTTATGCCGGTATAGATTAGTTTATTCAAAGCTGAACAAAAAGCATCATTGTTGTTTTCGTGTTTCTCTAGTAGGAATGGCTATACTTTTATTTTACGGTAACATAACTGTTTTGAACGGTGGAAGGCAAGCGCTAAAGCATCTTATGGTGGCCACCCTAAACCTACTCAAATGGGTGGCAAGTCCCAGATACTCTCACAGTGTTTCCATCTGTTCCACGCTATGGACCCAGCGCCCGCACGGTGAACCCATGGAATGCTTAGTAAACGGTCTCTGGTAAGTTCGAGTGTGATTACTGTGTCTTATACGAGGTAGGATGGTGGTTTCTTTTGATGCACTAATTTTTCAACGCACAGACGTAACAAGGGAAAATTTTATCATGTACTATTGTATCAGTAAGCGGTGTTTTCACTATTGTGGTTCTATGCATTAATAGGTATCTATTCTATACATATAATAAAATAGAAAAGTCGAAACTGTACATTGGAAATATTTAAAAAAAAATACTCGCTGGGTTTTCAACTTATGGTAGCGAAACCGAAAATATAGTAAGAAAAATTTTTGTCTGTTTGTTTTGCTTTTACCAAAACGATTTCGAAAAGTACTCAATAGATTTGATTCAATTTTTGCACAAATATTAACTAGGGGTAGGGTCTTCCAATAGGCTATATAATATCACGCTACATATCCTAGGAGCTAAGCAGAAAGCAATCAAATTGGCATTATAACATAATTTTCACGCGTACGAAGTCGCGGGCAACAGCTAGTATATAATAAACAAACAAATAAATAAGTAAATAAATATTTATAAAATATATTATACGTTAAGTGACTCTTCCAAAATAAACAATAAAACAAATAATGTAACTTTGGCAGTGGAGACAGGGGAATGAAATGAGAATATACTTGAGAGAAAATTTAAGTAATACAAAATCGTGATAGTAGAATTCTACCTAAGTACTCTAAATAAATATAAATTAAAGCGTGTAACCGAGAAAATGTCAAAGGTCGTAAATAACGTGACCTGGAAAAATAAAGCGGACATTACAAGCGCCTCAAGAGTTTTTACACAAGCATTAACGGACACCTGTGCAAACACCAATCTACAATTTAATGGAATAACCGCTTAGCCGTGTCAGAACCAACTAAACCTTAATCGTCCTGTTATATTAAACTTCCTGTAAAAGAAAATTCACCTTGAATTTATTTCCGACAATCTTCATAGTTAGCAAGTTCATTTTAGAACAGTTTTCATTGATATTATTACGCGAATGGTTCTAAGTATATTTTGTTACTCTTTTTCGTCCTAACTGCTGAACGGATGTGGCTGAAATTACAGGAATAACTTATATTGTAATGAAAATGCTACATAAATACTACATAATTGCAGTCTGGAATAACACGTTAAGTTACTTTTTGTCCCAGAGGCCAGTGCCCATGGGAAGCGGGAACGGAAACAAACTTTCATGAGAGCGGATACGGTGGAGTGCCACTTACACCTATAGGTATTTGACCTATCAACATGGAAAACTTAGGAAGTTTTTGACCTCTTTATTATTTTGAATCGAATGGAATACCATTCCATTGTAGTTTCAACATTTTATTAACGAAAGGGGTCAACAAATAATTCGTGTAAATAGTAGTTATATTGATATCGGCAATGGGTGAATGAGTTATTTTGTTTATTCCATAGTTTAATACAATTTAATATGTCCTGCTGTCTGCTATGTTCAAACATTATTGTCCTGAAAATGTTGTATATGAAATAAATTTCATCGAATTCATTTGGTAATTCAAAAAAGCCTGTACATTTTAATTAATTGTACCTGGTGTGCTCTTCGTATTAAACATTTATTGATAACATGATGATTTCGCATTTGCATACATAATCTAAATACGCGCAAAGATTATATCGAGATTGTTAAGATTTGAGTATGGTATATGTATTGGGTCTCGACTATTAACATCTGTATTGTACCTACTCCTTTTTCGTTTCTTTTCAGTCGGGGTTTATAATATTTTCTCTCATACAGACAAAGTGACTAAAGTAAAACATCATTAAATTAGGGTAGGCACTTATATCATATCTCGGCGTTTGGTATTACATAATATGTGGATGTATGTACAAGTACAATAATCGGTTTGATTCACTTGAGTTATTGCTACGGTAGAAATTCGCGTAGTTCCCAATCACAGTGTCACGAGCAGAGTGCCGATGTTAAAGCGTTGAAAATGGGTTTGAAAAAAGAAAAGAATGCCTCTATTCCATAAAACATTATTGAGGGAATGGAAACTTCAAATACATAGGGAAAAGGAGAACAATACTGCCTGTTATTGTAATTACAATACTACAAGTGTGTTTAATTAAAGAAAAGAGTTTAGCAGATAACTTCGATATCGCTAAACTGAACTTGTGTCAATAATATCGCATTATTATTAGCTGTTCATTTTAAAATCATCTATTAATTTTAATTTTCATTTATCACGTCTATCAGTTTAACTAAAACTTATAAACTTGTTGACGTAAGTGCAAGCTTATTATATATGTAACTCTTAATGTTTTAGAAAAATCTGTCTATTACCAGCGTATCATTAAATAAAACAAGTCTTTAAAAATATAGTGCTCTAATAACATTAATATTCAGAACAATAGAAGTAAAAGGTCATTGCTCGCACGCAGTACAATGACCGCAGTTTATTCAATTTTATTACAATGATAAACTTTTAAAGGTATGGTTGTATAAAGTCTTCACTGACAGAGTCAGTGTCGAGAGACCTGGGTTCCCTTCCGAGGGGACACCTGGGACTCCTGGCCGTGTTGTTTTAGCCGGTAGGAGTTTACCATAGCAACCACAAGCATTTCAACATGTAAAAAAAACTTAGACCCGAAGAGGGTTCAGGATGACCTTCACTTAGAAGAGATAGGCTACGGTTGGGGCAAGCGCCTTTGTTTTTGCGGTCGTTTCTTATTGTGATTATGACAACCTCCACCAATGAGCCGAGGTCGCTGGAAGATCCTGTAGTCATGCTTTTGGAGTCTTAGAGAAATTCTCTACTGAAGTAGTCATACTATACTATTGACTATTGATTTAGCCGGTACGAGGCTGACATGTCCACCTCGTTGTTAGATAGCTATGCACGATAAAGTTTATGCACGTTAAAAAAGCTAAAAACTATTTGGAATTCTAGATCTAGGCACAATACATGCTTTTAATTACCAGTTTTTGTTCCCGAGAATACCTAGTTATATAAAACTAAAATATTGGTATTTTACAATTTTGCACAGGCATCGTGATGAACACATCTCTTTTAAAACTATGCACTACTAATGTTGTAGCTAAATTAGTGACCACGTATTTACAATATTTTGTTCACAATATAAAGCGAAGCTGCAAATCCTTACAAAAGATTTTATAAACAATGCTTTTGCTTACAAACAAAGTTCTACGTCAAAAATCCAAATCCCTTCAAAGTTGGTTGATTTATTGCTGACGTAGCATGTTACTGCGCGGAGCTTTTTTCTTTTTAATATAACGTGATAGATGTCTCATAATAGAAAATTGCATAGTGTAACTCAAACATGGGCTCTTGTAGTCATGTGAATTATATACTGCTTCATAATTATGCAATTTTATAGTGTGTATCAATGCCAACCATGTGTGTTTATATTTGTAATCATACAAATTGGGATCAGGTCAAAAATGGATAATTTGTACTTCTGTATTTAAAAATAAATGAGCATGTTTATCAGTTGTCTATACCCCATAGCACAATCTAAAATAAGCTTAATTTGGGCTAGATGACGTTGTGTGAAAATCTCCCACAGTACATTCAATTTACTGACACTGTCATTTACAGTACAGTACAGTACTTTTTGGATCACGTTCTGACAGGTATCGTTTAGATATCTTCCTCAATTTGATGGACGGTTGCTTCGTATTATTCTTCGTATTATACGTAATAAAAAAATTAAGTGAGTGTAGTCTTAGCAATGTGTGTGTTTGAGGATTGCTTTTGATATCTCGCTTGTTAGAGTACGGCGGGTCTACCTCAGTTTATATAGAAGTCTTTCTTTTCGACATGTCGTCTGTCAGAAGGCGAACCACTTATAGATGAAACTGGCTTCGTTCCGAACACGTTGGTGGGGCCCGCATCTCACCCTGTTCGTTTTCAGTAACCACAATTGACTATTTTTATTTAAATCGCCTTAAATTAAAACCTTATCTTTTTCAGTCGCGAACTCTCTGGATATGCTGGTTACCAATATATTCAGTGTTGCGCCCTCTAGAATGAAAAGTCAAGTCCAATATAAAAACAGAAAAAATAAATTTGACCGATTCAAAATATCATTTAAAGAAATCAAAAGATTAGAATGTACGACTCCTGCTACTCAATAAGACAGCTATTACAAAACAAATGAACCCGATTCAATATTGCCTACAATTAATTGCTCTTTATTATTTAGTATTTCTGTGTATTGGTAATTTATTGGATTGTATATTGTTAGATTGATAGCAATACTATGATACCATGTAACCCTATCAAACATAATTGCTTCATAACGTCTTCTGTGTTAAACATTCAAATTCAAATACCAATAATTACATTAATTCTGGCTAAGATATCTTCCGTACAATCTGAAAGATGGTTTTAATTAATTATTTGATTTCAGCGAGTTGGAAGACAAAGTTAGCGTACAAAATTCGTGCTTCAATAAATATTATAATATTGTGGTTTGAAATTCGCGAATTCATTTTTAAGTTTCATGATGCTTCACAAGTCTCTAATCTGCGCTTTCTTCATTTAATAAGGATTGTAATAATTTCATACTTTGTTCTCAGATATTTTGAAATTTGTATGATGCGACTACGGCTAGGCATGCATAAAATTTGGTATTTTAAGGAATCTAAGCTGGGATCGGATGAAGAGTAAATTTTTAATTTGTCACTTTTTTGTGCCAGTTTCAACTTCAAATTAAGTGTATGATAAAATTATTTCTTTTTATTATCTATAATTAAGTAAAAAGTGCGGTTATGATTATTTCTGATCAAAATATGGTGCTGATAGACTTTACCTAGTTACACAAGAGCATTTTAGTCAGTGTTCTGAGAGCATTCTAGCATTTTTTTAAGTCTGTAATCGTGAAGAATATTTTTTGGCGAGCATCTACTAAATTTGTGACAAGTGAATGACTCCTCTGCATATTAGCATCAAGGTATTTATTTAGTAAAATAATATAATTGTTATACTTAGGTATCTATTTTTAACCCTCGACGAAAACCCGGAAGGGGTGTTATAAGTTTGACGTTTGTGTGGGTGTGTGTGTGTGTGTGTGTGTGTGTGTGTGTGTGTGTAAGTCTGTCTGTGGCATCATAGCTCCCAAACGGATGAACCGATTTTGATTCTGTTTCTTTTGTTTTAAAGATGGGTTAGGGGAGAATGTTCTTAGCTATGTTTCATAAAAATCGGTTAAGCCATTTCAAAGCTATGAGGGGTGAAATGAAAGTGGTGATGAAAAATTTAATGTGTTCAAATATACCCGTGTTGGGTATCAAATGAAAGGTCATATCTTATACATCACGATACCGCAAGTTTTATGAAAATCGGTTAAGCCATTCGCAAGATATATGAGGAGTGGAATGTATTGCTAATTCTGTAACCACACACCGCGCAATTCGCATTAGGTCTGAATAATTGTTGATAGACTATTCGTCATTGTTGACATTAAAAACCCCTATAAAAAGCAAAAATAAAAAAATTAAATTAAAAATTTAAAAAACCCCCGACTCACCAAAAAAGAACAATAAAAAACCTGTAAAAAGCAAAAAAAAATAACTATTATATTATGACTTATCTACCCTAAGTATTGAACCTGTATTAATAACATAGGTAGCTATATTACTTACCTACCTATTCATATTTTTAACTAACAGTTTGTCTCGTCGGGGACCGCTCACCTAATCATAACCTAACCGTACGTCTGTCTCTGTTTAGGTATAGAGCGGTCCCCCCGACGAGACCAACTGTTAGTTAAAAATTAGTGTCCGACCGAAACTGGTTTTCTGGCCGAAACCGAAACCGAAACCGAACTTTCGGCCCCAGGGTCAGTTTCGGCCGAAACCGAAACCGAAACCGAAACTCACGTGTTCATATTGAAAAAAAAAAACCAGCCAAGTGCGAGTCGGATTCCGCACCCTTACAAAAATTACGATTCTTGTGTGAATGATTTTTTCTGATTTTAGTAGGTATTTTTTATTATCGGGATCAGAACCGGGTGAGGTGGTGGTGGCAGTGTCTCTTGACATCGCCAACGCCTTCAGCAACTTGCCCTGGAACTGCGCTTGGAAGGCGCTTATTTACCATGGACTGCCTCCATACCTCCGTCGAATTGTCGGGGCCTATCTTTCCGAGAGGGCCATAACTTACTCGAGCTGGCTAGGGCTGGGTCCACGAGATGTGTCGTTTGGTGTTCCATAGTGATTCGCGCATAGCGGTCTTAGGACCGCTTCTGTGGAACATCGGTTACGATTGGGCGCTGCGTGGTCCGTTGCTCAGAGGTGTCGGTGTAACGTGTTACGACGAGACCCTCATTACAGCGCGCTGAGCAACGCACCGAGACGCAGCCCTGAGGCTTCCTGCGGGATCCAGCTTACATATATAGGGGGCGTCAGCATCGGCATCGAGCTCTCAATGACGTATCTGGAGCTCGTACTCGATAGCCGGTGGAACTTCGGATACCACTTCGGAAGTTTAGTCCCATAGCTGAGGGAGGGAGCATCAGCCGCACTCTCGCGGTTGTTGCCTAATATCAGGAGACCCAACACTCCCTGCAGTAGGCTTTACCTAGGGATCGTGCGGAGCCTGGCCCTATACGGGGCCTCCGTATAGGCGGAGATCCTGATGGCCAACAATGCGGCTAGATTGCTTAGCCCGCAGAAGGCGACGGCTGTCAGGGTGATCTCAGTTGGGGCGGTATGTCTTCTAGCCGGGACCCTCTATGGGACCTGGAAGCAAGGGCCCTTGCATCATTGTTTAAAATGGCGCTAAGAGGCGCTGAAGCGGGGCCATAGGCCTCTTCCTATGAGCAGGTCATGCTTGTAAAAGAGACGGCGAGGAGGAAGCGGGAGAGAACTCTGCCACCCGAGTTCCGCAGTCTGCGGTGGCGCCCCATACTATCAGCCTCCATGACCAGAGGCCTGAGGACGGTGACGTGGCTGCTTACCGTCTTTACAGAAGCAGGCCTTAGACGATAGCATGACGTGAGAGATTCATCCACGCCCCGTTCAAGAAGCGGGACAACAACTGAACAACCACCCAAAGACGTGACTGACCGCAGTATGCATCGTTCCGAGTGCATACTCGGGGTCCCAACCGTAGGCTGTTAGGTAGGATACGCGTGGTTTTTAGTCGGTAGGACTACTGTACAATGAAAATTTTAGGCCTCTATCTGGCACGGTTCCAGCGATAGAACCTCGTGACTAATAGACAGACGGACGGCTAGACCTCATGTCTCGTTAATAGGATCCCGCAGCCGCTTTGAGCCCTCCGTGCGAGAGTTCCAAATACTTGACCGGTTATTTTTTCAATAGGTGCAACAAGTTCCACCAAGTGCCATCAATCAACGGTATAAATCTTCTCAAGTGTTCATTTCAAAAATATCTCCACCTAAAGATGACCTTCTTTTACGTGTGGAATTACTCATAGATGCTATTGCGAACTTCTACCGACTAAAACCACACGGTGCCCTGCTACTAGCTCTTGGCTGGTTTTGGTTACATTCTAAAAGTGCATAATTAAAACTGGACAACAGTGAGCCGGACTAGCGCACGAAGGGTTCCGTTCAAGAAAAGCGGCAAAAAATCACGTTTGTTGTATGGGAGGCCCCCTTTAATATTATTAATTTGTCTATTTCTATTGTTTGTTGCTATAGCGGCAACAAAAATACATCATCTGTAAAAAAAACTGTCTAACTATCACGGTGAATGAGTTACAGCCTGCTGACAGACAGACAGACGACCAACGAAGTTAACGGAACCGACAACAAAGGGGTAGGGTTATGTAATGTCCTTAGATCACCTTTTTAGGATTCCGTAATAATTGTATTATTATAACTATTGATTGGAAGTCCTTTGTAAATCTCCAAATCTTAGGTTAGTAACATATTAACTGGTTGGGCTGACCCCAACCACGTCACAAGCAGAGTCAGCCACTCAAAATTCACAAACACGTGAGTTTCGGCCCGGCCGAAAGTTTCGGCCCATTTTGGCCGAAAGCGAAACTGCGGCCGAAACTCGATTTTTTGGCCGAAACTGGCCGAAACCGAAACCGAAACCGAAACTTCGGTCGGTCACTATTAAAAATATGAATACGTAAATAATATAGCTACCTATAATAATAATACAGGTTCAATACTTAGGGTAGATAGGTCATAATATAATAGTATTTTTTTTACTTTTTACAGATTTTTTATTGTTCTTTTTTTGTGAGTCGGGGGGTTTTTAAATTTTTAATTTTCAGCCATAAATATGTAAAATGTTTTTGTCTTACTGGGATCATTGGTTTATGATTGAAAGAAGTCTACTTCACTTCTGAATGGCGGCACTTGGTGGAACTTGCTACACACCTTGAATGAAAAACCTATACATTTTCCTCATACTTCATTTGAAACCTCTTCTATTCCTAGATATTTAATTTATGTTCGGGCAAATTCATGTTTATTTTCTAGTATAATTTACCTACATTACTCCCATGCAAATTTCATGAAAACACACAAGAACAGATATTTTATAAAGATACAAACGAATAAATAAGTTAGCGTGCAGTATAACTAGCCAACTGCAATGAAATATATCCTGTGGGCCTAAAAAGGCCACATTGTACGTTTCTTTTATGGATCTTATAGTGTTTCTCTTCACTAAATTGTCATTCACTAAAATGTCTTGAAGACTCTCATTGTAAATCATCTGAATTGACAGTTTTGTATGGAAATTCGTAAAATGGCCATATCCATGAATTATTATTTATTAATAATGTCAAATTCTATGTTCAAATTGGTGAATTATTAGATTGGTAAGGGGGTGACTAAGATTTCACGTTTAAATTTAGCATTTTTATTGTCATTTGTGTGTTTTTAAGTTCTTTTGGACAAAATTGCAGACTTGGGACTCTATAGAAACTTTTTAAAGCGTACACGTCAAGATAAACTAGTATTTTCATTAATGAACAGTGTACCTAACCTTTATACTTTTGATTGTTGGCACTTGATGGAACTTGTTATACATTATGGCATATTATAGCATTCTCAAAGGTCTCAAAGGACCTTTGAGAATGCTATAATAGCGAAACCGGTTAGGTATTATAAAAATTATAATAAAAGTTGTGGAATAGTACAAGTGAGTGAGTTTTCATAACAGTGTAACCGTAGGTAGGTAACCCAGGTAGTTGAAAACGTTTTCAACACAAGTGATACAGTCGCTCTGCCGACCCTGGAAAATGTCTAAAAGACATAACATAGAGTTAAGGAACTTTGAGAAGTCTGTCCCTGAGTTTATTGGTTGTTTTCATTAATTACCTTAGCCTTTGATTAAAATCAAAAGGATAAGGTGACATTAGGTATATAATTATATACCTAAACCTTATAAATACTCTAAGATACTTATAATGTCACCTTAGCCTTTTAACATGATATAGTGGTCATCAAGTTATAACAACCTTACCTTTGAGAATGCCGAAAGGCGAAACCAGTCAGTTGTAAAGTAAATAAATGTTGTAGAACAGTATAAGTGGTGTTATTCAATATGAGCAGCAGGTTCCACCAAGTGTTATCAATCAACAGTATAAAATAACCTTTTTGGGCTACCTACATGTCACAATGTTTCGGGGAGTGCCACGGCTCCTTCTAAGTTCACATGGCATCCGCAGTGGTAGCTTATGGGATGTGCTATGGGTCCGGAATGCATTAATTGTTGGATTTATAAGCCCTTTTGTGCTAGCAAAGAAGACCTACATATTGAGACAGAGATATCTTATTTGCCATTATTACGGATTGACCAATCCTAAGGTAGCCACAAATCTTTCTCCAATATTTACATGGCACCCACAATGGTACCTCATGGGGTTGTGGCATGGGTTCGGAATCCTAGGGGTACCATGGACCCTCCTCCAAAGATTATATGACACCCCCAGGGATATCTTTTGGAGGGTACCATGAGTCCGGAATGTATTATTCCTGGATGTGGCACAATCCTTCTCATAAGTTAACATGGCACCCCCGGGGTATCCTATGGGTCCAGAATGCATTTCCAACAGTGTTAAAAGCACAAGCCAACCTGTCCAAGCCAAACTCACCTGTCAACTAGTACATCTGCTAATCTGCTGTCATTCCTGTAGACCTGAGGCTTCGATGCGAAAGGATTTTTTAGATACATTGATGGTAAAGGTGAAATTAGAGATCTAAAAATGATATAGAAACTTTGTACACTTAAGTATTGCTTAATTTATTTATTCATTCATAATAACAGTGCTCTAGCCATGGTAAAAAAATTTTACAATTCGCATACACAAAATCTTCAACATTCTATTGGTGTCGGTTAAATCTTTTTCTTTTGTATTTCAAACCGGTCATAATTAACATTGTGCATGTATATTCACATTCATTAATTGCTGCAACACATTGTTGACGTTAATGCAAGCCATGATGAAACTAGTCATGACTCCTCGAGAGCTCATCCAATAAATACTATTTGGAAAATTATCTTGCATCTGAAAATGAAACTGTTTTCAATTAGGTAAATGTGCATTTATGTTGCATAAAAGAACTTCTTGTATTATTTGAAGATTATTTATCAAGTTTTTATGTGATTAAGGCTCCTTCCTCTAGTTTAATGATTGCTATTTTGAAAACTGAACCCAATATCCTTTATTGATAATGATAACTTAGCAATTTGCACTAGGAGTTAGGAATTTGTTGCAAGATGCATTCGGTGGCATCGGTCATGAAGGCCCTGTCTTTTAGCCTGATGATCTGTAGAAGTGACCCGTTGCATAACAAATGCTTATGTAATACCAAGCCATTGTCAATGGTGTTAGATTACTGTCATGGAGCTCTCTCAACAATAGGAAATACCAAAGCATGTATGCAGGTATAACAGATAATGCAAAACTAAACCCGGCCCTGATTCCCTGGTAGTAGCCGATTGACTGCAGAATAAAGGACACATCACATGCTCAAGCAAAAGCTTTGGTAAGCACGACCTAATTATAAGATAATTTGCAATCTAGTAATTAAGAACTATGAAATAAATATGTAAGTAACTAATTATTGAATTATAATTTTGTTTACCTTTTATTGATTTTTATTTTGATACAATAAGTACATGTAATAAATTTGAGCTTTGGGTCTTGCAAAGGACTTGAATGTGACGAATGTCCCTTGTTTATAAATCTTGATTGCCTCAGAGTGTAGGATAGCACGTTAGTAATCAATTATTTTAATTCAATCACAGAAAGAGAAAGACATCTTTTTTCATATATTGGTGCCGTCGTTATCGTTGAAGTAGATTTACTATATTCTTTGATACAATTTCTTGTTTTCTTTTTGGTGTTTAATTCAAGCTTGAAACTGATGCTACACAGAAACCCACAATAATATCTCTTTGAAACAATACATAATTTATGTAGTAGGAATGTTCTTTTTTTCTAGCTACAATTATTGATCAAATTGACAATGACATGACACCTATGACAGATGCAATAATGTCTGGCGTAAATTACGAGCGACCACAATAAAAAATAAAGTGCATTAATTATGTAATTTAATGCTTCATTTTTACTTATTTTATATTCTATAGATGAAAATCACGATATAATAGTTAAACTATATATAAAAACTATCGTTTTACGTAGTAAGATTGGCAAAATACTGTTACAATTCGGCGGTTCCCTGTATTTTTTTAGAGCAGCAACATCGATTTCAAATATGTTGGGAGAATTGCAAAGATTCATTTTTTAATGTTATCTCTAAAGCATTTCTTGTGCAACTCTGCAAATGAATCTGTTATGAATGAAACGCGCTATGTTGCCTTTTTAGGCCCGCTGATCGTGGATTATCTACATAAAGTTATTTAAATTTCCCAAAACGTTTTATTTTACTTTTTGCGTTACTTTGGCTACGTGAACTCTTTACACGTGAATGTAAATGATTTATATTTGCTATTGCAAATTACTAACACAGTGGAATTGGTATTGTTTTCAGTCAACATGAAATAAAATTATGAGTTATGATTAAAGAAGTTGTACGAAATATGAGGCAAGTTATTTCACAAAAATGTTGATTATACTGCTAAAAAAGTGTTGAACTCTTATAATCAATTTCAATTTATGAATAACGAAACATGTTTCGGTAGTGGAGTTGAATGTGATTGGCTTGTCTTAATCAATGGATATTATATGACTTTTAGAGACATTCTTCCGAGAGCTTACCCGAGTCTCCCAGCGTAGGCAGACTGTAGAACACCGTTAGACTTTAGCCAGAGAGTCCAGGCATGGCATACATCATCTACACTGATTCCACATATTTTATACTAGCTGTGACCCCCGGCTTCGCCCGGGATACTTTTCGATAAACCTTTATGTCCTGTGTATTCCATTAGGGCTAGATTTTGATTAAATGGTTTCTAATGAATCCTTACATTATAGGGGTAGATTGGCCATTAACATTTCAGGACTCAGGGTTCAAGAATTTCGGTTGGGTGTTGATAGGTGACTGAGCTAGCCAGTTATTTTGTTAATATAGATTAGATAAATAGGTGGTTAAATGAAAGGAATTGTTAACACCTCTTTGTGAACCTCATGTTTGGTGTTTCCCTCGGGCTGCAGAATAATGAGACTGTTCGATTTCTGATGCGTCTATGCAAAAAACACTCAATTATAAGTAAAGTAGCTTAAGCCTGCCATTTTAGTGACTGTTCCTGTGCCCTATTTATTTTAGGTCGTCAATTAAAAGGAGAGTAAAAGTATGTATAATACGTAGGCGTAAACGCAGTTGCGAGGATCAGCTAGTTCTGAATAAGAGGAATAGGCATTACATTGCGTAGAAAGCCTGAATATCTTTAAACAACAACAGCGCCGTAAAATACGTGTAATTCACTTTTGTTGTCCAAACTAAAGTTGATAGGGAAAGTTTATTGTAAAACGGATCTGTAGACTACAATATACGATCTATCGTTTTCAGCCAGTACATGTAAGTTTTGGGCACTCGATACTCTTGAACAACCGACATATAGCTGACTATGTGAAAAGCAAGGAGTGCCCAAGTGATTTCCTGCCACTTTCAATGTTTGACCCTGTTATTTAATAATTGTCATTGTAAAAGCTAATTTTAGGGGAAATTGCAACCTTTTGAACAGGAATGGCAAATTGTCGGGAATTATCGGAATTATCGGAATGGGGGCAATTAAAACGCACTCTCCTTTGGCTGATCCAGTAATAACCACTGTTCTGATGTATAGTGATCACTGATCCTCTGGATGGGCTCTGGCGCTGGGGAGAAATATGATGAGCGCGCAGCACTCCATACGCTGGTGGAGTGCACGGCTTGAGCGCAACAGCGCCAGGTCCTCGTAGTAGGTCTGGATGTGGACACTCTCTCGCTCGAGACTATGGTGCGAGCCATGCTTTCCAGCGGGAGTATGTGGGACTGCGCCGCCTCTTTCTGCGAACAGGTCATGCTCGAGAGAAGGAGACGTCGGGGCGGGAACGGAAGAGAACTTTCCGCTCTGGGCGCCGTCGACGTGTCTTCACCGAGGACTATCGGCCTCCATGACCGGTGGCCTGAGGACGGTGAGAGGGTCGCTCGCCATCCTTACAGAAGCAGGCCCATGACGGCTGTAAATGAAGGGTACAGGCAAAGAACAGGGAATGTCCTAATCTATAGATTTTGAGAAAAACGCAATTTAAAGTTTAGAAGTATTATATTTTTTATTGAGATCCTCACAACTTTCACTCACTTTGTATTGGACAATCCTTGTTCTTTACTGGTATGCCATGGACATTCCTGGTTCTTTTCGCTTCGGTCATAAACAAAAACGGCTTTTTGGCACCACCTGTTTACTTTTTTTTAAAGTTAGTGATTGGGAACTATACTACCATAGACAAAGATTTGATTTCAATGGAAAACAGAAAAATAAAAAATTGTGACATTCCCTGTTCTTTGCCTGTACCCTTCAAATTTGGAAAAACATTTAAAATTAGCTCATCTTAAATTGCGACTGGGGCAAAATTCATTTGTAAACTGATAGGTATTTGCCATATGGATCAGTTTCTAGTCGGCCCTCGCCTATTTCAAGCAGTTTATTTGCATAAGCACTACACTCTTGGTCATTAAAAGCTGTACACGCATGTTGCACGTAAGATGAAGTTTTTCTACCTTAGCCCACAGTGGCGACGCCTTCAGACAGGCGTTTATTTCATCTGCTCTCCTCAAGTACTCAAATGCAGCTTTCTTCAAAACGCCCTACGTATTTAAAGAGAATATTTGACGCCGCAGTGTTACCCTTTGAGCAACGGAACGTCTGCGCATTTCTGCTTCCGCCTCAGTCTCTGTTGACTGCTGTGACGCAACATAAAATGGCGTGCTGTTGGCGTCGAGCTTGCAATTGTTCTGGCGTCTCAGCAGCCGCTGGGAGCTTAAATATTCAACATGCTATTGACACCGATGATTGCCTTGCTCAAGTTGTTCGGCTGCTCTCATGCTGGCTAGGCGCTCAGCTTGCTCTACGCGTCAAGATTGCAATTGTTCCAGCGTCTCAGCACCCCGTTTAGAGATTAAATATTCAACATGATGTTGACGACGATCATGCGCCTGCTCCGGCGTTTCAGACACGTTGCGAGCCGCTTGACGCCTTGCTTGCTCAATCCTCAAACTCCGATTGAGGGGAAGTCCCCTGTGATGTGAAGATATGTGAAAAGCAAGGAGTGCCCAAGTGATTTCCTGCCACTTTCAATGTTTGACCCTGTTATTTAATAATTGTCATTGTAAAAGCTAATTTTAGGGGAAATTGCAACCTTTTGAACAGGAATGGCAAATTGTCGGGAATTATCGGAATTATCGGAATGGGGGCAATTAAAACGCACTCTCCTTTGGCTGATCCAGTAATAACCACTGTTCTGATGTATAGTGATCACTGATCCTCTGGATGGGCTCTGGCGCTGGGGAGAAATATGATGAGCGCGCAGCACTCCATACGCTGGTGGAGTGCACGGCTTGAGCGCAACAGCGCCAGGTCCTCGTAGTAGGTCTGGATGTGGACACTCTCTCGCTCGAGACTATGGTGCGAGCCATGCTTTCCAGCGGGAGTATGTGGGACTGCGCCGCCTCTTTCTGCGAACAGGTCATGCTCGAGAGAAGGAGACGTCGGGGCGGGAACGGAAGAGAACTTTCCGCTCTGGGCGCCGTCGACGTGTCTTCACCGAGGACTATCGGCCTCCATGACCGGTGGCCTGAGGACGGTGAGAGGGTCGCTCGCCATCCTTACAGAAGCAGGCCCATGACGGCTGTAAATGAAGGGTACAGGCAAAGAACAGGGAATGTCCTAATCTATAGATTTTGAGAAAAACGCAATTTAAAGTTTAGAAGTATTATATTTTTTATTGAGATCCTCACAACTTTCACTCACTTTGTATTGGACAATCCTTGTTCTTTACTGGTATGCCATGGACATTCCTGGTTCTTTTCGCTTCGGTCATAAACAAAAACGGCTTTTTGGCACCACCTGTTTACTTTTTTTTAAAGTTAGTGATTGGGAACTATACTACCATAGACAAAGATTTGATTTCAATGGAAAACAGAAAAATAAAAAATTGTGACATTCCCTGTTCTTTGCCTGTACCCTTCAAATTTGGAAAAACATTTAAAATTAGCTCATCTTAAATTGCGACTGGGGCAAAATTCATTTGTAAACTGATAGGTATTTGCCATATGGATCAGTTTCTAGTCGGCCCTCGCCTATTTCAAGCAGTTTATTTGCATAAGCACTACACTCTTGGTCATTAAAAGCTGTACACGCATGTTGCACGTAAGATGAAGTTTTTCTACCTTAGCCCACAGTGGCGACGCCTTCAGACAGGCGTTTATTTCATCTGCTCTCCTCAAGTACTCAAATGCAGCTTTCTTCAAAACGCCCTACGTATTTAAAGAGAATATTTGACGCCGCAGTGTTACCCTTTGAGCAACGGAACGTCTGCGCATTTCTGCTTCCGCCTCAGTCTCTGTTGACTGCTGTGACGCAACATAAAATGGCGTGCTGTTGGCGTCGAGCTTGCAATTGTTCTGGCGTCTCAGCAGCCGCTGGGAGCTTAAATATTCAACATGCTATTGACACCGATGATTGCCTTGCTCAAGTTGTTCGGCTGCTCTCATGCTGGCTAGGCGCTCAGCTTGCTCTACGCGTCAAGATTGCAATTGTTCCAGCGTCTCAGCACCCCGTTTAGAGATTAAATATTCAACATGATGTTGACGACGATCATGCGCCTGCTCCGGCGTTTCAGACACGTTGCGAGCCGCTTGACGCCTTGCTTGCTCAATCCTCAAACTCCGATTGAGGGGAAGTCCCCTGATTTCTAGCTACCTTCATAGCTCAAGCTTTTTTAGAAGATTGAGATAAATTTGATTTTCGTTTTATTAAAAACAGCTAAATTATGTTATCGAAATCAAAAAATACAATATTTAAAAAAAAAATGCTAACAAAAAAATAAAAATCGGCCAAGTGCGCGTTGAACTCGCCCATGAAGGGTTCCGTAGCAGCAAGTTACATAATAGAAAAGTTCTTATAGTTCGTTGTAACTTTGATTGATGTTTTAACACGTTCGCAGAGGTAGTGATTTTTGTAACCGAAAATTGCGGCATATGACGAATTAAAAAAAAACTACCAGCTCTATCTCGGTCAAACCAATTTTTGTTGGTAGTTTTTATAGCAATGTACATCATATATTTTTTTTAGATTTATCATTCTCTTAGTTTAGAAGTTAGAGGGGGGGACACACATTTTTCCACTTTGGAAGTGTCTCTTGCTCAAACTATTGACTTTAGAAAAAATGATTCTGGGAACCTCAATAGCATTTTTAAAGACCTATCTATAGATAGCCCACACCTATGGGCTTGATGAAAAAAAAATGTTGAGTTTCAGTTCTGAGTATGGGGACCCCCAAAATTTACTGTTTTTTTTCTAGTTTTATATAAGAATCTTAATGCGGTTCACTGAATACATCTAGTTACCAAGTTTCAAAAGCATAGACCTTATAGTTTCGGAGAAAAGTGGCTGTGACACACGGACGGACAGACACACGGACGGACAGACAGACGGACAGACAGACAGACATGACGAATCTATAAGGGTTCCGTTTTTGCCATTTGTCTACGAAACCCTAATTAGGTGCAATAATAATCAGATTGCAAATTAAATCAGAGTCCGTGAGAATAGCCAAGTGGCATTGATAAAAAGAAACCAATATTAAGTATATTTCAATTAACAATCGTAATCCGTAAAGTATGCCAGGTCGTATTTAATAATTAATCAATAAAACAGAAGAAAATCCCTTAATATTTTTTAAAATAAAGATATTTCAAACATCATACTTACTCCTTTTATATAAATGACCATACGAAACGGTAGTGTGATCTAAACATCTTCACAAACTTCCACATTTATAATATTAGTAGGATTTATAATATTAGTAGGATACTCTGGGTAGCACATTGTAACATTTTATCCGTGAAATACGTTCCCATGTGATGCTAACTATCCCAAGGGAACATACTATGGAGACGAAAAGCATTACTGTACCTACGTATATTTTAATCAAGGAATTGTTCTCCCTATAAGCCAATTTTAGTTGGTATCTGTTTAATAGTTTATGCTGATAACCGCGCCGATAGCAAAAAAAATTGTTTCCGTTATTGCAACCCATGGGAACATATTCCAGGATTAAAAAGTAGCCTCTGTGTTATTCCAGACTGTAATCTATCTGAGTACCAAATTTCAGCCAGAGCCGTTCAGTCGTGCGAAATTGATACCGACAAAGTTGAAACATTTATCCCAAGGGAATATACTACTGGGAACAAAAGTATGCTATGTGTTAGTACAGGAACCGGTTTACCTATATGCCCATTTTCAAACTAATCTGTTCAATAGTTTATGCTGAAATTCGCGCCGCTAGAAAGAAATTTTGTTCCCGGTCCCGAAACCCATGGGAACCTATTCCAGGGATAAAAAGTAGCCTATGTGTTATTCCAGACTATAATCTATCTGTGTACCAAATTTCAGTCAGATCCGTTCAGTCGTTAGGGCGTGATTGAGTAACAAACATCCAAACATCCAAACATCCAAACATCTTCACAAACTTTCACATTTATAATATTAGTAGGAAGTAGGACTAGCTGACCCGCGCAACTTCGTTTGCGTCACATGAGAGTGATAAAGAGAGTCGTACAGTATTAATATTTTAAGTTGGTAATATAATCCCATCGCATTTACTCCCGTCGCGTGTCTTATATTTATTAGAGAGGTGTGGTAGGTATTAATATTTAAAGTGATATAATTTTTCCCGTTCGCGTCGCTTATATTCATTACCATTAGAGTTGATCCGCACAACTTTGTTGAAGCGATATAATGGTTCCAGTCGCATTTATTTTTGTCCGTTTTTTGGTACGGAACGCATCGTGTTCGAGTCCGACTCGCACTTGGCCGGTATTATCTTTCAGTTGACTGGCTATTGCTGCAGAAAACGTTTACTCCCGAGGTAAAGGTTAAGAAGTAGGTTATTGTAAGTAAACCTTAAAAGATAGGCATATGCTGTTCAGGACTTTTTTTTTGTAAGTTTTTAAGAGGAAAAAATTTGTAGAATACAATTTTTACGTAACTTTAACCATTTAGGCAACGTACGCAATGAAAGCTCTCAAAAGAAACAAATTTTCCCCGTTCTTAAAACATTATTCATGGCTGCTCCGCTCCTATTTGTCTTAGCGTGATGTTATATAGCCATTAGCCATCCTCAATAAATGGACTATAAAACTGTGAAATTATTTTGTAATGCAACCAGCAGTTTCTGAGATCCTAGCACAAACAAACTCTTCAGTTTGATAATATTGTGAGCGAACCTTAAAAGATAGACATAATGCTGTCGCGGACTTTTTTATAGAACTTTTTAAGAGAAACATTTTGTAGTACAAAATTTTTACGTAACATTAACCATTTAGGCAGCGTACGCCTCGGAAGCTCTCAGACGGTAAAAATAATTCCCCGTTTTCAAAACATTCTTCATTGCTGCTCCGCTCCTATTCGTCTTAGCGTGATGTTATATAGCCTATAGTCATCCTCAATAAATGGACTATCAAACTGTAAAAGAAGTTTTGAAATCGAACCAGTAGTTCCTGAGATCCTAGCGTTCAAACAAACAAACAAACAAATAAACTCTTCAGCTTTATAATATTAGTATGGATATGGATTCAGTAAGAAGAAAACTAAGATATTGTTTATTTTTTGAATATATACCTACGAATGCAAATGTTATTACAACTAAGAATAGGTATGTAATAATATTTTGTATTCGTAGTAACATCATAATTTGTAATTCAGAGACCAAACAGACGAAAGTTTAATATTTAAAATGTCTTTATCATATCTTTTGCTGTTACTAAATAAGAAACAAATGAAATTTCATCAGAAAACTTCCATCTACGCATTCAAGTCAAGAAGCGACCTGCTTCATATTAGTTTGTAAAATATAATGTATTGTGAACAATTTCCCTCCGGAAATTGCAGATATCTGATTATTGAGTAAACATTGGTTAGAGAGACGACCCCAAATTTCCGATTATTCACACACTTTTTTTTGTTAATACACGGCTAGAATATTGTTGTGTTGTACTGTAAATAAGGCAAGTTTAACATTTTCGAGAATCTGCCTTTACTTTTTTTTTTTTTTTAAATTAAAAATTCTTTATTTTCTCAAAAAAATACATACAAGAGTCTTAGTTCATAGTATATCTTAAATGGTATTTATACTTTTTATTCACAATAAAGATTAATTTTGAGACTGGTGCCTAAACTAGATACAATGTATCTGTATTTATAGAACACAGCATCATCTGATCCCAAAGTAAGCTAGGATAACCTGCTTGTATTATGGGTACCAGACGACGGATGTTTATAAATAACTGATCAGTAAAACTAATGATGTGCAAAATATACAAAATAATGTTAAACAATAAATTTACGTATTAATGCTAAGTACTTCGTATAAAAGTAGGACACGCACTTACTTTGCTGAATTAACAATTGAATAATATTACGACATCAATCTTATACCTACACTTAATGTCCGCTAAACAAAACTAAAAGTTGATTAGGTATCTACTATTTGTATAGAAACTATATTTATGGTCGATATCACTAGGTGATCACGTTAAAGTTTCTGTCTCCCCAAAGTTCCTTATATCACCGTTCAAAGTCCAAGAATTGATCTAATATTATGTCAGTGGCTGCCTCACTTAGTACGTAATTTAAGCCGGAGCTTTAGGCGCTCTCGTAGTCAGTTGACATAAGTTCTCGTTCCTGTGCACTTTTTCGGGACGGGCACTGTACATCGCCTGTGCTATGATTATAAGGCTTGCTATAGCGCTTGCACGTTGCGCATTTAGCGGGTTGTTCACTTGCAGAGCACTCTTTTTTTGAATGGCCAACGTCTCCACAGTGGCCACAAGTTGAGTCAGTATCTCTGCAGTACTTAGCTGAGAATAGAATAGAATAGAATAGAATAGAATAAAACTTTATTTGTACACCTCGTTAAAAACTATTTACAAAATTAAACATACACTATTGTACAAAGGGCGGTCTTATCGCTAAAAAGCAATTTCTTCCAGACAACCTTAGGATGGACAGAAAAGATTTATGTTATAATAGATGGGTAGTTTAGGTGTAGAGATTATGCATATTTATACAGACTACATACATACATACCTACACAACATATACATATATATACATACCCATATATATACAAATACACATATACATATACATACATACATACCTACATATATATAAGTACATATACCTAGACATACGTTTATAAAAATAATATATACCTATAACAAATAACAATTTCAGTGTGAAGACCTTAAATATTTGATATGATTTAGAGTATTAACTACCGTGTCAGATAATGTTGCTTTACCATTCGCTTGAAGACATCCAGAGACTGAGCACGTCTAATCGGTGTAGGTAATGCATTCCATAACCGCACTGCCTGTATGGTGAATGATTTGTCATAAAAACTGGTCGAGTGGGTAGGTACTGCTAGTTCCAAAGATTCCGACGACCTCAAGGATCTTGAATGTGTGTCATTAAGGAACATAAATCGTTCTTTAAGATAAGTCGGGGAACGTGGATCAAACAGTATACTGTAAAGCATAGAAAGAATATGAGTATTCCGACGAAGGCGAATTGGGAGCCACTCGAGCATGTTGCGATATTCAGTAATATGATCATATTTGCGTAAGCCAAATATGAATCTTATGCAGAAGTTTTGTAGGCGCTCAAGCTTATCAAGTTGCTCTTCAGTAATGTCGAGATAGCTGATATCTGCATAATCTAGCATAGGAAGTAGGAGAGATTGAGCTAGTGCAATTTTAGTGGCCTTTGGCAGAAAATTACTTAGTCGGCGCAAGGATCCTGCAGAAGCAAACAGCTTCCGGCTGACTTCCTGCAGTTGAGGACGCCAAGACAGCGTGCCATCAATCAAAATGCCCAGATTTTTGATCGTTTCGCTTATAGTTAGCACAACACCGTCAAACATAACATCAGGCAATTGTGTTCTATCTATTCGCGACACCATAATCGGACTGCCGATAATAGCCACCTGAGTTTTGGAGGTGTTAACTCTAAGTCCATACCGCTTACTCCACCTACATATCCGCCTTAAGTCAGAGTTTATAATTGATATGGCTTCTGTAATTTCATGTGCTGGAGCTTGCATATATATCTGTAGATCGTCTGCATAAAGGTGGTAGGATGACAATAGAGATTTTGAAATGGAGTTTATAAAGATGGAGAAAAGTAAAGGTGATAAAACGCCACCCTGTGGTACGCCCACAGTCGTGTTGCACCAAGAAGAAAGTGATTCTTCAATGCGTACACGCTGACGCCGTCCAAACAGGTAACTATGAAACCAGTCAATCACTGTTGGAGATATGTTAATCGAGCGCAGTATGCCAAGCAGGATTTGGAAATCCACTGTATTAAAGGCATTGCTAAAATCAAGTAAGGATAGTACAGTAAGATTTCCATTTTCCATGCCCAGCCTAATGTCGTCCGTAACGCTGATCAGCGCACTGGCCGTACTATATCCCGGACGAAAACCAGATTGGTAAGGGTTAAGGAGCAGGTTTCTATTTAGGAATGAGCTTAGTTGGCTGTGTACAAGCCGTTCCAGAACTTTGGAAAGGAAAGGTAAAATGGCTATGGGACGATATTCAGCAAAGGATGTAGGGTTAGGCTTTTTGGGAATGGGGATAATTTGCGCCTCTTTCCATGTTGTTGGAAATACGCTGGAAGTTAAAGAGTAGTTTAGGACATGGCTTAAGGTAGGAAGGATTTCATCCAGAATAGGCACGACCATGTTACGGCTCAGGCAGTCAGTGCCAACTGCGTTAGAGCTTATCGACATTATGCACCTCTTAACATCACAAGCAGATAATTGTTCAAAACGAAACGGTTGAAAAGAAGGAGTTGGAAGTGATGAAAGATATTGTAAAGTATTTGCTTTTCTAGTTTGATCATAACTTGAAGACGAACAGAAATGTTGATTTAGTGAATCAATGTTAAGTGTTTTAGGAATATCCTGTTGTTTAGGTTTTCCAACCCCTAGTGTTTTCAGAAACTTCCAGGTTTTCGCAGGGTCCCCGTTCTGGACCGATTTATGGATATACTGGCGTTGTGCTTTCCTACACACCTTGCCGCAGAGGTTTCTACAGGCAATATACTTCTCGCGGTTTTCAGGTGTAGGCCGACGCTTGTACTTACACTTGGCTGCGGCTTTTTTAGCTATAAGGGATTTTATTTCAGTGGTGAGCCAAGGTGAAGGCAAGTGGCGCACCCTTACCGCCCGTATTGGAGCATGAAGATCATATAGTTCTACTATCTTGTTTGTTAGAATATTTACTTTCTGCTCAACACAATCGGTTGAGAAGAGTGAGTTCCAATCAATATTTGAAGCATCCTCTCGCAGCTTATTAAGGTCCATGCCACTAAAATTGCGCTGCATGAGGATTTTGGGTTTGGATTTAGGAGGGCGAAGGTTGTAAGAGAGGTAGATTAAATCATGGTACGAAAATTCATCAGCTGTGCATTGTCCATGCTTAACAACTGATTCAGAAGAAGAAACAAGGATGAGATCGATTAGAGAGGGACGACAATCAGGAAAGTGATGAGTGACATTTAAAGGTAGGATAGACAAGTTGCAGGAGTGAATAATGCTAGTGAAAGTAGTTGAGCGAGCAAGCGATTGAGGATCTTTTTTGATTAAACATGTGTTAAAATCGCCCAAAATTATAGTATGAGTGTATGAGGGAGAAAGGCGCTCTATTACATCTTCAAAGGACGAAAAGAAATTGATTTTAGATGAAGAGGAATAATAAATACCAAGTAACACCTTGCTATGCTGAAGTTCCACCTCGAGGAATATTGATTCCCCAGCATTTGAAGGCGGTGGCTGAGGTGACATTTCCAGGATCTTAAATTTGATATTATTTGGTAAGTAAATCCCAACACCGCCCCCTTTGGTCAAGCGATCATTTCGTATTAAGTGAAAATGAGGTAAGATGTAAGGAGCAGAAGGAAGACAAGGATTTAGCCACGTTTCTGAGACCAGAATTGCGTGGATATTTTTACCATCAAAAGCAGTCAGCATCTCTGTGAAATGGGCGTGAATACTCTGTGCATTTATATGGACTACATTAAAATTCTTGGGTACGTCGGAAAATTGGGTCTCCATAATTTGAGCCAACGACGGTGGACTCACAACACTATCATTATGGCTGCTAGCTGTAGTGAAGCTGTCTTCATCATCACTAAAGTTATATGCATTTAACATAATATTAATTTAAATAGATAATAAATAATAATAATATAAAATAATAAAATAAATACAAAAATATGAGTATTTAAACTTTCATGGTCACTGACATTAGTATTAAAGTTTGCGGGATATTTACCATGTATTGTTGTGAGTTTCCGATATTTCGGCGCTGTTACAAGCACCATGATCACGGAGGAACAGTTCCTCCGTGATCATGGTGCTTGTAACAGCGCCGAAATATCGGAAACTCACAACAATACATGGTAAATATCCCGCAAACTTTAATACAAAAATATGAATAAAATAAATACAAATAAATAATAAAAATAAAAGTGGTTTCAAATATTATCTGTCCACCCGCCAGTTGTGCTAGAATTGAAAGAAACTGGAAGAAAATTCACATAAACATGCAGAAAATAAAATGGATTACACAAAAAAGACACAAAATCCATTAAAATCGGGCACTTTCAAATTATTCAATAAAAAACTTTTTAAGTAGGCTGTATGGACCACTACTCTTTGCCTGTCCTATAGGCACGTAAAAGAAAATTTAAAAAGTAAATGTCATTCTCAATTGTCATTCAAATTGACACTCATGATTAAACAAACAAAGTTGAAGTTGAACTGAACAACGGATTTAGAAGCTTTGACTTGAGACTGGCGTATCGCCATTTTTTAATGATTTAATTTGTATCTATTTATTTTACTGGAGACTGGCAAAATCGTTAATAAACGGAGGGCCATTCATTAAAAGAAGAAGAAGAAGAAGAACTGAACAACAAACAAAACTGAAACAGTGAAAGTGAAAGAAATAGAAAGTGACGAAAAGACATTATACATGTATAGCTTTAGGCTAGATAGCTAGTTATTGAGATATTTATACAGATATACAATAAAAGCGAAAAATAGAAAACGTTTACAAATTGAAATACACATCAAGTACCCAGTTACACCACCACGATGTGGTAACATACCAACAAAGGAGCAATACTGTGAAGTGAAGCTGTTTTACTTTTTTTGCACGGCTCGCCTGGACTTTGTCGCACCCTTCGCCGTGGGTGCTGCTTTTTGGACGTCGCAATTTAATCGATTAAGCTCGCTTATGGACGCTATACGATGCCGCGTACTGTCTGCGCCCAAGATGAACACGTGACCTCCCCGTGTCCAGCACTTGGAAACACCAAAACGTTCACGAGCAGCCATGAAAGCTTCATGTCTGGTGCGGGTCAGAAATTCGGACAGTGTGATTCCAGTGCCTTTGAACTTCGTTTTTGTGAACCACACTTTATCACGAACTGCTACTTGGTGAAACTTTATCAGGATTGGTCTGGGCTTGTCGGCACCTGAAGATCGTCCCATTCTTTGGCAGCGCTTAATGTCATTTGCAGTCACGTCAGTCAGTTTCAAGTTATGGGAAATAACCTTAGCCACAACCTGGGACACCTGTTCAGCCCGCTCCTCAGGAACGCCGTGCAATAACAATATCCTACGACGACTCCTCATCTCAACATTGTCCAACTCACGTGCCATGAATTCCATCTGAGTGCGAAATGCTGACAAAGTATTCATCACCAAGGCCTTAAACTTTGTAAACTCCGATGTCAGACTCACCAGATTAGGAGAAGATGGAACTTTATTGCTTCGTTGGAGCTCAGCCTCAAATCCAGCCAGCCGCTCTTCAAGCCCACTCATGGTTGATGTAAAGGACTCTTTCATTGCCTCCATTTTCTCTTTGTGTTAGTGATGTACTTACAACTGTGAATAACTCTTGATATTGGATAGATTGAATGGAGATAATGCACAACTGGTGAGTGTACTATATTAAGATTCAATTTTGTTCAAAACTGTCTATCTATACCAAATAAATAATTTTTAATTAAATAAAATTACGAGAGCTTTTAAAAACTTGTCTATTTGTTGTGACTACCCACAAAGAAAAGCTGAGTGCCCGTATTGCTGGCACTTGTAACATCTTGTTACAAGTGTAAAATCCCTTACTGGACAGGACGTCCAGTTTATGTAGATGCGTTGCTGTGCAAGAATCATTTTTCGTAACTCAGCTGTTACCTCGATAATATAATTGCAGAAAGGGGAGTCCTTTTTGCCAGATTTATGGCTAAGCTTAATGGAACTTAGAAATTGTTCTGTAGTGAGGCTCGGGTGCTTTTCAGTTATATTTTGTTCAAACAGACAGTCGAACAAAACTTTTTCTGTTAGGTCTGACGGCACACCTACTATAATCAGGCGAGGTCTCTTTTTAGTGGTCTCTTCAACTTTAAGGCCCATCGATTGAAGCTGCTGGGATGACTTTAGCTTCTGCAGGTCCTCTTTTCCTTCGGTGCTAATAATAACCCCACCATTCCTGGTCTTCCTAAGTCCACGTATATGGAGCTTTAATTTGTCGGGCCTAATAGTATCCTGTACTAATCTCTTTGTTTCCTCGCTGGATTTGTCCTTATCCGCCGGATAGATCGTTAAGCTGGCAGTTTTTGGGGGGCAAATAAAGTTAATATTTCTTGTAGTATCGGCATATGAAACTTGAGGCACAGAGGGCACCACCTGCGAAACAGCTCTGAGATCACTTTTTAGCTCTACCAGCTGGTCACGGATGTCATTTTCCCTTTCCAAGGATTCTATTTTGTTATGGGCTACTATAAGCTTCTGCTTGGTAGACTGGTACTGCACTGCCATGGATGATGCGCCGTGTAGCACACTCCTCAAGATGTTGGAGATCCGTAATTTGTTCTCGGAGTTAAGCTTACCACCGTCTGTCGAGATAGTACATATCTCGGAAAGGCAGTTCTGGATCTTGGTGAGCCAATTTTGTACCTCGGGTGTGGAAACCACTGAAGTCTGAGCCGCAGCGTCTTCCCGTGGGCGCGAGGGGCCCGGCGGTGGGCTGCGGGGCGTGAGGGAGTTCCGGGAGAAAGGACTCTCCATATTCACAACAATAAATTATTCACTGCATTGTATGTAAAACTATGAAACATTTTAGCGTTAGCTACATGAGCAATTGCAGCGTATGCACAATGTTGACCTGGTTTAGATAAAATGATTTTATTAATTCAAAATACTACATTTAACACGTTCGACAATAAACACGGCGCGACGATGAATCGTCAACTTTAGAACTGCTTTAGAACTTTTTTTTTTTTTCTTTTTGTTTGTTTTGTGTCTCAAATGTTTACAGTAGCAAGTTTGAATGAAACAGCTCCTATAAGTAATTAATAATACTTGTGTTGGAGTTGCTTCGCTCCTATTTATTACTAAAAGTCTACAGGAGGCACCTATATAATATACTATTTTAGCCCCTCGGGGTTTAGGGGTCATGCGTTACTCCTCATGGAGCTAACGTTACACCCTGAGGGTACAGTAGTGGCTTCTTCAATCAGATCCCTAAGATTGAATATCTTAGGGATTAACGAAAAAGCCCACATTAGGAGGAAGGGCATAACGGTACTCCGTTCGGTGAGCAGCCTGGGGCAGTACCTCCGCCCTGCAGAAGACAGCGGTAATAGTAACCTGATTCCGGTTGGGTTATGTTCTCCGTCGGTAAGCAGGGATCCAGAGCTCATTGGGGTGACTCTGTGCCGGTGACGGTGAGACCAGAGGCTTAATCTGTCTCCATTGGCAGATTGAGGCGCGGAATATTGGTACGGCGGTCAGGGAGACCCGGTGAAACGGTTGACCGCTGACCGCCCGCAGGCTGTACGGAACCCGAACCTGGGGATCACATAATCTCCGCCCCAGGAGGCTGAACCAGCAGCCTGTGTAAAGTCCCTGGTGCTGTGGTCGTGCCGGAGGAGGATACCGGAGTGGACGCGGCCACTGCATCGGGGGGGGACCGGGGGCCCTTCCGTACGCCGTGCCAGTCTACCGCACTACCTCTGTCTGCCTTTGGTTTGTTAGAGTCTCGATTAGTCTCTTGCGCGACCGGCACACAGGCACTCCTTCACTTTTTTAACCCCCCTTTTTTTTTCACAAAAACAACATGGCTAAAGGTAAGAAAAGAGAAACAGTATACACAGCGGCATCGTCGTCCACACTCTACATGGACCTTTGCAACATCAGAGGTATGCACAAGAACCTCAACGTAGTCTACCACCATCTCGAAACTGCGAAGCCGACACTCTTTTTCTTGACGGAGACGCAGATTTCATGCCCGGGCGATACATCTTACTTAATGTACCCTGGCTATAAGCTTGAGTACAACTTCAAGCCGAAAGCCGGGGTATGTATGTACGTCCGTGATGATGTCTGCTGTCGCCGTCTCACAAGCCTTGAAGACAGGGACCTGTCTACGTAATGGGCGCGCGTGGATCACGGGGGCCACACTCGGATCTACGCGTGCGTGTACAGGTCTCACAGCGGTAACACGGACACAGTTCGCCTTTTTGACCACCTGCAACAATCGACCGACAAGGTGATTGAGCAGTATCCCTCTGCGGAGATAGTGATTCTGGGGGATTTCAACCGTCATCATGTTGACTGGTTGGGCTCCCGGATGACCAGCTTTGCGGGGAATGCTGCTCACGAGTTTGCCCTGACCTATGGGTTCTCACAACTGGTTAAATCCCATACGAGAATACCAGACAAGGTGAACGAGCATAGTGCATTGCTGGACCTCCTGCTGACAACGCGTCCGGATGGATACACCGTCTCAGTGGATGCTCCGCTCGGTTTGTCGGACCACTGTATCATTCGGGCGCATGTGCCTCTCGCAAGGCCTGAACCACCTCGGCCCAAGGAGTGGCGACATGTGTGGCACTATAAGTCAGCAGACTGGGATGGACTGCGGGAGTTCTTCGCGTCGTACCCGTGGAGGCGGCTTTGTTTTGCCTTAGACGATCTGGATTCCTGCGCTGCAGCAGTCGCTGAGGGGATCTTGGAGAGCATGGAGTGCTTCATTCCCAACCGCTGGATCCCTGTGGGAGCAAAAAAGCGACCGTGGTTCAATCAGCTCTGCAGAGAAGCTTTGATGCTGAAAGAATCTGCCTACAGAGCCTGGACCACGGCTCGTGCAAATTCAGATCCTAACATCTCTGAGGTGAAACGCAAATTAAATGCCGCCTCGAGGGCCAGCAAAAAAGCAATTGTCAGGGCTAAATTCGACTTCATCGGCAGAATTGGTGAGCGGCTAGCAGGGTACCCTTCAGGGAGTCGTGAATTCTGGTCGCTTGCCAAAGCTGCCGAGGGAAACTTCTGTCAGTCTGGTTTACCACCTTTGCTTAAACCCGACGGTAGTCTCGCCCAGAGTGCCAGGGAGAAGGCCGACCTTCTGGGTTTTCTGTTTGCCTCTAACTCGACCATGAGCGACGGGGGTGCTGTGCCGCCGGACGTTCCGTGGTGTGGAACTTCCATGCCGGAAGTTAAATTTACGCAGCGGGACGTCCGACGGGAGCTTCGTTCTCTGGACGTTCATAAGTCGAGTGGGCCGGACGGTATACCCGCGGTGGTACTTAAGCAGTGTGGTCCAGAGTTGTGTCCGGTACTTACACGTCTTTTCACGCTTTCATATTCCATGCGACAAGTCCCGGCGTCGTGGAAGATCGCGTATGTGCATCCTGTGCCCAAGAAGGGTGATAGGACCGACCCGGCCAATTACAGGCCTATAGCCGTCACCTCCCTATTGTCTAAGGTGATGGAGCGTGTAATTAATACACAGCTCCTGAGGTACCTTGAGGAAAATGACCTGCTCAGTGACCGGCAGTACGGTTTCCGTCACGGTCGCTCGACAGGCAATCTTCTCGTGTGCCTCACACACCGATGGGCGACGGCTATCGAGAGTAAGGGCGAGGCTCTAGCAGTGAGCCTCGACATTTCTAAAGCCTTTGACCGGGTCTGGCACCGTGGTCTTCTTATCTTATCTTACATCGGGGGCTGACGAAGTCAGCAACACTTCGACCCAGTGGGATCTTTTGTGTTTGCCCCTACCTTAATGTTTCTTACTCTTTGAAGAAGTGGTCTATTAGCGCGGTGATCCCACTAAGAGGAAGAAACCTGTATTCTTCCGGTTTGGGATAAGCATTCCCAAGGAGGCTCATACGCTTCGCTGCTAAGACGTCGCATTCGCACAGGATGTGCTCCATAGTTTCCCTGACATCACCGCAGGCTCTGCAGTCGTTATTTGAAGTGATCTTCATTTTAAAAAGCATGTCGTTTGTTCCGTAATGCCCTGTAAGGGCACCAACCACAGCTCGAGCTTTGCTTCTTCCATTATTCAATATAAATTTTGAAGCCTCATTGGTTCTGCTACTTATGAATTTCTTCGAATGTAGTAACCCTTGACTGATATCCCACTCTTGCATGTGTTTATTATCAGCATAATCCTTAGCGGCCTTTATGAATGTGCATGCTGGTAGGCCCATACATGGTTCAGGTCCAAGCATGGGATTTGCCGATCCTGTCCTAGCTAGCTCATCGGCCTTCTCATTTCCTTTTATTCCTACATGGCCTGGGACCCAGAGCAGTCGCAGCTTGTTCCTGCGGCCCAGTTTGTTTAGGGTTTTCACCGCATTCAGGACAAGTTTTGAGTTGACTTTGTAGGAATTTAAGGCCTTTAGTGACGCTTGACTGTCGCTAAGAATGTAGATGGTCTTGTTCTCTACACTCCTTTTCAGATTTTCCTCTGCGCATGCTATGATGGCATACATCTCGGCCTGGAAGACCGTGGTGTACTGACCCAGGCTGCTCCAAAGTTGTGAAGATTCTGAGTAAATACCTGCTCCTGTACCAGATTCCGTTTTTGAACCGTCTGTGTACCAGATGAGGCAGTCTGCATCTGGTGAGCGCAGTTCCTGCTTCCAGTCTTCCCTTGTGGGGACATGTATTTTGAAGTTTCTTTTGAAGATTTTTATGCACGGCATAGCGTCGCTAATCATATGCATCTTCCTTTGAATCTCATCATTAAGCTCCATTTTTGTATGCCGCGTTGTTGGCCTATTGCAGTTAAAAGCGCCTGCCGTTTTTAGTCTGTATAAGGTTTTGATCGCCTCCTGTTGTATGAAGATGTGAAGAGGGGTTAAGTTTAGTATTATATCTAACGCCTTTGTAGGCGTGGACTTAAACGCTCCTGTGATAGCCATAGTGGCCATCCTCTGTAGTTTGCCCAATTCTTCCACGCACGATGCTAGTTTGGTTCTTGTCCACCATACAACACTGCCGTAGGTTAAAATTGGGCGAACCATAGTGGTGTAAATGAAGTACAGTACCTTGGGCTTCAGGCCCCAGGTTTTGCCATACGCCGATCTACACATATTGAAGGCTCTCATGGCTTTTTCTGTCACCTTCTTGGCATGCAGATTCCATGTGAGCTCCTTGTCTAAGGTCATACCAAGGTATTTCACGTTGGTGGACCATTCTAACTGTGTGTCAAATAAAAGCAATTTCTTTAATTTGCTCAACCTCTTCTTTCTTGTAAAAGGAAGAATTGTAGTTTTGCTGGGATTAATGGTTAGATGATTTTCAGCACACCATTCCTCCACATCCTTCAAAGCTTGTTGCAGAAGTTCCGAGACAATTTCCGGAAATCTACCGTTGATCATGACAACTATGTCATCTGCATATCCCACAGCGAAGCATGCCCCTCTATTCAGTTTGGTTAGGAGGGAGTCTGCTACCAGACACCACAGTGTGGGGGACAATACCCCTCCTTGAGGGCATCCCTTGGTCGTTGTGGCGTGAATTTCATCTCCTAATAGAGATGACCTTACTCTCCTGCCCCTCAGCATGAAGTCAATCCATTTGCAGAGGGTGGGGTCAATGCCGTGTTCTTTAGCGGCTTTCATAATCGATTCGAATGTTGTGCGGTCAAATGCACCCTCAATGTCCAGAAACGCAGCCGCACAAATCTCTTGACCATCAATAGCATTCTCTGCTCTCTCAACTACATGGTGCAAAGCAGTTTCGGTTGATTTTCCGGTTTGGTAGGCACATTGTAGCTTATGAAATGGTTTCTTTGTGAGAGGCCCATCCCTTATGTATTGATCTACCAATTTCTCCAGGGTTTTTAATAAGAAAGACGAGAGACTTATCGGACGAAACGACTTGGCCTCTTCATAGCTATCCTTCCCTGGTTTCGGAATGTAAGTTACCTTTACTTCCCTCCATATCTTTGGAATGAATCCAAAGGCTATGCAGGCCTTAAAAAGCCGCATCAAGAGTGCGGGCCTAGTATAGGAAGACCTTTTTGAAGTAGTATCGGGTATATGCCGTCCGGACCTGGTGATTTATATGGTTGAAAGTTTTTCAATACCCAACTGAGTTTTCTTTCTTCTACTACCTTCTTTGCAACATCCCAGTCTGCTTTCGTAGTTCGCCTGTTTTGCTCTTCTACGGGCATGGGAACGTCTGTTGCAGAATTATCATGAATCTTACAGTCCGGAAAATGTGTTTTCATCATGATCTTTAGGGTTTCTTTACCAGATTCAGTTAGTCTCCCTTCATGGGTTCTAACTGCATTAAGAGTATTGCTTCTGCTCACAGACATAGCCTTTACCAATCTTGAACTTTCAGGAACAGTATTGATGTCCTGGCAGTGAGATTGCCATGATTTCCTTCGTTCCTTGCGAATTGCCAGATTGTACTCGGTAAGTGCTCGGGAGTACTCTTTAAAACATCTCTTGGACTTAGCGTCGTTGAAGATGCGGCGAATTGCCTGTCTTTTCTTTTCTAAATCCGGCGTCCACCACGGAACCTTAGTTCCTTTCGCTTCTTTCTCTGGGCAGTTTGTGTACCATGCCGTTTTAATGGCTCTGTCAACCCGCTCAGCCTCAAGTTCAATGTCAACCGTAGAGTTCAATTTACCTTTAACTGATCCTAACTCGTTTTTTAGTTCCTTAGTGTACGCCTCCCAGTTAGTGTTCCTGGGATTTCTTCTCCGTACTCCTGGAAAGGAGTCCTCTGTATCGTATCTAAAACAGATATACATGTGATCAGAACCACTAGCTTCGTCAGACACTCGCCAGTTAGTAATTCTCTTATAAGTATTATTCGTAGCTATAGTTACATCAATAACTTCCGAACGCCTAGCATCCACAAAGGTGGGAGCATTGCCTTTATTTAGTGTATGAAGTGAAGAGCTTACCAAATATTCGAAAAGTTCCTCCCCTCTATCATTGATGTCCGAGCTCCCCCAGGTGATGTGGTGGGCATTCGCATCGCAGCCCATCACTAACTCCAGGTTCTCCCGGCCGCAGAACTCGACAAGTTCCTTCATCTCCCTCATGTTAGTGGGTCTTTCTTTCTTTGGGTAGGCGAGGTACACAGAGGCCAGCACAACCGCCCTCCGTCTTCGCCCTGCCCCCGTATAGACCTTGACTGCTGTAAGGTCCCTGGAACAAAGATCGTGTAAGGGCATAGCGTCTATGCCATTTCTGACATATACGCACGCCCTCACACCCTCATTAGTACAGTGGAAAATAGATCCCTCTCTACCTAAGCCTGAGACAGCACCCGCAGTGCTTATATAAGGGTCCTGTATCAAGGCAATATCGAATTTATGTCCTTTAAGGTGACGTCCTAAGAGGGACATCGCCGCTTTACAGTGATGTAAGTTAATTTGTACACACCTTAGTCCCGCCATTTTTTGTTCTTTGCAAATGGGGGGGTATCGGCAGTCTAGTGACTGTCGCCTGCATCTACAGCCTCCTCCATAGTCTCCGTCTGCGAGAGTGGAGACGACAGGTTGAGGTCGTCCAAGTCGCCCAACACATCATCGGTGCGATGAGAAGTGGCCGGTGAAGGGACTGGGTAGCCCCCGATGGTGTCCTGGTGTGAACCCGCGTCGCCGAGCAGCATCTGTGGAGCAAGTGGCGGAACCACTGCCCCCCCACTGGCGCCGACCTTGTCATCGCTATCTTCAAGGAGCTTGAAGTAGCTTTTATCGACGCCAGCGTAGAGGCAGTAGTCCTTGGATTTAATGTACTCAGCCGAAGTCTTGTCCATCAGGACAATCCTCCTGACACTGGCCGCCTCCACATTTGTGTCCACCACCTTCCAGTCTCCCGTCTTCAGTTCGGGGTTTAGGCGCTGTAGTATCGAAAGAACACTGGGCAGATCTGTGATCCAGACGTTCTTCGACTTCCACGCCATCTTCACCGGTTTGGGAAGATCTTTGGCGTTGACCACTTTGAGGGTAAGGCTGCCGATACTCCTCCCAGCGATCCCGGCAAGCCAGTCTGCTGACCTCTGATCCTCGCAGAATACGTGGAGTGCTCCCGCGCTGACTGACCCGATGTTAAATGAATGACAAACAGGACATGAACTGCTACCGTCCAATTGCACTTGTGCCTGTAATCTCAAAAATTTTTGAGAAGGTGATTCATCAGACTGTTTATAATTTTTTTGAAACCTATAGACTATTTTCAAATGAACAAGTAGGGTTTAGGACAAATCAGTCAATTAACAAGGCTATTTATGGTTTTCTTGAAACTATTATGACAAATATTGATAAAGACATCCAATCATGTGCGCTTTTTATGGATTTGACTAAAGCATTCGACAATGTTGACCACGAAATTCTCTTACATAAGCTGTATGCCTACGGGGTCCGTGGAAATGTGTTAGAACTGATTAAATCATATTTAAGTAACAGAATGCAGTCCACACAAATCACTAGACTCTGCCCATCGTCAAAGAAAATAATCAACTATTGTTCTAAATATCAAGCTGTTAAACTGGGTATTCCACAAGGAAGCGTGTTAGGTCCTCTTTTATTTATAATTTATGTAAATGACTTGCCAAAGGTGACAAATCATAAGTCAATATTATTTGCTGTCGACAGCACTATCATATTTACAGGCAAAAACAGTCTCCAAATGCAATTTGACATAAATGAAACTCTATCTGACATCGTGAATTGGTTGACTATTAACAAATTGACAATTAATTATAATAAAACAAAAATTATGACATTTAGAAATAGAATAAATAGATTAGCTGACATGAAAATCAAATATTGTGACAATGAGATTGAGGAAACTGACATTACAAAATTTCTCGGTATAACTTTGGACTCTGGTTTACACTGGTCTTCTCATATTGAATTGTTGTGTGGTAGGGTTCATCAGTTCTCGTACGCGCTCTATATGTTGTCTAAAACCTCTAACACATCAACCGTATTAACGGCGTATCATGGTCAAGTCGCTTCCCTATTAAGATACGGAATTATGTTCTGGGGCAATTCAACTAATGTAAATGTAGCATTAATAGCACAAAAAAAATGCGTGCGGGCAATCTTTAAGTTAAAACAGACAGATAGCTGTAGACCCTATTTTGTTAAGTTTAATTTACTCACTCTTCCATGCATCTACATTCTTGAAGTTGTGCTATTTGCCAGAAAAAATATTGAGATATTTGATACACTTAATAGTAGTAGACACAGAGGAAAGATACGGTTACCGGTACATAAGACTGCCTTTTTAGGTAAAAGTATATTCTGTATGTTGCCACGGATTTACAACAAGCTCCCTTTATCAATTTTGCACATATCTAATTATAATAACTTTAAGACAAATGTGAAACGGCTGTTAATGGTGAAAGCATACTACTCAGTTGCCGAATACTTATCAGATAATTTGAACTGATTGGAACGCTATAATGGTATGATAATCCCATTTATAAGTTTTGTAATTTGATATGAATTGTTCCCGTTGACATTGAATTTAATATTTGGACATTGAAATATATTAATATCTATAGTTGACATTAAATTTAATATTTTGACATTGAAGAGTGTCAATATCTACCGTTGACATTTAATTTAATATTTTGACATTGAAGAGTATTGATATCTACCGTTGACATTGAATTTTATATTTTGACATTGTAATGTAATAATATCAACCGTTGACATTGAATTTAGTATTGACATTGAACTGTAATAATATCCACTTTGACATTTTATTTAATATTTTGACATTGAAATGTAAAAATATCCACACTTAGTTGATTCAATTTAATATTTTGTATGTTCACCGTCAGCATTGAATTTAATATTTTGACCTTGAATTGTAGCAATATCCACAAATTTTAGTACCAACTGTCGAATTATTGTGTAGTCATAGAATTGTTGTTTTGTATAATCCTTTGCATGGCTGTAAAGCCTGGTATGGCGAAACTTAACATCTACTAACTGTAACATCCTTTGTACCCATATTCAGCAAAATGAAATAAATTGAAATTGAAATTGAAATTGAAATTGAAATTGAAGCCTCACCTCCGCCGTGGTCTTCTTAAAAAATTGCCCTCCTACGGACTGACCGAGAGATTATGCGGATGGGTGTCCAGCTTTTTGGCCGGTAGAAGCATCAGGGCTGTTGTCGACGGCAGCTGTTCTGATTGCATGGCCATTAACGCTGGAGTACCGCAAGGGTCAGTGTTGTCCCCTACTCTGTTTCTGCTGCATATCAATGACATGTTGTCTATTGACGGCATTCATTGTTATGCAGACGACAGTACGGGGGACACTTGTTACACAGGCCGCCCCGGTATCTCTCGGGACGCAGTGGAAGAAAGCCGTGAACAGCTTGTGTCTGAAATCGAGGCTACTCTTACTAGAGTGTCCGATTGGGGTAGACAAAACCTTGTCCAGTTCAACCCTTCGAAGACACAGGCGTGTTTCTTCACCGCTAAGAAAGCCCCAATTACTGTAGCGCCACAATTCCAGGGCACATCTCTTTCCATCTCTAAAAGTATAGGGATCCTAGGTGTTGACATCTCCAGTGACGTTCAGTTCCGCAGTCATTTGGAGGACAAGGCCAAGCTGGCGTCCAAGAAGCTCGGTGTGCTCAACAGGGCGCGGCGGTACTTTACTGCGGCGCAAACACTGCTTCTCTATAAGTCGCAAGTGCGGCCACACATGGAGTACTGCTGTCACCTTTGGGCGGGGGCACCTGAATATCAGCTTCGTCCATTTGACTCGGTGCAGAGGCGAGCTGTGAGAGTTGTCAACGATCCTATACTGACAGGTGGTGTTGAACCTCTTCGCGACAGGAGAGACTTTGCCTCCTTATGCGTGTTCTACCGCCTGTACAATGGTATGTGCTCTGAGGAATTGTTTGACATGATGCCCACGGCTACGTTCTATCATAGCACCGCTCGCCATAGACAGGGATTTCATCCTCACACCCTACGTCCGGAGCGTTCGAGCACGGTTAGATCCGATAGGGGTTTTCTTCCGCGAACGCTTGGGTTGTGGAATGATCTTCCTGCCTCGGTTTTCCCAAACGCCTACAGTATGGGGTTCTTCAAAAGGGGTCTAAGAAGGTTTTTACAGGGTCGGCAGCGCGAGTGTGGCGCCTCTGGTGTTGCAAACGTTCATAGGCTGCGGTGACCACCAGTCCTTCTGGTGGGCCGTATGCTTGTCTGCCACCTTAGTGGTATAAAAAAAAAAAAAAAAAATACTAGTTAGTAAGAAGGTTTTTACAAGTCAGCGTGGGTTGCCTACTTATCTGGAACTTTATGGACTATATTAAATTTCTATCTTTGTATCAAATTTCAGCCAGATTGTTGAAGCGTGAAAGAGCAAAAACCGTCTAGACATTCACACACTGACTAGTCACAAAACATTAGAATTAATAATATTATTAAGGTAGTAAAATGTTTTGTAAACCATCACGTTGGTCGTAGATCAATCTCGCTTGTCTATAAACCGAATAACTCACTCCGATCACAAGTATATTTAATTTATCAAATTGAGCTTCAGAAATAAACAACTTTAAATTTTGATATATTTTTGCCGCGTTCGTTGTAAGTGGCCTTGAAGAGAAAGTGTTGATAGAATCACAGTCTGTAAAGCTCTCGATTAATTTCTAGTCACGTTTTGCCAGAACCCAATTCTATTTTAAACTTCCTCTAGGTATTTCATTTCCTGGTTGTTCGTCGATTTCAAAATGAAACTATTAGAGACTAACAATCTCGATACTAGGTGCTTTACTTACATAAGTTTACAACAACAATCGAAGGGATATTGAAGTTTATGTGCTTACCAAATTCTGGGTCGAAATAAATATTTGTGCTATCCACAAAGTAAATAATAAAACATAAGAAGAGAAGTCTCTTTCGTTATTAAAATTGTTCGAAAACATAACTAAAATCGACTTCTAAAATATAATTCACTGACGGTTTACACTAAAAATATTTTAATAGTCGGTACCTCTGATCTCTGTTCTATATTTACATTTTCACTATAATTATATTTTTGGTGAAAGTGAGCCTGTAACGGTGCTGACATGGACAGGCATAAGTTGTGACTACCCGCTGTAGATAATTTCCAAACTACCTAGAAGGCTTTCAAGTAGGTCCAACTACTACCATGCTGGTAGCTGAAGCATGGGAATGCTAGCAAATGGAAACGTCACAAATTGATCACCCATCTCAGGACCGGGCATAGCGAAAGATGCTTAACGCAATGATTGTTTACAGAGGGTACATCAGGGACCACGAGCGCCTTTTTTAAACTAATAACCATTTTAAAACTTCATAAATGTAACCTGACACAACTTCAAAGAACAAAATTTACAATTCAAAGTAGCAAGTAACTAAAGTTCAGTGCCATTTACATTTTTCGATCGAACGAGCACGAAAATTAAACTATTATTGTAATATTCTCAGCGGAAAGCACCTGGCAGTTGGCACCCATTTTGCTGAGACGTAGATATATGACGTGCATATCGCAGTTTGTTATTTGTTTGCGCATATGTTTGGATGTCAGCGAGAACATGTACAGTGATTTATGAATTGCACTAAAGGACTCTTGTATACGACATTGTACTGAATTCTGGTGAACTTGCTTAGAGGCTAGTAGCATAAGACGTAGGTGGCTACACGTTTCTTGTTTGGTAACAATGTAAAAGTAAAAGTTTGTCATAGTAATGAAGGAACATGATACCTCTAAAAGTACTATAAAGAATATTCCCAGAATCACTTGATGGAAAATGTGTAGCTAAAACTAAAAATAAAAGGAAATGCTTTGTAGCAAAAATTTTAGATACTGCAGGTAGGTGCTATTTCGTAAATTATTTCTATACTGTGATTATTATGTTTATAGAGCTTGGCTAACTGCATAATATATTTGCCTCCATAATGATAGTAAATAAATAGTAAAAACGGTCATTCTTGCATAGCGCCATGTCATTAAAATTAAGTTTGCGCTGTGCGATCTAGACACATAATATATATTGGTTCCAACCCAGGATTCGCACTTGAGACGCAACTGCAGTCACATACTGCACACTGCTCCCCGTGTAAGATAAAACCAAAGTATGTGTTAAAGACATACATTTTGTTTTTTATAATAAAGTTTCCGTCCGATATTTTTACACGACTGCAAAAGGAGGGTTATGATTTTATACATTACAATTTTCAAATACCAGGTACCGAATTGAAAAAAAACGTAGTTTCTAAAATTTATGATTTATTTATTTATTTATTTATTTATTTATTTATACTCAACACGTTATAATAGACGAAGTTAAAAAATACGGCGTACAATATCTATCCCCGAATATTATTACACTGACTAGACGAGCGACGGCAGAATTTTCACTAAGCCCTCTTTTATATTCCTTGTGAATTCACTTGAGGTGCTGTTTATATAAGACTCCAATACTTTAATAATGTTCTTACAAAAATGAAATCGCATGAATTTAGAAAAATAAGTGGGTAGGTATTAAGTCGCAATCTACTTATCTACTTTCAAGTAAACTTTGCAGGTGAATATCAACTAATCCATAAAGATAGTAGTCGAGTCTTTCAGCTACTCCCGTAACATTTTTCGAACTTCTAAGACTCATTTTTACTTGGCTTTCTATTCTAATTATTGTTAATGCACCTGAACTTAGTTATCTTTTGTGAAGCGACTACCGTCTGACCTCCACAACCTTTGGTGACGTTTAAGGTATTTATATTATGTTCCTCTTCTTCTATACTTACAAAGAGGAACGGCGGAATGTTTCTTATCCCAATATTTCCACGGGAACGGGAACTGCGCAAGTGAAAACATTTGACATCTATTTCAAACGAAATTCGACGTCCTCTATAGTTACGAGTATGCCAAAAATGATAATGTCAGCCACTTTAAGTCATGAAATTTTTAAGGTCTGCCTCTCCTACTACGACTCAAAAGAGACAACATGGCTGGCCATGACACATGTCCTATATATCCAGGTTTTAGGGTTGAAATGTTGAATGAAGAAGGCATCTGTGAATATCACTGCTAATATTTAAAATGCGAAAGTAACTCTGTCTGTCTGTCTGTTACGCTTTCACGCCTAAACGGCTGGAGAAATTTGGTATAGGCATAGTTCGGTGCCCTGGAAAGGACATAGGCTACTTTTTAACCGACTGCGCAAAAGGAGGGTTATAATTATACACTATAAACGACTTCTACGCGGTCGAAGCCGCGGGAAACAGCTAGTACTAAGACAAATAACTAAAACTTTCTACACCTACTTTACCAGGGTAACGTGATGAATGTTCTTTTCACGATTTGTTTTTTTCCTTCGATGTTGAGAAACAGTGTCAAAGCGAAACGTGGTTTTCTGTAATAAAACTTTCCTGGCTTCAATTTAAATAGTGAGGTAAATAAAATGCAGTCTCTGTAAATTATGACCAGTAGCTACGCGACTGAGAGTGGCGAACGTAAAATGAAATTCTTAAACATGCTGTAATATAATTTTAAACATTTATTACACAGTGGATTTTAATTTATTTTCAATAAATATTTAAAAAGTAATACAAAGCATTTGTTTTAAACGCGAGGGAAAATTCTTCATGGATGCTATCCTCCTACCGACTTAAAAACCTCATGTAATACCCTGCCTACGGTTGGAAGCCCCGGGTAAGCCCTCGGAAGGATGTCCCAGGAACTGCAAATCATTAAAAGATAAACTTAGCTATTTATGTATAATGGATCACACAATGTTAAAATCTATATATATAAAAATCAATGCCACTTTTCGTTGTAATTTTATAACTCAAGAACGGGCTCACCTATCCAAACCAAATGTTTAGGCTTTGTTCGAACTATTTAGTAGATGGTTTATGTGGAGTTTGCACAAAATCGGTCAGGCGGTTCTTCGTTTATCACGCAAACGAAGTTGCGCGGGTCAGCTAGTTAGGTATATTATGTTCGTCAATTCTTTTATAACTTTACCCAATTTTTCCTTTAATTTTTTACGCATGTTTGGAAGATGTAGCACTTTACACATAGGCATCGAGGTTTAGGTATCTATTTCTTAATACGAGTATATACTTTACTAGAAGACACTCACGGCTTCGCCCGCGCGAATTCGGTACCCGTTCCCGCTTCCTGGGGGAACATATTTCCGGGATAAAAAGTAGCCTATGTGCTATTCCAGACTATAAGCTATTTTTGTACCAAATTTCATTCCGATCCGTTCAGCCATGTTTCATCATGATTGAGTAACAAACATCCAAACATCTTCACAAACTTTCACATTTATAATATTAGTAGGATTTTTAAACACTAATTGAATAAAATTCAATCGGACCTTATCTAGATCAGAAAATTTACGCCTTAAATACTAGAATGATGGTAGTAAGAGACAATGAAGACTCCTATCGTTGTACAAAACTGACAGAGACATTTTTATGAGCTTTTTTCATATCACAGCGAAATATTATTGCAGCAGCAATGTACCTAGGTCTTTATCAATGGCAATAAATCACATGATTTATAACTTTACTGAAAAAGTGTAGCAACATGACGAAACGCAATGCAATTTTATCATTTTATTTTATCGCTCTAGGAATGTTACTCTTGCTTTGAAATTGCTATTTTCTAACTTTGTATGCAGTTTTAATAAAACAATTTGATAAGAACGCCTTGCATGTCACATAATATTTCTTTGTCTCATAAAACTGCAGCAACGACAAAAAAAACTTCTCAAGTAGTTATCAAGAAATGATGAAATGGAACCAAGTAAAACTTCCTTTAATGCTTGGGGTACCTCTGAGGTATAGACTTCGAAATGAGCACATTGAAGTGGCAGTGGGCTGGCCACATCTGTAGAAGAACTGACGGCCGATGGAGCAAACGGGTTCTAGAGTGATGATCCCGAGTCGGTAACGTCCACCCGCCAGATGGACCGACGATCTGGTAAAGGTCACAGGCTGGAACTGGATGCGGAAGGAGCAGGCCCGTGTGATGTGGCGTAAATTGGGAGAATCCTACGTCCAGCAGTGGACTGCCATAGACTGATTTGATTGATTGAAAATCTTTTAGGTACAGTAAAACTGCTATCGGTGTATAATAGTAGAGTTATGAGATGAGGTCGTATACCACCAAGGGAAGAAAGCGTAACGAAATAATTGAAACCGCACTGAACAAAAACACATTAAATCCTTTGACTTGTATACTACGAGCGGTAACAAAACCATAGCCAGATTTAGAAATAAGGTACATCACCATCTGTCGAATGCTAGTGTAAAGAAAAAGTGTCGATTAAATATCTACTACGATAATAGAATATAATACTACTACAATACTTGAATAAAATAGTGTTATGAGACAGAAATAAAAATGGCTGGTTAAATAAATCGAGGGCTATGTGCCGTATGTGACGACAGATGTTTGTGAAATGTTCAAACTTTTGTGCTTCGAAGATAGAAGTTTGTAGTTGTTAGAAAGAAAATGGAAAAATAATAGATTGGAAGATTTAAAGTTTCGACAAGATTTAAGTATCGACTTTGTTTTGGAAAACTCGTCTAAGAAAATTAAACATTGTCGTTCTAATTAATGCTGAGCACAGTATTTTCTTGATTAGTAAATCGTGTTTACTAATCTTATAATCTGACAGTCTAAGCATATAGCTAATTGACATTATGTAACTTTATGGTGTAACTGATTAATTCGAGAAAAATAAAAAGCCAGACGAGTTGCACTCGCCCGCTGAGGGTTCGTTCTGGTGACAAACAGGACAGTGAAATCTTAGCAACAGGGTCCGTTTTTAACCATTTGGTCTGGAGCCTTAAAACCCGTGTAACATATGAACTGTCTCTTGGTTTTTGTTTTATTATAAACTACCTGATGCCCGCAGCTTTGCCCGCGTGAAATTTATTCCCGTTCCTGCTTCCCGTAGGAACTTATTCTCGAGATAATAAGTAGCCTAAGTGTTATTCCAGACTATAATGTATCCCTGTTCTATATTTCAGCCAGACTCGTTCAGCCGTTCTAGCGTGAAATAGTAACAAACATCCACAGACACATATTTTCCACAAGCTAATTATCGTGAGAGGAATAAAATGGTAAATAAAAGATAAGATATTTCTCTCATTTATATTTTATAACCGTCATGCAATGACCAGCGTCTTCCTGCTTTCAGGAATGGGCTAATATAAAACCACGAGTCATGAAACTATAACTTGTAGTGTGTGAATGTAGTGTTTATACAGTGAGTGTGCACTTTCTGTCCTACTCTTTGAAATGTAATAGCTTTAATAGGTTAGCTTAATGGAGCCGCGTAGATTTGTTCGAGCTAATTGGATCGTGACTGGTATTATTTCCATATTAGTTATTCTATTTATCACATCCCCTTTCTTCAATACAGCCTTCAAACGGCTGTATAAAAGAGCTGTGTGCTTTATGATTCTTAGTTTTATATATATTTTTTTTGTATTAAATAATTATTTGCACAACCAAATGACGCTATAGCTTTAAGCTAAATATGACGTCGCTAGCCTGATGGAAAACCGTGGCGCATCTAGCGATTGGGGGCCACTCTCACTGTCTGTAAGACTACTGACAGTGGTCCTCAAGTTGGCGGCCCTGTGCTGTGCCTCTTCACGCTCCTCTTGAGGAACCCGGGATTGTAAGATGAGGGAAACATGGGTGCGGGCAGGTGGTTCCAGGTTTTTATAGTTCGACAGAGGAACGATCTTTTGAAATGCTCACTCTAATTGTAATGCGGCTGAATTTCGAATTTTCCATGAAACAACTGTCATCTGATCTCCACAAAGGGATAGGTACCTACAGTATCTATTACTCAATAACCTATTTAAACTATAATAACATTTTACATTTAACACACTGGTTAATTCTGATGTGTCGTGTAAGACTGACGCCATAAATGCCTGGAAGATGGCCTGCCCCAATACTGTTTTGCCCGTTATCCTATCCTCTCAGAGACTATGGGATGTGCCGCTCTGTAACTTGGTAAGACTTAGTCTAATCAATACTTCTTTCAATGTTGCAGAACGTGCGCGTTTGTTAGCTGTGGGAGAGTGGGAGTCGGGCTTATGGGTTCAAGCGCTTCCATCGCCCAACATAGGTACTATGTTGGATGATACTACGTTTCGCCTTGCCACTTGTCTCCGTCTGGGTGCGCCGTGTGTTTCTCCGCATCATTGCCAATGCGGAGAAGTAGTCGACAGCCTTGGACGCCATGGCCTCTCGTGCAGCAGAAGCGCAGGCCGTATATCACGTCACGCCAACCTTAACGACGTAATCCGTCGCGCTCTTGTCACCGCTGGCATACCAGCAGTACGAGAACCTAACGGGCTGGTGCGTGACGATGGCAAGAGACCTGACGGTATGTCGTTGCTGCCTTGGAAGATGGGTCGGCCTTTGGTGTGGGACGCCACTTGCGTCGACACCCTTGCGCCATCACATCTTCCAAGCACAGCGGGTTGTGCGGGGGCCGCTGCCGCTTCTGCAGAAAACCTCAAACGGCGAAAATATAGTAATCTAATTGGTGATTATGTGTTTGAGCCGTTTGGGGTTGAGACGTGAGGCCCTTGGGGTCCAAGTGCCCGCTTCTTTTTTAAAGACTTGTCCAAGCGGCTAGTCGACACTTCGCGGGACCAGAATGCTGGCTATTTCCTTGCACAAAGGATTAGCATTGCCATTCAACGTGGCAATGCTGCCAGCCTTCTGGGAACGTTTCCAGTTGGCGATGATTCGGAGGAATTCTACGACGCATGTATGTAATTATGTATGTATGTATGTACCTATTATATATTATGAATTAGTTTTTTTTGCTTTTATTTTTAATTTAAGGTAAGATAGATTCAATTTTTATTTATTATTATTATTGTACATTATTAAACAAAGGCATTTTAAACTATGTTACATTATACACACACGTAGCTTTTCCCAGCTTCCCATCCTCAATTCCTCATACCACCGTTTAGTTTTCAAAGAGTTATGGCATTCAATCATAATTTTATTACTACCTGTGCCGGTAAACTTCATACCTTATGAAATCCGGTGATACATGGCGGAAATTCATCGTTTAACGATAGTAAGGGAATTGCCTTAGAATTGCGACACATTCCGGTTATGTGAAACCGGAATGTGTCACAATTCTAAATAAAAATCAAGCTTTCAAGTTTGATTTTTATAATATTTTCGCCACATACCTACCTATTAATCTTCACGAAATTCAAATCACATGTTGTCGAGCGTGGCGCTTGATGTGTTTAAAAGAGTAATATTTTTTATTAAATAGGTCTGTATTTGGCCCCTGTGGCGACGAAAAAGAGTACAAAATGTCGCCACACCAATTCACCCCAAAGGTGTCGTAAGAGACGACTAAGGAAACACTTTTCCAAAACGATTCATTACGTAGAGAAGGAAAACTCGAAATAAAACCCCGGTTGTCAATGTCAATCGTTAATCCAAGCTAAAAGACTTATGAGCGGAAGGAAAAATTTTAACTGCGGGTCGTAAGGACCTGCGCCTGTCCATTTCAACACGGCAATAGGCTCATCACTTATAATGTGGAATTCTAAGGTGAAATGTGGGCATATATTATTATGTATGTAAGATCTCTTCCATCCAAAACCCGACATCGTTCCGTGAATCCTGCAACCATTGTGGTTTAGTCTTCCGATATATCTGTTACTAGCTGACCCGCGCAACTTCGTTTGCGCCACATAAGAGAGTGTATTACCTGTTCCCGTCGCATTTACTCCCGTCGCGTTGCGTTTACTGCCGTAGCGTCTCGTCGTTAATATTCAATACTACGTGGAAGAGAGAGAGAGAGAGAGAGAGAGAAAGGTTTCTCGTCGCGTGTATTCCCGTCGCATTATTTTTAAGAACAATTTCGTTTATGAAAGAGGTATCCCGTGGCATTATTGTAGAAAAAAATTGATTGCCATTAAAATGATTTTTGTGCACCAACCCAAAGATAGACACTTGCTATCACGCAATTTTTTTAAAACTTTTTTAAGATAAACAATTTTGTAGTACATTTTTTTACATAACTATAAATATTTACGCAGCACACGCAACGAAGCTCTCAAAAGGAATAACTTTTCCCGCGTTTTTGAAACATTTACTATTACTGCTCCGCTCCTATTCGTTGTAGCGTTATTGTGGAGTGCCATGCTATATAGCCTATGACACTCCACAATAACGTAGCTTTCTATTGGTGAAATTTTTTTTTAATCGGTTCAGTAGATCCCGAGATTACCCCTTACAATTTAACAAATATACAAACACACAAACTTTACTTCTTTATAATATTAGTATAGAAGTATAGATTAGAGGACGTCACGCGGTTTCACCGTTCCCGTGGAAATACGGGAATAAAATATAGCCTATGTTCACCGGGGCGAGCGTAGCTTCCCAACAGTGAAAGAGTTTTTAAAATCGGTCAAGTAGTTTCGGAGCCTATTCGATGCAAACAAACAAACAATCAAATCTTTCCTCTTTATAATATTAGTATAGACTAGCTGACGACTGAGGCTCCGCCCGCATATTGGAGGTTTTCAATCGCTAGTGCTGCATTGGTAACAAGTTTGAAATTTGATCCCACTTAAATGGTACTCGTATTGCGAGCCAACTTTACCAGACTTTTCAGAACTATATGTGAGCAACAATTTCTAACTTGACGTTGCGCGGGTCATATAGATTTAGGTTTAAAAAATTAAACCTTTATTCTCAGTGCTCTGATCGTCTTTCAAAATCGGTTAAGTGCGAGTCAGACTTACGCAAGGAGAATTTCTAGCCAAAAACGGCAAAAAATCACGTTTCATGTGCGAGCGCCCTTCTTAATTTCTTTTTTCAGATTTTAGTATTTGTTGTTATAGTGCCAATAGAAATTCAACATCTACGAAAATTTCAGCTCTCTTGCTATCACACGTTCTTGAGATACAGCCTGAGGAAGTGATGACAGACAGACGGACAATGAACTCACAGTAATAGGTTAATGTTTGTACTCTGGATACGGAACCCTAAAAATAAGGTCTTTTTTTCGGCGAAAATTTCTTTAAAAGTAGGTAGGTACAATAAACTTTATCTTTATTCATTAATTCGAATATTATTAAGTCTATTTCTTCGAAGTCCCGCAGCTGTTTATGTGTGGTTCTTAACTTATTATAAACGGAGCATTTTCCTTAATGTGGACTATATAAATCATTTTGGTGCTCGTAAGTATAAAGTTACATGTTCCTCTGGCAGCAGGTATATGATTTATGAGTGGAAGGGTAACTTAAAGTCGGGAGAAGGTTTTAGAACTGCTGATTCCAAATTACGCAATAAGTACAAATGTCTAAAGAAATAATTAATTTAACAGTGCTACTTAGATTTGAGGTTTAGGGTCCCGTACCTTTAGAGGAAAATAGGACCCTTTTATTGAGATTCCAATGTTTGTCTGTTTGTCACCAGGCTGTATCTCATGAAACACTGGTTTTGATGATTAATTTCGAAGTTATTTTCTAGAACCAAGATAACACATGATTAATTTTAAATTGTATTATTTAGTTAATGACTTATAACAATTGTTTATTTTAAAATATTTATTCAACCTAAATAACATGTTTTTTGTACATTTTACTTTCGGAACCTTCTTATAGTGAGCTAAACCTACACTTACTCTAACATACGCTGTGAAAGCGTCTACCGCAGTTGAATGAGTCTTTTCACATAATCATTTAAAGATTTTCGTCTAACTTTTAATCGTACAGTCAAGAATTTGCAGACAGTATTACTATTATTACCTAACATAATGGAATTCTCAGTATTTTTTGGGTGCATGAATGTTTCATATTTACATTTCTATCTAATTAAAAAAGATACACATCGAATAAATCAAAGACTCTCTTTACCATTGATCCCAGTTTGCACAAAGGGCGGCTTTGAATAGAAAGGACTTTTGTTTCCAATCTTTTTGGGCGCCACTCACATATACTTTCTCACTCACATATATTTTCATTAGCAAAATGTTCAGTACTCGAATTGTCCTACTTGCCAAGAACCGACCTGATCAATAGGACGATTTCATTAAAACTTAGCCTCTTTCTAGCCGATAAGGGGATGAACCAGGAAGGGTAACGAACTTAGTAGTTTGTGCATGTTTAGATGACTTGCATTTGGCCGGTATTTTATTCAGTACCTAGTGGATTTTAGTTGTTAAGCTAAATAAATAAATAAATATAAATAAAAATTCACGGACATTTCACACAACGCTATCTGATCCCAAAGTAAGCTAGGAATAACCTGCTTGTGTTATGGGTATCAGACCACGGATATTAATACTTATATACTTTTAAATACATACATATTATACATAGAAACACCCAGACTCTTGAGACAAACATTTATGGGTCACACAAATATTTGTTTCCAGTGGGAATCGAACCCACGACCTCCAGCGCTGCAGGCGGTATCACTACCGACTGCGCCACAGAGGCAGTCAAATAAACATTTGTAATTGCACAAATAAATAATATTTAGTTATGCAAATAGGGCATAATTCAATCAATCAATCAGCCTATAGTGGCAGTTCATTGCTGGACATAGGCCTCTCCGAAATTACGCCACAACACACGGCCCTGTGTCATGGTTCAATAAACAAAATTTATATGGAAATAAAGAGTAATACATCTCATCATACACACTACTCGTACCTATTACCAACAAAAATCGATCTGCAGACATTTTACAGCCGCTCCTGCTGTGCTTTACTGCAAATTGGATGCATTTGCACGTTGAACACATAAAGTTGTAAAGGGGTTTATGTTATGTCATAGCACGGTATAATTGCTGGCAGTTTGTTGAGTTTGTTATAAATACAAATATGCAGCGAAAAATGGTAACGTTATGAAATTCTTTATATTTCGTGTGTTATTTTGCGAATTGTTGTAGACCGGTAGACAGATGGATGTGTGGTTTTAGTCGGTAGCAGTCCGGCGTAGCATCCATTTGGTTTTCCATACGTCAAAAAATAGGTTAGGGTACTATTCCGCGTCTTTGCGCGCTATGAAGCGTTATTATCTTGTCTTGCTAACTGTGTCCAACTTTACTTCCACCCTTCGAAATTGGATCTGTTCCATGCATGCTTCCATGTTACCACACAGGTATACATAGGTATACCAAACTTTTAATCAATTGAGTCAACATAAAATTCTAATTTTCAATTCGTTATCGTTTAGCATATAATTACAACTCGTGATAACAAAGTATAACTTGCACGACATAAAAAAAATTGAAATAGCATGAAATATAAAATGACCCGACGCTTGAACGGTATAATGGATATTTGAAGTAATAAAGGCTGCTCGGGTGGAGCTTTTTAACATAATCTAGATTGTACAGTCAGCTACAATATTGGCTTTATTCATTTTTCTACAAGTATGCACATGTGAATTTATTATGTGGGAAAGAGAGCGAGAGATTAGAAATGTTCCTTTGTACTAAAGTTCTATTACTAAATGAAAAATTGATTTTGATGTGTTTTAGTGTCTTTTTGTTATCACTTTCCATTACCAATACTATCCCGGGGGTAACCCGGGATCCCGAGATTAACTGTAGGGAACCCCGAAATCCCGGGATTACAAAAATTGACCGGGATCCAATCCTCTAGTCGTATGTTAACTGCTACTGATGAGTAAAATAGGAACATGTAAAACATTCATAAACAATTACAAAGACCCATTGTTCATTTAATTAGATACGCTGACAGACAAACACGAGAATGGCCGTGCGGTACCACCAGTACCTATTAATCTGCAAAAACGCTGAGGTTCGGCTATCACAAAGAGATTGGTAGCGGTGCACATTTGAAAAGGTACACCACACCGAATGACAATAATTTTTGAAAGAAATAAATGAATAGAATTGCCTCGTCGCAATTTACTTTCTATACAACAAGATACCTTATTTTCTAAATTATATAAAGGACTAGCTGGTGCCCGCAGCTTCGCCCGCGATGGCGCTGTATGTGAAATTTTGCAGAGTTTTCTTTGCTATAAACCTCACTGAGCCCGAGACCTTTCCAACGAATGCAAAACCGTGGAAATCGGTTCGTGCGTTCTAAAGTTATAGCGTCAAGAAGGAAAACCCGACTTATTTTTATATAATAGATTAGGTTTTCATCTCTAAAATCGTAGGATTTATATTCTTAGGTTACCCTATTTTATAATAAGGCATAATATGCTAGTTTTGTTACTTTTGTGGATCAAGTAACACTTAAGAAGTTTCAGAAAGAGGTTTGGATGGCCATGATGTATTATATAAATTAAGGAAACTATAATTTATTTTAATAGATAAGTTAATTTATAACTTTCTAGGGGCACGAAATAAAAATGAAAAGAAATATAGAAAATATGGCCGTGGTTACAGTTACTAAGCAGCGCAGTCAGGGTCTTTTCTTCGCGTCGCAAAGTGTTGCGACTCCATACATGAGGTAATCATAAGTTTAACTTTTGTTGTATCATACATTTAAACTATAGAGAAGTGTAATACTAACAGACGAGATCAAAACTTATCTGACCGGTTTGAGACTTCATTTTGCGACGTCTCCTCCTTGCCCAAGTATCCCGTCCTGGTCGCTAGTAGTGACAGTTGTAAGTGAACTTCTCAGAGTAGAAATTAAACCTTGGAACATGCACGTCCAGAATTAAAAACGGCAAACCTTTAGTTATTAAAAAAAATAAGCTTTTTCTTTACTAAAGGTTCGCCGAAAGACAAAGAGTAATTCAGTATTCATCGGAATGAATAGCTGTAATAACACTAGAGGTGAAGGGATGCGGGGTCCTACTAACATCTTAAGGACCCCAATGGGTCGGATCCTCCTCGTGGTGCATCCTGGGCAACGGAGTAGCGACCACTCCCCTTCCTCTGTGGGGGAGTTGTGCTACTCTGGCTAATTCCGGCCGAGGCGGGAGTAACCCACCTGTGGGTTGCTCGGTGGTGTGTGTTGCTGCCGGCCGTGCCGTTATTCACGGCCGGCAGCAGCAATGATGGGTCGCCGGCGCTTCGCCTCCTTTGCTGGCGAGACGATGGCGGCAAAGTGGGAGAGGCACTGAGTGGGGGCGGGAGTTTGGGTAGATGCTCCCGCCCTGCCATGCAGTTCGGGCTGCCGGCCGTGAATAATGGCGCGACCGGCGGCCACAGTGCTGGGCCGCTGTCACCTCGCCAGTTGACGAGGTGATGGCGGCAAAGCGGGAGGGGCACTGTGCGGGGGAGCGGGGGTAACCGATAATGCTCCCGCTCTGCCGTGCAGTTCGGGGGCGCCGCGGTGAGGAGTCACTGCGCGCCCCCGAATGTTTCTTGACCGTGGGCGTAAGGTCGGGGGACCCCGCCCACCAACGGTCACATGGCGGTGGGCACCTTTTCCGTGTTCCGGGGGTGCCCATTAGCGCACGCCTGCGCCAGCCGCTCTCTGTCTCCTCTATTACAGAGGGGCGCTCGAGAGCGGTGCAGGCGAGGACTTCAGCTCCTTAGGGAGCTTTGGGGAGCCGCCCATCTGGCTCCCCCGAGGAGAGCCCCGAATAAACGGGGCGCCCCTAGCCGGGTCGACGTGAATAATCTTTTGATATCCCTCGGCCCGGCTAAAGGGTGAGGAGGAACACCGCGGGGTTTAGTGGGTAGGACGGTCCATTCCGGACCGGGCCGGGAGTCCCACACACCATCCCAGCTGCCTAAAGGCGCGTAAAGGCGTTCCCCGCGTCAACAAAAAAAAAAAAACACTAGAGGTGAAACACGCAAATATTTTTTCAATAAATTTTTTTCAAGCAAACAACTACGGAAAATAAAGGAAAGACGAAAATAAATCCAATATTATTTCAAGTATTATTCTCCCTGTCACTAGTCATAAAAGTATAGAATTTTATCATTATTACCCCTGCGTGTACCCGTTATACCCTTTGGGGGTTTTAAATGACACTTCTGTGACGGCAACTACAATCACTACGAATATAAAAAGACATTAAACCTAAGTTATTGAATAAAGTTAATTTGAGTTGAATTTTTATTTTGTTTTAGCCACGTAATAGTGATGAAAAATGCAAATGTTGCGTGTACTACATAAGCTTAAAAACTTGATCTGATAACATACGACTAATCGCATAGTAACAAAGCGACGACTTACGATTATTACTGTAATTTATATGCTTGACGTCGTACTCATTAACATAATTGGAATATTCCTCACTATGAAATCAAGATTATTCATAAAAATTCAAATTGATTCGCAAAGGTCGGCACTTTCTCTGCGTTTAAAGTTTAAAATGGTGACTCACCGTCATCAGTTTTATTCCAGGTCAGATTCATTTATCATTACCTACGACATATTTATTGATAAGAAAGGAAAGTTATGTAGGTGAATTTTTAATAGCAAAATTTTGTATCTACATCTACAACTAGCCTTTGTTTTGGCCGGCTATTTTATTTGGTTTAAGAGTGCCTACAAATGCACAAGAAAGCCCTTTCTGTAGCTATTTCATATAATGTAGCAGGCTAATATAATAATATTATGTACGAGCAGGACATATGCATGGTTATAATATTTTCATGTTTCTGTCTATTTCTTCTTTTATGAAGGTTATTTTGTCCGAAACACAGCACTTCCTTTTAGACTACAAAACACTTTGATGCCAATCGTAAAATTTAACCCAAGCTCAATTAAATTCAACATAATGCACAGTACATTTAAATTCACTCAACTGCCTCGGTACCTTCAAACTTGGCCTATTAAACAGTAAACTCAAAACATTAGTACAAGTACAAACCTGCGATTGAAATGGCTCCGTCACACGTCGACCCTTTCTTGTGTACGGTGCCTACTGTTGTTTTTGTCAGTATAATGCCTACTATGTTTCGGTATGGGTCTGTAGCTCAGTTGGAACATCATTAACCTGGTTATGGTAAGTATCACTGGTTCATGTCCCGTCTCAACCAAGTTGTCATTTTCCACTTTAAAATCTAATTATATGAAAAATAGTAAGCATAATCAATCAGCTTTAGATATTTGTCCTTAAATACCTTATTATACACAATAGAACATAGGTTCTTTCACAGAAGTTTGGTAAGTAAATAAACTCTAATCAATTTCCCTTAGAATGTTGTTGTAAAATTATGTAAATAAACAACCTGAGACATCGAAAATGTTTATATATATACTCTATAGTTTCATTTTGAAATCGACTTACAACCAGGAAATGAAATTCCTCAAGGAAGTTTAAAATGGAATTGGGTTCTGGGATACAGTGACTAGAAATTAATCGAGAGCTTTACAGACTGTGATTCTATCAACACTTTCTCTTCAAGGCCGCTCACAATGAAATGCAGCAAAAATATTTATTAAATTTTTAAATAGTTTATTTCTGAAGCTCAATTAGATAAATTTTATATACTTGTGATGGGAGTGCGTTATTCAGTTTGTTGAACGGAGCAAGATTTATCTACGACCTACGTAATCTATTATATAAAAATAAGTCGGGTTTTCCTTCCTGACACTATAACTCCAGAACGCACGAACCGATTTCCACGGTTTTGTATTCGTTGGAAAGGTCTCGGGCTCCTTGAGGTTTATAGCAAAGAAAATTCAGAAAAATTTCAACAGAAAAGCGGGAAAATCATTTTTCACATACAGCGCCATCGCGGGCGAAGCTGCGGGCATCAGCTAGTTGTTTATAAAACATCTTAAAACCTTTTTTTAACGTGAGGGAAAATCCTCATGGATGCTATGCCGGACTTCTACCGACTAAAAAACTTCACGTATCCTGCCCACAGCCTACGGTTGGAAGCTTTACCGAAGCTCCCATGCCCGGTAAGTAGGAGACTGGTAGGAGAGAGCACCGTGTCTCCTCTCCAGCCACTCGTCCATGACCGGTCTGACCGCCGCGATTGTGGCGAATCCCCCCTTTGGTTGCTCAAGTCGCACCTTTCATATCTCTAAGGTTTTCTGGTGGAGCTGGGACCGCCAAGCCTTGATTTTCCGAGACGCAGGCCTGTGGCCCCGCTTCAGCACCTCCTTGCGCTAGACGCAAGGGCTCTCGCTTCCAGGTCCCATGGAGGGGTCCCGACTAGGAGACAAGCCGCCTCGCCTGAGATCGTACGGTATCCTCTTATCACCCTGATGGTCATCGCCCTTTGCGGGTCAGCAATCTAGCCACATTCATGTCAGGGTTTCCTTCCACAAGGGGGCCCTGTATAGAGTCATGCTCCGCACGATCCCCAGGTACAGTCATGGCAATGTAAAATAAATCTAAAGAGCAATATTTAAAGCCTATATTTGAATCATATTATTTTTGCCGGGTGGGAGCAGAGTCGTGTAAGTGGGCTATGACCTTTACCCGGGGCTTCTAACCACAGGCTGTTGGGCGTTACGTGAGGTTTTTTAGTCGATAAGAGTCGGGCATAACATCCTCTGAGGATTTTCCCTCACGTAAAATGAAAGGCAATCGCATTCAACTCCACTACCGAAACGTGTTTCATTATTCTTAAATTGAGAATGTTATTAACTCTTTGTTAGTACAATGATAAGTTTTGTGAAATAACTTGCCTTATATTCCGTACAACTTTTTTAATCATAACTCATAATTTTCTTCCATGTTGATTGAAAAATAATACCCATTCCAAAAAAATACCCATTTCACTGTGTTAGTAATTTGGAATAGCAAATATAAATCATTTACAGGGGAAACTGGGGATACTTGATCCTTACGGGAGACTAGGTACACAAGATTTACAGAACTTGTAAAAGCCGTATTTAGTTTTATAGTGGTAATATCGATTGTATATGGTACCCGATAACTTTGTAAAGATGGTACATCTATCACATTTGACACTTTGGCAAACGGCGGGCGAGTAAGTAATTGTTGCGGCAGACAGAACATTCTGATGAGTTTTTATTTTGACTAAACATTTATTTAAAATAGGACTTTTAAGTGTGTATGCATTTAATACGAGCCATTATCTATATTATTAGCCATTCTTTACGCAATAAAGTGGTAATATTATAAATATTTGAAAATATTTTTGTTTATAACCTCAAATAGCTCAGGGTATACTTGGTACACTTTATTATGGGAGATTTGATCCACCTGGCTCGAGTGTCCCCTACGTTATTTTTTTCAATTCATTGCAGAACAATATGTTGAGAGCCTACAAAACCAGAGGTGCCTGAAAAATGGTGCCAGGGAACGAAAATAAAGCTAGTCCATGCAACGACGTATTATAATATAGACACGTCATGTACGAACATCACGGCTTTCAAAAACGGCAAATATTTTTATATTCAAAAAAAGAATTTCTATGAAATTATCTATGGCAGCATGTATGAAAATTAAGTCAATTGCCTGACCTTTTTTTTGCCATTTTTAAGTGTTGGTAACGTATCTATAGTTTTTTATAAATCATTGAGTCCATGCCCTTAAAGTTGCACAGCGAGCAATGGAACGAGCAATGCTATGGATGTCTCTGAGGGATAAAATCCGGAACGATGTTCTCCGTAAGAGAACCAGAGTGGTCGACATAGCTCGCAGAAGCATGCGTATTGAAATGGCAGTGGGCTGGCCACATCTCTGTAGGATCCCCCTGCTGATCCCCCAGGATCAGTCCATCCAGACCGGGGGGATCAAGTCTTACGTATATACGGGACACATGGTACGATTCCTTATTATTGATTTTAGTCAAATAACTACTAAATTTAGATAATTATATCTTTGGCTCTTACAGCAATTATAAGCAAATAAATTTCACGTATTTTAGTACCAACGGTTTTTAAACGGATACTCCATATAGAAATTAGGGTAAAAAAACAAAAGGGGGATCAAGTGTCCCCAGTTTCCCATACATTCACGTGAAAAGAGTTCACGTAGCCAAAGTAACGCAAAAAGTAAAATAAAACATTTTAGAAAGAATTTTAATAACTTTATGTAGATAGGTATGCCATAACAATCAGGATATATTTTATTGCAGTTGGCTAGTTATACTGCATGCTAACTTATTTATTCGTTTGTAACTTTGTACAATATCTGTTCTTGTGTGTTTTCATGAAATTCGCATGGGAGTGATGAAGGTAATTTATACTAGAAAGTAAACATGAATTTGCCCGAATATAAAATAAATATCTAGGAATAAAAGAGGTTTCAAATGAAGTATGAGGAAAACGTATAGGTATTTCAATCAAGGTGTGTAGCAAGCTTCACCAAGTGTGTGTGTGTGTGTGTGTGTGTAATGATTCAGCAGTGAAATAGACTTATTTCAATCATAAACGTGATCCCAGTTGGGCAAAAATAATTTACCTATTTAAGACTGAAAATAGATACCTAGAACAATTATTTTACTAAATAAATATACAAAAAAAGTTACGTTAATGCTATACAGAGGAGCCATTCACTTGTCCAATCATACTTTTCTATTTTAATCATTCATGTACAATTTTGAGCTATTTATTAATATTTACACAAAAATTTGTCAATTCTTTTTAATTTTATTTGTCAACGTACCGTAAAATCTTACATTTTTCGAATTATTTAATAGTAAATATGAATAAATAGCTCAAAATTGTACATGAATGATTAAAATAGAAAAGTATGATTGGAGTTTTTTTGCATTTTCTGAGAAAAATTACCATTGTGATGTAAATATATGTGGGGATGTGGCTCGAAACAAAATTGATGATAGTTTTTCACTTTATTTATTTTATATTACGCACACAATAAATCTTTCATCCTAGGCAACTCTTTGACAGCTCTGTGGTACAGATCACCAAATTACCATAGATAACATACAGACTCAATCTGAGTAGTGAACCAATTCTACCAAACTATAGTAAACAAAAAAAAACAAAAGTAAATCCTAATTATGACACTACTCCACACGGCCATCCTGTTCATCATCTGCCCCAGATGAACTCTATTCTTCTGGTGCAATCCATCGCTTCATTAGATCTGCAGAAGTTGAAGTATTCTTGGGTCCTTCCGTATTTCCCACTTTCTTTACAGCATATTATCTATCATTGCGTTTCTTCGCAGTTACTTCATAGGGCCCAAGATATTTCTTGAAAAGTTTAGAGCCTTGGGAAAATTGGGTCTTCTTGATAGCCACAATATCACCAACATTGTAGACAGTAGCTTCTTTCCTTTTCTTATTATAACTTTTTAAATTCTCCTCCTGTATTTTTTTTATCGATTCTTTGGCCTTCTGTCTAAGTTCTTGTCTTTTATCATTAAATAGTTGCAAATTTTCTTCTTCTATCAGTTTTAGTAAGTCTTCATCTTTATCTCTCATTTTGATTCCAAACAACAACTCAAACGGCGTCATTCTAATGCTTCGTTGGTACGTTCCATTTATACAGCGCTGTACATTCACTACTCTGCGGTACCATTTCGTGGGATCATCTGCACTCAGCTTACTCAAAACGGCAATAATAATTTGATGGATACGTTCAACCTGGCCGTTACCTCGAGGTTGTCCTGTAGTGATCGTATAGTGCGTGATGCCTTCATTCTTACAATAATCTTGGAAATCATTAGAGGTGAACGCTGCATTTCGGTCGGTTATTATTCTTTCAGGTGCTCCAAAAGTCTGCTGTTGTAAATTCAATTTCTCTAGCGTCTCCGCAGTAGTCAGGGTCTTCACAGGGTAAATCCTGCATGTAACATACAGACTCAATCTGAGTAGTGAACCAATTCTACTAAACTATAGTAAACAAAAAAAACAAAAGTAAATCCTAATATTATGACACTACTCCACACATATTTTTACATCATCAGAAAGAAGAGATTTTAAGTATCAAAAAGCCTACCAATTTTTAAAAAATATCTGATATTTTGACGGGTGATTTTTCAATTGAAAATTTAAATGCTTTTGCGATATTAAGTCAATAAAAAGAGAAAAAATAAACATTTTGGATCAAAAAAATTACAGTGTATTAGGACCATAAAAAGAAAGGTTTCTGCCAAATTTCATGACAAAACGAACATTTTTGTAAAAGAAAAAAATAAATAACTCAAAATCTGGGTTTTTTGAGTTTTTGACATACTTTTTGAGGTTATGTCACAAAAGTGTAAATCCAAAAGTTGTAGATTTTTTTATTCCCTACAACTTTGCCTTTAAACATTTTTCCATAGGACTTGTAGTTTCGTCGAAAATCGAGAAAACCCCCATTTTCCTCCCGTAAAACCCCCATTTTTTTCACTTCCCGACCTCAGATCGCCCGTAAATTATTTTTCCTGTTATTTTTGTCACATTTTCTTCCTTTTGCAATAGGTTTCATTCTACTACTAATTTTTTACATTTTTCATCATTTTCAGAGCTATCTGCACTGGTCTACTAGCCGTAGTACAAATTTCGAAAAATCTGAGCACTAAGGATGAAATTATTACAATCCTTATTAAATGAAGAAAGCGCAGATTAGAGACTTGTGAAGCATTATGAAACTTAAAAATGAATTTGAGAATTTCAAACCACAATATTATAATATTTATTGAAGCACGAATTTTGTACGCTAACTTTGTCTTCCAACTCGCCGAAATCAAATAATTAATGAAAACCATCTTTAAGATTGTACGGAAGATATTATCTTAGCCAGAATTAATATAATAATTGGTATTTGAATTTGAATGTTTAACTCAGAAGATATTATGAAGCAATTATGTTTGATAGGGTTACATGGTATCATAGTATAGCGATCAATCTAATAATATACAATCCAATAAATTACCAATACACAGAACTACTAAATAATAAAGAGCAATTATTAATTGTAGGCAATATTGAATCGGGTTCATTTGTTTTGTAATAGCTGTCTTATTGAGTAGCAGGAGTCGTACATTTTTTGATTTCTTTAGTGATATTTTTAATCGGTCAAACTTTTTATTTTATCATAGAACAACACTTTTCTAATCTAGTACAAATCTTGATTTTATATTCAGTAGAATTATAATGTGATGTGCGTGATTCTTTACAATGTTTCAGTTCAATTAGTACAATTTCTAAAATACTTTTTAAAGTTAAATAATTTTCTGTTCCATTAAAACAACACTTCAGTCTTATACATTACAAAGACGGAAGTTGTAATAATGTCCTTACGAAAAGAAAACATTACGGCTTTCTGTTTTTTAAATACAAAGTAACCGTCTATCAAATTGAGGAAGATATCTAAACGATACCTGTCAGAACCTGTTCCAAAAAGTACTGTACAAATGACAGTATCAGTAAATTAAATGTATTGTGGGAGATTTTCACACAACTTAATCTAGCCCAAATTAAGCTTATTTTAGATTGTGCTATGGGGTACCTATAGACAACTGCTAAACATGCTCATTTATTTTTAAATGCAAAAGTACAAATTATCAATTTTTGACTGATCTGATCTCATCCAAATTTGTATGATTACAAACACACATGGTGGTACGCAATTGATACATACTATAAAATTACATAATTATGAAGCAGTATATAATTCACATGACTACAAGAGCCCATGTTTGAGTTACACTATGCAATTTTCTGTTATGAGACATCTATCACGTTTCATTAAAAAGAAAAAGCTCCGCGCAGTAACATGACACGTCAGCAATAAATCAACCAACTTTGAAGGGATTTAGATTTTTGACGTAAACCTTTGTTCGTAAGCAAAAGCATTGCTTGTAAAATCTTTTGTAAGGATTTGCAGCTTCGCTTTATATTGACGACATTTTGAATAAAGTATTGTAAACTAATAGCGGTTTTCCGCGGTCATAATAGTACAGTATAACAAAAATAATAGGTGAAGTACAACTCTATCTTCTCTTTTAAAAATTATACTCGTAAAGTGTTATATTAGTAAAACAAAAAATAATATGTTTATTTGATACAACAATAAATTTCAATGCTTTTGAAAATTGGTACTCTACGTGGTCACAAATTGAGCTGCATCATTAGTAGTGCCTAGTTTTAAAAGAGATGGGTTCATGACGATCCCTGTGCAAAATTATAAAATACTGACGTTTTAGTTTTATATTACTAAGTATTCTCGGGAGTAAAAATGGTGGTTAAAAGCATGTGTCTCAATCTAAAATTCCAATTTTTTAAAACTTTTTTTAACGTGAAGAAACTTTATGAATTTTAACATCGCAGATATCTTTCAACGAGGTGGACATATCAACCTCGTAGGCACCGACTAAACCAACAGTATAGTCTGACCGTACTCGAGTAGAGAACAATCTCCAGCACTCCAAAAGCATGACTACAGGATGTTCCAGCGACTTCGGCCCATATTGGCGGAGGTTGTCATAATCACACAAAAAAATGACCGCAGAAATAAAGGCGCTTGCCCCAACCGGAGCCTATCTCTTCTAAGTGTAGTTCATTCTGAACCCTCATCGGGTTTAAGTATCTTACCGGATAAAGCCACCCGGCCAGGAGTCCCGCGTGTGCCCTTGAAAGGTAACCCAAGGCTCTCGACACTGACTTTGTCAGCGAACACTTGATACAACCATACCTTTTAAAGTTTATCATTGTAATAAACTTGAGCAAACTGCGGTCATTATAATGCTCTCAGCGTAGTCTATCTATTATGATTAATAGTGCGAGGAATGAACCTTTTACTTCTATTGTTCTGAATATAAGTACTATTAGAGCACTTTAGTCTTATAGACTTGCTTTATTTAATGAATACGCTGGTAATACTTGAGAACAGATTCTTTCCACAACATAAGAATTACCTAGGCACATGTATTTAAGCTCGTTAAATACAGTTTGCAGTATGTTACTGACTTACACAACAACTTATGTCAACAAATTTATAAAGTTTTAGTTGAACTGATAGAAGTGGTAATTGTAAATTAAAATGGATAAAACAAATAATAACGAGGAATTACTTAGACAAGTTCAGTTGAGCAGTATCTAAGATATCTGCTAAACTCTTTTCAAACACACTTGTATTGTAATTACTATAACAGGGACAGCATTGTTCTCCTTTTCCCAACGTATTTGAAGTTTTCATTCGCTCAACAATGTTTTATGGAATATAGGCATTCTTTTTTTTTCAAAACCATTTTCAACGCTTTAACAGAGGCAATCTGCTTGTGACACTGTGATTGGAAACTACGCGAAATTGACAGTAGCAATAACTCAAGTGAATCAAACCGATTGTTGTACATACATCCACATTATTAATATGTAATACCAAACGCATCGAGATTATGATATAAGTACCTACCCTAATTTGATGATTTTTTACGTTAGTCATTTCGTCTATATGATAAAAATTATTTAAAAACCCGACTGAAAAGAAACAAAGAAGAAGTACAATATAGATGTTAATAGTCGAGACCCATTACATATACCCCACTCAAATCTTAACAATCTCGATATAATCTTTGCGCGTATTAATCATTTAGATATGTATGCAAACGCAAAATCATCATGTTATCAATATGTTTAATACGAAGAGCACACCAGGCACAATTAATTAAAATTACCAAATGAATTCGATGAAATTTATTTCATATTATACAATATTTTCAGGACAATAATGTTTGAACATAGCAGACAGCAAGACATATTGAATTGTATTGCACTATGGAATAAATAAAATAACTCATTCACCTGTGGCCGATATTAATATAACTACTATTTACACGAATTATTTGCTGACCCCTTTCGTTAATAAAATGTTGAAACTACAATGAAAATGTATCAAATATACCGTTCGGTTAAAAATAATTAAGAGGTCAAAAGCTACCCAAGTCGACCTACCCAAGTCGAGCTACCCAAGTACCTGTACACTTTGCCGGTTATTTTAATTTTCACGTTGATAGGTCAAATACCTAGGTATATAAGTGGCAATCCACCGTATCCGACCTCATGAATGTTTGTTTCCGTTCCCACTTCCTATGGGCACTGGCCTCTGGGACAAAAAGTAACTTCACATGTTATTCCAGACTGTAATTATGTAGTACTAGCGGACGTCACGGGAATAAAATATGTTCACCTATGTTCACCGCAAATAGTGTAGCTTCCCAACAGTGAAAGAATTTTTCAAATCGGTCCAGTAGTTCCGGAGCCTATTCGTTACAAACAAACAAACAAAAAAACAAAAAAAAAACAAAGAAACAAAAGAAACTAATCTTTTCTCATTATAATATTAATATAGATTTATGTAGCATTTTCATTTTTGCTATTAGCTATCCCTGTAATTTCAGCCACATCCGTTCAGTAGTTAGGACGCAAAAGAGTAACAAAATACATACTCAGAACCATTTGCATGATAATATTAATGAGAGCTGTTCTAAAATGAACTTGCTTATGAAGATTGTCGGAAATAAAATCAAGGTGAATTTTCTATTACAGAAAGTATAATATAACAGAACGATAAGGTTTAGTTGGTTCTGACACGGCCAAGCGGTTATTCCATTAAATTGTAGATTGGTGTTTGCACAGGTGTCCATTAATGCTTGTGTAAAAACTCTTGAGGCGCTTGTAATGTCCGCTTTATTTTTCCAGGTCACGTTATTTACGACCTTTGACATTACCTCGGTAACACGCTTTAATGTATTTTTATTATGAGTAGATTTTAACTATTACGGTTTTGAACTACTTACTCAAATTTTCTACCAGGTATTTACTCATTTTAGCATTATTTTCTTCATTGTCCAATACCGAAACTATATTTTATTTTTAGCACTAAGGTGGTAGGTAGTACCCTATGAACGTTTGCAACACCAGAGGCGCTACACTCGAGCTGCCGTCCTTTCAAGAACCTTCTAAGACCCCTTGTAAAAAACCGCGTTAGGGAAAACCGAAGTTAGCTACATTATATTTTTGTTATAATTAGTTACTAGCTGTTGCCCGCAACTTCGTACGCGTGAAAATTATGTTATATTGACAATTTGATTGATCTCTGCTTAGCCCCTAGGATATGTAGCGTGATAATATATAGCTTATTTGAAGACCCTACCCCTAGTTAATATTTGTGCAAAATTTGAATCAAATCCATTGAGTACTTTTCGTGATCCTTCCGGACAAAACAAAGCAAACACAAACAGACAAAAATTATTCTAACTATATTTTTGCCTTCGGTATCATAAATGTTGAACACCCAGCGAGTATTTTTAATTAAATATTTCCAATGTACATTTTTGACTTTTCCATCATTATTATGTATAGATATAATTTAAAAAAAAATTGAAAAGTCGTTAAACGTATATTACCTATAGGTACCTATTATGTATCATCATACGAATACAGTGCATGCAAGCAACACCGCTAAACAAGAGGGTTTTATATTTTTTAGGCCTGATAAAATAGAAAAGCTAGAACATCCAAAGAAAAAAAAACATAGGTAGTCTCTAATGTGTAAATTATTCGTGTATCTGTGTTATTTTACGTGTGGAAATCCTATTGCTGGCCGAGTGTCCTCGGAACGATAACCTCAGGGCTCTCGACTTGGTGTGTCTTATAAAGACACTTTCTCAGAAATAGATAGTAAAGTCACTCTCTTGTCATCAAAACAATAAAGATACAAACATTAGCGTCGTATATTTTGACACACTGATATCACTTAAACCTACTTTAGTTTAGAACAGTAAAATAATAGTAAAGCCATTCCTACTAGACTAACACGAAAAGAACAATAATGCTTTTTGTTCAGCTTTGAATAAGCTAATCTATACCGGCACAAGAAGGGACATTTATTAAACGATTAAACCCCACATTAAGCCGTGCTAATGGCTGGCTACGAGGTGGGGTTGAATTGCAGCAAATGGCGATGTCCTACGTGCCAAAGAGTAAAATTTCCATTCCATAATATTATTACGAACTTTTCTTTCATTTGTAGAGAAAATTTATGAGAGGAAAAGCTTCACATAATTTATATCGCGTGGTATAAAATACTATGCGTTAAAAACTTGTAGAATTCAAAGATACTATAAACTTAAAGAAACCTACTAAATGCGTTTCAAATTTAAGTACTGAGGGTTCTGTAATGCCGTAATAAAAATAACCCTTTCAAATTTAATATCTACTTTTATGTAAAACTATACTTTTTTCAGAGGGTGCCGTAACTCGGACGGTCTCTGAAGAGGCGTGGTCACACCTTACTGCGAAAGCGGAGGGATTGGCAGCGCCTCCCAGGGACTAGCACTCTTCCCATGCTACCGAGCGGGTGGTCAGGTTGCGGATAGACCGCCCTGCGCCCGGAAGCATCTAATGATGCAGACGGGTGCGGGGGTTGCCCATGTTGGGCCCCGGACAAGGGAAGGGCGTTCACCTTAGGGTCAAGGTAGATGACGTCTATACCCATACCCACTATCCCATGATCCAAACAAAAAAATCCCATCCTTCCACTCCCATCCCCAGAGGTGGCCGCACAGCGCCCAACCGTCCTTACAAATCCCTCACAAACCAAACCAAAGCTTCACTCCAAAAGCGACAATCCTATCCAAACGCCCCACTCCCTCCCATCCACCCCGGCAGGCGCAACGGAGAACCAGCGGACACACAGTAGTGGAAGCTGACACGCTGACGCGCCTAACGGGGTTTAGCAACCTCTCCCCATACATCCTACACAAACCTTTCCCACCCACAATCCAATAACCCCTCCTCTCACATACCGGCAGCCCCGGAAAAAAAAAATCAAATGAGCGCAAGTAAAAAGTTAATTGTACCACAGGAGGGTACCGGCGACGCCGGAGAATCCCTCCCTGGGTCACTCCGTGGCTTGGGCAGCCCCACTGTATCTGTGGAGGGGCAACCTGCGCGATCGATATTTAATGAAAGTACGCAAGGGCACCCCGGCAGGTCTCCTTCTGAGACTCTCGGGGAACGCCTTTCAAAAATGAGGCTAACCGAAGATGGTTGGATCTCAGTCTCGAAGTACAAACGGATGAGAAAGGCAGAACGGAACAAAAGGAAAAAAGCACTGAGGCAGGCCAACCCGCATGCTGCAACGCTCAAGATGGCTGGCGCGGCAGAGGGTCAAGCAGGCCCGCATGCTGCAATGGCCACTATGGCTGGAGCGGCAGAGGGTCAGGCAGGCCCAAGACCCAAAAAAGTTCGGAGGCAGGGAACAGACCCTGGAGAGCGGACACAGCAACTTCCACCGAAGCGTCCGAGATACCACGCTGAATCGACTGAGACGACACGGAGATCAGTAGTGGGTCAAAGTGACCTCTCCGTTATCATTCAGCGTGAGGACGGCGCCCCGGTGGACGAAGCGACGGCCGCCCAAATCAAACAGAGCCTGACCTACCTCATCGAGGATGCTATAGTAGCCGGAAAGCGCAGCGCCGAACTAACCTTCCTAGCCTCGGGCCTGGTATCAGAAGGGTACTACCTTGTGACACCAGGCACCGAGGATTCGATGAAATGGCTGCTAACCTGTGAGCTCGGCGAACAGAACGGCGTGCCCCTAAGGGCAAGACGGGCAGAGAAGCACCGGATTTTGATCTGGCTCCCTGGTTGCACGGGTGGTCGGTCCATGGAACCCCTTGAGTTTATCAAAAACCAGAACGACAACAGGGAGTAAGATCTAAAGATCTCACAGTGGACACTCATCCACAAGGAGAGAGTACCCTTAGGAACTCGATTGGTTGTGGGTGTCCCCAAAGAAGCGGTGGCAGTGGGTAACATACGCCTGAACTATCAGTGCACACAAGTTCTCGCTCGACCACTCACAAAAGAGACCGAAAGCAGCACAGAGGGAGGCACCGAAAGGGTAAACGAGCTTCCGGCCCACAGCGATGCTACCAACCTGCCAGGTACATCCACAGGGTGTCCCACCTGGGGGAGACAACTGGGCCGACGTAAAGAGATCCCTACAACATCAGCACACAACACGGGGAAGGAAGCGTCTCCAGGCAGCGTCGGTGACATACCTAAGGACATACCGCAAGGATGTACCTCTGACAGCCGCGGCGCCGCTGAAACCCAGCAGACAATTCCCAACCAACACACACCAACAAACGTCACAAGACACCACCTCCCTACGTCGAAAAGTGACCTAACCCCCCCGCGAAGCGTTGCATTACTGCAGCCGCCCTGGTACGGGGAAAGGTCTACAGACATGCAGTAGGGAGGTTAACAAAGACACACACACACACATACACCTAAATCACACCAATGAACACACACAGTAACACAAAACACAAACACAATAAAATAAAAATAGTATAACTCAATATGCACCACTGCCGCGAGGCGACCACCGAACTTTGCCGCTACGTGGTGGATGAGGGAATAGATATCGCCCTACTGCAGGAGCCATATATACGCAACAACCGTATAACTGGGCTCGACGCTCTGGGAGGAGACATAATCCGCCACCAAGATGGTGAGTCAACCCCAAGAGCATGCATTTATGCCAGCAGTAGGACTAGGACGATAGGGTTAATAAAAGCAGACTGTTACAGAGACCTCGCCAGCGTCGAGATAACGCTGGAAACGAACAAGGCCAAAGAACGGGTGTTGCTGGTCTCCGCTTACCTGCCAAGCGAGAAAGACTTCGAGCCGCCATCAAAAGAGCTCCAAGACATCGTGCAGAAATACCAAGGTAAGCGCATACCCATTATAGTAGGCTGTGACGCCAACGCCCATCACTTAGCATGGGGCAGCACAAACTGCAATAAAAAGGGTGACTTACTGCTAGAATTTTTAAGCTCCTCAGAGTTAGGGATAATGAATGTGGGCAGCACTCACACCTTTGTTACAAGCACAAGGAAAGAGGTGTTGGACATCACTGTCGCCAACGACAGGATAAGCAGATACATTAGAGACTGGAGAGTGGATGAAAGCGACTCCATGTCGGATCATAGGAGAATAACTTTCAGTCTAGAGGGAAAAATAGAAAGCGTAAAGACAAGAAATCCGAGGAAAACTGACTGGGCGATGTTTGAAAACCAAATTAAGGAAACATGGCCCCCAAGTCAGGAGAACTCGATTGAAAGCACCGACGACATAGAGAGTCAGGCAAGCAAGCTGGATGAAATTCTAAGGAAGGCATACCACAAGGCTTGCCCTCTGAAAGAGATTAAACCAGGAAAGGGACAACCCTGGTGGACGAAGGCACTAGGGAAGAAAAGGAAAGAAGTAAGACGGGCTCTCAGAAAGGCACTCAAAAGGGGAGATGATGAGAGCTGGAGGAAATACAGAGCGGAAAGAAACAAGTTCAAACAAGAATGCAGGAAAGAGAGCATGAGTGGCTGGAGGGCTTTCTGCGAGGGCATAGAAAAGCAACCAGATGCAGCAAGACTCGTGAAAACCCTATCCAAGGTACACTCATGCAAACTTGGCAGCATCAAGAACGGGAACGAATTAATCACCGAACCCGCTAAGATACTGGAGGTCATGCTGAAAACGCACTTTCCAAACTGCAAGAGCCATATTGATGACACAGCGCCGGCCAATTCACGCAACATCGAAATTGGACGGCCGAAAGAAGCCATCACGGAAGAACATCTAAGATGGAGCATCCAGTCCTTCCAACCATACAAGGCAGCTGGACCAGACGGGATATTCCCAAAGATGCTGCAAACAGCAAGCAGCCACATTGCCAGGGACCTGGTTGCACTGTTCAATAGCAGCATCAGCGCAACATACATCCCAAAGAAATGGAGAGAGGTAAGAGCAGTGTTTATACCAAAGCCTGGAAGGCCATCGTACCAGGAGCCGAAAGCCTTTAGATGCATAAGTCTCTCCTCTTTCCTACTAAAGACACTAGAAAAAATACTAGACAGAATAATAAGAGAACAATTAGAAAAAAGCGAATCATCACTGCACTCGAACCAACACGCATATATGGAGGGCAAATCAACTGACACCGCCCTCCACAATCTGGTCAACAGGGTGCAGAAATCGATGAACGCTAAAGAATATGCGCTGGGATGCTTCTTCGACGTAGAGGGAGCCTTTGACAGGGCCACTCCCGAGTCGATAGAAAGCACCCTAAACCGAGAAGGAATCGATAAGAACATATCAGAATGGGTGAAACATATGCTAAGACACCGACTGATACAAGCAGAAATAGCAGGCGCAACTCTCACCGTGGTGGCACAAAGGGGATTCCCACAAGGTGGATGCCTATCGCCACTACTATGGTGCCTGCTAATAGATGAGCTAATCAAGAAAATAAATAAAATGCATATATACACGCAAGTATACTCCGATGACGGGGTGCTCCTCGTCACCGGCCCAGTACTAAGCGTCATAAGTGACATCATGAACAGGGGACTGAAGGCAGCACTGACATGGTGTAAGAGCAAAGGGTTGAATCTAAATCCTGAAAAGACCAAACTAGTGCTATTTACCAAGAAGAGAAAGCTGGGCAGCGCTGAACCAGTGAGACTTAACAACCACACCTTAGAGATGGTTAATGAAATTAAAAACCTGGGGGTAACACTGGACAGCAAACTCACATTCAAGAAGCACATTGTAAATACATGCGCAAAAGCAAAGATGGCGCTAATGCAATGCAAAGGCGCCATAGGAAGAACATGGGGCATGAGACCAGCGACTGTAATATGGATTTACAAAGCGGTTGTCCTTCCGAGAATATTACATGGAGCTCTAGTCTGGTGGCACAAGGCTGCTAACAGAACAAACAGGAATGAACTAGACAAGGTACAGAGGCTAGCTACCCTAATGACCACGGGTGCGATGAGGACGACTCCAACAGCCGCACTCGAGATCGCACTGGGACTATACCCCCTGGACCTAGAGATAAAGAAGAGAGCGATAGAACAATGGTTCAAGCTGAGGAGCGTGGGCCTGTGAAGGGCAAAACCTGCGGATAACGGACACGCAAAAATCAGCGATGAATACGAGGACAAAATGTCAATGATCCTTTTAAATAACGATCTAATCAGGAAGGAAAGGATCTTTGACAAAAAATATAGAGTACATATAGGAACCCGAGAAAGCTGGCAGATAGATGACAGGCAGGGCACTATCTGCTACACAGACGGCTCAAGAAAGGAGTCCATAAAGCGATCTGGATCCGGAGTGCACATTAAATGTGATGACGGAACGGAAATTAACAGATCCATAAGCTTAGGCAAATACGCTAGTGTCTTCCAAGCCGAAATTAGAGCAATCACAGAGTGTGCGGAATTGATACACAACCACACTGAAACAAGGAAGGCCACTATATACAGCGACAGCCAGGCAGCACTGAAAGCGCTTAGTAAGGAAGAGATAATGTCAGCTACTGTTAAGGAATGCAGAGCATCCCTTGACAGGCTGGCGGAACAAGCAGAAGTCAGCCTGGCCTGGGTACCCGGCCATGAGGGAAACCAAGGAAATGAAGAGGCAGACAGGCTGGCCAGAGAAGGAGCAGACGAACCCTTGGTGGGACCGGAGCCCGGGATCCCCATTGCTCACAAAATCACCAAGGGAGTAATCAACAGGAGAATAACAGTAGAAACCAACCGCAGATGGAGATCTTCGGATGGCATGAGACAGTCAAAGATCTTCATCAAAGGAATGGACAGGAAGAGAACTAGCCAACTGGTCAAACAAACCAGAGGAAACATGAGGCTAGTCATCGAGATCATCACAGGACACAGTCGCCTAAACAGACACCTAACACTAATAGGAGTGAAGGACGACCCAATATGCCCAGAATGCTTGGAAGAGGAGGAAACCAGCATCCACCTGCTAGCTGAGTGCCCGATGTACTCGCTGAGCAGATGGGAGATCATGGGCACAGACAGAATAGAACAAGAAGAACTGAAACTACTGAAGGTGGATCAGATAGTAAGGTTCTGCAAAGAAACCAGAAGATTTGACGGGGCATCGTGAGGATTGCTGGGATACCCAAACCGATCCCTAGGAGAGGTCCGGGGAAATGGACGAAATGGGCGGCAATACAGGCGGTCGGATCGTCCGCCCGGCGATGCCGGCGTCCCCACAAGAAGATAATAGAGGGTGCCGTATTGAATTGACGCCTTATGAATCTTTATCGTCACGTAGGACCCTTAGATGATTACGACGATTCTAATGAAATTTTATTTCTAAAAATGTGTTGAGTATTTGAGATACTAAATATAGATTGAATAAACGTAATCATCTAAATTGGGTGAAGAAAAGTAGAAAAGCAAGCAACCAAGGACTTCAAACGCTACCGGCATTAGCGCTCGGATGATAAAAAAAGTTAACGCAATAAACATAGATTGCCAATATCATTACCCTTCTTATTTACTTTTTCATAGTCAGGAAAAAATTGAAGTGTCAATATTTTTTACCCAGAATTTACTAACCTTTTAAAACACATTTTCGATTCAATGGGCCTGTTACTGATGCGAAGTTAATAAACCTTTTAAGGCCTTTAAATATTCCGATCCTTTCAATATATCCCTCGGGCCGTTGGTTAAAGGGCCAAATAAAACTTGATATAAAACCCTAGGGCATTACAACTTGAATTAAGTGTTTCGACAGATCAGTCGACCTCGTGAAGGTGTTTAGACGGTGAACCCGTTTTATTTCATCTCTTATTTAAACGGGAATATTATTTTAAAGTTTGTTTACTTTCAATCGACTTTTAAAGGGGTTGGTGTACTAAGTCAAATTGAATTTGTTTGTTGGTTGTATTAGGCTTCATTAAAATTTGATGGCATTTAGTTTGACGATAGTAATTTTAACACGTTTTTTACCCCATCATAACCACCATCTCAGTTGTTGTGATGACGACTGCTAAGCATGGTGCATACTGACCTACCAAGGTCAATTACATTCCCAAAATCACTGACATTTATTTATTTTATTTATTATCACAAACAATTATTACATTGTGTCGGATTTACATGCACTTAAAACTAACACACAATCCTCAAGGCAGAGCGAAACGAAACAGGCATCAGTCAATAAAATTTAGCATCGGTTCAATGCATTAATGTAAAACATTTAAAATTATTTCATCATATAAATAAATAACATAATAAAATTCAATTCAAAACATAGAATAATATAATTATACAATTCAAATACATATCATTTTAAAATAATAATTGTATAGATATAAAGCAATTTAAAATGTCAGCCAAGTATAGGTAATTTAAACAACCATATCTCTATTGCTTTGCACAAAAATGTAAACAAACACATTTGATCCTATATATCCATAGTTACTTGCAATTGAGTATTCACCCTGATTATATTCTAGTATCCAGGAGTCACTCAGTGTTCTTACAATCATTTCGACACCAAACAACCTCCACATGATAGTTTATTTTCATTTAAAACACCCACTCAGGATAGTAAAAAATTCAATTATATGTCATACTATATTTTTCTACTTATTGTCTTAGACAAAGATTGTCAAACATGACATGTTTACATCACTGCCAGATCGGGCAGGATTGGATGCACATGCGACAGTAACTCGGTCTGTCCGTCTGTTACGCTTCGATGCTTAAACCATTGAAGAGATTTAGCTGTAATTTGGTATATAAGGATACCTATAAGTTCCTAGGAAGGACATAGGTTATTTTAGTCGAATGCGCAACATGAGAGTTATGATTTTACGCGTTAACGACTTCTGCACGTACGAAGCCGCAGGAACAAGTATTTATAATAAAAATCCATCCATCCAAATATTCGTACCATAATACTAGTAGTTAAGATATGAAATAAATAAGTAAACACTTAAAATAACCAGCAAAATGGTTCAGGTCCCATAAAATTTCTCCTCACTTACGGTCACAGCAGAAAGCAACTAATTGTAAAGTTTCAGTTTTAATTAAAGTGCAGTAGATGATGGCTTCAGCGTAGTACACTTCAGATAGTGAAGTTGAGCATACTTTGCCTCCGTGGTAAGTGGTTTACCCTGTGCAAAATGCTCCAGCCTTTGGACTATAAAGACAACAACAAAGGATGTAATTTTCAGTAGTCTAATTACGAATTGCGAAGTACCTTCCTGTTCATAAACAAAATTGGACTAATATTGTTATTAGCCCCTCTCTGTAAAATATATTGCAGAGGGGCTTATGGCGAGGCTTTGACTGTAGTCTGTGACTCTTGCATTATATTACGTCACAAGGTCACGCGGATCATCTGTTCAAAGTTTGAAATAAAACAAAAATGACAACGTCAATCTGAGTAAACTTTCACTTTCACAGAGGGGCAGTTGGGTGAGACCCTCTCACGGCTTCTTGTTTATTTCAAAAAAGCTAAGACACTATTGTGCAGAGTGTGTTTTGTGTTATCATTTTTTATTTGAATGCTATTTTATTATTGCTTTTTAATTTTTTTGCATATCATACAAAAATATATACGTTAATGCTCTTTTATTCCAGTGTTTATACGTGGATGCCATGCTACTAAACTAAAACCATACGTTTTTTTAAAATTCTATTTAGTTTTTAATGGTAGGAGTTTTTCTCCACAGATTCTTACCGGACACGGGTGTTTCGGTGAGTATCTGTGGCGCATACATAGGGAAGTAACACCCGAGTGTCAGCACTGCGGTGACTGCAGAGGACACGGCGCTGTATACTCTGGTGGAGTGCTCAGCCTGGGCGCTACAGCGCCGAGACCTCGTTACTGGCCTGGGCGTCGACGTTCTTACACTGGAGACCATAGTGTAAGCTATGGTCTCTAGCGGAAGCAAGTGGGATGCCACTGCATCTTTTTGCGAGCAAGTTATGCTTCAAAAAGAGTTGGCGGGGAGAGACCGCGAGAGACATCTCCCTCCCGAGTTCCGCAGTCGGCGGCGAGGTCGTCGCAGGTTGCTATACGCCTAAGACTACCGACCTCCATGACCGGGGGCCTGAGAACGGTGAGCTGGCTGCTCGTTGTTCTTACAGAAGCAGGCCAAGACGATGGCGAATATCTCTTTGCCCCTCATAGTGGTGATAATGGTGGGGCACAGTACCCAACTCCCCCCCCCCCTTCCCCAAGTAGCGGGTTAACACCCGAACCAACTTCCCAGACGCGGGATAGCACCCGAACCCCATAGGCGAGGTTGAAGTGTTCGCCAAAGTCTGCCGAGAGCCCTGGGACATCCTTCTGAGGGCTTAACCGGGACTACCGGCCGTAGACAGTTGTAGGGCATCGTGTGGTTTTAGTCGGTAGGAGTCCGGCATAGCATCCATGTAGGATTTCCACACGTATAAAAAAAAAGGAATTTTTGTCCTTATGGATATGTCAATCCCATTGTACCTTTTACATAATAATACCTAACAAATTAATAGTTTAACTTGACTGTACTCATATGTACGCACACTCACACACACACACCACATTCATACGCGTTGTCTTACCATTTGCCTACGGCCGGGAGTTCCGGGTACGAGCTCCTAAGTATTACGCCAAGGCTCACAACACAAGATAGGTTTACGCTGTACTTTTCAATCTATTTATAGACTTTAACAGAATTTCAAACACTTATTTCTGCGTGGTAAAGAGGTACAAATATTTTCTTCTTACAGATAATGTCTAACTTTCATATATCAAATAATATACGAGCTCATCAGGTAAATAAATTTTAATCACGACTTCCGTTTTCTTAGTCAGGTACCCTAACCACCACATTATAATGGCCAGCTAAAAGTTACAGGTAGAGCTTGAATGTCAGCGATATCAGCGCATTTTATATTGCCGTTATTTAAAAGACTTTATAGAACATTATTATTCAGCAATATCACACGCAGACCTTGACTGAAACGTCCTCGATCCTATTCAATCAATCCCCCAATAAATCCTATTACACGCTTGAAATGTGTATGATGTGTAGAATATATAAATATGTTGTATATGATGCTGTTACTGAACTCGCAAATCACTGCGTGAAATTCAATTCTCGCCTCAGCGAGCAAGCCACATCGGTAAACATATTTTTTTGATTTTTCCGTTAACATGACAGACAATTAAGCTCATATTCCCGAGGGGGTAGGTAGAGTTCAATTACTTAGTAGTGACTTAGTAGTTAGTATTAGATGAATTATTTATGTACCTACCCACTCACATATATCATAGACGTCACTACTGGTCTGTCGCGGCGGCAAGGCGGCAGGACCGCGCAGCAGTGTTGTCGCTGCAGCGCAGCCGTAACACTGCTGCCGAGTTCGGAACCAGCGGTGCTGTCGCAGCGTGTTGCAGCGGCAGCAGTGCTGCTCGCTGTCGAGTTCGGACTCATACCTTAACCCAAACAAAAATACTAATATTTTCATGTGTCGTTTTGAAACTCTGTGTGTAAATAATTATTATTCAATCCAAGCCAAACTATTGGTTTAATGAACACCATATCGCGACTCGTACTGATATCAGTTTCTGGAGAAATATAATAAAAATAGTAAAAAATAATAAATAATAAAACCCACAAAATATTTCATTTCAAATCACACAGTCATGATATCACGTTTTTAAATGTATGTTTGTCGGATTCCGTAGCCAAAAGGTAAAATTCTTCGCGGTCCGTCTGTCATAGGACTCTTTTTTTTCCGTGTGGAAATCCTATGTGGATGCTATGCCGGACTCCCACCGACTAAAACCACACAATGCCTTACAATAGTCTATGGCCGGGAGTCTCCGGTAAGCCCTCGGAAGGATGTCTGTCATAGGGCTTTATCTCGGGAACTGTCATAGATAGAGAGCTGAAATTTTTACAGATAATATATTTCTTTTGCTCTTAGTACAACAAATACCTACCAAAGTCATACAAAAAATTAAGAGAGCTCCCATACAACAAACGTGATTACTTGCCGTTTTAGCACCTCTCTATAAAATAGATTGCAGAGGGGCTTACGGCGAGACTTTGTCTGTAGTCTGTGACTCTGCTGCATTATATTACGTCACTAGGTCACGTGGATCATCTGTTTAAAGTTTGAAATAAAACAAAAATGACAACGTCAATCGGAGTGAACTTTCACTTGCACAGAGGGGCAGTTGGGTGAGACCGTCTCACGGCTTCTTGTTTTGGTACGGAGGAACAGATTTCTTCATTAGAGCCCACCGTGTGTAAGTCCGAGTCGCACTTGGCCGGTTTCATGAATATTTTATGTAAATATTTCATTAGATCGTTGACTATTCACAGTACTAGGTACAATTTCATACAGAATGAGTTGCGAGTTGACCCGAAGCTAACAATTACTTCATCTTGTTTATTGTTGACTACTCGGCTACTTGCCAACTAGTATAAAACACCATTCCTTGTTATTTATCTTTTGGTTTTCAAGTGAGCCATTGCATTTATAAGCAAGAGTTTTTTTTTTAACTTCCGTATATAACTGAAACTCCGCTATCCATCTATCTGTCGATCTCCCTGTCTCCAGACTGTATCTCATGAACCGCTATAAGTTAGACAGTTGAAATTTTCTGAAATGATGATTTCTATTGCCGATACATTTTTAGTAGCGTTTTTGGTACGGAACCCTCGCCTCCCTCCTGACTTGCACTTGACCGGCTTTTTTTTCACCAAAACTGTATTTTAATACCCTAGTACTAATATAAATTTAAAAGTTTGTAAGAGTGTTTCTATGTTTGTTATTCAATAACACTCTATCGGCTGAATGGATCTAGCTGAAATATAATACGAGGCGAAGCTGCGGGCACCATCTAGCAAGTAGTTATGAATTATTGTTCTTCTAAAATATTATTTCTTTGCCATAAGCTCAAGTGGGTTTAGGCAAGAGACAGTGATATTGATAACCTTTCGCTTACAGTGGCTCAAATAGCGCTGTTGATAGACAGCTGTCAGCCGCAATTTTCTTTTTTTTCAAGAATTACAGAGAGTCGGTCTTGGTGAAATTTACCGTACGGAGAAAGACAACTGAACTAGAACCTAAGTAATTCAACTTTGTCTTACTTAGTGTAGAAAGCCATTAAAATAATAAATCATATTTCTCAAAACTTTAGTTCTTTGTGTGAACGTGATTTGCTTTGCTTTAAACAACGATGATATTGTTGGAACCATATTTTAAAAAAAGTAAAAAGTAAACAGATATTCAAAAAGGCAGCAAATTTAAAAATAAAGCTTCTTGCCATTATGCAAATACAATGAAAAGCGTAGTGTAAGTGCTTGGATCTCATGAATATTTACTAGGTCGTCATTACAAAAGCTTTTTCGAAATCATCCGCCTTTTATTACGACTATCATGAAACCGAACAGTTTGTATTATTTTATATCGGGCATGTAAATGTTTCAAATTAAGGTCAATGCATGTATATTGTTCAATTTCACACGAAGATACACAAGACAAAGAGACTACGTTTCCGGACGGATATACCATTTAACCAGAGCAATGCAGCTTGACACGACAGATCACTGTTTATCATTCAGGTAAGAGTGCCACTCTTGCAAGATCTAAATCACACCATGCTAAAAAGTGGCGACAGGAATGGCACTACAAATCTGCAGATTGGGATAAACTGCAAATATTTTAGCAACCTACTCGTGATGACTTTGCCTTACTTCAGAACATCCCGACTCCTATGGCCTTACAAAGAAGCTGGTGTGGCGAAAGAGTCTGCCTACAAGCTAAGGTAGTTTTGGAATCTTGGACCCATGAATTTTAGTCGTTTACCAAAGCTGCCTAAAAAAACTTGGTTATTTTATTTATTTATTTTAAGGAACATCTACAGTATACATACGCAGCTTGCACAAAAAATAAATTACAGTAACGGTACAGTTTCTTATATGCATACCTTTTAGCGACGTCCACAACATTCTCCGCACAAGTCATGTCAACAGATATTATTTTGAAAAACATAATATTACAGTATAAATAAAAGATAAAGTAAACTGTCACCAACATTCTCAAAAACAACAACAATTCACAATTTATAGAAGTACTCACAATTGATTTAAAAATAAATAATTCTACCTACCCACATCAATGCACAAAAACCAATATGGGCATGCCAGTCGTCAAAATTAAAAAAACTACCTATTTGCAATACGTACTAGTAGAATGTCACAAACCAAAACTTTAAACTCAGTAAATTTATACAATATTTATCATCCATTACATATAATTGTCAATTCATTGTTAAATTAAATCATTTCATCATTATCAAAGTAGTAATTGTATGTTAGATTATTATGTCAATAAATGGTTAAAAAAATTTTTGAACATAATTCAATAAAATATATTAAAAATATAATTTACATAAACACAACGGTAGTTTCACCTAAAGTGCCAAGGAAAAAAAGTGATAAAGTTCATTTTAACGAAATAATTTTGGACGAGAGGAGTTTGTAGTTGGGAATTCAAAAATGTAGTAGTAATGGAAAAATCCTGGGACTTTCCATGTGATGTCTTAAACCCACTGTAACTAACAGCACTAGAGGCAAACATTGCAACCCCTTCCTGCTGTTTGGGAGTGAATTATTGATGACGCGTGAGGGAACGTGCTATTAGTTTTGATAACCTTCTGGCGTTTTGTTCTGCTAAAATTTTATTGTGAGTAAATCTATCTTAGCTTTAGAACATCGATGTCACATTTGATAAGACCTTCACATGGATACAGCCTGAGAATAAAGCACTGTTCTATTTCCCGTCAAACACCATATAGGCGAATTAAATTAAACTCACCTGATTGTGTGTATTAGCCTCAAGATTCTCTTGCCAGATGTAACGTTTCTCTTTTACCACTTTATACACATACTTACTTAAATCTACATTGAGAGCTTAAAATAAAGAGATTCGTAGCTATTCAGTCTAATCTTCGAAGATTAAACTGGAGTTGCAATCTCATTCTGTTGGCGCTGTGTTTGACTAAAAATCGTATTCTTTTTAGTGTATTCTCTCGATCGCCTAGAGCGTCCTCTTTTAATGACCATTAAAAACATCTATAATCTTACTTCGTTTTCCGGCATTGTTGGGAGAAATTATCGTACAAATTCTCCAACCTATCAGGCTCCTGCATCAGAACCTCGTCAGTTGGTCAACAGGTGAACAATTTCCTAAATGTAAACTACAATCCCCAAGATCTTTGTGCAATATCACTTAGTTCAAAATAATATCCCCGTGAATCAATCTGTTGTGATATATGCGGAAACCTGATTCGATAGGTAATTTTAGAGTTACAGATTTTTTTATGTATGGTTATGTTCGCAAAAAAAAGTATTTCAATCAAATCATAAGTTTTCATCTTAGAAATTCTGATTTTTTGCAAATGTACTAATTTACTTTATTGTTGTCCTGGAAATTTCTTGGTACATTTTTCGTTGTTAATGTTTTCTTTTCGTACAATATTCCCTTTGTATTTACAGAATAAAAAGTGAGAGAAGAAAATGTTTACTTAGTGGCATAAATAAATAACCCGAAAGCTCTCCGCCTCGACGTTATTTAATATTCAACAAAATCCACTTTCCTTAACATTGGAAAAATTAATTTCAACACAGAAATTTGCATTTGATTTACATTCAGTGTAAATTATGTTGCCATTAATATTGTAATGTTTATGCAGGTAGTGTTTTTAAGGATCTTAAAGTATCCCGAAATAAAATTTAAAATTTGTTTGAATTTATAAGGCCGATGAAAGGTGAAATCTCTCTCTCATATACGAAACCGGTGGTGTCGTATATGAGAGATGAAGTCTCTCCATTATGCATCCTATGATGATATGGCAGCCACGATTTCTATTCTTTGATATAGTACAGAATTTATACTATAATAGAGGATAGAAATCGTGGGTAACATGCCAAATATTATCGTCTTTATTATAATGTTAGTATATTTGTGAAGATGGTTTGATATTATTTATTCAGTCATGTTGAAATGGCTAAATAGATCTGGCTAAAATAAGTACGGGGATAGATTAAAGTCTGGATTCTGGAATAACATAATGGCTCCATTCCATTTGCAATAGGCTTGTGTCCACTAAGAATAAATCTGATCGATGTGTGTTTCTAACGACTATGTCTGATATATAAATAACAAAAAGTAATATAAATTGGTGCACAAATTAAGGATTACTATTATTTTTAGAAAATAAGATTGGAAAAAATAGGCAATCAGTCACGTGACATCAAACACCTCTTTCAGATGGTGTGACGTCACAGGTTGCTTTTTGACGTTTGACACACTCTGGCAGTCTCGAGTCTTGACATCTTGTGTCACAAGTCGTGTTATCTTGTGTCATAAAATACCGTGGACAGAGAACATTTTAAATTAATATGGAAAGCAGACGAACGCTAACTTAACACTGTCAAACACCTGTCAAACAGTGATGTCAATGGCAATTTTTTTTTCAATTAATTTATACTGGCTTTGGTTACTTAGACCATATGCCAAAGTGATGTCAACTCCTACCGAATGTTCCTCTAAAAACCAACTTCAAATTCCCCAGATTTCCCTAAATATCGATTAAAACCCCTAAACGTTTCTTTTTTGTAGTATAACTTTTAATCTCAAAACAAATCATTGAAAGGGCTCTTAAAAAATACACATTTTCTTTTTGTTTCGTTTGGCGAGATTCTTTGGCGGGAACTGGAAGGAATCGTATCGCGTCGTTTTTTAAATTTGTAAAATTAGTGTAATTTCGAGTGTTTTGTGTGTATCAATGGTGGATTCTTAAACATAAACGTTTGACAACGTGCACTAGTGTTGGGAAGTGATAAAACGCAGTGAATCGCAACTTTGCAGTGACAAAACATCCAAAGAAACTTTTAGAAATTTATCCACCGCTTTTCTGAAGGAAGGCTGACATTGACTTAGGGATGATGTACTTGACTGGACTTAGAGGACGAGGACTGTGACTTTTTAAAGCAAGTGAGGGATTACAACCTAAAAATGGCAATCCGGCGAAGGGACGATAAGGCGAGAGATACTCTCTTTATAAAAAACCCGTGCCCTTGACGTTGACTTATGGCAACGACACGGTCGGGGCCGCTACTAGCTTAATTATTTTATATTGCATCCTAGATTATTATTATAATTATATTATTATAGGTTATAATTATTGATTTGTCTAACGCGGAGACAGAATTATTAACTTAAATTACATTTATAAACTAATTAAAAAATGGTACGGACCAAGCGTCTGTAGTTGTAGTTATAAAATAAATTAAAAAAAAGCAAAATGAAGAGATAATAAATTTACAAGACTTGGCTGTATTGCTCAAATTGCCTTTGCCTATCCGAAAATGGATAAATAAAACCACTACTACTTTTGTTTGGCATCAAGTGACGTCACACAAGGCGCCATGAGCGTTTTCGATACAAATTGAAATTCATTTTTTAAATCACAAAATAAACTATGTAAATGATTGTTTTAAATCAAAATTTTACATTTTTGTGATCATGTAGATATAAAGCTACAAAAATAAACGATTTTTGAAATTTAGGACACAAACCTATTATAAATAGGGAAAATGGGGATGGAAAGTATTCCACGACTTTCCTTGGATTTTACGTCTAAGCTCAGTTTATGCCAGGCTGTTGGGCGTTACGTGAGATTTTTTTAGTCGGTAGGAATTCGGCATAGCATCCATGAGGATTTTCCCTCACGTTAAAAAAAAAGTATAGCTTAAATTAAATTTAATAGATTCGGCTTGAGGCTTATTCAGGACTAGCTGACCCTCGCAACTTCGTTTACGTCACATAATGTGCACGAAAGGAGAGGTAATTCTTCATCAGACTCGTAAAGCACCGTGTAAAACGGCCCTGTTGGCTTAATCATAAAAGAGCTTAAAGATTAAGGCTATTCTAAAACAATTCAGTCCACGTCTTCGGCGCGGACTGAATTATTTTACAACAGCCTTAATAATTAAGCTCTTTTATGATTAAGCCAACACGCCCGTTTAGATTTACCCTCTCATTCAAAGGAACCCTTGAATTCTAAGTTTGGCGAAAGTTGAGATGCCTCTAATTTCTGAACTACACACTCCTTAATCTTGAAACTTGAGTCGAAAAATCCTTAAAGTCCTCCCTTTCCAATACTGAAAAAATATTTGTAATCGCATCGCGCATTGAGAAATTATAACTGTAAAACCATTTTATCTTTCATCCCCTCTCCCGCAGGAACCGCGCAAAACTTCGGAATCAAAAGTATCCTAGAACCTTCCTCGGACTATAAGCTCGGAATGTACTAAGTATCATTCAAATCGGTTAGGTAGTTTCGGCGTGATACTTATTCGGGATACAGACAGACAGACAGACAGACAGACAGACAGACAGACATGAAAAGTTTAAATTACATTTTCGGCTTCAGTATCGATTAGAGAACGCCCTCCAATTAAAATTTTTCAAAATATCTTCCATGTACAAACTCTCGACCCTCAACAGTTTTATTATATGTATAGATACAGGCAGTTAACTCACATTTTGTTTTAAATCAGGTTTTCAGTTTTAGTATCGTTTATAGAATGCCTGTCGTATAAAAACATCGAAAATATCTTCAGATTTTAAAATGATTTGTCATAAATACCAAGAAAAGTAAAATATCATAAAAGATATGTTCTTACTGATAGTCGCTCGGAAGTTTGTTGCGGTTTATATTGAAGTTTTGGCTAAACTTCGAGGAATACGAAGCTGTTAATACAGAGATACTCCGTCTTTTATTAGAGGAACTGGATGTATTTCCACTGTTTGTTGATAAGAAACTTTTAACGGGAAATATGATTAAAATAAAAGTTATTGGTGCTTACTCTTTTTCACTTGTTGTTTATTTATCGTCTAGTTGTAGCTATGGCATAGTGACTATCTATTGTTAGCGGCAAGTAAAAGCACCATTGTCACTGGTGGTGGATTTCTAACAGAAACAACACCCTTCTGGCAAAAAATCATCACGCAGTATTAATTCACACAAATATTTTTTTGATCTGCCGACAAATAGTAAGATGGTAGGCGTAATAGTACTTGCATTTCATGCCGTCCTGCAAGTAGACGGTATCGAGTTTTGCCGAAACTGGTAGTATAAGACTCTGCTCTGGTAGTAACTTACCATTCATTAGTTATGCAGGACTTAAGATCCATGGAACTGTTATGGTAAAAACATGAAGTTATTATGGTAAAAATTCTTCCTTAAAGAATGATGTTGGACGGACTGATGACATCCAATGAACGTGTTTCCTCACTCCAACTACATACTACTTAACGCCACAGAACCTTTAACAGATTTGTAAACAGCAAAAAATAACCATCTTGTGTTAGTTCGCATACTAAAAATAATATCAAACTGTTGACTAGCTAGTAATAGCTAAATAAATCACAGAATATGTCAACTCAAGTTCAAACAATTAATCCAGTATGTTATTATAGTAACTTAGTAAAATGAACTTCAATAATCACCATTGTTCGTCTTGAATTAGAACGCCTTTCAGTCACGCACTACTAGGTACACAATTACCTATTCGGAGTCGAAGTTATTTATTATCCAACGTTGTTACTGACGCAATCTTAAAAGGTGTTTATGATCTTGTGTGGTTCAAGATACGAAATGATATTAAAAATTTTATAAGTGATCCGGTGAGCTAAAACTGGGCAAGTGCGAATCGAATTTCGTACATGGAGGGTTCCGTACCAAAAAAGGGCAAACACATGGCTTTGGTTGTTTGGGACCACCCTTGATTTTAACGTGAGGAAAAATCCTCATGGGTGCTATGCCGAACTCCTGCCGACTAAAAAACCTCACGTAACGCCCAACGGCCTATGGTTGGGAGCCCTAGGTAAGCCTTCGGAAGGATGTCCCAGGACTCCCAACAGACCCACGGCCGCCACAGCGGCCTCGCCTAGGTGGTGGTTCGGGTGCTATTCCGCGTTTTTAGGGGGTTTCGGGTGTGATTCCGCTTCTAAGAGGGGGGAGTGAGTGTATCCCTTCCATCACGCTGCAGTCATGATCCTGCTTCTGTAAGGACGGTGAGCAACCCACTCACCGTCCTCAGGTCCCCGGTCATGGAGGTCGATAGACTTCCGCGAAGACACGTCAAGCCGCCGACTGCGGAACTCAGGTGGGAGGGTTCTCTCCCGTTCCCGCTCCGCCGCCTCTATCACGAGCATGACCTGTCGCAGAAAGAGGCTACGCAGTCCCTGATCAGCCATGATCTCCAGCGAGAAAGTGTCCACGTCCAGACCCACTACGAGGACCTGGCGCTGTTGCGCCCACGCCGTGCACTCCACCAGCATATGGAGCGGTTGGGAGCACCCCTTAAATATTATGTTCTGTTTTTAGTATTCATTGTTATACGAGTAGACGCAACAGAAATACATAATCTGTGAAAATTTGAACTCTCTAGCTATCACCGTTTACGTGATACAACCTTGTGACATACAGACGGACAATGGAGTCTCGGTAATAAAAGACCGTTTTTACCCTTTGAGTAGGTAACCATAAAAACTAAAATATTCAGCTGAACAACCAGAAAATACATTAAAACAGATCAATCTTATATTTTGCTAAATTCACATTGGCGGCTTTATCGCGTAAGGCAATCCCTTATCAAAATCTTCATTTTTTATAAGGAAATGCCTGTGTAGCTATGTGTATACAAAATAACAAAAAGCTTGACTCCGTACCTTGTGAAATAAATCACGTACATCCACATGTAGAATTATTATTCCATCAAGCGGAATAGGGGCTCACTCACTAGAGAGTTTGCAAGCGTTGTGTTTTAAATTATTCAATCGGTTCAATTCGCTCATCTTTTTATGCTTTCACGTGTTCCACTGGTAGCCGGGATCAACTTTGAATATTCATGTTAGGTGTGCGTTTAGCCCGTATTAGTTTTTACCCAAGAGAGTGCACGTAGTAAATTTTTTGAATGTTATTCAATAGAATTTGGAACCTTATGACCTTAGTAAGTTTGTTTTCAAAATTAATATTATTTACCTGCCTAACGATGTCGATGTAGTAACTAATTAATTAATTTCTTGTTTGTTGCATAGGTAATTGGCAATTACTGTCATTTGCAGTAATTACCTTTGATCACGTGATAATCAAATAATATATTTGGTTGGATGGGGAAATATAATTAAAATGAAATTCAGGCGAAAATGAAATTAATTTGGAATTCATAATAGTCGCATAGTTTCATCATAATTAATTCGTTTTAAAAGAAGCTGCACAGAAAATGGTATTGGCGATTATATATATTATGACGATATAACAATAGATTTAGACTGAAATAACATGTAGTTTACTACATCAAAACCTTCCCAGGGTATAGTGGAAACAGGAAAAGAATTTCACACGGGCCAATCAAAAATCGAGATTTGGAATAGCTCGCTTCTGGAGAAGATCCTCGCTATTTTGTACTATTAATACTCGTATCTCGTTTAACCAGCATTATCGTCAGTATTTATAGCGTTATACGCAACCTAATCGAAGCTGAATACTTAGTAAATTTAAAACAGAAAGCTAAGTTCTAAATAAAGCTAAGCTAAGCTAAGAAAGGTGGCCTGGAAGGAACTAATATTATAAAGCTGAAGAGTTTGTTTGTTTGTTTGTTTGTTTGTTTGTTTGTTTGTTTGTTTGTTTGTTTGTTTGTTTGTTTGTTTGTTTGAACGCTAGGATCTCAGGAACTACTGGTTCGATTTCAAAACTTCTTTTACAGTTTGATAGTCCATTTATTGAGGATGGCTATAGGCTATGTAACATTACGCTAAGGTGAATAGGAGCCGAGCAGCAACGAAGAATGTTTCGAAAACGGGGAATTTTTTTTTCGGTCTGAGAGCTTCCGAGGCGTACGCTGCCTAAATGGTTAAAGTTACGTAAAAGTTGCGTAATAAAAAATTGTTGCTCTTAAAAATTTCTACAAAAAAGTCCGCGACAGCATATGTCTATCTTTAAAGGTTCGCTCACAATAACCTAATTAGTCTTTCTTTTAAGGTTAGCTCACAATAATATCAAACTGAAGAGTTTATTTGTGCTAGGATCTCAGAAACTACTGGTTGCATTTCAAAAATAATTTCACAGTTTTATAGTCCATTTATTGAGGATGGCTAATGGCTATATAACATCACGCTAAGACAAATAGGAGCCGAGCAGCCATGAATAATGTTTTGAGAACGGGAAAAATTTATTTCTTTTGAGAGCTTCCACTGCGTACGTTGCGTAAATGGTTAAAGTTACGTAAAAATTGTGTACTTAGGTACTACTTTTTTTTTACTTTTAAACAGTTACAAAAAAAAGTCCTGAACAGCATGTGCCTATCTTTAATTGTTCACTTACAATAGCCCTCTAAATATTTTTTTATAGTCGATTCAGTCAACTGAAAGATAATACCGGCCAAGTGCGAGTCGGACTCGCACACGATGAGTTCCGTACCAAAAACCGGACAAAAATAAATACGACGGGAAACATTGATAATAATAAATAAATAAATTCTTTATTTTTCATCCTCAGAATATTGTAGCAAGCATCAATCATCGAAAACACATAAACAATTTTAATGGCAAATAAAATACTACAATCATATAGTGGTATAGCATACTGCCTTCCTAGCTAGGTTAAAATTAACCTGTGGTAAGGATGACAGTGCCGATCCCCTTAGTTTAAAAATATACAGTACCAAGGATAAAAAGCATAAAACTTAAATTAATTTTAGAAAATGAATAATAAATTAGAATTAGATCTTATTTAAAATATTACGGCAGTGAACTGTTCGAGGCATGCAATGAGAGTTAATGAGTGCGCAAGCGCACCTATGAGTGTGTGTGTGTGAGCGTGTGTTTTGTGTTTGTATGCGTGTTTGAGTGAATGTGTATTCTTGGTGAGAGAAACAGACGTTTGCCAACATACTCAGCGAAACTAATTTGAGTTTCCGTTTATAAAGTTCTCCGTTTCATCAAAATTTTTATTTTGCAAGAACACGGAGATAGTTTTTGCACAGGCATAATACGACAAGCTATATATTTCACAGTGTCGACTCAGAGCGTTGTAGAGATGTGGTCCCTGAAAATGTGAAAATCTCTTGATGAAGGAAGTGCGGATCCTAGGAAGTGAAAATACCCTGTCTCTCCGCCTCTTTGTCACCTTTTTGTACTCTGTTTTCGAATGCTGCAATAAGGCCGTCTGCAAAATAAAATGCTGCCTCACATTTAGGACACCCCAATCCTTATATAACGTATCAGTCGGAAACATAATAGATCGGAATGTTGAGACTTTTAGGATAGCTCTGTGGGCGATTTCTAATGGCATTTGAACAGTTTTTGCAGCTCCACCCCAACTAGAGATGCAGTATGTAACAATAGATAAGCAAAGGGCAAAATAAACGAGACGAACAGTTCTTAGTTCGCTTACGTGCCGGACGGTTTTAAATATGTAGATTAATTTACGGACTCTCCCAGTAAGAAGACATTATCTCACTTCAACAAAGTTGTGCGGGTCAACTCTAATGGTAATGAATATAAGCGACGTGACGCGACGGGAAAAATTATATCACTTTAAATATCACCACACCTCTCTTATATAGACAGATTATATTACTTAAAATATTAATACTACTCTCTTTCTCACTTTCATGTGATGCAAACGAAGTTGCGCGGGTCAGCTAGTATATTATAATAATAAAGATCTTTTTCTTCGAATAATGTTTTTCATGGTGTACAATAAAGCATATTTATTCTTATTCTTAAGTTCGACTAAAGCAGACATACTTTTGATCTTTTTTCAAACAGACAGTTTGTATGACACTGACAGTGGCCCCAATTTGGTAGAGGTCGCCAAGGCTTTGCTAAACGTAAAAAAAACATTTTCCATACCAAGTAACATACATAGTTTATGTGCTGTAAAACACAACTTAGAATTACAAAAAGTTGTTATCACCACGAACGAATATCCGCGTAACTGAAGTCACATAATTTTAATATCATGATCCAACATTAACAATTTATGAATATAGCGTTGCATTTCAAATAAAACTAACCGCTACAGGCGTACTTAATATAAAATAAATACCTGGTATTTTAATACCCAATCTCTTTCACATACATTATAGATTAAAATAACGATAATGAATTTCATAAATACATATACTGCTAAACTAAATTTTATGCACGAAATGTTCAGAATACTTATTTGTTTGATACTAATAAATATACAATGTAGATACTGTAAATTGATTCTATTTAGATTGTAGGTACTATATAGATTATAGGAGCACTTTTCTTAGTTATGACCATGTGAGACGAAATCAATACAGTTGCGTATTTTATGTAAAACTACTCACGACTGACTTCCTAAACTTGCTTGCAATAAGACCGTGTTGTAGACTTATGTAGTTATAAGACGACCCCAAATGTCCCATGTTCCATAACACAAATATTTCTCAACTACAGTAAACACAACACACCTCTGCCACCGGCTACAAATGGGTTTACCTTTATTTCTTCTAAGTTTGTGCTCCTGGTTTCACCTTGTGGAAATCTGTACCCGATCCCGCATCCCTTAGGTGCATATTCTTGTGACGAAAAAATTGCCTATGTGTTATTCCAGACTAGACCAGCCGCTAGAGCGTGATAGGGTTACTAACATTCAAACACTTCCGCAAACACAACCTTCACATTTATAACATTAGTAGGAGTAACTTAGAGTTAGCATATTTATAAAAATGTCATTTTATTAAAAAAAATCCTATTCATTTTATAGTTTCATGTTCACACGTAATAGGTGGTGAGCCTATTGCCGTATTGAAATGGAGTGGCGTAGGTTGCGACAACCCACAGTTGAAAGCCTTCAACATGGCTTAACAACAGCCATTTTACTGAAAACCAGATTTCATTTCGAGTTTTCCTTCTCTACGCAACGATGTATTGATTTGCAAAAATGTTCCCTTAGTCGTTTCTTACGATACCCTACAACTGAATTGGGGTGGCGACATTTTATACTCTTTTCCGGCACCACGGGGGGCTGAAATAAATTAGTAATTCACAAATCAGCCTACCACAGTTTACTGGACGTGGACATCTTGGTTTCATTTTAGAAGGGTGATTGGCCTTGCAGTACCACACGGGTTAGTACAGGTTTCCTGTTAGGGTTTTATATCGAATTTCCTTCTCTTTACCATGCCCTCCTCTGTTAGTTATAAGGTGCACTAATTGCAGGTCAAGCTGGCTTGGGCCCATCGCTCCAAAATAGGCATGGATATTATTCTAAAGATTTACCTACGGTGTTTGAGGTCATCTGTCAAATTAATATTTTAATTTTAATAATGTGCGTAATTTATTCATTATTTTTATGATTCAAACAATTTCTACGAACTTTGAATGTATAACTTTTTGGCACTGGGTTTTTTTGGGTTCCGTACCCAAAAGATAAAAATCCTACTTTTGAGACTTCGCCATCCGTCTGTCTGTCGCTTGTCATGAGACTGTATTTCAGGAACCGTGATAGCTAGAGGGTTGAAATTTTCACAGATGATGTATTTCTGCTATAACAACAGATACTAAAATCAGAAAAAAGGGGGCTGCCATACAACAAACACTCAAACCACGATCAAACGGGGCCATGAAAAAAAAAAATAGATTTACCATTTCTGAAATAATGATCTGTTATTAATTTACTGAGATAATAATAATATTAATAATATGATAATCATGATTTTATATACAAATTGAAAATATGCAATGAACGATTCGACAGATTTTTTTTCTTTAGATAGTGAGTACCTAAGCTTTACGATAAAAGCATATTTTACTTGATCCTATAATGTAAGATACTATGTTATTTAAAATATTTTTTTCCTAATAAAATACTATCGGTTGGTATCATAAAATACTGGACGTTTATTTTTACATCTCGCAGGCTTTCCGACTCAAGTAGGTGATTTTTCAAAAATCTTTAAATGCATTTTCACTTACTTTTGAAAATAAAGGAATGTTTCCTTTCAACAAAACTTGCTATTATCAATAGTAAGGGTACTTTACCTCCAACCACGGTCTTTAAATTCCACCCCGTACCTATAGTAAAGTAGTTTTTGTGGGCACCAGGAGGGGATAGCAAGGGGTGCGCTTGCACTCCCTTGTCAGGAAGAAATTTTTTGACAGGCAAGAAACTGCTTAGAAAAATTATATATTTTAGTATATTTAGATGCAGATGCATCCCCTAGAAAATTATCCTGGATGCAATGCACTCTCCTATACATAATCCTGGCGGCGCGGCGGCGGGCGCCCATATTTCGTTGCAAAATAGACTTTTTATTAATTTCTTGAACTTAATTAAGGACATCCCTACTTTAATTTCGTTTGGTAGCTTGTTGTAAAAGCGTATACAGTAACCCAATTAAACATAGTACCCAAACAAACTTACTAACCATTCTTTGAATAATTTGAACAACAATAATTAAATTTATAAGTATAAACTGACCAAGATTTAATAATACAGTGACCTTGTGAAACTTTCGAGACCCTACTCAAAACAAAGACACGATGTAATTCCCTCGTGTGGTGACCCTAGGGCTGGCAGTTTTTTCTCAGCGGATAGGTATTGCTATACAAAGGAGGAATGCTGCTAGTCCTTTGGGCACAATGCCACGGGTCCTCATTTAGGTTTAGTTTAGATAGTAATAATGTAAATATTTATGTAATAATTATATTCTAACTATTCCTTCGTGTAGTGACCCTAGACTGTAACAAAATTCCGTTATGCCTTATCTCTTCTATCGCTGTTTTCGTTCAATTAAGTGAATGTGTGTGTTGTAGGTATTATGGAGGAAGTTGACATAACCACTCTATGTTGTTTACTCTGACTCGAGGTCAATAATAACAGAGCAATCTATCAATGAAGCTATTATCTATACCAACATGATAAAGATAAAAGATTTGTTTGTTTGTTATAGTTTAACTGAAATACCTCGCTACAGAAAACCATATTTTTATTAGTATACTACTATTCATGAACTATGTATAAATAGAAAGTGTTGAAAAAAAAAGGTAACTATATTTTCATACATTATTGTTAAAGGCGCATATCGAAGCGAAGCGACAAAGCCGCGGAGCACAACTAGTTTCAAATATTTAACCAAATTTATGCACTTAAAAAGCTCCTCCGTGATCATGATGCGTGTACCGAAATATCGGAAATAGTCTGAAAATATATGGTACATGTCCCCTGAACGTATTATTTGAGCAAATAAAGGCATAATTATATTATGCACATTGGTCATTGTATTTAAATCTTCGATTTAACACAAGAATATTTGAGGCAGTGTGGTAACGAAGTGGGTTTTTAACAACAATACATCTTGTAATCTTTTCGTACAAATTCGCTGTCTACTAAAGTAATTGCTTGCTTCAAACTGGATTTATATGATGCAATAATATAATCGATTTACACCCCAGTGGCACAGAATTCATCATAGGTATACGTTTTTATCAGATTTGGAGCGTGTGAAATTATTTCTGGGTCGTGGGTTCGGGCCTCACGAAGGGCGCCTAATTTGTCACGACATAAAAATAAAGCTTGAAAAACTAAGATGTGGTTGAAGTAAGTGATGACACACGACAAGCGTTATCTTTATGACAGATTCGATTCTTAATAGACAAAATTTTATAGTTTAAGTAAGTATAATAGTTCATTTCATAAATTGTATGGACCGATAAACATAAAATTTCTTAAAAACCTGTTGATGCTGTCTGCAGCCAAAATATTTACACCACCTACATAATACCTGAACTTAAATAAGCAATAAAGATATACGATAAGACATGATAAAAAAAAATACTTATACTAGCGGTCGTCATGCGGTTTCACCCTCTTAGCTCTCGTTCCCGTGGGAATATGGGAATAAAAAATAGCTTAGGTGTGTTCACCGGGGATAGTGTAGATTCCCAAGAATGAAAGAATTTTCAAATTGGTCTTGTAGTTTTGGAGCCTATTCTATTCAAATAAACAATCAAATCTTTCCTCTTTATACCTACTGTTAGTAAAGATAAAATATTTTTGTTTAATTTTTACAGTAGGTATACCTACTTTTCTTTAGTGTGGAAATTCTCAAAGATCCTACGTCGCGTCGGTCGGAACAAACTCTTACCTCTAGAACCACACGATGGCCGTCTAACTAGTAGGTAAATACCTACTTAGCTATTTCTCCGCGAACCCCGTGTTCTGGATACGATCTTTACAGGAAGCAACTTTCACTGTGGCCGATCCTTGAACGGATGAACACCGCGTGAACACTGTGACATTTAAACTGTGCACTTAAAGGCACGTTTTGCGGTTGGTCCCGTTTCATAGTACCATGACAGTCGTTAAACCAATTTGAGAACCTTATGGACGGCTTGAAAATTTTCAATAGTTGGTCGTCACCAATCACAGTCCGGGACGGCAGCGCGTGTGTAGCGCCTCTGGTGTTGCTAATGGCCATAAGCTACAGTATCCAACTATCATGTGAGCCGTAAGCTTTTCAACCACTTCAGTAATAATAAAAATGACGACTAACATTATAAAATAATCTTATCCTTCTAAAGCTATTCTTCTGTCAAAATGTTTTTATAAGCGCGCTATTAAACTACTTCTAATGTCTGTCACTATATCACAGCAGTTTGAGATCTAATTATGCCAAAAACAGTACGCACACCGCCTCCAGGGGGTGAATCAGAAAATCAGGAATTTTGTACACCTGACATGTACACTCGCAATAAAACTGATCACGAAAGCGCAATAAGCCTAACCACAAGGAATAAGCGGCTCCGTCCGGATTTTTCACCCATAAATGAGCTGAAAACTTTTGAATACACAATAAGGGACATGCTTAACTCCTGGAAGGCTGACCAGGAACAAATTTTGAACAAAATCACTGCGGATATGGCTGAAGTCAAGTTGCAAAATAAGAATATACAGAAAACAAATACCGAAATTGAAAAGGCGATGGAATTCATGAACGCAGGGTATGAGGACCTGAGGAAAACGATTTTGAATCTGGAAAAGGAGAGACTGGAGCAGCGTAGTTACATAATAGAATTGGAGAAGAAAATACATGACCTGCAACATAGTTCACGCCCGTCTACCATCGAAATTAGAAATGTGCCTAATAACGACAATGAATCTGTGAGCGACCTGACATCTGTCGTGATCAAGACATGCCAAGCGGTTGAGACACAGGTAAAACCTAATGAGCTGCGGGACGTCTATCGACTTCCTGGCAGAAAAGGCTCCAATAGGCCAATTATTGCTGAATTCCTGAACGTGCCCTTAAGGAACCAGGTACTGAAAACAATAAAGACATTTAATAAAGGCCTACCCCCTTCTGAAAAGCTTAATACGGGACACATAGGTCTTAGCGGTCCACTTAACCCAATATTTGTCACCGAACACCTTCCCCATAGCTTGCGCCAACTGTTTTATCAGGCCCGCATTTTTGCAAAACAAAATAATTATAAGTTCTGCTGGTGTAAGGGAGGCAACATTTTACTCAGGGAGCGTGAAGGGACCGAACCTATCAATATTAAATCACTTTCCTGTCTTGAAAAAATATCCGGGAATAAATAAGCTGATATATGATTTATTTGTTAACCGAATTGTATTTTGCATAAGCTTCTATGTTTCCCTGGGTTTAAGTACTGCTATTGGAGTCCAGTACAAATTATTAATTGTATTAATCTCAAATGGTTGTAATATATATGGTTGTAATATAGTCTATTATTGTGTCCCATGCTCGGCTAGGTGGGGTTTGTACTGTATTACTGTGATTAAACTGTGGCCTACACCATGCAGCTTTACTCCAACTGATAGGAATCTGTGCCTTTCAATAATAATTATAATCCCAAATGGAAATGTAAATATAACAATGGTCTATTATTGTGTCTCATGCAGGGCTGGGTGGAGCTGCTGTATTACTTTAGTTGGAGTGCGGCCTCCAGCATTTGAAGTGCGGCCTCCATCATGCAGCCTTACTGCTACTGATAGAAAACTGTGTTATTCAATGATCATTTTGATCTCAAATGGAAATGTAAATGTAACTATAGTCTATTATTGTGGTATTGCTTTAGTTGAGGAGTGGCCTCCAACGTGGAGCCCTACTGCTACTGATAGAAGACTGTGTTATTCAATGATCATTATGATCTCAAATCTAAATGTTAATATAACTATAGTCTATTATTGTGATCTTGCTTTAGTTGAGGTGCGGCCTTCAACGTGCAGCCTTACTGTTACTGATAGAAAACTGTGTCACTCAATGATCATTGTGATCTCAAATCTAAATATTAATATAACTATAGTCTATTATTGTGATCTTGCTTTAGTTGAGGTGCGGCCTTCAACGTGCAGCCTTACTGCTACTGATAGAAAACTGTGTCACTCAATGATCATTGTGATCTCAAATCTAAATATTAATATAACTATAGTCTATTATTGTGATCTTGCTTTAGTTGAGGTGCGGCCTTCAACGTGCAGCCTTACTGCTACTGACAGAAAACTGTGTCACTCAATGATCATTATGATCTCAAATCTAAATGTTAATATAACTATAGTCTATTATTGTGATCTTGCTTTAGTTGAGGTGCGGCCTTCAACGTGCAGCCTTACTGCTACTGATAGAAAACTGTGTCACTCAATGATCATTATGATCTCAAATCTAAATGTTAATATAACTATAGTCCATTATTGTGATCTTGCTTTAGTTGAGGTGCGGCCTTCAACGTGCAGCCTTACTGCTACTGATAGAAAACTGTGTCACTCAATGATCATTATGATCTCAAATCTAAATGTTAATATAACTATAGTCTATTATTGTGATCTTGCTTTAGTTGAGGTGCGGCCTTCAACGTGCAGCCTTACTGCTACTGATAGAAAACTGTGTCACCCAATGGTCATTATGATCTCAAATCTAAATGTTAATATAACTATAGTCTATTATTGTGATCTTGCTTTAGTTGAGGTGCGGCCTTCAACGTGCAGCCTTACTGCTACTGATAGAAAACTGTGTCACTCAATGATCATTATGATCTCAAATCTAAATGTTAATATAACTATAGTCTATTATTGTGATCTTGCTTTAGTTGAGGTGCGGCCTTCAACGTGCAGCCTTACTGCTACTGATAGAAAACTGTGTCACCCAATGGTCATTATGATCTCAAATCTAAATGTTAATATAACTATAGTCTATTATTGTGATCTTGCTTTAGTTGAGGTGCGGCCTTCAACGTGCAGCCTTACTGTTACTGATAGAAAACTGTGTCACTCAATGATCATTATGATCTCAAATCTAAATGTTAATATAACTATAGTCTATTATTGTGATCTTGCTTTAGTTGAGGTGCGGCCTTCAACGTGCAGCCTTACTGCTACTGATAGAAAACTGTGTCACTCAATGATCATTATGATCTCAAATCTAAATGTTAATATAACTATAGTCTATTATTGTGATCTTGCTTTAGTTGAGGTGCGGCCTTCAACGTGCAGCCTTACTGCTACTGATAGAAAACTGTGTCACTCAATGATCATTATGATCTCAAATCTAAATGTTAATATAACTATAGTCTATTATTGTGATCTTGCTTTAGTTGAGGTGCGGCCTTCAACGTGCAGCCTTACTGCTACTGATAGAAAACTGTGTCACCCAATGGTCATTATGATCTCAAATCTAAATGTTAATATAACTATAGTCTATTATTGTGATCTTGCTTTAGTTGAGGTGCGGCCTTCAACGTGCAGCCTTACTGCTACTGATAGAAAACTGTGTCACCCAATGGTCATTATGATCTCAAATCTAAATGTTAATATAACTATAGTCTATTATTGTGATCTTGCTTTAGTTGAGGTGCGGCCTTCAACGTGCAGCCTTACTGCTACTGATAGAAAACTGTGTCACTCAATGATCATTGTGATCTCAAATCTAAATATTAATATAACTATAGTCTATTATTGTGATCTTGCTTTAGTTGAGGTGCAGCCTTCAACGTGCAGCCTTACTGCTACTGATAGAAAACTGTGTCACCCAATGGTCATTATGATCTCAAATCTAAATGTTAATATAACTATAGTCTATTATTGTGATCTTGCTTTAGTTGAGGTGCGGCCTTCAACGTGCAGCCTTACTGCTACTGATAGAAAACTGTGTCACTCAATGATCATTATGATCTCAAATCTAAATGTTAATATAACTATAGTCCATTATTGTGATCTTGCTTTAGTTGAGGTGCGGCCTTCAACGTGCAGCCTTACTGTTACTGATAGAAAACTGTGTCACTCAATGATCATTATGATCTCAAATCTAAATGTTAATGTAGCTATAGTCTATTATTGTATTATTGCTTTGGTTGAGGTGCAGCCTTCAACGTGCAGCCTTACTGCTACTGATAGAAAACTGTGTTATTCAATGATCTTTATGATCTCAAATCTAAATGTTAATGTAGCTATAGTCTATTATTGTATTATTGCTTTGGTTGAGGTGCAGCCTTCAACGTGCAGCCTTACTGCTACTGATAGAAAACTGTGTTATTCAATGATCTTTATGATCTCAAATCTAAATGTTAATGTAGCTATAGTCTATTACTGTATTATTGCTTTGGTTGAGGTGCAGCCTTCAACGTGCAGCCTTACTGCTACTGATAGAAAACTGTGTCACTCAATGATCGTTATGATCTCAAATCTAAATGTTAATATAACTATAGTCTATTATTGTGATATTGCTTTAGTTGAGGTGCAGCCTTCAACGTGCAGCCTTACTGCTACTGATAGAAAACTGTGTCACTCAATGATCGTTATGATCTCAAATCTAAATGTTAATATAACTATAGTCTATTATTGTGATATTGCTTTAGTTGAGGTGCAGCCTTCAACGTGCAGCCTTACTGCTACTGATAGAAAACTGTGTCACTCAATGATCATTATGATCCGAAATGGAAATGTAAATATGACTTTAGTGTATTATTGTGTCTCGCGCTCGGCTGGGTCGAATTTGTGCTATATTGCTTTAGCTGAAGTGCGGCCTCCAACGTGCAGCTTTATTGCTACTGATGGAAAGGTGTATCATTCAATGATTGTTTTAATCCCAAATGGAAATCTAAATGTGGCTATAGTCTATTTTTGTGTCTCATGCTTGGCTGGGTGGAGTGGAGTTACTCAATACATTGTACTTACTACAAGAAACACCAACACTGTTAATAATTTTTTGCGTTTAATTTTCTGCTGTGCTGAAAGATATCTTTTGCGGCTAACAGCGATAGTTCTCGCTATAATGTTCAATTTCATAATCATTGAGACAAATTTTATTTTATTGTGTGATTGGGCTATTGCTTTGAGTCTGACATTTTTGTTAACATTGCAATATAAAAAACAAAATTCGATTCCAACATTGAGATAACTGTGTCTGAAGAAGTGGATGCGTCTGACCAAATCGAATGTATCTCCGTAAGGGACACTAGTCTTTGTTCAGAACTGCTTCATTATGATACAAAAGCGCACGGCTCCATGATAATTATTAGCATTAACGTAAGAAGCATTAATTGTAACCTTGACCTGTTATTAACCTTTATAACCGCCCTGAAAATGCAAGTGGATGTAATAGTATTGTCGGAGTGTTTCACAGATTTGAATAATCCGCCGCCAGACATTAATGGTTATAATAAATATTGGACCAAAAATAGCATTAACAAAAACGATGGTGTGGTTGCGTATGTGCAGAGTGATTACAGGTCAAGTGCTTACGAGCCTGATTTTCTGGAAGGAAATTGTTTAATTGTTACTGTTCAGCATGGCTACACTTTCGTTTGTTCTTATCGACCTCCATGTTTTGGTAATCTAGAGATCTACCTGGAATCTCTCAACAACGTCCTATGCAACATACGTACAAAAAACGTAATACTTACGGGAGATATAAACATTGATACATTACTTGGCAATCTTTCGGCAGAGGCACAGGGCTATCTAAACTTAATGGCGATGCACGGACTCAGACCAGGCATAGACAGACCTACGCGGTTTCCTACTATGACTTGTCTTGATCATTTTATGATTAAATCTTCTAGTCGGTGGAAAACAGTGGTGTTTCAACCACCAATTACTGATCACTGTCCAATAATGCTGTATATAAATGACTCAAAGCTAACAAAAACTAATACTCTCTATAATAATAAGGTCATAATTGATTTTGATTCAATTAGGGACTCCCTTGCCGTCGAACCCTGGGATAGCCTTTATAATTCTACGGAAGTGAATGAGGCGTCGGAAATAATAACAAGAAAACTAATAAACATAATTACAAATAACACGAAAATTGTACCAACTCCTAACCGACTTAGACCAATAAAACCTTGGATAACAAAAAATGTAGTTAAGAGTATAAGAAAAAGAGACAAATTACACAAGGCTGCAGTGAAAGCACCTAACAATCACCTATTGCAAATTAAGTATCTAAATTATAGGAATACCTTAAACTCTATTATAAAAGGACAAAAAAATAAATATTACCAAGAGAAACTGATCGCCACTAAAGGTAACATCAGAGAAACGTGGAAACTTATTAAGGAGGTCTGTAACATGAAAAAATCCAAGGAGCCTCCAGTGGATCTACTAAATATTAGCGATACACCAACTCAGTCTCTCAACAATGTAAATGATTATTTTACAAATGTTGGAAGTACGTTAGCAAACAAACTATTGAGTAAAACGGGTAAATTGGAGAAGGATCTAATACGCGAATCGACTAAAAATACCTCACCACTAAAATCTATGTCTTTTATGCCCACAGATTGCCATGAGGTTAGGGGTGTTGTTCTGGGGCTGAGATCGCATAGTGCACCTGGATGGGACAAAATTAATACTGAAATTTTGAAAAAGAACATTATCCCTATAGCCGCGCCTATAGCATTCATGTGTAATCTTAGCGTGGTCAGTGGCTCTTTTCCAAAACTATTTAAAAGAGCTGTTGTTTGTCCAGTATTCAAATCAGGAGAAAGAAATGAGCCAAATAACTACCGTCCAATATCCCTCTTATCAACGTTGTCTAAGATACTTGAAAAAATTGTCAACAAAAGAGTAATAAAATATCTCGAAAATAACAATTTTCTTAGTAGTTCTCAATTTGGGTTTAGGGCTTTGAAATCGACGGAGGATGCTGTATTGACGTTAACATCGCAACTTGTATCGTACATAGACAGGAGTTACAAATGTCTGGGGGTCTTTTTAGATCTCCAGAAAGCATTCGACACAGTGTCAGTACCAATACTACTAGCACGCTTGGAGAACGTTGGTATGAGGGGTGTGGTCATGGATTGGTTTACGGACTACCTGAGCGATAGGGTTCAGCGAGTCAGAGTTGCTGAGTATGAGAGCGAGGACTCTGTTTGCAGTTATGGGGTTCCTCAGGGTAGTACACTTGGACCTACGCTGTTTCTTGTGTATATTAACGATTTGTGCCGTATTACTACCCTGCCATCCATGGATCTGCTTATGTTTGCCGATGATACAGTGCTAATGTTCCATGGTCAAACTTGGGACTCTGTATTTAAATTGGCTGAGATTGGGTTGGCAAAGGTGACTACTTGGCTGGAAGACAGTCTTCTATCGCTTAACGTAACTAAAACCAAATATATATGTTTCAGTAAGACATCGGTCGGTCAACCAGCTTCTTCACAGACCCTCAAAATACATACTTTTCCATGTAATCGGAGAGAGACCGACACTAATTGCGACTGCGCAGAGCTTTTGCGTGTTTCACATTTAAAATACCTAGGTGTGATGCTGGATAACAATCTTACCTGGACTATGCATCTCGCGACATTAATAGGTAGAACTAGGAAATTAGCCTATTTCTTTAAAACATTGCGCAATGTAACCAACAAAACATTACTAATACAAACATACAGAGCTCTGTGTGAATGTTTAATCAGATACTGTATTTGTGCATGGGGAGGCGCGGCTAAATCCCATATGATTGAACTGGAGCGGGCTCAGCGTATGGTACTTAAAGTTCTGCTATACTTACCATTTCGGCATTCAACCTCTCTGGTGTATGAACAAGCAGGCGTTCTCACTGTTAGAAAGATGTTTATATGTGAAATGCTACGTAGATACCATCAAAAAGTAGTCCCAAATTTACCTATAACCCATAAGCGCGTTGAACGCTGTCCGGTTCCCCGTGCTCATTCAGCCTTTGCTAGAAGGCACTATAATATTCTCGCACCCCGTACATATAATAAATGTAATAAAATAAAAAGAATACGCAATCTAAATAAAAAAGAATTTAAAACGGCAGTAACTGAGTGGTTAAAACCAATGGAATATGAATCTGTGGAAGACCTTCTACAATTTCTTTAAAATCAACTCGCATAAACGCATAAATGTGTGTGTGTATTGCATGTACACACACACATACATAGACACACACACATACGCACACACACACCCACACACACCCACACACATACGCACACACACCCACACATACGCACACACACCCACACAAACATACGCACACACCCACACACACGAAAGCCTAAGCATGCTATAGGATTTTGTTTTGGTTTTGTTTCATATTTTATCGTTTTCTCTATGTAGAATTGTTATAAGTTTATAAGTTAGTAGGAAGCAATTTTAATATTTTAATAGTTCTGTGTAAACATATTGTCAAATGTCAATATTTTGAGGAAGAACACTGATATCTGCAACACAGTTTGTACTAGCGCAGGTATCAGGGAATTCCAATTTCATGTATGTACACAATTAATGGCAATAAAGAATTTATTTATTTATTTATTATTTATTATCAAAGTGAGATACGCCGAAAATTCGCGACACTGGAATGTCAGTTATTTCCCATTTAATAGAATTCATGCTGGTGGCACCCGCGATGGAATTTCCAAAGGCGCAATGCCACGCTGCGATTTATATTTGCGACTTTTCTTTATTCTACAGTTTTACTACGAAACTGGGTAAGAAAATAGTGACCTACTTTCTTATTACTTAACCTCACAAAATTTCCAATGCTTCGCTTGGTTTTTCTTTATAAAAGCGATGGCAAAATTATGTTACAAATAGGTACATGTTCATGTTCATACTGGTAATGGGAGCTCTTTTAGGAAATCCAGAATTCATTATTGTACTTGTATAGGTACTATTGTTATAAATGTGAGGAAACATGTTTCTCTGAGTTTCATTCTTTTGCTTTTTAAGATATTGATGAATTTAGACGGTGCGTGTTGACTTAATAACCGCCTTCAATAGTTTTGATGAAAGCGACTTGAATGATCACCTATCTCAGAACCGACCGTAGCGTAAGATTTTTAAGGCAGTTGTATTTTATTAAACACTGAGCTAGCAGGGTTACAAGCGCTTCTAAAAATTTATTTAGTTAAAGCATTATCTTTGTACCTAGGTATTTAGTTTAAGCAAAACTTACGTTCGAATTGAAACCATCTTGCTTGCTCTACCGTCCAACACGGTTTTCAATAAAGTCACTGTTGAATGTAAGAAAATAATGTTTTCGATGTAATTCCTCCAATATTTCACAAATCAGAAAATACATGTCTCACATCCTATTTATTAACCTCCGGGGCACCAAAACAGCTAATAAAGCACACAAGATTCATTGTGGCCAATTCAAAATAAGCTATTACATTTTTTGTACTGCCGCGTTAAGAAATCTCCTCACGTATAGTGATACAATTCATTTTTATGGCGTAGAAGCGGTATCAAATAAGTCCATACTAGCGATGTGCAGAACAATGAATTACGACTACGTAATATAGGTACCATTCAGTGTACGCCACGAGGAAATTATTCGAAGTTCTCTAACCGTAGATATAAGGGAAAATCTGTGGTTTCTAACAAGACCATAGTTTATTCATTCATTTGGATGGTTACATTTAAAGTAACCTATCAACGATATAAATTTGTAAAACATTAGTAGGTACTCTATGTTTTACGAAATTATATTAGCAGCAATGTAAAATTAATTTATTCAATGCAATATTTAAAAATTACAATAAAGCCTGCTGTTCTCTCGCTACTCCAGTCTACTCGTGACCACGGCTGTTGCAATATAGCCGAAACGTCGAAATATGAGCAAATCATGTGTAATACGCAAAAAGGACCGGAAATAATAATTATTTTAAATTGTACAAGTCGTATAAGTTAAAAACATTACAAGAATATTAAAATACCTGAGTAAATCATATCAGATACACATGTTAAACTCGGACACCTCTCTTTTAATATTGGAGATCATAGGAAAACAGGATTCGATTGAAATCTCACAGCACAAACGTAAATGACGCCGAGTAGACCAATCGGACCATGAGTGTAACTCCATATCTTTCCATAACTCTTTCACAAAGAAACTTAGAAATAGTAATGGTAACAGTTACTTACACTAACTGAACAAAAACAAGTCCATTTATGGCGGGGTAATGGTCACTGAAACCATTTTCTTTGTCATGATTAAGTTTCGTAATGCAATTCATTCCCTAAGTAATGAGATTACATAGATAGAGCCACTGATATGATTTATTTATGAGTATCGCCAGTCGTTCTTGATTTATTTACTGCAGTAATTTTAACGTGTTTTATTCTATTCGTTCTTTTCATTCATTATTTTTATATTTTTAAAAACCGTTTAATATCTTCCTAGCGAGATTGCAAGCTGGTGGAGAGAAAATTATAAAAAACAAGACCGTAGTACTATTATACACTTACAGTTATTCAGTGATTAATACTAAAACACTAGCCACTAACGCGACAGTTGGAATGCGAGAAGATGCAGGTTCGAATCCTGCTAGAAACCAATTCTTTTTCCTTAATTAAAATTTACGATCAGTTAGCATACTAATTGCTTTTCAAAAATAATCTTAATGTTCGGGCTGGTTTCATCATAAATCGAATGAATATAGATGCAATTCTATACATTCGTGCCGTGTAACTTTCTAAAAAAGTACCGGTAGATGGCGCCTACGTCGCCCCAAGATGTATATAAGGTGGAAAATTTAGTTGGTTTCGAGTAGGTTTCGGTGGCTAAGTGGTTAGCATTATATTAGTTGCGGGTCTTTTTCGCGTAAACAATTTAAGCTTCGCTCACCTCTCGACGTTTCGGCTATGTTACAATAGCCGTGGTCACGAGTAGACTGGGGAATGCAGCGGGCGTCATCCTCTTGTACCGTTGATCTTACAGGTACCCACATATTAGTTTATTAATAACAGTCATTAGGGTCGCGACACACTACACTCACGATATCCGAACGAACGTTAGGCGGTTTTTCGCGACACTTACACATCTTCACTACAGGGTTCCTGCTCAAGGAAACGTCCTACCCCCGCACCTTAATGCATTGCACCCTAATCTCACGTTCACCTATGAGTTGGAGAGTGATAGGACATTGCCGTTTCTGGATGTAAAGGTCATGGTGGGGGTGGATGGACTCCTGAAGCACACGGTGTACAGAAAACCAACGCACACAGACAGGTACCTTCACGCTGCGTCACACCATCATCCCCGTCACCTACGTTCGGTGGAGACATCCCTAATTAACAGGGCTCATGCTCTGTGTGACCACGAGGTTTTAGAAGATGAACTGTCCCACATACGGAAGGTGCTACATGAAAACGGGTACAGCGTGAGGAGGGCCGCTCCTATCCGAGGGCGTAGGGAAAAACAACATATTTACCCCAATGGCAAAGGTTTCGCAGCAAATGAGAACACCAAAGGACACCGTCCCTTATCAGACGCCGGGTGTTTACAAGGTGGACTGTAGCTGTGGAGGCTCGTATATCGGTCAAACGAAGCGAACCATCGCAGAACGAGTGAGAGAGCACATAGCAGCGGTCAAGAACCACCAAACCGAAAAATCAGCGATCGCGGAGCATCTCTTACTATCGGGGTCAAATCACTGGATGGAGTTACATGCACCGGGAGTTTTGTCCACTGAACGCCGATATTACCCGAGGATTGTTCGTGAAGCGGTTGAAATCAAGAAGCATCACAACAATTTCAACCGTGAGGGGGGATATAAACTTTCGTCCACATGGAACCCTGTAGTGAAGATGTGTAAGTGTCGCGAAAAACCGCCTAACGTTCGTTCGGATATCGTGAGTGTAGTGTGTCGCGACCCTAATGACTGTTATTAATAAACTAATATGTGGGTACCTGTAAGATCAACGGTACAAGAGGATGACGCCCGCTGCATTCCCCAGTCTACTCGTGACCACGGCTATTGTAACATAGCCGAAACGTCGAGAGGTGAGCGAAGCTTAAATTGTTTACGCGAAAAAGACCCGCAACTAATATAAAGTGTAGTGCAAGTCGTGTGAGTTTAAAAACATTATAAGTGGTTAGCATCTTGCACGGAATGCGAGAAGATGCTGGTTCGAATCCTGCTCGAAACCAGTTCTTTTTCCATATTTAAAATACTGTACTACTTGAATAAATGTTTATTTTTAAAACCATGTGGAAATTCTTATGAAATTCACTCCGTCAGGGTTGTTGATAGAGTGCAGGGCAGACACGCGAGTATTCTTGTGCAACCTTCTTTCTGTACATCTTAAAGAGCCCAGATTTCTCTCACTTGCTTTCTTTCAGCTGAATCCTTGATAATAATCACTGCCTCACAGAAGACGTTAGGCGGTTTTTCGCGACACTTACACATCTTCACTACAGGGTTCCTGCTCAAGGAAACGTCCTACCCCCGCACCTTAATGCATTGCACCCTAATCTCACGTTCACCTATGAGTTGGAGAGTGATAGGACATTGCCGTTTCTGGATGTAAAGGTCATGGTGGGGGTGGATGGACTCCTGAAGCACACGGTGTACAGAAAACCAACGCACACAGACAGGTACCTTCACGCTGCGTCACACCATCATCCCCGTCACCTACGTTCGGTGGAGACATCCCTAATTAACAGGGCTCATGCTCTGTGTGACCACGAGGTTTTAGAAGATGAACTGTCCCACATACGGAAGGTGCTACATGAAAACGGGTACAGCGTGAGGAGGGCCGCTCCTATCCGAGGGCGTAGGGAAAAACAACATATTTACCCCAATGGCAAAGGTTTCGCAGCAAATGAGAACACCAAAGGACACCGTCCCTTATCAGACGCCGGGTGTTTACAAGGTGGACTGTAGCTGTGGAGGCTCGTATATCGGTCAAACGAAGCGAACCATCGCAGAACGAGTGAGAGAGCACATAGCAGCGGTCAAGAACCACCAAACCGAAAAATCAGCGATCGCGGAGCATCTCTTACTATCGGGGTCAAATCACTGGATGGAGTTACATGCACCGGGAGTTTTGTCCACTGAACGCCGATATTACCCGAGGATTGTTCGTGAAGCGGTTGAAATCAAGAAGCATCACAACAATTTCAACCGTGAGGGGGGATATAAACTTTCGTCCACATGGAACCCTGTAGTGAAGATGTGTAAGTGTCGCGAAAAACCGCCTAACGTTCGTTCGGATATCGTGAGTGTAGTGTGTCGCGACCCTAATGACTGTTATTAATAAACTAATATGTGGGTACCTGTAAGATCAACGGTACAAGAGGATGACGCCCGCTGCATTCCCCAGTCTACTCGTGACCACGGCTATTGTAACATAGCCGAAACGTCGAGAGGTGAGCGAAGCTTAAATTGTTTACGCGAAAAAGACCCGCAACTAATATAAAGTGTAGTGCAAGTCGTGTGAGTTTAAAAACATTATAAGTGGTTAGCATCTTGCACGGAATGCGAGAAGATGCTGGTTCGAATCCTGCTCGAAACCAGTTCTTTTTCCATATTTAAAATACTGTACTACTTGAATAAATGTTTATTTTTAAAACCATGTGGAAATTCTTATGAAATTCACTCCGTCAGGGTTGTTGATAGAGTGCAGGGCAGACACGCGAGTATTCTTGTGCAACCTTCTTTAAGAGCCCAGATTTCTCTCACTTGCTTTCTTTCAGCTGAATCCTTGATAATAATCACTGCCTCACAGAAGACGGCGGTGACATTTCATCTACTGTCACGGTAGACCCTGTCGATGGTTTTCCGTAAAATGGTTTTCCATCGCAAAGGCTGTCGCTGTGTCGAGGTCGCTAATGCTTATGTTTTATTAACGTGTTCAGCCGATCAGATGACTGATATCCATCCAAACGACCATCTTATTTTGTCGAAGGATTTTTATTTTGCTCTATTGGAACTGATTAAATTATTGATTGATCCAAATTTTGGTACGTCATTATCAGAAACCACCTATCTATAGTAACGCGTGATGAATTATTGAGTTGTGTTGACAGGAATCTCATTGCTACCCGCAATGCGGACACACGAATATAGACGGTTGTTTGACATGCATACATTATACTTTAGTCAAATAGATTTGGTATATCAGTGTTTGCATTTAGACATTAATTTTGCAGTCACATTAATTTCATATATAGATACCATCATTAGGATTAGCTTTTAGTATTGTGGCGAGTGACTCTGATAACATATTTTGATAACAGTTGTCTCGAATTTCAGTTTGGTTGGCTTTTCTGTGCTTGATGGAGGAGATTCACTTATTTTACAGTGGTGGCAAAACAAACAAATAAGGAATACTTGTACTATGGAAATATGTTACAAATTGTAATAAGCAAATTAACATTAATGCTCCGTAATGTACACTGTCACAGCACAGTCGTATTACGTACTACAATATTAATCTAGATGCCAGTCCGACATAGCTACCATGAGGAATTTTCAAACGTTAAAAACTTCTTGCTGCCAAAAAATACTTAAAATCTATCATGCCAAGATTACGTTTAGTTAAATTACGATAAACATTAATATCAAGGCGTTTCATAAGAACGCCCGATGTTTCAAGCTGCAAGACACTTAACTTGATAAATCTGGATAAATTTATGAAAAGTTTCATTAAAGCTACTTCATGAACGTTGCAGTAATTGGAACTAAAGAGACTGCCATAATTAATTGAACACTAAGAGCAAAGCAAAATAAAGCTACGACTTATACATTTCTTCTCTACTATAATACAATCTTAAACTTGGGAAGTCTGTAGATTAAAAATGTTTTCTTAAAAGATTTTTAAGGACAAATAGATGTTATTAATTTTATCATGAATATTTGTGTTGTATATCCTACTATCCTACTAATTTTATAAATGTAAAAGTTTGTGAAGATGTTTGGATGTTTGTTACTCAATCACGCTATAACGGCTTAACGGATTGGGATGAAATTTGGTACAGAGATAGCTTATAGTCTGGAATAACACATAGGCAACTTTTTATCCCGGTAAAATGTTCCCACTGGAAGCAGGAACGGGAACTAAATTTCACGATGGTGAAGCCGCGCGCATCAGCTAGTTTTTTAATAATAGGAAACAATTATGAACTTGGAAAACAAACTTAGAAAATCGATCGTACATTATGTTAGTTACATCTCAACTAGACAGTTCAAGAGTTACTGCTTGACTATTCTAATATATACGGGCGCCATATAGTTTAAGGTCGCATTTAAGTAGTTTGTTTGGAGATTTGTGGGCCAACTTTCACGTGAACTTCACTGGTAGACTCATCGGAGCGTTACACCCGGTTTAATCTAAAGCAACGGAATTTAATCCCGGAGTCTGCTTTCTTACATCTCTTCTTCATCCACTTGGCAACAAGACGCACACCATCTTATTTTTATTTTAATGGTCTCACTACAACCAAAATCGAATACTGGAACGATCACTTAAATGTGATTGACAACTGATAATGATTTTGCAATAGTATGAAATAGATAGGTAAGTGAATTTATTTTTAAAATAGGTGGACTTGTTAAAGTTCCAAAGTGATGTGGGAAAACAAGAAACAGGATCCAGAATGATGTAATGATCACTAAAGCTTGGGTGATAATAATAAATGGCTTTATTAAGAAGATTATGTTGATTTTGAAATCAGCAAGGCATATTTGATAAACTTTTCCAACAGATACTTCTCGCGTAAGAAGTCGCGGCTATCAACTAGTATACAAATAAAAAGAGCAAAAGCCGTATAATCCACCGGATGAATATAAATCGTGTCATCGTTAATTGAAGTCAGACATTTTGCTCGAAAGACCAGCGTGAATAACAATGTTAGCTGGCGTTGGCTCCGCAGAAATGCTTTTAGAAACAGTGTTTGAATACGAACACGGATCTATGTTGCAGATGTGCGGAATATTTGCTATTATTTGCAACTGTGAAAGCTTTTGATCCTTGTGTGTCATCACAATATCAGTTCTTCTCTTTTCGAACAATTTCACCATGCTTGTAAACCTACAGTTTTATTAAGCTCGTGTTACTAATGTGATCATCCTTCTGCTGAAAGTAAGTCAATCACAATTTAATATACTGGGAGACTTCTTCATCCAACTGTAAGCTGGTTAGATTTTTGTTTCAGGATTGCTTTTTTAGACTCTTTTTCTATTATTGATTCGCTTAATTTTAATGATTTATTCCTACTCCAGTTTTATCAACACCTTTGATTACCGTAGGTCTCTTTCATGCTTATTCCAATTATCATTGCCTATTAGTCTTTTGGAAACAAAAGTAACTTTTTTAACAATGTTTTATCGGTAACAGCAATATTTTACATTATTGTGTAAGCTGGAAAATAATAATAAAACAGTTTTGCATTACACTTAAAAAGCTAACAAAGAAACGGCATTGCAAACGTTTCAACTGTAACATTGCTTTTGAAAATAGTAAGCTAGAATTAAATTTCAGTTGCAGCTGAAACCAGTGAATACATCAATATAACAGAGCGGCCAGTACAAGACTAGCCTCAAATGCAAACGTCGGGACGAAATTAAATTTAATGATTTACAACCGTTGGGACCGTACCGCTCGAAACTCGATTACAGGGGTTGTCAAAGCAAACATAGGCTAGTGACCTCTTAATTAACTGTGTGATTCGGGGAACGCGGGGAAAACTTGACCTGATTGAGTGATTATAGACGCGTTTGTGGAATATAGTTAAATGGGTTTTCGAAGGAAACGGTTCGTTACGTGATTTTGAAGGGCTACGATTGATTATGGCGAAGGGAAGTTCGGGTGAATTGCTAATATTCAAATATAAATTTCACTTTCTACGATTACTAGTTTGACTAAAATTAATAGCGTCCAACTGATTTTTTTCTAGCATTTCGTTATAAAACCTGACATACGTCAGTAACGCCATTCATCGCAGTAACGCTCTTTGGTAACACATACCTAATAATAATAATTGATCACCTATTTTCATTTTAATTTACATAGCGTTCTCACAATCATGATATTGGAATAGGCAGATAGGTACCACTTTATTTGTACCGTATTTTCGTTTCCAATCATGTGGACAAAGCTAACGTACCTGTTTGTGCACGATGACTAAAAGCGCTCGATCCGTTATGGATAAAAAAATAGTCCAAATAAATACATCTGAGTCAAAGGAAATAAAATAGAACGTGAGCCTTTCATTCGGCTTATTTTTTTACATAGAACAAATAAAACAAGCGCGGTGCCCTGTGATTCATATCAAAGGACATTTTATTTGTCTAAGTATTTTACTTGATTCTGATTTTTTTATTAAAAATACACTTAAGTAAGTCAAATAAAAATAGGTCAAATCAGCATATTGCTGAACATAGGCGATCATAGATACATATTGAATAAGGGCCTTTGTCCTGTTCCGCAACATTTATTTATCCTACACCTAACCGGGACCTTTTGGCATTTTCAATGGAAAAATGAACACATTTTATACATCACTTAAATACTATATCTGTTACAATACAAATCCATCGTAGAACGATAACAAAGGGCAGGAGGGCAGGAAGAACTCACGTTCGCTAAAGACGTTTGAATGATCAAATAGCTTGTGCGATAAGGTCGCCAATTGTTATGCCAATAAGTGTAATATTAACTGACTACTTAAATTTCCATGACACTTGACTGTCGCTGTATATGGTTGCCTTTCCCGAGTTTGTTTTGTGGTAAATTACTTACGCGCTCTCAGTGATTGCGTTGATTTCACACATTGACACCATTTATTTTATTATTTGGACCACTTCCAGAGCGTGGTTGTTCAGCCTCACTGGTTCAGCACTGCTTTGCATTATCTTAATTTAGGTTCATCTCTTTGCTTGCAGCGAGAACAAAGGGTACCCCATCGTCGGAATATACCTATGTGTATTATTAAGTGCCTCCTCTTCATTTTATTATTATTCATCTTATTACCAGACATCACACAAGTAGCGATAGGCATCCTCCCTTACTCACGTGTGCCGTGCAAGTTACGGCTGCCATCTCTGACTCCATCAACCGGTGTCTCAGCATTTTATTTTTCACCCATTCTTATGTCTTTGTCACTTTCTTCGCAGTTCAGGGAGTTTCTATTAAATCCGGAGAGTTTCAATTGACTCGGTAGTGACTACTTCAAAGATTCCTTGACGTGAAAGAAGTAGAGTCGGAGTCCAGCCCAACAAATCTACGGCTACCACTGCGGCCTCATATAGGGGGGGGGGGGGGGGGTCGGGTGCTATCCCGCGTCTTTGGGGGCGCGTGCGTGAATCCCTCACATCACGCTGTCGTCTAAGGCCTGCTTCTGTAAGGACGGTGAGCAAGCAAAAAGGCAGCGCTGTCCCACTTACCCCCGCTGGAGATCATGGCTCGCACCATGGTCTCCAGCGAGAGAGTGTTCACGTCCAGACCTGCCACGAGGACCTGGCGCTCTTGCGCCCGCGCCCATTCGGCCGTTGTTACCCGGTGTATTCGCCACAGATACTTACCGAAGCTCCTGTGCCCGGTAAGTATCTGTGACAACCGGTAGGAGAGAGCACCGTGGCTCCTCTCCAGCCACTCGTCCCTGACCGATCTGACCGCCGCCGATTTCTTTGAACACATCTATGGTATTTATGAACAGATTCAGTGGTCCGTTTGTGATAAAGATGCACATACTGACCATAGGCCGAAATATTCACAATAACACATGGAAAATATCCCGTTAGCTGTAATACTAATAAAAATACTGTTTTAAATTATTTTAAGGTCATTAATTTTTGTAACGTGTAAAGTGAAGTGACGCAAATTTGGAATTCAATAAGTAGGATTTCGCATTTGTGCAAATATCGCCTTCGCAAATGTCCAGAAATTGGCATTCGTTATAATTGTGGAAGACGACACCCGTTGTCACTAGTCAGTTATGACTAGTAACAACGGGTGTATTCTCCCAGTTTTACAGTGTATAGGTGGCTGAAGTACCCACAGAACGTTTGGCTCTTAGCTAAGAGCCGCGGTCTAACTGCAAACGACGACCTTGACGTATCGTCTAACCGCCATTGTTTGATATTTGTCTTTTTTTTGGTGGTTTTATCACACTAATGTAAAGAATTTTTCATTAAGCAGAGTAGCTTATGTGCTCTAAGCACATCAAATTATTTCAGGTAAAATTGTGTTATCGACCAATTTATTAGTAAGGGCCATCGACAAAATTGGTTTAACGTCTTAATTTTTGCAATTAGAAGGAAGGTAAAAAGGTTTATACGACAGTAAACTAAAATTTATTGTCCAGTAAATTGACTTATTTTGAAATTCTAAAATAATTACCAACCACTATAATGTTTTATGCCGTGAAAATTTCAAAAAATGGAATGGCCAAATGTTTTAAAATAATGATTTCTTAAATCATGTGCAGGCTAAATGACTTATCAGTATTTAGTTGCTGTCATGGGCGCTTTATAAACCAAAATCAAAAAATGAGTGGATTTAAAACACAAAAATATACGCAAATATCGAAAATCACCGATGTCTTAACGACCACCAAAGTACTCAGATTATATCGTTACCTAGACCATTCGAAAGAGAAAAATCAGGCGATTCTAACGATATATATAACTCATATTCGACCAAATTGGCTGTTAATGCAGTTTGCCTTTCCAGCTATGATCCAAAGGACTTCATCCCCAATCCTACTTCCATGTTGTGTTCTAATCATGTGTGAGTAATCAGTATGTCGTGGATGTGTACTGAAACCAGGTATTTGAGGATAAGGCTGAAAAGCTACTTTCATTCATCTGATAACCAGATGTTGCTTGTATTTTATATCAAATAAGCTGACCCGCGCAACTTCGTTTACGTCACATAAGAGAGAGCGAGAGAGAGAAAGAGTGAGGTGTGGTAATATTATTTTAAAACCATGTTTCCCGTCACATTTACTCATGTCGCGGTGACACCCGTCACCTCGCTTAAGGCCATACCCAGGGCTAACGACCTTGAGCATATGGGCGATATGACTCGCCAACATAGAGTAGCGCAACTACAGAGACATCGGAGTAAAAGAACTACGGAAGAAGAGGAAAAATAGTAGCGGAAATGCGTTCCTCGCTTCACCAAATAAACAAAAAGCTGTGAGGCGGTCTCACCCGACTGCCCCTCTCTAAAACGTTTATTGTGAGAGTTCAATCCGATTGACGTTGTCATTTTTGTTTTATTTCAAACTTTGAACAGATGATCCACGTGACCTAGTGACGTAGTTTAATGCAACAGAGTCACAGACTACAGACAAAGTCTCGCCATAAGCCCCTTTGCACTCTAGTTTATAGAGAGAGGCGAAAATAAATTAAAAAACACAGGAACGTTTGTATTTCAATTTTCCTTTGTTTTTAAGTGTAGTAAAAATACACTGCAAAAAATGTGATTGATTATTACGTAAAAATTAAATGTGACGAATTCACAAAGACGAATGTTCATATATTCATTGTTTTACTTAAATTATTACAAATCCAGACAAGAGGGGTCTTCCACTCGCTTAAAATTTTTGTTACTTTGGAACAAAATTTCATTTCATTTTATTATAACAAACAAAAATAGTCGTAAACGCAGTTGCGAGGGTCAGCTAGTTATGTATAAATAAGAAGCGCTCGTGGCACCGCGGACTCAGTGTTCTGTAAACGATCACTGTAGTAAGCTCATTCACTATGGCCAGTCCTTGGATGGGTGACCATCCATGTGACCACTTTGTGACAGTTATTCATTAAGCCAAGTAGAAAGCCTTTTTGGCGGCTTGAACAATTTCAACAGCAGGCAGTTACAACCTGCGCCTGTCTATCTCAACACGGCAATACAGCTCACCACCTATTACGTGGGACAAATTCTAAAAAGGTGAAATGTGGGGACATAATAATATGCCTCTGCCTACCCCTTCGAAGTTATCAGATACATACATAAATACATACATAAATATGTAAATTATGTATACTATTTATGTATGTATGTAACTAGACCTCACAACTTCGTTTACGACGCTTAAGGTGTATGAAAGGGGAGGTATTTCTTCATCAGACTCAGCAAGTGGTGAGTGAAACTGCCCTGTTTGCTTTATCATAAAAGAACGTACACGTCGAGGACGGGGACTGAATTGTTTTAGAATCTATTCTAAAATAATTTATTTCACGAGACGAAATATTTAACTCTGGACTTAATCATTAAGCTCTTATATGATAAAGCCAACACGCCGGTTTAGATTTACACTCACATTCAAAGGAACTCTTGAATTCTAGGTTTTGAGAAGTTGAGATGTCTCTAACTCCTGAACTTCCTCGGATCAATTTTCATTCAAATCAGTAGTTTCGGCGTGATACGTATTCGGAATACAGACGGACATGAAAATTTTAAATTTCATTTTGGCTAAGTAGGTATCGATTAGAGAACGCGTTCTTTTTTTTTAAATAGCTTCCATGTTCAGACTCTCGACCCTCAACAGTTTTATTATTATGTATAGATATAGATTAGCAAGAAACTCGGCGGGCTATTCTTTTTAGTGCTCTGCTTACTGTAATATAGACTTAAAAAATCTGAACAAATTGTTTGAGAATCCAACAGAGCCAGCAGATCATTTCCAGACTTACTTGTCTAGCAAATAATTGAATACAATTTTTGGTCCCAAGCAGGATTCGAACCTGCGTCTTCTGGTTTGCCGGACCAAACGGCCTCACCATTGGACCAATGAGACACTGCTCTCGACCGTCAATTCTTTCACTTTATTACCTTAACCAAGTTGCCGGTAAATGGTGCCTACGTCACCCCAAGACGTAATAAGCTGAAAAAATTGACGGTTAAAATAAATAAATAAATATATTCACGGACATTTCGCACAACGCTATCTAATCCCAAAGTAAGCTAGGAATGACCTGGTTGCGTTATGGGTATAAGACCAAGGATAATAATACTTATATACTTTTTAAATACATACATATTATACATAGAAACACCCAGACTCTTGAGACAAACATTTATGGGTCACACAAATATTTGTCTCCGGTGGGAATCGAACCCACGACCTCCAGCGCCGCAGGCGGTATCACTTCCGACTGCGCCACAGAGACAGTCAAGTTGAGAGCAGTGTCTCAAAAAAAGCAGTGTGTTAATAATAACTGTAATATAAGTATTTTCATCAGTTGTCTATATCCCTTAGCACAAAGTTATAATAGCTTAAGTTGTGTGGGAATGTCCACGAATATTTCTTCATTTACTTATTTTGAAATGATTAAGTACCGCTTACAATATTAGCATGACTACCTTTCGAAGTAATTTAATAAAACAATACATAAAATAAGTTCAAATGCATTATATTCTCATGTAATGCAGTATGCATTGTGTAACTCGGGCTCTGTCTGTTACACGCATTACTCTGTACATGAATGAAAATATAACATTTTACGAGAATATTTGCAGACCAGGAGCGACACACGTCCGTCTAGCAACACGACTCCCCCCGCACTAGATTTTCAGGCGAGCGCGGGGAAGCAAGCAATGTAATGTATTCTTTGAATACATTATTAGGTATAATTAGTTAAAACTTATACTAAATCAAAATTGAAGAAAACCATTTTAGAGGTCTATGTTTTCTTTAGTCTCTGATATAAATTTTATTATCATTCATTAATAAATAGATGTCATACAACGTCTTCTTCTAAAAAACTATGGGCTATTTCAATGATCTTTTACTAATTATTTATAATAAATACACAATTTCTGATAAAACCATCTTTTGACACACATCTTTTAGATTTCAAATCTACTTTTGGCTATAATTTTTCGTATACTAATACCGAGAAGGATGTCTTTATTTGACCCTCTTTTTCGCAAACTTTGTAAACCACTCCCCTTAAATACTTATTTTTAGAACTAATAAAGAAGTTCCCAATAAAATGAAATAAAATACTTAGGCAATGCGCCTAACGCCCAACGATTAGCGCCCAACGCACAGCACTTAACGCCCAACGCCCGGTAACCCGTACTGATGCATTGTCCAGTATAACGTAAAAACAGCTTCTTCTATCGTGACCAGGCAGCACTTGGTAATACTGTAATAATTTGAATATCTTCAAAACTCGTTCAGCTTTGCAATACGGTTGGAAACTTCCAGTTGTTTCTAAAAGATAGCTAGCCTACGTAGCTAATTAAAAACTTGAAATCAAGTTCTGATGCAAAGTTACTCTGTATTTGCAGTTGACAGAAAGTTTTTACATTGAGGCCAAGTTTAAAGCTGATCGCCATTCATCGTTGTTTTTATGCTGCATAATGCTTTCAGGGTGCTGGTGGGGCTGCCCCGGTTTTGCAGTGCTTCAGGGATGTTTGCAGAGTGGCGTGTAGATTGTTTCTACACCAATATACGTAAGCGATGTACATCCCTGGGGCGCAGAGTCCGGGCCAGCGCCAACAGCATCTTGACAGTATTTTCAAAGCGTTTTGATTGTCAGTACGTGAGCCATTGTAATATGGTGCATTTACTGACAAACAAAATGTTGACAAATAATAAGATTGAGCCCTGATTGAAATAGCGCTTAAGATAATTTGACAGGTGACTAATTGTATTTTTATGTGAATTAATACCTAATTATTTGATGATGATTTGATTTTACATTTAATAATGTATGTGAATTGAATATATATAAAATGTGCTAATTATGTGAATTATATTAAATGGATCTATTATTCTATTATGAATTAATAAATTTGTTTTGTGCTTTTAATGTGTACTTATACTAACACTAGTTAATAAGTAAATAATGTTACTAACCAATCTGGGCCTTGTTGCCATCAATAAAGAAATATTTATTTATTTATTTATTTATTATCAATGTAATAATTTTATGTCTCACAGATAATAATACTAGAACGATAACTAAACTGTCTAATATTTTCTATGTTTATGACTCGGAAACAGCTTAATTATTATCAACATACAAACATACATATGGCCACGCCTTTATCACCAAAGGGGTACGCAGAGGCATATTATACACCCACATTTCACCTTTTTTTTAGAATTTGTCCCACCCCATCCTTCCGAGGGCTTACCCGTTGCTCCAAAAGGGCAATAAAAGAGGTGGAGAGCCATATAATTATCAAATCATTATTTTAACCATACTATTATTGTTGAAGAGGCGAGTGAGGTGTGTATGGACCGTGCCGTGTGGCGCTCGGTTCTTTCTGCCTACCCCGCAAGGGATTTGGCGTGAAGATAGTATAGTATAGTATACTATTATGATAATATTGTACGTCTAAAGTATAAAATATAGAATAGATAAAGCATCAAGAAGATTGTAGACATGAAATTTGGAAAAGTTTTGTCTTGATCGGTTGTATTTCTTACACCGCGTCTAAAATTAAATAATGTATCGCTAGCTGCACTACATTATACCTACCAATACATACGTGACTGGCAATTTCTACCCATTGCACCAGGTTTAAGTATTCCTTTTCATTTACTGTGTTGGAATGAGCTCGCTTTAGTTCGGAATTGGCTGCCAAAAGAGTTTTACCAGCGTAACACGAACGTTGATTTATTTAAGGACTTGGCTCTTGTTAAGATTAAAAGTAAATAACTAAAGTTGCAAAGTTCGGATTGTGCATTGTGAAATTGCACTTTTATGAAACCTTTTTCTGACTAGCATAATCTAAGATGTTTAGCGTGGGTGGTAGTACGGTAGTAAAAGAAACGTTTAAGAATCCCAAAGACGGTGAATATAACTTGTTGTAGGAACTGAAGAAAGTTTAAAAAATTAGCTTTTACTTGAACAAAAATAATGGTCTGGGGAGCGCGTCACAATCAATAGCAACCCTTCTTCTACTTAGCGAGAAACTATAAAATTTCCTTCCAGTTAGATATAGAGAAAAAATGTCTCCCTTACATAGCCACTATTTAAGAATCTACCTTATTCTTCTTCTGTACATTTGGTGACAGATTATAGACACACATGTTCTAAATTACTTCAGTACTCTTTAATTAACACAATTCTTGACCTATAAATTGACGTCATTATACCATTATTTATTCTGTGTTGATGTTCTTTCGCTGCTGACCGTTGCTTGTACTGTGAAAACCAAACCTAAACGTTTCACTCGTTACCACGGTTGGTGCATTCCAATTAGAAGGTTGAGAAACCAAAACGTATTTAATTTAAAAGTTAGGATAACTTTAAATTAGATCCTTTTATTTTGTTCCGTTAAGTAAAAGGGAATCTTCTGTTTCCCTTTTTCACAAAACTTTAATAAGCTTTCTAGAGCGGCAAAGTATATGAGGTACTTTTTAACTTCTAACCTGTATTTGACTACAAAATAATGACAAAATTCTAAGATAAATATCCTGGAATTTAAACAAATTAGTAAGGTGCTTTTCATCTGTAGTCTGTAATCAAGTGAAACTTATTCGTTGAAATTCCCAGAAATGTGTTTCTAATAATGTAGATTGATAGTCTACTTAATTATCATACGCGGATACGCCTTTTTTCCCGTATGAGGTAGAGCTTTGACACGCAGTTGCAGGCCCTTAGCCTTGAATGCTGATATTTAGTTGTCAGTGCCCGTATCTTGGTTCTATTATGGTTATTACCCTGGTCAGCATTGAGAGTGCATGGGAAACTATCGCCAATATGAGTAAGTGATGTTGGCAAAAAAAGCAGCGTATAAGATACAGGATAGGTAGGTATATGAACAATGTACCTACAGTCTCCTAGTCCTATACTGAAAAGTAGCTTAATTTTGGAGATCTCAGAATAACATCGTCCTCAATATGTGTAGGTCTAGTGGCATCGGTTTGGGCTTGCGGTCGTCGTAGACTTGGGACGTATTCCCATCTTGCTTGTCAATAAGCCTAGGATCGACTCCAAAATCTGATGAATGATTGAAGATAGAATCTTTCGAAGATATATGTATAGGTACCCGGTTCCCGCACCATATATTCATGAAAGAGCGCCAAGTAGTTATAGCTAGTAAGGAACCGATATGACCCTTTCACGCCCATGGGTTTTGTTCATTAATAACTTTGTTTTTGTTTGAGAATCAATCATACTGTCAATCCAATAGGGTTGTTTAAAATCGGCGTCACTGAAAGACAATAAATGTAAAAAATCCTATAAATTGAAATCAACGATCTTATCCAATATCAATTTACCTTAAGTCCATTGTACAACAATACTTTGTGAGATGGTAAAGGGTGGGTAGAGATTATTCAAGACAAAACTTGCGCATCCAGGCATGAAATTAAACTGCTTGTACTAAGTTGTTAATCATCTGGACTTTAGCCAAGGCCCAATTTGAATAAATTGCTGATGAGTTCGTGAAGTTTCAACGAAATCGACTAATCAAAGAGGTAAAAGGTAACATTTCAAGTTCATTTGACTTGAAATAAAAATTTTAAACAAGTTTTGAACACTAAAATTAAATACGCTTGGCTCCTTTCTGCTTTATTTAGGTGTATTTTATTTTATAGAAAATGTTTCATCTACTTAGTAATCGAGTGAAACTTATTTGTTGAAATTCGTAAAAATCTGTTTATAATGTATGTATGTAATGTAGACTATTCGGCACGCAGTTGCAAGCTCAGTTGTTTGCACAAACAAGCAAAAGGTAGTGAGTGAATTGATGCGTTAAAATTGATAGGCAAATATTTGTAGTAGCAAGTGTAGCAACCCGCTTTTGTTATATTTAAAGCTCCTAAATGGCCTTCAAGTAGACTTAAAGTCTACCATATTTTAAGGTGGTCCTGGGATATCCTTCCGAGGGCTTAAGGTCAAAGCCCACTATAACGACTCCACTCCCACCCGGCAAAAACAATATAATTCAAATATAGGCTTTAAATATTGCTCTTTAGATATATTTTACATTGCCATCATCAATTAGCAGACAGCTCGCTGTCAGCGAGCTTACCGCCGTCAGACTCCTCGGGAGTGGACGCCTCGCTGGCCGTGCGTTGTAGACGAGCGGTCGGCGCGGTGCCCGCGCGCTCACAGCTAGCAGTCGCCTCGCGGGTCGCTACTACGAGTTGCTTTAATGGAAACCGATCGCGAACTGTGTCTATTGCGAAAAGCGAGAGCGGTCGGCGGGTGGACAGCTGGCCGTCCGCTAGCTGTCGCCGCGTGGACTGCTCGGTGCGTGCTAGCTGTCGCCGCGTGGACTGCGAGCAGTAGCCTTCTTTTAGGGCAGTGTTGGGTGGGAGCGGTGTTGGAGCGGGGTGGTTATAGTGTGCTATGACCTTTACCCGGAGCTCACAACCATAGGCTGTTGGGCGTTACGTGAGGTTTTTTAGTCGGTAAGAGTCCGGCATAACATCCATGAGGATTTTCCCTCACGTAAAAAAAAAAAAAGTCGGAACGAATGGGTTGACAAAACTTCCGGAGCAAGGAAATTCTAATAAATGCTAAAAATAGTCACACATCTCAAGATCGACTGAAGTATATGTAGGTAAGCGATCGTTTACAGAGCACTACGCCACACATTTGGCTCCAAAATATCATTCAGATTTTTCTCCACACAACACAAGCCACCAGAAAACGCAATTCGTATATTTTTCACACATGGTGCCGGTATATAGCTCTCAAAGACCTAAAAGAAATTTGCATAACGACTCCACCTTTATATCACAACCCTTCTCGCTAAAATGTAGTACCGCTCTGTGAAGTGGAGTAATTTTTATGATAAATATCCTCACTCAGTGTGTGAACGTTGAGGCAAAAGTTTCGGTGCTAGTGTAATGTGCAGTGTAAAGGAATAGTAGATTAAATATAATAGAAATTTTTACTTCTAAAGTTCTGTCTATAAAACGTTTATTGTATTTTACCGTTACATAGGTATATGTTGTCATTAGAAACCCGTGTAGCGACGGGAAAGACTACAAAATGTCGTCATCCCAATTTATCCAGAGGGTGTCGTAAGAGGCGACTAAGGGAACATTATCGCAAAGTGGTTCATTGCGTAGAGAAGGAAAACTCGAAACGAAACCCATTTGTCAGTAAAGTGACAGCCGTTAAGCTAAGTTAAAGGCCTTATGGGGCTTGAAATTATTTAACTGTATGTCGTCACAGCCTGCGGCCTGTCCATTTCAACACGGCAATAGACTCACCACCTATTACGTCGGACATCCTACTAATATTATAAATGTGAAAGTTTGTGAAGATGTTTGGATGTTTAGATGTTTGGATGTTTGGATGTTTGTTACTCAATCACGCTGTAAGAGCTGAACGGATCAGGCTGAAATTTGGTACAGAGATAGCTTATAGTCTGGAATAACACATAGGCTACTTTACATCCCGGGAATATGTTCCTACGGGAAGCGGGAACGGGTGCCGATTTTCACGCGGGCGAAGCCGCGCGCATCAGCTAGTAAAACGATAAGGTGAAATGTGGGCGTATACTATGCCTCTGCCTATACCTTCGAGGATTAAGACGTGACAACAATATAAATGTATGTACCTATGTAATTATAAAAAAAAGAGAATCCTGGGTGCACTTCCGAAAACCACCCACCTCAGATCGATTTGAAACGTTGCACAGAGCTTCCTTTGGATGTTCTAAGACAACCCCTAAAGAGATTATTGGCGCATAGCAATAGTTTCTGAAAAATCAGATTTCGAGAAATTCGAAAAATAGGATTTTAGCACGCGCGTTATATCTATTCCCGCTCAATCCGACTTGGATAGATGAGGTTAGAACTTAGACCATATAACACGGGACTAGCCTTTGCGAACCACCGCATACAAAAAATATTCTGCCAGTTTTCATACAAGTGAAGGGGGAAACACAAAGACATATAAAATTTCATTGCATTTAAAAACGTATTAATCGACAAACGCGTAATGGCTGTTGTGTGTTAATTGTTATTCTACAGTCAACTACAATGAAATGTACTAGTTTAATCATATAAAATGATGTACTGATGTACAGGCTTTTTATAAAGCCAAAAGACCAAATGGTCATGTGCAATGGCAGAAAACAATGCTTAAGTAAGGCGCATCCTGTGGTTAGATGATCTAAGGGTTAGAAGGCTAAGGCCGGAGCGGAGCGTAGCGGAGCTTCCGCATTAGCCTTCGTGGTTATTTTTTTATAACCACCTTAGTTTTTATAAAAAAGTAAAAAATGTTAAATAATAAAAAGAAAAAAATTAAAATAAAAATAATAAAAAGAATCTCGAAAACTGCTTCGAATTGCCAAAAACAAGGCCTGTGCAAAATTACAGCTCAATCGAAAGTGGGGGTTTTCGGAAGTTTATCCAAAATCCTTACCCGTCATTTTATAGATTTGTGTTTTCAAAAGTAATCTAAGATGCTCACTTGTGTTGACACTCTGGCCCCGTGCCATCTTTCGAAAACAAAATTAAAAGCCAGAGCAGCAGCGGAAGCGGCTGAAAATATTAAAATTAATAAATATAAGGGTCTCGACTCATCGTATCGTGTTATTCCAGTTGGTGTCAAAACCCTGGGTCCATGGGGTCCCAATGCGCATAAACTTTTCAAGAATTAGAAAATGCGCCTGGTAGAGTCGATTAGTGACCCAAGGGCTGGCAGTTTTCTCGCTCAGCGAATAGGTATTGCCATTCAAAGGCAGAACGCTGCTAGTCTTTTTGGGCACAATGCCACGAGAGCCTTATTTAGGTTTAGTTTAGATAGTAATAATGTAAATATATGTAATAATTATGTTTCACTATAATTTTTAACAATAAATGCATTAATTTTAGTAGCTCACTGCAGCCCAATAAAAGTACCATTAAAATCAGCACAGCTAATTGGGAAATTTCTGGAGAGAATTGGAAATACGGTTTAAAGTTTTCCTAATACAGATATTAAAAATATAATGTTTACCTATTTTAATGAATATGTTTCACAACAATAAATATGCCACAGAGACTCATCTGATTCAGTAAAGTAAACTATACGTTGTATCATCGGTAACAGTAAGATTTCATTGTGAATAATTCCCAGTACGATGAGGTTCGTTCAGGTCGTAAAGCAGCCAACGATGCGGTTTGTAGCGAACTTTGAACAACTTTAACTCCAATCTATACTAATATTATAAAGAAGTAAAGTTTGTGTGTTTGTTAAATTGTAAGGGGTATTCTCGGGATCTACTAAACCGATTTTAAAAATTCTTTCACCTATAGTAAGCTACGTTATTGTGGAGTGTCATAGGCTATATAGCATCACGCTACAACGAATAGGAGCGGAGCAGTAATAATAAATGTTTCAAAAACGGGGGAAACGTTTTTCCTTTTGAGAGCTTCGTTGCGTGTGCTGCCTAAATATTTATAGTTATGTAAAAAATATGTAGTTACTACAAAATTGTTTCTCGTGTAAGACGCTACGGGAGTAAACGAAACGCGACGGGAGTAAATGCGACGGGAACAGGTTATAATCTCTCTAATGTGGCGCAAACGAAGTTGCGCGGGTCAGCTAGTTAGTCATAAAATGGGTTATGGAACAAATCGAGGTGTTACCTACTTGTGGCGTATTTGATTTATCGTTACCTCGACACGCTAGCAAGGCAACTTTTCAAATGTTCACGAAAAGTAGAATTATTATTGAAGGTGAAGAATAAATTTGAATCAGTTCTCATTTTGTTTTATGCGTTTCTTCATGATATTTGCTGAACTAGCTTTTGTTTTACTATCATACTTCAGACATCATTTCAATCAATATAGCAACGTCTTTTTCATTATTGGAAAGGCAGAGACAAATCTATTATTCCCTTTTCCACTATTTGTATTTTTTTGCACAATAGGTGGTAAGCTTAGCGTTTTCTAGGTCTAGCTATATGAATCTTTATGACTTTCTATTTTTTTTAACATTTTAAATTCTTTTAGGCCAAAGGCACACATATATTTTATTGTTTTAAGATGATTATTCAATTCAGATAATCAAAAAATATTCACCGACATTATTATTTACATGTGATCTGATAAGGTATGGGGCATTTTCCGCTATCCTCAATATTCTATAAACCGATTGGACCCGTTTCGTAATACTTGACGCAACTAAACGAATAGAATACCTTTTACATAATAGGATCTAATCTTGGTTTTTATATTTTTTTAGTTCACGGGCCCCTTGTCCTATTGTTGTGTAACAAATACGAGTATAATATTGTACACTAGCTGACCCGCGCAACTTCGTTTGCGGCACATGCGAGTTAGAAAGAGAGAGGTATGGTATTAATATTTTGAGTAATATAATGTTTCCCGTCGCATTTAATCTCGTCGCGCCTAGTCCCGTCGCGTCGCTTATATTCATTAGAGCTAACCCGCACAACTTCGTTTGCGTCACATCAGCGAGAAAGAGAGAGGTGTAGTATTAATATTTAAGGTGATATAATGTTTCCCTTCGCACTTCCTCCCGTCGCGTCGCTTATATTCATTAGAGCTGGCCGCACAATTTCGTTTGCATCACATGAGATTGAGAAGGAGAGAGGTGTGGTATTAATATGTAAAGTGATATAATGTTTCCCGTGGCATTTACTTCCACCCGTCCTTCTTTTGGTACGGAAGTCATGTGTGTCCGACTCGCACTTGGCCGATTTTTATCGTTCAGTTGATTGGCTACCACTGCAGTCCATGTTTACCTACTCCCGTCACGTCGCTTATACTTCAAAACTTATTAAAAGGGGTTATTGTAAGTGAACCTTAAAATATAGGCATATGCTGTTGACGACATTTTTTTGTAACTTTTAAAGGGGAACATTTTTGTAATACGAAATTTTCACGTAACTTTAACCATTTAAGCAACGTACGCAGTGGAAGCTCTCAAAAGAAAGATAGTTTCCCCGTTCTCGAAACATTATTTATGGCTGCTCCGCATCTCTGCTCCTATTCGCATTAGCGTGATTTTATATCGCCATTAGCCATCCTCAATAAATGGACTATTAAACTGTACAATAATTTTAAAATGCAACCAGTAGTTTCTGAGATCCTAGGACAAATAAACTATTCAGTTTTATAATATTGTGAGCGAACCTTAAGAAACTGACCAAATAGGTTATTGTGAGCGAACCTTAAGAGATAGACATATGCTGCCGCGGACTTTTTTTTTAAACTTTCTAAGAGAAACAAAATAGTCATACACAATTTTTTACGTATCTTTAACTATTTACGCAGCGTACGCCTTGGAAGCTCTCAGGCGGTAAAAAAAATCCCCGTTTTCGAAACATTATTCATTGCTGCTTCGCCCCTATTCGTCTTAGCGTGATGTTATATAGCCTATAGCCATCCTCAATAAATGGACTATCAAACTGTGAAAGAATTTTTGAAATCCAACCAGTAGTTCCTGAGATCCTAGCGTTCAACCATACAAACAAACAAACTCTTCAGCTTTATAATATTAGTATAGATTTGAAATCTTATTCTATTATTTGCTGAATTGTATGGGCTCTGTTAAGCTATGACTGTCTCGGTGTCATAGTAGTAAATACGAAAATCATACCATAGGCTATAAATAAAATAATATTCATATTATTTTACGAATTCTCATCAAGTTGGTAAATTGGTTTAGCAATATTATAAAAAATTAACCAGAAATCTCCACAAAACCGAACCGGATTGTTTAGGATGCTTTTGTAGCCGAAGGTTAAGTATATAGACTTACTCGCCGCTCAGTAAAATATAGTATTTGGCAAAGGCGCCAACCGTATCATAAATTCAAAGCCACTAATGTTTTGTGCTGGTAAAATAAAAAGGGTATATTAGACAATGTTGGTACCTAACTAGTTAAGAATTAGAAATCTAAAGTTATTCGGGGTTTTAATCGTTACAATTACTTCCACCGTTCTTTATAAAAAAATCTATTTATAGCCATTTACATTTTTTTTTCACTTACTTATTTTGGAAAATCATTAACACTATTTGTAACTAATGTAATTTTTAATTCATAAATGGTTTTAGATTCATATTATGTGGCCCTCGCAACTTCGATTCCGTCACATAGGGTTTATGAAACGTCACTTAAGGCGTACCTACCCATGAAAATAATTCAGCTCACGCCTGTAGCTATAACATTTTCGACTTTAGTGTAGATTGTAGAACATCCAAAAATTAAAATTTTCAAAATACCTATCTTTCGTGTACAGATTCTCGACCGTCTATAGTTTTAGCCCCTCTCTTTAAAATATCTTGCAGAGGGGCTTATGGCGAGACTTGTGTCTGTAGTCTGTGAATCTGTTGCATTAAACTACGTCATTATGTCACGTGGATCATCTGTTCAAAGTTCGAAATAAAACAAAAATGACGACGTCAATCGGACTGAACTTTCACTTTCACAATAAACGTTTTAGAGAGGGGCAGTCGGGTGAAACCGTCTCACCCGACTGCCCCTCTCTACGACTCTTTACCTGGGAGTAAGTACAGTATTAACACTTTGCAGTCAAACTCTTGTAACTTTACAGAGTAATCATGACGGGAAAGAGAACAAAACTTTGTCACCCCAATTCACACTGAGGGTGTCATAAGAGGCGACTAAGGGAAAACTTTAGCAAAACGATTCATTACGTAGAGAAGGACAACTTGAAATAGTTTTCGGTTATCAGTAAAATGACAATCATTAAACCAAGTTGTAGGCGTAGGCCATAGGGAGCGGCTTGAAAAATGTCAACTGTGGGTCGTCACAACGGCGCCTGTCCATTTCAACACGATAATAGGCTCACCTACTATTACGTGGGACAAACTAAAAGGTTAAATGTGGGCGTATTATAATACTATGCCTCTGTTTACCCCTTCGCGGAAAAAGGCGTGACTATTATGTACGTATTCATTTAAACGTATGCGCTGATCTTATAATAATTAAAAATGACCTTTCTATTATTGCCCAACTCCACAATTACACTATCTTACAACTGCTGTAGGTTGCAGCATTTTTCAGAATCTATAATATAACACTACTCTTTGGAAAAATAGATGAGGAAATGGGGAACTAGATGCAGACAAAGCTTATAAGGTAAATAGTACAATTCCCGAAATACACTCGAGAGCAATGAATCCGGGTCACTTAAAGAATCCTAAAAATCTCGGAAACTAAAAATGCTAGGTTAATGCAATAAATTGTATTTAATAGACAATGTAATACTCCTTAAATGAAGGTATTAAAACTTCTTAGTTATTGTAAAGTTATATCATAAAAAAATCAAATTTGAAAAAGGGCCACTTTCGAAGATGGAACTACGAAATTACAGCATTTGGTGTTGCTTTTGTTTGTAATCTGTCATTTATGTGGGTACATAAACCATGTTGATAGTGCTCTATATTCATTAATCAAGCTGAAATTATGTCGCTTACGCCTGAAGAATGCACCAGAATACTTACAATGCTGGAAACCGGCCGGAGTCAGCGCGATACAGCCAGGACTGTCGGTGTGTCGCTGTCAACAGTACAAAGAGTTCTCCGACGTTACGAAGAAACTGGTTCTAACCTACGCAGACCAGGAACGGGCAGAACCAGGTGTACCACAGCACGAGAAGACCGATACTTGGTGAACACCATGCTTCGAAATCGCTTTCTCACAGGAACTGAACTCACCAATCAGTTTCGACGCCTCGGAGGAAGTAACCCAAGTGCATGGACAGTAAGACGTCGGCTTGCTGAATCTAACTTAAAACCCCTTAGACCTGCAAACGGCCCTAAACTGGAGCGTGGGCATCGTATTTCGAGACTAAGGTATGCCCAGAGCCACGTAAATTGGAGTATTGAAGATTGGTCAAAAGTTATGTTCTCCGACGAATCAAAATTTATGCTCTACAAGCACGATGGAAGACACAGAGTGTATCGAAGACCAGGGGAAAGATTCAAGCAAGCATGCATCGAAGAAAAAGTAGCCTACGGTGGTGGGTCTGTACTTGTGTGGGCCGGAATTTCTTCTGAAAGTCGCACAGAGCTGGTGATCATAGAAAACGGCTCTTTAACTAGCGTAAGATATGTGGAAGAAATCCTCAATGATCACGTTGGTCCATTTATGGTCAATTTAGGTGAGGATGCTATATTTATGCATGACAATGCCCGACCTCATACAGGTAGGATTGTGAATGACTACCTTCAAGAGATGAACATTACTCGTATGGAGTGGCCAGCGCGCAGCCCGGATATCAACCCGATCGAGCATGCTTGGGACGAGCTAGGCAGATGCGTAAAACAACGAAACCCTCCCCCAATCACGCTTCGTGAGCTCAAAATTGCTCTCACAGAGGAATGGGAGAATATTCCCCAAAATCGTATAAGGAACTTGGTGTACAGCATGCCAAACCGCGTAAACGCAGTAATGGAAGCACGAGGAGGCAATACGAAGTATTAAAATTCAAGAAAATCGTAATAAAGTTCAAAAATTTCATGTTTCCTATTTTTATTTTAAGGAGAGATCAGCAGTTTTTTCTTTATGTAATTTTGTGTTAATAAAATGTATGGTGACTCATATTTTTTTTACTTTCATTTTAGGAGTATTACATTGTCTATTAAATACAATTTATTGCATTAACCTATAATTTTTAGTTTCCGAGATTTTTAACATTCTTTAAGTGACCCGGATTCATTGCTCTCGAGTGTAGGTGAAATGTACCAATTGCAAAGTTGACCAATAAAAAAAGATACCTAAAAGATAGAGTTCAAGTAAAATTTTAGTTACTTCGAATTTAAGGCTGCAATGTTCCACCTTGACAAATCCTAATAGCCAATTCGAACGATTGCAGCGTACGCTCTTGCCGGATTTCGTTCGATTCTAATGCATTATATTACTGTTATAAAATCTGAGGGGTTTTATGAAAAAATCTATACGTAAAATATTGTTCTTAAGACTTATATCTATTTTTGACAAGTTTTCATGAGAATTAAACTCATTTATTTAGATAAAAAAAGTACATTACTTGTTAAGATTTTTGCAATATTTCTCAGTTTTCGAGAGCGATTTCGATCGAACAAAGTATTCTTAATCGTATTTTGATACGTTAAAAAAGCAAGAGTATCTAATAAATTTCTAAATATAAATTCATTTATTTAATAATTAAAAATTAAAATACAATTTACACACACAATTAAACACAAAAAAAACATAAATATACAAAAATAACATAAATATACACCCGTTCCTTCATGGTTGGACCTGGTCAACTTAACCTACCTATTCTGTACGGATCCCACCCCTGCCCATACCTGGCCCAAATGTGCCCAATACGCTCGCAGCGTTGCCTCTTTGTATGGCTATGGCTATTCTTTGTACCAGATATGACCGGGCGTGGGTGTCCCGAGTCTTAACACGTAGCCTACGCCCTATCTCCGATATCAGAGCCCTGGCCTCGGCCCCCCAACAGCCCATCGTTTCCACAGCCACCGGTACCACAAGGTATTGCGACTGTATCCCCGCGTATTTTAGTCGCTTTTTGTAAGCGGCATCCTCCGCCGCAGCTGCCGGTGTGTTGATGGTGCGAGCAAGATGACTGGCAGCAAAAGTGTTGACACATGTTGCGTCCCACACCAAGCACCTGCCATTCCTCCAAGGCACCAGGGTCAGACCATCCGGTCTTTTGCCGTCCGTGCGGGACAATCCTGGTGGCTCGAGCACACACGGTACATCAGCCGACACCAGCGCACGCCTGATTAAATCGTTGAGAGCATGGTGACGCGGATGCCTGCCCATGCAGCGACGACAACTCAAACCGTGATGACCATCGCTCTCCACCCAGGCACCACAGATGCATACATGAGGTTCACAAACTCTGCAGCCAAGGCGGAGAGCCACAGCCACCCGCAGAGAGTCGTCGTCCAACAAAGTTCCTATGTGGGGTGAAGGAAGCGCGTACCGCCAAGCTCCAGACTCGGACTGCGCCACTGCACGCAATCTGGCAAGGTCTGCTCCCGCGGCACCACCCACCAACGACTCAAACTTTTGACGTGCAAGGATGTCACACCACGCACGCTGGACCTGAGGACCACTCGGGCACGGCACTTCCGAGGCAAGAGCAGACCAGACTGTAATCGCCCCTGACACATAGGGTACCCTGAACTCGCTGCCATCTGACTGGCGTATGGTAGCAACGAGCCCCGCCACCCCATGCGCCGACGCAATAAAAGCCGGCAAGCCCACATCCCGAGCACGCCGTATCCCGAGATCTCCATACCGGACCGGAGAGGATGCCTGGAGCCACTGAGACTCATTTAGTGATACGATGAGTATTGACTCGACAACCCCCCTCAATGAGTCATCGAATGAAGATACCGCTTCACTGCACAGCCACGTAGGTGCAGTCCTCAGGAGGTAATTGATTTTTGGAAGAGCAAAGCACGCAGCAAAACTATGGCGACATGTGCCGACAGATCCCCGTGACGCTGCTGTGCAGCAAGAAGATTAAATATTATATATAAGATAATAAATTAAAATAATATAGTTTTATCAGATCAAATCGAAGAATATTTCCTAGCATATAGTTCACCCCAAGATGAGTGTCTTTCGAACATACAACCCTTAAATTGGCGCAATCGCAACTACAAGAACCTAGATACTCTTTTTAAAGATTTCTTTAAAATTTTCAACAAAATGTTTATATTTCCTGGCTGGCATTACAGTTGCAAAGCCCGAAACCGTAATTTATCAAGGCCACAACCTTAAATAAACACCCCATGTAGATGTAGACACGCCTCTTGCATTAAGCCAGATAGGGACTCAGGAACCGCAGTTATTGTGGTAACATAAAACGAACTGCGCTCGGCTAATTGCGAGCCGGACGTGCGAAGAATAATGGCGTACTTCATGAGTTATGGCTTGGTATCCTCTTTGTGTGTTTGCTTTTAAATGGAAAATTAAAGAAGTCATATCGGTGTTCACACAAAGATACAATAGTCAAGAATCATAGGAACGTAGGCTTAGAATCAAGAACTATTAAGACTTAGCTTTCTAATCTGCAATTACGCATAGGTTACTTTTAATCCCGGTAATAATTTCCCATGGGAAGCGGGAACGGTAACAAAATCACGCTGAAGAAGCTGCGAGCATCAGCTACTTTACAATTAGTGTATATAAGTAATACTTTAACATAAGGCTGAGGCATGATACAATCATTCCAAGTTCTTTCGACATTTCGAGAAACTAATATTTTGATAATTCGATTCCTTAGTATAGAAAATTTTGATTTACAAGTGTAGAAACTAATGCCATGATAGTTATAACATGTTCATTAAATATACGCAAATGGATATTCTTCAAACCCTACTCGTTTTGGGTCTAGCCGTAGCGTAAGATAAATAACGTCGTAATCGTTTAAGAACACTGAGCAAATCGGTGTACCTATTAGCATTCCTTTAGTTTCACTAGATTTCATAAAACTTATTTTCAACTATCTCAATAAAATCAGCAGTAATTGTTTACAGTTTCACAGATTTAACCTCCGTTAAACTTCTTTAGTAGTTCCGTGGAAAATTCAGTGTAAGCTTTTGCGGCTGTGAAATACTTTTTTATTCCAGCGACATTTGTTTTAATCTGAAGTCTTTATCTTACAATTTCATGAAAGTCTTGAGTACATTTTAATACAAATTTATTTTTATGCCACTAAGGCAGCAAACAAGCATTCGGTTCACCTAATCCTTCGGACGTTTGCAATGCCCCGTGTTGCCGATACTCAAAAACCCTCTAAGACCACATACTGTAGACGTGCAATGGTTGCGCAAAGAAAATATTTTTCAGAATTTACCGATGTGAACATTTCTGACACAAAGTGTGAGGATTGAGGATGAACATCCTGCCTTTAACGAGTGCTGCGATGATGTAACCGTAGACGTAATTGAAATAATTCCTCAGAAAACAAAACAGTGTACAAGCGGTAGAGTAACGATATAATTTGTCCCTACAAACTGGTTATGTAAAGTAAGATACCTTCGTAATTGGTGCTCACTTACTCATAGGTATTCCTAGTAATCAGCAAAAGTGAATCCCAAGCTAGTACTCAAGCCGCTAATATAAAGAAGTTTCTTATTCAAATGGTAATCCTATCATTCAAAAATATCTCATGATCTTTCATGTGTGCACCAGTTTACTGCCACCAGCATACAAAAAGAATAAAACACTTTTTACATTACAAGTTAAAGACGCTTATTTTTGCAAAATCCAAGAAATAAATAAGTTGTCCATCTGACCGTAAAAGGCTTCCCACATCACAAACAGAAAATGCAATTGTGCGCCAGCAATTTTTACAGTTCCAGGCAGCGGGCACACCTACGCTGTGCAAAGTTTTCGAAGTAAAAAAGACGGTTCCTTTTGTCGTTTTGTGAGGTGAAATCCGTGAAAATATTTCACTCCAAGTTTTATTGTAAGGTGTGCAAAACTTCTCGGTGCGAACCTTCTGTGGAGTATAAAATATGAATTTCTGACTGCCACGTTTTGTTTAGTTGAGATGTCATGTGGTGTGCACACTGCACATACCAGCTGTGCCACTGTGGTCTCGCATGTGATTATTATGCTGATCTCGTGAGCATGATATTATCCTGAAAGAAAAGGGTTGATTTTTTAACAATATTCATATAAATAGAGGTTTGGTGGTAAAACCTGTAGATGGGTTATTACAGTGTTTTGTTTCAGATTTTCTAAACTTCACCATGTTCTCATCTGTTAGGCAACCTACTTATAATGAAAAAAAATTACATTTATCAGTCACACCATGAAAGAGAAAAAGAAAACCAAATTACAGTATAATAAAATGAAGCAATTGTATGAGCCTAAAAGGCTTCAGCTCACCATAAATGCTGCAGTGTTGATTTTCAGATGAAACCAAAATGTTACTCACGGTTTACACCTGTGTAAAAAATGTGTGCAAATTAGGTATACTATAAGAATACACATAAATAAATAACGTGATTTGTAGTTGAGGTTCACTGGGTAGGGTCTTATCACACCCTTACATCGTGGTCTCATCAAATTTTGTATTTTAACCTAATTTTAGCACGTATTTGTGGGCTTAAATTTCCCAGTTATTATTTTGCACCAATTCTTGACTTATTTCTGCGTTGATAAATGTTTTGCGTCAAATGTTAGTATGATAATGAAAAGGATGCCGCTTTAACACGTTGCCTGCCAACCTACGAGTATACTCGTTGTACATGATCTGGGGTGCACCGCCAACTACGAGTATTCTCGTAGTAGATTGTATGTGATTTCTGACGAATTCTAAGTGGTCGTGGAAGGAGGGCGGGGTTAAATTCTTCGGCATTTGAAATAAAACATTACTTAAGTCAGAAAAATAAGTTTAATTTTTTTTTTTGAGTATATGGCTGCGAAGTTACGAAGGAGTGATACATTTTAAAACAATTTTCAACGCATAAGGCAGGTTTCCAGGACATATCGAACTATATTAAAAAATAAGAAAAATTATAAATAATAGTAAGTTTGAGTCATCCAATTTTTGAGATCAACAAAAAATGTCTCACAAGGTTATAGAAAAGCACACATCCGCAGGGAAGCTTGTGGCGAGCTGAATGTGCATGGCTACACATCGGTCCCGATTCTTCAGAGTTTTGTTGCGCTTCGCGGCCAGGACCGTATGGGGCTACTCGGTACTCCCGAAAGTGCAGCAAATCTCAACTCTCGCTTACCTTAATTGACCGGTCAGAGGGAGGAAGCCAGAGCTCTATGCTCGGGGGTGAAAGTGTCATTTTCAAGGGCATAACTATCTATCTATATCCAATGCCTAAGTTAACCAGCCCATTTAACACCCATCACACTAGCCCATTACGTAGTTAGCATATTTTACAATAGTTGGCTCTCATTGCAGATGTTCCATTACCGTTCTTCTACATAAGGCGGATGTGGATTGTTTGCAGTAGGGGTCCCATTTCCATTTAGATTAAAAGTCTCAAAGAGCCTCTGCATGTTGGACCAGTATGTCCCCCGTGTAAGCCTACCAAAAATCCGGGTGTTTCCAAAGAAAAAAAAGAGAAGATACCCGTGTTTAAGAGAAACACAATAATAAATATTAATAAGAATCCTATCTCATTGCCATACTACGAGTATACTCGTAGTTTGAACTAGGTTCCACTGCCATACTACGAGTATACTCGTAGTATGGCAATGAGACTGGACTGGGTAGGGTCTTATCACACCCTTATATCGTGGTCTCATCAAATTTTGTATTTTAACCTAATTTTAGCACGTATTAGTGGGCTTAAATTTACCAGTTATTATTTTGCACCAATCCTTGACTTATTTCTGCGTTGTTTAATGTTTTGCGTCAAATGTTAGTATGATAATGAAAAGGATGCCGCTTTAACACGTTGCCTGCCAACCTACGAGTATACTCGTAGTACATGATCTGGGGTGCACCGCCAACTACGAGTATTCTCGTAGTAGATTGTATGTGATTTCTGACGAATTCTAAAACAGTGGCCGTGGAAGGAGGGCGGGGTTAAATTCTTTGGCATTTGAAATAAAACATTACTTAAGTCAGAAAAATAAGTTTAATATTTTTTTTTATACGGCTGTGAAGTTACGAAGGAGTGATACATTTTAAAACAATTTTCAACGCATAAGGCAGGTTTCCAGGACATATCGAACTATATTAAAAAATAAGAAAAATTATAAATAATAGTAAGTTTGAGTCATCAAATTTTTGAGATCAACAAAAAATGTCTCACAAGGTTATAGAAAAGCACACATCCGCAGGGCAGCTTGTGGCGAGCTGAATGTGCGTGGCTACACATCGGTCCCGATTCTTCAGAGTTTTGTTGCGCTTCGCGGCCAGGACCGTATGGGGCTACTCGGTACTCCCGAAAGTGCAGCAAATCTCAACTCTCGCTTACCTTAATTGACCGGTCAGAGGGCATCTCATTGCCATACTACGAGTATACTCGTAGTTTGAACTAGGTTCCACTGCCAACTACGCGTATACTCTTAGTATGGCAATGAGATAGGATTCTTATTAATATTTATTATTGTGTTTCTCTTAAACACGGGTATCTTCTCTTTTTTTCTTTGGAAACACCCGGATTTTTGGTAGGCTTACACGGGGGACATACTGGTCTAACATGCAGAGGCCCTTTGAGACTTTTAATCTAAATGGAAATGGGACCCCTACTGCAAACAATCCACATCCGCCTTATGTAGAAGAACGGTAATGGAACATCTGCAATGAGAGCCAACTATTGTAAAATATGCTAACTACGTAATGGGCTAGTGTGATGGGTGTTAAATGGGCTGGTTAACTTAGGCATTGGAAAAAGATAGATAGTTATGCCCTTGAAAATGACACTTTCACCCCCGAGCATAGAGCTCTGGCTTCCTCCCTCTGACCGGTATATAATATTATAATATATATAATATAATATAATAATATCTTTATTTGCTAGAACATTGTATAGAAGATGTTACAGTATATCTTAAGATTAAATAGGTAGGTACATCATGTTCTGCCTAAACTGGGCATGCAAACATTTATTTATCATGCGTACATTTATTATAACTGATTATACATTAAAATGACTTTATTAAATATAATAATATTAATACTAGGGAGAGAATTAAATTTCATTAATGTACTGTATTGTGTTCTAAAAAATCCTTTACAGAATAAAATCCCTTTTCCAGAAGCCATTCCTTCAATTCTTTGACAAATCGCCGATAAACTAACATCTTAATTTTATTGGGTATGCAGTTATATACATATCCACACATAGCCAGACAGTTTTTTTTATATAACTGCGTTCTTGGTATCCGCGACAAAACAATCCTGTCTGGATTCCGTGTACTTCGTGGGTAAACGTCTTTTGCTTTTTTAAATAAATTATTATTTAATCTTACAAACTTAGCACATTCAAATATATACATACACGGTAATGTCAGCAATTTCAGTTGTTTAAAAAGAGGTTTGCAGGATATCCATGGTGCTACTCCGCAAATAGCTCTAACACACTTTTTTTGGACAATGAATGCTTTATTCACGTCAGTCGAATTGCCCCATAGGATGAGTCCGTAGTTAAGAACTGATGCCACGTATCCATGATATGCCCTTAGAACGGTCTTTTTTGTTGCGATCTTTCTCAGTTTTGCCAACACATAAACAAACCTATTGATTCTATTACAAACATTTTTGACGTGAGCCTTCCAGTTAATATATTTATCCAAAATTATACCCAGGAATTTTGTATCTTCAACCTCCCCAATTTGAGTATTTTTATAAATGATTTTTAGATTTTTGGCTTTTAAGGTCAATTAAGGTAAGCGAGAGTTGAGATTTGCTGCACTTTCGGGAGTACCGAGTAGCCCCATACGGTCCTGGCCGCGAAGCGCAACAAAACTCTGAAGAATCGGGACCGATGTGTAGCCACGCACATTCAGCTCGCCACAAGCTTCCCTGCGGATGTGTGCTTTTCTATAACCTTGTGAGACATTTTTTGTTGATCTCAAATATTGGATGACTCAAACTTACTATTATTTATAATTTTTCTTATTTTTTAATATAGTTCGATATGTCCTGGAAACCTGCCTTATGCGTTGAAAATTGTTTTAAAATGTATCACTCCTTCGTAACTTCACAGCCATATACTCAAAAAAAAATATTAAACTTATTTTTCTGACTTAAGTAATGTTTTATTTCAAATGCCAAAGAATTTAACCCCGCCCTCTTTCCACGGCCACTGTTTTAGAATTCGTCAGAAATCACATACAATCTACTACGAGAATACTCGTAGTTGGCGGTGCACCCCAGATCATGTACTACGAGTATACTCGTAGGTTGGCAGGCAACATGTTAAAGCGGCATCCTTTTCATTATCATACTAACATTTGACGCAAAACATTAAACAACGCAGAAATAAGTCAAGGATTGGTGCAAAATAATAACTGGTAAATTTAAGCCCACTAATACGTGCTAAAATTAGGTTAAAATACAAAATTTGATGAGACCACGATGTAAGGGTGTGATAAGACCCTACCCAGTGAACCTCAACTACAAATCACGTTATTTATTTATGTGTATTCTTATAGTATACCTAATTTGCACACATTTTTTACACAGGTGTAAACCGTGAGTAACATTTTGGTTTCATCTGAAAATCAACACTGCAGCATTTATGGTGAGCTGAAGCCTTTTAGGCTCATACAATTGCTTCATTTTATTATACTTTAATTTGTTTTCTTTTTCTCTTTCATGGTGTGATTGATAAATGTAATTTTTTTTCATTATAAGTAGGTTGCCTAACAGATGAGAACAAGGTGAAGTTTAGAAAATCTGAAACAAAACACTGTAATAACCCATCTACAGGTTTTACCACCAAACCTCTATTTATATGAATATTGTTAAAAAATCAACCCTTTTCTTTCAGGATAATATCATGCTCACGAGATCAGCATAATAATCACATGCGAGACCACAGTGGCACAGCTGGTATGTGCAGTGTGCACACCACATGACATCTCAACTAACCGAAACGTGGCAGTCAGAAATTCATATTTTATACTCCACAGAAGGTGGAATCCTATCTCATTGCCGTACTACGAGTATACTCGTAGTTTGAACTAGGTTCCACTGCCAACTACGAGTATACTCGTACCTACCATTTTGTATTGTGGCAATACGTATACGAAAAAAGTTACTACGAGTATACTCGTATGGCAGGCAACGTGTTAAGTTCGTACACATGTTTTTACACAAACACGTCAAATCGTTGGAAAAGTGTAAATATGCCAGCTTTCGTAACATGTTTGTAAGTTAAAATATTTTTCAACATTGATATGTTTGTTCCAAACAAAAATAAGGGATGAGAGAGCCCTGATTATATATGTGAGTATGTTAATGATGTTTGATCAGAGAGTTTTTGGTTCAGAAATCACAGTTTGGTATAAACAGAGATCAAAGTAAAATACTTAGACAAATAGATGTTATCTCTAACATGAATCAGATAGGATAATGCTCTTACTTTTGTTTGTTCTACGTAGAAATATGTGCCGAGTGAAAAGCTCACGTTTGCTTTTATTCCCGTTGACTGGGTTGTATTTATTTGCTTGAATTCGGTTTTTATCTCGAATGGATCGAGGGTTGTTAGTCATTATGAACATGCCGATACGTTTGCCTTATTTAAATTATTGCTATCGTTAAAATACGGTGAGACAAGTACAAATAAAGCTTCGGAAATCACGATTGTACACGGGTGTTTTGCTTTGCGACTATTTAGCATATTTTTTGTGAGCATTTTGGATTGCGTTTAATGAATTACTTTATTGTTCAGTCAAAAATATTTATGCAGTGTCCAAACTGTGAGAATGGTAAGCGTAGTACTTGCCGGCGGTTGAAGACACAAAGTAGTTTACTGAAGAACACAAGTAAAACTGCTGTATTAAGATGTTACAAATTCACAGATACAAATTCTGTAGATTTGTTTTTGAACGTCACGCAAAAAAACTCGTCCGAAATTTAATATACTTACTATTTTAATAGTAGGGGCAAGTGCTGTTCCTATGGACGCCTTATACCTGTGGACACAATCGATTCCGATGAAACTAACAACCCTAAAATTATAATTTGAACGCGACCGCAAAGCTAAACGACAAAGCTTTACGGTCGCGTTCAAATTATAATTTTAGGGTTGTTAGTTTCGTCGGAATCGATTGTGTCCACAGGTATAAGGCGTCCATAGGAACAGCACTTGCCTATATTTTAAATTTCGTTTTCATGTTTGTGTTTAAGTTCAGTTTTACCAGAGCAGTACCAGAGTTACACTCTTTACGACTCTTAAATCGTAAAAAGCGTAACTCTTGTAACTCGTTTACAGGGGTTGTCAAAGCAAACACCAGTGGCCTGTTAATTTATCGATTTGATTAATTGGAAAGAAGAAAATCTGGGTCTGCTTGGGAACCTAAAACGTTTTGGCTAAGAGAATAAGAAGCACATCGTTTAGAATACAAAAATAGTTTAGAATAGGATGTAGCAGTAAGTTTTCTTCTTCTACAAACTGAAATATACAAATGCATTTCTTACTCCGCAACAAACATTTTTGGATCGCACAAGTATTTGTTTCGAATCCGGGCCTTCACAGCAGGCTAGTCGACCGTAATATGGCGATAATGTAATAATTCAATCTCAATAATATTAAATTAATTAATAATTTTAATTGTAGCGTCATATTTACTGATTTATAATTTTAATTATATTTCTTGCAACGTATATATCATATCATTTTCTTTTTCCTCTTAATAAGGCTGTACCCATTAATTAAGGAGTAAAATAAGCTTAGGTATAAGGGTATGAGCTCCATTTGATGATCAATTTCATTACCCTACGGAAGTTAAATTACTTATGTAAGTACATCTATACCATCTACAAAGTAATTAACTTAAGGTGATAATAGATAAAGTGCTTCAGCTCTTAAGAACCATTCTTTCTTTTTCAGTCCTTACTGAAGGATAGTGTCTGTGACCGGATTTAGATTTTGTGACACTATGGGACCTGTTACACATTCAGACAAGCACAATTCTGCCTGCGCAAATCGGTTTGTACACGGAGACAAAACTATCTATTACAAGTTCCGTGCTCCGTATACAAACTGGATTGTGCAGGCAGAACAGTGCTACTCATAATACCTGAATGATAGATTTTTGGTAAGTACATAAGTAAATGGATTCACAATAGAGACGTTGTAGACCTTATTCAAAGGTCCATAACTACATTAGTTTATCAACATTTTAGTTTTTAGGCTTTGCTGTTCGTCTGCCTGTCACGAGGCTGTATCTCATAAACCGCCTAATGTAGAGATGTGAAATTTGCATAGATTAAATTTATCTGTTGCACAACAAATACTGAAATCAGAAAATTAATTAATTAGGCTGTCGTACAAAGTCTGACTCACGCTTGGTTGATTTTTTTGATATTTAATTTTTGGCATAGTTGGGAGAGCAGCTAATTTATTGAGGAACATTTGTAGTACAACAGCAATAATTATTGTCATGGTGTAGAGACATTTTTAAACATTAGTCAAAACAAAAAGCGGGCAATATAAAACTAGTGCAAATGACTCTTTAAAAGACAATTAATTCTAAGAGCGAAAGAAATGAAGCAATGTCAATCACTTTTGCCGTCAGTTAAAAGTTATGTCATACTTTTTTCATAGAAAGCACTTCTTTTAGGCGTGGCGACTTATCTTGGATGCAGGCTATACCGTACACTTACCGACTTAAAGCACACGGTGCTCTACCATTACCTATGGAAAGGATGTCCGAGGAGTTTGGGCGAATCTTAGCTAGTTGTCTATCTATATTTTTGTTAATACAGATTATGTATATTGTTGTCAAAGAGTATTTTTAATCATTATTATTCACTCTGGTCCTTCAAGCAAAATGTCTAGACTCCAATTAACGATGACACATTTATATTCATCTGGTGGATTATCCAGCTTTGTCTCTATTTTATTTGCAAATTTATCACTCGTAACTTAATTTTGCTCTTGGTGTCTCAGAATACACAATCAATCTTCATGTTGACTTATTTTAGTTGAATTTATTCTTTTGTACAACACAGTCTCTGAGCTATGTGAGCTCAGAGTGCCTTTCTACCAGTTATGTGCACTTTTCCATCAAAAAGTGTAATATAAATTGTATTTTGTTGTGGTTAAAAATGAGGGTATTTACATTTTTACGCAAAAATGTTGCCTGATTTGGATGAAATTTTCTCAAAGATAGCTTAAGTCTGCAATTAAATAAATTATTTAATTTTAATTCTGGTAATGAGCAAATATGATAAGGAGAACATAAAACTAAGTAAATCAATGCATTCTTAAAAATACTAAAGTTCAACTTATGTTAATTCCAAGGGTGAGGCAAGAAGGGCGTGGGGAATAGTGATTAGTGAAACCGAGCAAATTATTAATCTTAATTAGGCCTGTGTTTGGCCTGGTTCCGTAGATGAATTATTGAGTCGTGTTGACAGGAATCTGAGTGCTGTAACCAGACACGTATAATGACGGTAGTTTGATATTATGTAATAAATTATAGGTAATTCAAATATAATATCAATGCTAGAGTACAGTTTGTTACTTTATTAATAAATGTTAATAGTTAATATTATAAATGCGATAGTTAGTGAAGATGTGTAACGTACGTACGTTTGTAACTCTTTCACTCTCTGGTAGTTGAACGGATCTGGCCGAAATTTGGCACGGGAATTGATCTGGAATAACATAGGCTAGTTGTACGCAGGCGGAGCTGCGGGCGTCATCTTGGTAATATTAGTTTAAGTTATGGAATTTAGAAAAGAAATCAATATTTGTAACACGTATTTTAAACGTATTATTTATTATAAACATTATGCACCCTGACACAGAAAAAATCAGTATACTCATCTCTGTCATGTTAAATTCATGAACTGGAAAGAAAGACTACGAATACAAAATACGATTTTTCCCATAAAACTACTGTTTGATTGCTTCCAATATTATGTTATACATCATGTACAAATAGCAAACGGTAGGAAAGTCGTCGTACTTCCAGATGCCTCGTATATCGCCTACCTCAGCTTACTCGATACACCTCGACATCATAAAAATGAATTGTAGCTCTATACGTGAGCAGATTTCCTAAATTGGTTACAATTTGCTCTGTTGACTTGGTGTTGTTTTGTGAGTTTAGGTTGTTAATATTTTTTTTTATTTTGAAGAAATAGACAATTTTAACTAAGACAGTTTTTAATGTTAATAATTTTATTTACACGTTATAAATTGCGATTTTAATTGTGAGACAGAATATACGAAAGCGTTAAGTATAATTTCAAAATAAAAATTCAGTCTTGTAGTATTTAAATTTAAATTAATATAGGTATCAAGGATAAACTATGAACACATTAGGTACCCTTTCTTCGCGCAGTCGGGTAAAAGTAGCTTCTAACAACAACTCCAACTTTACATTAAACTTACGCACCTGTGCACCAGAAAATGAACCGATTTAATATCATGAACTAGGTAAGTTAAAATGCTAAAATCATTTCTTCATCACAAACCAAGACAAAGTCGGTAAGAATATTATATTTTGGTTGGTTAGTTACGCAAATAGGGAAAACAGTTACCAAATAAAATTGAGGGAGGTGTCTGGAATAGTAACGTAGCGCCTTCGAAAATTCCAACGCGAATGATGCCAACATGAATCCTATTAAATGGAAAATAGCTTACATTCCGTTGTCGAACATTTTCGGCGTATTTTACTTTGATACAGTGTAATAGACATTGCAAATAATCTAAAACGTTTATAAAATGTTACAGGTACAAAAATACTTTATATGTATAAGAATCCTTCTGAAGTAGCAATGCTTGTTTCGTGCATCTTGTATTTTTAATCAACTTTAGAAAAGATGGAGATTACTCATTTCGACCTTGTATTTTAGCTAGAAGTTTTAACATAATTATGTGTAAACAATAAACTTTTCATACGATTTGCTACTAAACCCAGTAATATTAGCTTACTAGCTGACCCGCGCAACTTCGTTTGCGTAAGAGAGAAAGAGAAATAGAAAGATTCCCCGTCGCGACTATTCTTATCGCATGGTTTCCGATCGCGTGATTTCCCGTTGCATTATTTTGTCACAAATTAGATTTCCATTAAAATGGTTATTGCAAGCGAACCTAATCTGAAGATTGAGGAGCCAAATTAAACTATTCGTAACTTCTTGAATTCCAGTACGATAGGGCGGAGATCGTTAGTAGTTACCCTACGTATTAAGTACGTAATGCCTAATAAATGATACAAAAAGGGAAATCGATAACATAATATCAATTTCGTTAAGAGATTCAAATAACTCTAAATGGATAAAGTCCAGATGTTTAGATTGAGGAAATGAGGAGACACTTTGACATTAATCTAACTTTTTATCTATTGGCCTACAAATTCCAAAAATTGTTCTAAATTTTATTATGATTGTCTAATAAATAAGGCTTCATTTAAACTTAATTTAAAAAGTGAGGTGGCTTCTCAATTCATATGGATACTACTAATACTACTGGCAAAGAGTAGTGTCAAGGGAAAAGTACATTAAATAACCCTGAGCACTACTGCTTAACAGGGTTACGGGATTTTTTTTTACGTTCCCGTGACTCTACGGGTCGGCATGCAGCAGCGCCAATGAAGCCACCGTTCATATGCTACAGTAACCAACCATCAGATGGGCCGTAAGCTTGTCTACCCATTTAGTAGTATAAAAACCAGTCAAGTGCGAAATGCACACAGAGGGTTCCCTACCAAAAAAGGGCAAAAAATCACGTTTGTTGGATGGGACCTCTTTTTCTGACTGTAGTAATTGTTGTCATAGTTGCGACAGAAATATATCATCGGAATGGTAGCCAAAGGTAGTGGGTCTGGACGTGGACGCTCTCTCGCTCGAGACCATGGTGCGAGCCATGCTCTCCAGCGGGAGTAAGTGAGACTGCGCCGCCTCTTTCTGCGAGCAGGTCATGCTTGTGAAAGAGGCGGCGGGGTGGGAACGGGAGAGAACTCTCCCACCCGAGTTCCGCAGTCGGCGGCTTGGGTACCGCCGACGTGTCTTCGCCGAGGACTATCGGCCTCCATGACCGGGGGCCGGAGGACGTTGAGAGGGCGGCTCACCGTCCTTACAGAAGCAGGCCCATGACGAAAATGTGACGTGAGGAACTCACGCACGCCCCCCCCCCCCCCCCCTTAGAAGCGGGATCACACCCGATAACCCCAAAGACGTGAGATAGCACCCGAACCACCCCCTGGGCGAGGCCGCAGTTGCGGCCGCGGATCTGTTGGAATTCCTGGGACATCCTTCCGAGGGCTTACCCGGGGCTGCCAACCATAGGCTATTGGGCGTTACGTGAGGTTTTTTAGTCGGTAGGAGTCCGGCATAACATCCATGAGGATTTTCCCTCACGTTAAACAAAAAAAAATGGTAGCCGAAGGTCTGTTGGGAGTCCAGGGGTATCCTTCCGAGGACTTATCTGGGGCTCCCAATCGTAGGCTATTAGGTAGGATGCTTGTGGCTTTTGGTCGGTAGGAGTCGTATAGCATATATGCAGGATTTTCGGGGTACGAACTCTAAAAATCGTTTCTTTTTGCGCACCTACGCCATTATTAACTTCAAGGTTCTAGATCGAACAGTTAGTCAGTTTTTGTTTTTAGATAATTCGATCAAATCAGCACGTACGCTCCTGGACGTAGGCTTTTCTAATTTGCGTCCTGCGTCTTCCGCATCCAGCCTGCGACCTCTTCGTCCTCGGTCCATCTGTCCTATAGACAGAGTCGCGGTGGCCGCTTTAGAAAATCAGAACTTATTCGGCCGTTTTTTTCCGCCGTTTTCTGTTTTTATATGTACCTATAGATATAATTTTGAATAACTAAATCAAAATACGTGTTACTTTGAGCGAAGTAAATCTATATCGGTATTTGTAAAAATAGATGATTTCTAGTGTTTTCCCGTTCGTCCCCTCGACTTTATCCCCCGGAGGGAACGAACGGGAAGTCACAAAAATAATATTTAATCAGGTTCCGATCGTCCTATTCCTAATTCAAGAGGCTGCAGGCTTTGTCCTCTTACTGTTTTTGTGCTATACATAATACTTGTTTACAAAATGCTAATACAGTTTCTCCTATTGTGACCAGACATTTACTGTAGATTTCATTTGCTAATTTGTTCATCTATAATGCCTCTGATTGTTTGTTTTCATCTAATTGGCTACCCCTGTTTACAATATAAGTGTAAGCGAAGGTAATACCTACTCTTTGTTATTCGGATGAACCGTGTACAATACACCTTACCTAGTACTTATTCTTTCATAATTCCTAGCCAGCCATGTTCAGGTTTTCATCTCACAAATGTATTTTGACATACAAAAAATATGAAGGCGATTTCGCTTATTGAAATAAATATTACGCATAAATAAAATACACAGTTTTGGTAAAATTACATAGGTACTTATTACAATTTGAAATGTTTTGACGTTTATCAAAAATAAGATAATTTTTTTTACTAAAAATTCAGCTGTCATGTGTCAAAAAAAAGTTTAAAAAGTACCGACTAAGGAGTATCAATATGAAGTATGAGGCAAATGCCCCCAATTTTTTTTTCTAACCCATTTAAAACATGTTAAACGATAAATTTCAATAAAATAAAATACACGTCTCCCATCAATTCTGTTAAAGATGTTTTATGCCAAATACGAAGAAGATCGGACCAAGGAATCACGTAGTCCCATACAAACTTTGCAACCCTTGTTTACCCCCTTAGGAGTTGAATTTTCAAAAATCCCTTCTTATTGCTCACCTACGTCACTTGAGGAGCATTTGTGCAAAATTTCATGCTTTTAGACCCAGCGGTTTAGGCTGTGCGTTGATCGTCAGTCAGTCAGTTCTTGTTTTTATATATATAGACTAGCGGTACCCTGCCACGCTTTGCTGTGACTTTTTTATGGTTGTTTTATGTGCCTATGAGAAATGAGTAACAAACTAAATGATGGGTACATTTAAAAAAAAAATGTGTGCGTGAACTATTGTACACACGTAAGAAGTGAAACTTCTTCATGACCTTATTTTTCGAAAGAAATATCATAGGAGTTAGTAGAAGTCCAAAAGTTCAAAAGTTCAAAAGTCCAACGTCAAAAAGTCAAAAAGTCAAAAAGTCAAAAAGGTAAAAAGTCCAAAAGTCCAATAGTCCAAAAGTCCAATAGTCCAAAAGTCCAAAGTCCAAAAGACCAAAACTACAAAGTCTAAAATTCTAAAAGGCCAAAACTCCAAAACTCCAAAATTCCAAAATTTCAAAAGTCCAAAAGTCCAAAAGTCCAAAAGTCCAAAAGTTCAAAGTCCAAAACTACAAAATTCCAAAACTCAAAAAGTATAAAAGTTCAAAAGTCCAAAGTACAAAAGTTCAAAATTCCAAAGTACAAAAGTTCAAAATTCCAAAGTCCAAAGGCCAAAGTCCAAAGTCCAAAGTCCAAAGTCCAAAGTCCAAAGTCCAAAGTCCAAAAGTCCAAAAGTCCAAAACTCCGAAACTACAAAACTCCAAAACTCCAAAACTCCAAAACTCCAAAACTCCAAAACTCCAAAACTCCAAAACTCCAAAACTCCAAAACTCCAAAACTCCAAAACTCCAAAACTCCAAAAATCCAAAACTCCAAAACTCCAAAACTCCAAAAGTCCAAAACTCCGAAACTCCGAAACTCCAAAACTCCAAAACCCCAAAACTCCAAAACTTCAAAACTCCAAAACTCCAAAACTCCAAAACTCCAAAACTCCAAAAATCCAAAACTCCGAAACTCCAGAACTCCAAAACTCCAAAACCCCAAAACTCCAAAACTACAAAACTCCAAAACTTCAAAACTCCAAAACTCCAAAACTCCAAAACTCCAAAAATCCAAAACTCCAAAACTCCAAAACTCCAAAAGTCCAAAACTCCAAAACTCCGAAACTCCGAAACTCCAAAACTCCAAAACCCCAAAACTCCAAAACTACAATACTCCAAAACTCCAAAACTCCAAATCTCCAAAACTCCAAAACTCCAAAACTCCAAAACTTCAAATCTCCAAAACTCCAAAACTTCAAATCTCAAAAAACTCCAAAACTCCAAAACTCCAAAACTCCGAAACTCCAAATCTCCAAAACTCCAAAACTCCAAAACTCCAAAACTTCAAATCTCCAAAACTCCAAAACTCCAAAACTCCAAAACTCCAAATCTCCAAAACTCCAAAACTCCAAAACTCCAAAACTCCAAAACTTCAAATCTCAAAAAACTCCAAAACTCCAAAACTCCAAAACTCCAAAACTCCAAAACTCCAAAACTCCAAAACTCCAAAACTCCAAAACTCCAAAACTCCAAAACTCCAAAACTCCAAAACTCCAAAACTCCAAAACTCCAAAACTCCAAAACTCCAAAACTCCAAAACTCCAAAACTCCAAAACTCCAAAACTCCAAAACTCCAAAACTCCAAAACTCCAAAACTCCAAAACTTCAAATCTCAAAAAACTCCAAAACTCCAAAACTCCAAAACTCCAAAACTCCAAAACTCCAAAACTCCAAAACTCCAAAACTCCAAAACTCCAAAACTCCAAAACTCTAAAACTCTAAAACTCTAAAACTCCAAAACTCTAAAACTCCAAAACTCCAAAACTCCAAAACTCCAAAACTCCAAAACTCCAAAACTCCAAAACTCCAAAACTCCAAAACTCCAAAACTCCAAAACTCCAAAACTCCAAAACTCCAAAACTCCAAAACTCCAAAACTCCAAAACTCCAAAACTCCAAAACTCCAAAACTCCAAAACTCCAAAACTCCAAAACTCCAAAACTCCAAAACTCCAAAACTCCAAAACTCCAAAACTCCAAAACTCCAAAACTCCAAAACTCCAAAACTCCAAAACTCCAAAACTCCAAAACTCCAAAACTCCAAAACTCCAAAACTCCAAAACTCCAAAACTCCAAAACTCCAATACTCCAAAACTCCAAAACTCTAAAACTCTAAATGTCTAAAACTCTAAAACTCCAAAACTCCAACTCCAAAAGTCCAAAATGTCAAACGCCCAAAACTCTAAAAGTCCAAAAGTACAAAAGTCCAAAAGTCCAATAGTCCAAAAGTCCAAAGGTCCAAAGTCCAAAAGTCCATAACTCCAAAGTCTAAAAGTCTAAAATTCTAAAATTCTAAAAGTCCAAAAGTCCAAAACTCCATAACTCCAAAACTCCAAAATTCAAAAAGTCTAAAGTCCAAAACTCCAAAATTCCGAATGTCCAAAAAGTTCAAAAATAACATGCAGAACATATCTGACCCCTTTTTTAGGTAAGTACTCTCTTTTATTATTCTGAATGCAAAAAGGCCGCAATCAAACTTCTCTTAAAAAACATCAATCTGGTAGGTACCTTCTAAATAGGTTGTTTATAATATTTTGTTCTGAAGCTGGCAGAATATAATTTAAAAAAAAACGACCAACGCCATCTATTGGTAAAATCACTATTTAAAGCTATTTTATTCTTATTGCTGTTATGATAAAAGTGTATAAAGTAGCCTAAAACCATCTCTGAATCCTATTGTATATCGTGTCCAATTTTGAGCTCAATCGATTCAGTAAATTTTGAGTTTTTAATAGATACACAAACGCACACAACATTTTTATATATATAGATTATGAAATGCTACACCTATAACATAAATGTTACATGCTATAACATTGTCCGAAATATACACATTATACTTCTTATTGCGATGTCTTTTTTTTTAAACGTGAGGGAAAATCCTCATGGATGCTATGCCGGACTCCTACCGACTAAAAAACCTCACGTAACGCTCAAGAGCCTATGGTTGGGAGCCCCCGGGTAAGCCCTCGGAAGGATGTCCCAGGACTCCCAACAGACACACGGCCGCCACTGCGGCCTCGCCCAGCGCTGGATAACACCCGAACCACCGTTCGGGTGTTATCCCGCGTCTTTGGGGCGTTTCGGGTGTGATCCTGCTTCTAAGGGGAGGCGTGCGTGAATCCCTCACGTCACGCTGCCGTCTTGGGCCTGCTTCTGTAAAGACGGTGAGCAACCCTCTCACCGTCCTCAGTCCCCCGGTCATGGAGGCCGATAGTCTTTGGCGAAGACACGTCGGCGGCGCCCAAGCCGCCGACTGCGGAACTCGGATGGGAGAGTTCTCTCCCGTTCCCGCCCGCTGCCTCTTTCACGAGCATGACCTGCTCGCAGAAAGAGGCGGCTTATTGCGATGTCTAATACTATGTTTCGAATCGGCAAGTGTATGGAAAAAGTCACAGGCAGGGACTGGATTCGGTATAAGCAGGACTGTGTGTTGTGACGTAAACTGGGAAGACCTACATCCTGCAGTGGACTGATAGGGGCTGACTTGATTGATTGGTGCTCTAAAAATTATTAGGAGTAAAAGGAAACCTTTTCCATTAACAACTCTGAAATCTTACTAATATTATAAATGTGAAAGTTTGTGAGTGTGGATGTTTGTTACTCTTTCACGCTCTAACGGCTGAACGGATCTCTCTGAAATTTGGTACATGGATAGATCATAGTCTGGAATAACACATAGGCTACTTTTTTCCCGGGAATAAGTTCCCACAGGAAGTCAGAACGGGAACAATTTGTCGCGGGCGAAGCTGCGTGCGTCAGCTAGTTAGTATATAAATTGAATTCTAATTACGCTACAGCATTGCAGTGTTCACTGATTGCGTTGTTTTGTGGACTGGCGTAATTGCTTATCTATGAAACTGACATTTCAATTTTGATACTGTTTATTGAAAACTCAATTTAACAGATTTAATTGAAACGTTAAACGGCCCATGATTCACGACACGACATTGTATTATGGACTAAATCATTTGAATGGGGTTTAATTCTGTATGTTAAATTTTCGTCACAAGTATAAATGTAGCATTTAAATATAAAGTACTAGCTGATGCCCGCAGCTTCGCCCGCGCAATTTTTTTTCCCGTTCCCGCTTCCCATATTTTATCCCCTTGGGGGTAGAATTTATCAAAATCCTTTCTTAACGGATGCCTACGTCATAACATCTACCTGCATGCCAAATTTCAGCGCGATCCGTCCAGTGGTTTGGGCTGTGCGTTGATAGATCACTATGTCAGTCAGTCAGTCACCTTTGAGTTATATATATTTAGAAGATTTAGCATCTATAAAATAATTTATGGAGTTCCGTACCTAGAACTGAAACCCTATTACTAAAGTGGCCTCATTTTAATAGGTAAGATTTGACGTCTGTCAGTTCTTACATTTATTAGTGAAAGCAAAACGTAAAATTACTGTATCTTTCATTAGTACAATAAATATGTAATCGTAATTGAAAAAGTTAAGCAATTGTGCAGTTCTAACAAAACGAAAAAATATATTATTTTATGCCCGCCGTTACAAGGTTGCGTTGTTGATTTTTGATGAACTGTCAAAATGATACCTATTAAAATGACTCCACTATAACACTACACTGTCCGTTTGTCTATCTGCCTGTCAGTCTGTCACCAGACAGCATCTCATTAACAGTGATAGCTGCCGCTATAGCAAGAAATACTAAAATTCGCATCAAATACCGAACAACAAACCGGACTTTATTGCCATTTTTGATTCGAAACCCTCCGTGTGCCCGTCCGACCCGCTCTTGGCCGGTATTTTTTTTCACCTTGAAATGCCACGAATGTCATGATGGATTCGAACTGATCAAAATACAAGTACCCCTCGGAAAGATGTTTCAGGGTTTTCGAGAGACCCGAGTGTCATCTCGCTTCCTTGGAGGTTATTTAAAGGGACAGGTTATTTAAAATTTTAGAGTAATTTAAAGGCGGATTTATTATTTTAAACTACGAAAATTCTTAATATTCTTACATTATACATAGTAAGCTATTAAGTCGTACAGCACAACATTTACAACAATGTGGCTTATTTAACATGATGCTAACAATCTTTTGCCGGATACAATCTCCAAGTCATTATTAAGTCGCATTAAAGTGCATTGAAGTTGTCGGTAGAAGAGAAACTTACTGCCGAGTTAATTTTAGTAGTTATCTTACTCATAATAACATTGCTTTTGTATCATGGATAACGTTTTTGAGCGATGAGTTTTCAAACTGTGTCTATAAAGAGTTTTATTTAACTGAGATTGTGTGGGGAAATCAAAACCTCAGGAGATACAAGGAAAGTCTTACAGTTTGTCTATAAAGTCGTGAAATTAAATGAGGGCGCTGCTGAATGCATGTATGCAACCCTATATAGTACGACCAAAATGATTTTGAAACGAGGAGTTCGTTCCGAGTAAAATCTTACTAATGTTATAAATGCGACAGTTTGTGAGTGTGGATGTTTATTACTCTTACACGCTCGAACGGTTAAAGGGATCTGGCTGAAATTTGGTACAGGGATACATTATAATCTGGAATAGCCATGGCTACTTTTTATTCCGGGAATAAGTTCTTACGGGAAGCGGGAACGGGAACAATACAAATATTATAAATGCGAAAGCTTATGAGTGTGGATGTGAGACTCTTTCACGCTCGAACAGTTGAACTGATCTGGCTGAAATTTGGTACAGAGATACATTATAGTCTGGAATAACACATAGGCTACTTTTCATCCCGGGAATAAGTTCCTACGGGAAGCGGAAACGAGAACAAATTCGACACGGGCGAAGCTGCGGGCATCAGCTAGTGAGTTAATAAATAAAAGACATTATACATTTTTAATTTTGTTTCTGTTTTATTGAATCAGATCCAGAATAAAGTTATTGAACCAGATCCAGAAGCCCCGGTCTAATAGCGTCTTACAACCCACCAGCAGGTGCCTAGCAGTCCCAATTTAATTTTTAATTTTTAAATGCTTATGTAATTTTTAAATGCTTGTGTAATTTTTCTTTGTATATAATTGTTTAGTATGATAATAAATTTAAGAAAAAAAAAAAAAAAATTGCTTTGCCACAATCATGTAATTACATGTTTTATCTGTAACTTTCCCCCATCTGACAAGGATTTTTTTGGCGCAGTGCTCAAATATTAAAATCGTCTATTTCTTTCTTTGCCGACCTTTTCTGTGTTTACCAGGAGTTTCAAACTTTCCTTCATTATTAAAACCTTCGTTAACTATTCGCCTAACTGTACTCTCTGATTTTCCTGAAAAGGGTAAAAAAAGAAAATTAATTACATATTGGAAACAAACTATTGACATGAAGCAATTAAAAATTGGTAGAAAACCAGATTGAACTGAGTATCAAAAATGTAGGTCGTACTATAAAATAACCATGTTGTTCTAACCACTGACTTACATTATAGGTAGATTGTAAGTTTAAGATTCTAACCTAAAAATATGCAAACAATGCCTTTTTTTGTCCCCAAATCGTAAATTCAGTAAATTTGTAACTTCAGACAGATTCAAAACAAACAATAACACGATTACATACCCACCAAAGATGCTGTTCGCTCATAAACATCCTCAAAATCCCACAACAATTGTCCAGATTGGTACTCCGCGAAACATCACTGGAAAACTTTAAAAATCACTTCCTGCTCACCACTCCGATTTTCTTTACTCATTTCTCAAACCTTTATGCGTAGTTTAGTCTCAATTTGTTGTAGTTAAATCCAAACATTAAAGTTACGTGAGAGAGTAAACGAAATTCGACGATAGCATTGACGACTGACGTACTTATGTTTCTTGTTGCCAGTGTTGCCACACACATAACTATTTTTAGTTCCTCAAACATTCATTTCACGACTTTATAGACAAACTGTAGAACTAGACCTATATCATTAGTAAAAGATACCCAATTCTCAAGAAACGCTTAAAGTTAGTTAGTCTTATAAAACTACGTTCAAGCTTTTCTTAAGTTTTAATAAACGTTGTCGTATAACAACGCTTATTAAAACTTTAGTTATCAATAGCTCCTTTTGTTTCACTGTAAAAGAAAAATATATATTATGCCCACTTTTTGATCGTGATTTGTCGATAAAATTTTGTCATTTTGACCATTTGCCTTATTCTGTATTGGCTCATTCCCATATTATACATCCATTAAGGTGGCAAACAGCCCACCTGATATTGTACGAGTATCACTGTAGCCTATAAATGATTCCGCACTCGCGCTATCGTCCTTAAGTGGTTTCAATTAATTAATGGAAGTGGGCATAGACTACCCAATTAGTGTGTGGTAAGTGCATACCTGCACTCCTGCACTCACACAGTCAGGGCAAGTTGCCTTGGACCTGATAATATTCTCGTTTCCCAGGGTGCAGTCCAACGCAAATTTATTATTGAAATTCTTTTCAAAACAAATAGCATTCCAAATGTATTCAGGATTTATTTTATGAGATGATATAAAAGTAAACCGGTGTGTAAAAGTCGGTGAGATGTATTGTTACGCGATATTCAGATGCATGCCGATGTAGTTACTGCCATCACAATATAAGGTAAGTGCACAATAGAAGTAGGATATTTGAAGAAAAGTTTTTTTTTTCATAAAAGTTTACAATCTTCAACCTCTATTCATTCACTGTCACTGTTTACAGATGAGAGGCCAGGTGTGGATGGAAGGGAATTTTCATCCTTAATGGCTCTGGAGCCATTAAGGATGGAAATTTTCATCCTTAATGGCTGGCCATTAAGGATGAAAATTTCCACACGTAAAAAAGCCACTGTCAACAAAATTGTTATAAAGTTCAAACAATCGTTCTATCCCGGCGCGTTAGGCCAAACCTACTTCACCTGTATATAGTACACCTAGGTCCTAGACTGCGGACTAAAGGCCCTCCCTCACCGGGAGCATTCGCGTGCAATGTAACATATTAGATTCGACTTTGAGCATAACGTTACAACCTACCTACCTGACCGACGAGCATTCGCGTGTAATGTAACATTATAGATTCGACTTTGAGCATAACGTTACAACCTACCTACCTGACCGACGAGCATTCGCGTGTAATGTAACATTATAGATTCGACTTTGAGCATAACGTTACAACCTACCTCCCTGACCGACGAGCATTCGCGTGTAATGTAACATTATAGATTCGACTTTGAGCATTACGTTACAACCTACCTCCCTGACCGACGAGCATTCGCGTGTAATGTAACATATTAGATTCGACTTTGAACATAACGTTACAACCTACCTACGTGACCGACGAGCATTCGCGTGTAATGTAACATTTAGTATAGATTTTTCGTATGTCAGCGCATTGATGTTACAAGTTGTATCAAAACGTTACACATTGTAACAAGGTGCGCATTGTAATGCTCGGTTCTCCTCCCTCACTGCTGTAATGTGCGACTCTGTAACGTTACATTACACGCGAATGCTCCCGGTTAGGGAACGCCTTAACGTAAGAGGTGATCGCAAATACATAGTTGGAAAACTTGAAACAAAACCTTGTACTATCCCGATTGGCCAGGGTGGTAAAATTACCAATCAAATAACAGTAATTAAAGTTCACCGTGAATCACAGCTCACCACAGGCAGATTTACCACAAAATGTAGCCAGTGGTTCACGCTACCTCAAAGTAAACAAAATTTCAATCAAATTTTATGACATTCTCATCACGATTCCTTCAGGTTTCTAAAGTGTAAAGTTTATGCTCGACGGCGAAAATAAACCATACAGATGAATTGCTGAGACGTTACGTAGTGGCTAAATGCTCATGCTGAGCCATAGATTGAACACATAGAGTAGATGTTTTTTTGATCTGTATGAAAGTTACATTTCGGGAGAAAAGGTAAGGCCTAAAGCTATGGTCAGCCCTGGTCTACAATCATACCCTTGTTCATCACAAATCTCACATTTAGTCTTCTTCAACTTATTTAAGCTCATTTCCATGCTTGAACACTGTTATTTGTTTAGTCTCGTCTAAATATTGTAACTTCATTCAATCAAAATGTTGTGTAGCTGGCTTAAACCAATTACCATCATTTCAATCACTTAGGTACCCGTGAAAAGTTTGGACAAACATTGAAAATAATTCCGGTCCCTCTGATCAAAGATGGAGTATTTTCTTTATGAAGAACTTTGTATTTACCGAAGTTTGACCGAAACTTCGATACATTTCCTTCAGAAACTTTGCAAGCGGCTATCAGTAATTGTATAACTTTAACGATGTTTTACTTATGGTTCAAGTATTTAGGACAAATCTTTATTTATATATTTATCTATGATAAATATTCTTACATAAAGAATATTTATCATACTTTTCTTTTGCCAGAAATTTTCGGGAATATTTCTATTAATTAGGTAATTCATATTATTTACGACGAAAATCGCACTTTCTGTAGCAAATCTTTATGTTAAGTCCATTAAATCTACACAAACGAGCATACCTACTGCATTTTTGTGGGTGTAAGGAGCCCACCAAAATTTACGATGCTCAAGCGATGCGATGCCTTAGGAAGAAAACTGCGTTTAATTTATGAACAGTATCACACATTCAGTAATTTAGTTAGTATAAAATCCAGTGTGGTTAATAATTCAAATACACAATAACGAAGAATAAAGGTAAAACCTTGAAAAAAACAACTAGCAAGGAAATTTATTTTAGCCTGAAGCAAGTATCGTATATCGAATATTGGTAACACGCTACTTTTCATACCAAAAAATCATTTTATTGCGTAGAAGTTATTGTATTACTCCATGAAAAGCCTTCATTGTTAGCGGCGAAGGCATTCGTGTTATCCAGTTCACACTTCATTGAATCAACTCAATAGGAAATATTCCCATTGTAGACGGAGATATCTCCGTGAGTGTGTTAACCACGGCACGAAGTAATTCGGCATGTACCGGAAATTAGTAAAGGCCCGTTGTCATAATGGAGTTATTAAGAAATATGGGGTATAATGGGGAAGGGGTTTACTTTTCAGTATGATTATAATATAGCTACGTTTAGATATATTACTAACATTGTAAAAAGACAGAGTGACAGGCAGATACTTTCGGTTGGTCATAGATTTTAAATCAATTGGAAGTAACCGACATTTGACTGCCTCTGTGGCGTAGTCGGTTGTGATACCGCCTGCGGCGCAGAAGGTCCTGGGTTCGATTCCTGGGTCGGTCCAAATATTTGTGTGATCCACAAATGTTTGTTTCGGAGTTTGGGTGTTTCCTATGTATAATATGTATGTATCTATACATATAATAAAACTGTAGAGGGTCGAAAGTCTGTACATGGAAGATATTTTGAAAATTTTAATTGTAAGGGCGTTTTATAATCGATACTGAAGCCGAAAATGTAATTTAAACTTTTCATGTCTGTCTGTCTGTCTGTCTGTATCCCGAATAAGTATCCCGCCGGAGCTACTGAACCGATTTAAACGATACTTGGTACATTTTGAGCTTATAGTCCGAGGAAGGTTCTAGGATAGTTTTGATCTCGATATTTTGCGTGGTTCTCGTGGGAGAGAGGATGAAAGACAAAATGGTTTTTCAGTTGTAATTTCTCAACGTGTGGTCCGATTTCATATATTTCTGTAGCGTTGGAAAGGGAGTACTTAAAGGATCATTCCACACAAGTTTCGATATTGAGAGTTTTGTAGTTCAGAAATAAGAGACATCTCAACGTTCGCTAAACCTTTAATTCAAGGGTTCTTTTGAATGTAAGGTTCATTCTAAACTGGCGTGTTTGCTTAGTCATAAAAGAACTTGAAGATTAAGGGTATTGTAAAACAATTCAATCCACGCCGAAGGCGGGGACTGAAATGTTTTAGAATAGACTTAATCTTTAAGTTCTTTTCTGATTAATTAAACAGGGCTGTTTCACACGCTCCTAGGAATCTGATTAAGAAATACCTTTCTTTTCATAGACCTTATGTGACATAAATGAAGTTGCGAGGGTCAGCTAGTACTTATAATAAAACTGTTGAGGGTCGAGATTCTGTACATGGAAGATATTTTGAAAATTTTAATTGTAGGGCGTTCTCTAATCGATACTGAAGACGAAAATGTAATTAAAATTTTTCATGTCTCTCTGTCTGTCTGTCTGTATCCCGAATAAGTATCACGCCGAAACTACTGAATCGATTTGAATAAAACTTGGTACAATCCGAGCTTATGATCCGAGGAAGGTTCTAGGATACTTTTGATCCCGACATTTTGCGCGGTTCCTTTGGAAGAGGGGATGAAAGAGAAAATGGTTTTTTCGTCGTAAGTTCCCAATGCGTAGTCCGATTTCAAAATTTTTTTCAGAGTCATAAAGGGAGTACTTTAAGTATTGTTTTACACGAGTTTCAACGTTGAGGGTTTTGTAAATCAGGAATTAGAGACATCTCAACTATCGCAAAACCTAGAATTCAACGGTTCCTTCGAATTTGTGGGTATATCTAAACTGGCGTGTTGGCTTAATCATAAAAGAGCTTAATGATTAAAGGTATTGTAAAATGATTCAGTCCACGCCGGAGGCGTGGGCTGAATTGTTTTAGAATAGACTTAATCTTTAAGCTCTTTTATGATTAAGCAAACAGGGCAGTTTCATACGCTGCTTGATGAGTCTGATGAAGAAATACACCTCCTTTTATATACCATGTGTGACGTAAACGAAGTTGCGAGGGTCAAGTGGTTTAGAAATATATAGGTATGTATGTCAGTCGTCTAGATCCCACAGCACAAGCTTATAGCTTAGTTTGGGCTAGATGATGTTGTGTGTGAATGTCCAACAATATTTATTTATTTATTTTATTTATTTATTTACACGATGTTGTGTTTATAAATACAACAGTCAATGTTGAGCTGGTTTTTTTTAAATTCATTTTAAATTAATGTTTTCATTACATCTCATTTAAAGAAACGATAATACTAAAAAAATAAGTTTGCACAAGAAAAGAAGTAACAGTTAATTTTATACCAAGTAGCCACAACTTAATTCAACGTAACATTCTCAAGATCTTAAATGGACTAAGTGGCAATTTTAATTTGAAGCTCGTCGTTAAGTCCTTCATTAACGGCACAATGTTAATTGTAACATAATTAAAAACCATGAAAGAAGCTAAAGCTATGTTAATTTATTTTCTATGAATTATTATTCATAGAAAATAAATTAACATAGCTTTAGCTTCTTTTTAATTTAATATTAATTTAATATTTAATATTTTCTAAAAATGATTGATTTCAAAAAATGCGAATCGGACTCGCGCACGAAGAGTTACGTACCAAAAGACTGTAAAAATTACGTTCGATTTATGGGAGCTTACATTATTTTTCTGCTTTTAGCATTTTTTTTATAGCGGCGACAGAAATACATTATCTATGAAAATTTCAAACACTTTACAATCGACGTTATGGTTAAGAGATGAAAAGCTTTTATTTTATAAACCTACAAGTCCTCTAGCTACGCTGACTACGCTTACATATAAAAAGGCCTTAAATGACTTACCTTCTGACATCCAGTGGCAGAGTTTGATAGACCGATTTGATCATCGATATAAGTTCACTTTCCTATAGCTTTACAGATTTAGAATATAACGCAAGGCCAACCTAATCTTTTACTTCATTTACACTTCACAACGAATCGAACAAACAGCTTCACAATCGAACAAAATGTTCAAAGTTTCCAAAACTTAAGCTTTGGTGTTCTTACTGACAAATTAATTCGTGCAAAGTTTTGCGGAGTTGGCACTGAATAGTTGGTCAACCGCTAGCAGAGTGGATACTCTTAGTGGAAACTAACCAAGTTATTTGTATTTATAGTTTTGTACAAATAGCAAAATTTTGCTAAGTTCCTGGGCAGATTCATGAATAAAAACTGGGAGTGAGCTGTGTGCTTTGGGAGCTGGTGAGAATCGTCAAATGAAAATAATATAATAGATTAATAGAAAAGAATGTAGGCTACCTAATTTCCCGGGAAGTTCTTGTAGAAAACCTCACTAATATTAGCAATCCTACTAATATTATTTATTATTTCTTTAATACGGTTCCATGAGATACGGAACGGAAACAAAATTTTGTGGGCACAATCTAGGAACCAATAAATTAGAATTTTAGTCTCGTGTGTATACAGGAAAATACGAAATCAGTTCGTTTTCGTTACAGTCAAGAAAAGGGCGAATGGCAACAAAAACTTTCCCAATGACTACCTGGTAAATATTCATGGGCTCCGAGCTCTTACACAGCGCTCTTCATAACATTTACATAATGCTAAGAAGCGTTATTTTTAAGTTTGTCGTCACTTTTGGACGGACCTTTAATGTATACAAGAAAAATAATTTACTTTACTTATTTTGAAAGAGATCTTATTTTATTTAATACTAGCTGACGCGCGAGGATCCACCTGTGTGAATTTTAGTGTTTAAGGGGCGGTTATTGCGCACAAGTAGGCATTTGGCGCTCCCCTCGCCCCGGGCGCAAGACACACCGCGCGCCGGCAGCGGCAGTCAACTCTCATGCCACAGTATACAGTAGAGTAGAAAGAAACAGCATGCTAACTTTGTTTGACGTAGTAAATGCATCTAACTTTATTAAGTGTAGTGATTTATTAGTTTCGTAAATAAAAATAAAAGAGTGAATCGTAAATAAATTATGTATATTATACTATTATTTTTAAGCTAAAGAGTTTGTTTGTTTGTTTAGTTGTTCTAACTCTAGAGTCTAAGAGACTGCTAGTTGAATTTCAAGAGTTTCTTAATAGAATGTCCATTTTTAAAAAAATACCAAAATATATAACATCACGCTAAGGCGAATAAGAGCTTAGCGGCAACGAAACATTTTTCGACAACTAGGATATTTCATTTCTTTTGAGAGTTTCCGTTGCGTACGTTTGCTACAGTTGCGTAAAAAATGTAAATTACATAATAGCTGGTCATAAAAATTTCTAAAGTTTTCTAAAGTTGATGTGCTAAGTAGAATCACGGGATCATTGTGCAATCCAAAATGGCCGCCGCGGTGTAATCACAAAATTTCATGATGGGTGTCGTTTAAAGGGTTTTTTGGTATGCTGAGTACGAATCACGTACTAATTTTGCAATCCAATATGGACGCCGCGCCGTAATCACAAAATGTCATGATGGGTATCGTTTAAGGGGTTTCTTGGTATGCTGAGTACGAATCACGTGATAATTTTGCAATCCAATATAGGCGCCGCGCCGTAATCACAAAATTTAATGATGGGTATCGTTTAAGGGGTTTCTTGGTATGCTGAGTACGAATCACGTACTAATTTTGCAATCCAATATGGCCACCGCGCCGTAATCACACAATTTCATGATGGGTATAGTTTAAGGGAATTCTTGGTATGCTAAGTATGAATCACATGATAATTTTGCAATCCAATATGGCCACCGCGGTGTGATCACAAAATTTCATGATGGGTATCGTTTAAGGGGTTTTTTGGTATGCTGAGTACGAATCACATGATAATTTTGCAATCCAATATGGGCGCCGCGCCGTAATCACAAAATTTTATGATGGGAATCGTTTAAAGGGTTTCTTGGTATGCTGAGTACGAATCACGTGATAATTTCGCAATCCAAAATGGCCGCCTCGGTGTAATCACAAAATTTCATGATAGGTATCGTTTAAAGGGTTTTTGGTATGCTGAGTACGAATTACGTGATAATTTTGCAATACAATATGGCCGCCGCGCCGTAATCACAAAATATCATGATGGGTATCGTTTAAGGGGTGTATTGGTATGCTGAGTACGAATACTGTGATAATTTTGAAATGCAATAAGGCTGCCGCGCCGTAATCGCAAAAATCCATGATGGTTATCGTTTAAGGGGTTTTTTGGTATGCTGAGGACGAATCACATGATAATTTTGCAATCCAAAATGGCCACCGCGCCGTAATCACATAATTTCGTAATGAATATCGTTTAATGGGTTTTTTCGAATGCTGAGTACGAATAACATGATCATTTTGGAATTCAATTTGGCCGCCTAAGCTATTTAGGCCTACTTGCGCGGAGAGTCGAGTTAAATATATAAATATAGAGTTAGTAAGCTCTGAGTTAAATAAATAACTTCTTAACTCTGACCACGTCTTGCACAGTTGCAAATTGGCACGCGGTTAACTAACTCACAGTAAACCGAACAAGTTTTTTTAGTCTGTCGTTCCATGCAATCCAACCACACACAAATGTTAGAACGAAGAATGGAACATGTGTCTCTATCTCTTTTACACTACAGTCTGCTACGTATGATTTACGATACTACCATACTTACGATACTACCATTTACGATACCAATCATAAAATTTTGTGATTACGGCGCGGCGGGCATATTGGATTGCAAAATTATCACGTGATTCGTACTCAGCATACCAAAAAACCCCTTAAACGATACCCATCATGAAATTTTGTGATTATGGCGCGGTGGCCTTTTTGGATTGCAAAATTAGTACGTGATTCGTATTCAGTATACCATGAAAACCTACAAACGATACCCATCATAAAATTTTGTGATTACAGCGCGGCGGGCACATTGGATTGCAAAATTATCACGTGATTCGTACTTAGCATACCAAAAAACCCCTTAAATGATACCCATCATGAAATTTTGTGATTACGGCGCGGCGGCCATCTTGTATTGCAAAATTAGTACGCGATTCGTACTCAGCATACCAAAAAACCCCTTAAACGATACCCATCATGATATTTTGTGACTACGGCGCGGCGGCCATAATTCAATTGCAAAATTATCACGTGATTCGTACTCAGCATACGAGCAAACCCCTTAAACGATACCCATCATGAAATTTTGTGATTACGGCGCGGCGGCCATATTGGATTGCAAAATTATCACGTACTTCGTACTCAGCATACCAAAAAACCCCTTAAACGATACTCATCATGAAATTTTGTGATTACGGCGTGGCCGCCATGTTGGATTGCGAAATTATCATGTAATTCGTAGACATTTTAATGCATTAGGTAGCTGGTTACCATGTCGTGAAAACACTTAAAAAGTAAAAGATCACCATATTTTTACCATGAGTCGCGTTTGTATTTGTAACGGTTAATCTAATTACATTTTGCCCATTACTGATATTGTTATACTATGGCGCGATTTCAACGTAATTTGGCATAATAATTACGAAATAGTTGCGAAAAAAACTGACACAGGTCCTGCCTCCACAAGCGCCAGGGCGAGACTGATCGGCCGTCAGCGGCGCAATTCTATAGCGTTTGGTAGATATTCGTACATGATAACTATGTAAATAGTTGTTTATAGAAAATAGCTCGGAAAATGTGTATAACAACTTAATACCTTTAATTGAGTGCAAAAAATATATATAAAATGTTAATAGTTTAGCCACAGTTTTGAAAAAACTTTTCTGAGAGAGTCAACTTTGGGATTTTTTTCTATCTAGTGAAATTTATTGGATCGTGTAACGGGCTCGGAATATGTTTAGCTTATACCCTTAACTATTATTTATATATATTTTTGAGATTTAAAAACCCTGTACTTTTTGACTAGGATTGTTTCAAAAAACTCAAAATCTGACCCACGCGGCCTTAATCTGATCATTGAAACTACTTTACCCACTACACACTACGAACCCCGTAAGCACCCATTTTAACCCATACCTATAAATGTGTGAAAGGATGCCTTTTACTCTGACTTTTTATTTTATTTTATTTAGAAACTTAACAGCTGTTTTACATCACTCATGTTTAAATTTACAGGTATAGGACACTCAGCCAATAATAAAGTTTCATGACTTGATGAATCACATGCGTCACTCATTCATGCTCATTATTTTGTTACTGCTCCATTGTAGTATTATGTTGTCCTACATTAGATCAGTGCAGAAGCCTTTGAAAATGATAAAAAATGTGAAAAATTAGTAGTAGAATGAAACCAATTGCAAATGAGAGAGAATGTGACAAAAATAACAGGAAAAATAATTTACGGGCGATCTGAGGTCGGGAAGTGGAAAAATGGGGGTTTTAAGGGGGGAAAAGGGTTTTCTCGATTTTCGACAAAGCTTCAAGTCCTATGTAAAATGATTAACGGCAAAGTTGTAGGAAATAAAAAAATCTTCAACTTTTGGAATCACACTTTTTTGACAAAACTTCAAAAAGTATGTCAAAAACTCAAAAAACCCGAGTGAGTTTTGATTTTGTTCTTTTATAAAAGTGATTGTTTTTTCATGACATTTGTTAGAAACTCTTCTTTTTATGTTCCTAATGCACTGTAATTTTTTGATCCAAAATGTTTATTTTTTCTCCTTTTATTGACTTAACATCGCAAAAGCATTTAAATTTTCAATTGAAAAATCAACCGTCAAAATATAAGATATTTTTTAAAAATTGGTGTGCTTTTCTGGCCAAGCTATCTGCACTGGTCTACATAGCCTTAAGCTAATTCTAGAAAGTAGATTTAAAATCGGTTCACAAGTTTTCGGGTTTATCAATTATACGCAAACATAATCTTTCTTTTTTATCATAACAAGTATAAATGTAGCGTCACATTTATTGTAATTATGCAGTAATGAACCACATTATATGTATGAAAATTCTGTGACAATTAAGGTATGGTCCTGAACTCGGCAGCAAACAGCACTGCTGCCGCTGCAGTGCTGCCACTAAGGTACTGCGCAGCAGTGCTGCCTTCCGCGATTCCGAGCAAGGCAGCAATGTTGCACTGCAATATTAGGTACTATGTCCAGTTAAATTTTACGATAATTTTTATTACCGCCATCATGAAGGTGTGGATACAAATCCTATATTAATATTCTAACATAATTTTTTTTCCAACAAGCAAACAATTTTGTGACACAAACTTTTCGCTATTTGCGAAGTAGGACATTTCTTTTTTCTGTAATTCAATCCCATCTTGTACCTTACTGCCATTAGCACCGGCTAAATTCGTTTAATACATGAACAATTTTCGTCCGTTTATTACAAACGACACGTACAAAGCATTTGCTCTTTCTTCCCATTGTTAAAATTATGTCAATTTTAAATAATTTTATGGTAATTTTGTAACTCAGTCTCAACCTGTTGCCATTATTGGAATCGGTTTTTTTTTTGCAATACCTACAATGTAACCTTTTACACCCAGCATTGACAATGTGAATGGAAATAAAACTAGCAAAATTTGATACGATATGAAAAGAAAATGGGCAGATTGACAATCACGAGACTACTAGTTTCCTTTTCTAAGCCAGCTTAGTTAGTACACTACTTTGTATCAGGTGGGCCCATAAGATGTCTGCCACCTTCAGGAATCTCAGCTGATAAAGACTGCTGAGCATAGATAGCCTCCAAGGATCAGCCAATCCAGTTTTATAGTATATTTTACTTACGCTATCCAGAGGGTGTGGTATAAGTTTTTATTTGGAGATTTCCTTCTTTACGCAATAGTTATTTCATGCAAATTTTCGTTTGTCACCTAAACACGCATGAGGTGCCATTGGTAAAGTGACATTGACATTCTATCCCGTCACTACACAAGCAATATAGTGGTATATAAAACGTTCCGGTTCCGTTCCAAAATATTGCTTAAAATCAGGTTTGTTAAATGGGAGCCCCAGTTTTTTTTTTCTGATTTTAGTTCTTGTTTATATAGCGGCAAGAGAAATACATCATCTGTGAAATTTCAGTTCTCTACCTATCACAGTTTCTGAGATATAGCTTCGAGACGGACAGACAGACAGACAGATGACAAAGTTCCATGAATAGGGTACCACTTTTATTCTTTGAGCACTGAACCCTAAAAAGCTGCTCTTTTTTACTATTTCCTGCACCCCTAAATAATACTCTCAATAAAATATAGCTGAATCATAAAATCTAAGACACAAAAGCTGTAGCAGCTTAGTGATTTCGGTATAAAGCTTGCGTTCAAGCGTCCTCAGTTTGATTCCAGGTCATTAGACTGGGTAGTTTAGTTCATGTTGGTACGTGAATCTACTGCTAACACAAGCAATTTAGTCTAGCTGGAAGAATTTAGTTACCAGGAATAATAGGCATTACGATGGATAGAATTCTACTTTTTTAAAGCAGTCGATATGTCACCTGTTCTCCTTTGAGAATAATATAACGGCATGAATTTGTATTATTGATAAATACACCCTGTAAATTGAACAAAGTTTTCTTGTCTACAGAATGCTATAAATGCAAATTTGCTCAGTTAAGGCAAACCTAGAGCGTTCATTTTGTATATGTTGACCAATTATTCAGTGTTAACCCCACAATACTTTGTACAAATAAATTCGTCAGTAAAAAGACCAAAACCTAAGATTTATCTTTTAAAAAATTTCATAGAGTTTTTACTTACAAATTCAATTGAAATAAGGTTTATTTTAAGGTCAGCATAATTATTTATGTCTTGAGATTATTTCAGTGCTTGAGGAAGACTGCTCATTCTTTTGTGTAAGTCGTAAAGGTTACCCTAGGGTCATTGGGGATTTCGTAAGACTATAATTATTTGCACAGGATAACGCCCATTCTACTAATATTCACGAGGCAGGACAACCACATATGTGGCACAAAACATATGGTTGTGTGATAATTATACCTATCTATATTAACGTAACTCAATTTGCCAACTGCGGTTTTCACTGCTGTTGAATATTCACTAAAATCTTCGCAAAAGTTTATTTTAACCCTAGTCTCTTTAGTTTCTCAATTACCCTACCATAAGCTTACTCGACGTGAGGCGCTCTGGGGATGTTTCTACCCGTGGAGTAGAAATTATTGCTGACAACGACATCGAGCTCTTAGGAGCTACTTTTTTGTAAAAGTACGTACAGTTTCTTTTTATTTTCAGAAAATATGATAAGACTAGACTTTTAAAATAAACTCTAATTTTGTCGCCGTTGTGACTTAACTTTGTAATAAACTTGAAATTAATACAATTATTAAGGAGGGGCGCGGAGAGTGTAGCATCTCTGAGGGATGCAAACTTTGTTTCGTTACGATGACCAGTTTCGATCATATGGACCCTATACCACCTTTAAGGTATAGAAAAGAAATACGAAACCAGACGATTGGCATGTGAGAGATTTAAAAACATCTTCATTGAACTCTTGTTGACCTCATTGGTGTTAGGAACACAAACAATAATAACACGCAATAAAAAAACACTTTTATTAAAATCGTAATAAAGATCTCTCCGCTTCTACCAAAAAAGAAAGAAAATATAGGGTGTACACCATCCGACGTATTTCGTAGTTTTTGGCAAGCAGCCTAGAATTAGACAATAAACGAGATGAAGTAATCGTTGGCTTTTAGTCAAGTTACTTATGCTAGAGGAAATACATGCATCTGGTGAGTTCTTCATGTACCAGACATTGAAAGGGGAACTCTTGTTAAGTATATTAAGTAGTTGTGTCATGAAGAGGTTGGTTAATACAATCGTAATAAACGTTCTGTATAGAAATAAGAAAAATAACAATGGCATTATAAGGTAAACGAGTTTTGATTGGGTGGCTTAGAGTGTAGACTTGTTTGTTACTCTTTCACGCTATAACGGTAAAACGGATCTGACTGAAATTTGGTACACGGATAGGCTACTTTTTATCTCGGGAATAAGTTCCGATGCGAAGCAGGAACGAGATTTTATTCTATATAGTTACTCTATACTTACAGCAATAAGTTGTCATCAAATAATTTTAATGACATGCTTGAATAAAAATCTTAGAGCCATATATGATCTTATAATTCTAGATAACTTAAACTTCATATTTTTATCAATCTATTTCAATAAAATTATCAAGTTATTTACTCAACTAGAAACTTTAAATCTTTGAGTAACATACCCTTTCAATATAAACAGCCCCTGACAAAGGAATTTTATCATTTATTATGGAGCTAAGTTTATAGAAGCCGTAAGAATTTCAGGTCCTACTGGTAGTATTACCTTCGATAGAATGTTTAAGGCCCCCGTCTAAAAAATATTGAAAAGGAGGTACAAATGAAATCATTTTTTATTAGCATAAGTAGACATTTTTTTGAAGTAAAACTTCTTTAGGGAGTAACTCAGATTTTTTTTCTGACGCTATTTGAATTTTGAATAGCGGAAACGTAGTAAAAATCGAATGGAAGACATTAATATAACATTTGATGCCATCAATGGCAAAAAAGTTTTACTCCAATCGCGCGTAAAGGTTACACGCACACACTTTTCTTATTAATGCATTTTATGACCTAATTTTTTATCAAATAATGATAATAATAAGTACTTATGTCAACATTTTGGGAACATATACATCTATGATTTGGTTTTCTTCGATTTGAATAAGTATGAGTTTCTACTTTAATAAGCTATAAAAGTCTATTATGTCTTTGTCTGGGGGACCCGAGTTCCGTATGGTCAAGGCTTTTAGCAATATGGGAGTCTAAGTCTGCATAAGAATTTGTTTTTAATAAAATTATTTATTAATAAAATTAGTTGTTAATAAAACATGCAAAGGTAGGCTAATGCTCACTAAATACATTAATCTGGGAAAGAAAGCTTTTATCTTGACCTATCGTTATTTTATATTTATTTAAGCCAGTGCAGCAGCGGAAGCGGCTGAAAATATTAAAATTAATAAATATAAGGGTCTCGACTCATCGTATTGTATTTGTCCAGTCGGTGTCAAGACCCTAGGTCCATGGGGTCCCAATGCGCAAAAGTTTTTCAAGAATTTGAAAAAGCGCCTTGTGGAGTCAACTGGTGACCCAAGGGCTGGCAGTTTTCTCGCTCAACGAATAAGTATTGCTATATAAAGGGGGGATGCTGCTAGTCTTTTGGGCACAATGCCACGGGGGCCTTATTTAGGTTTAGTTTAGATAGTATTAATGTAAATATAGATATGTAATAATTATGTTTCTCTGTAATTTTTAACAATAAATGTATACCTATTTAAAGCTGAAAACATTGAATACGGCTTTATTTTGCGTACCTATTATTTGCAAGGTATCTAAATTGAACAAGCCTAGATAAATAATTGATGTAAATTTCAGTCAGGGCTCTTTGAAAGTGAACTGGGAGATATGCCTTCTATATACAGGGCGTCCCACGGCTATGCCACATGGAGGGAAAGTACCTTAAATATTGTAAATGGAACAATTAACTGAAAGAAGACATTATTTTAATTTAAAAAACAATTTAAACTGCATTCATAGATTTTTACATACTTACATGGTTGAGCCGGGAATTGAACCCGCTACACGAGAAAAAATAATTTAGCCCGTAGGTTTATCATACCGATCAAAAGGCTTCATCATAAGGATTATTTTTTGCTAAGTAAAATAATGTCAGGATTAAAGGAAGACCATGAATTTTAACATTTTTAATACAAAAGTCCCATACTGTTGAATACAAAGTCGCACTCTTTCTATAATATATGAATGCAGTTTATGTTGTTTTTTAAATTAAAATAATGTCTTCTTTCAGTAAAATATTCTATCTATACTAATAATATAAAGAGGAAAGATTTGCTTTTTTGTTTTTGTTTTTTTGTTTGTTTGTTTGTAACGAATAGGCTCCGGAACTACTGGACCGATTTGAAAAATTCTTTCATTGTTGGGAAGCTACACTCTTTGCGGTGAACATAGGCTATATTTTATTCCGGTATTCCCACGGGAACGGAAACTACGCGTGTGAAACCGCGTGACGTCCGCTAGTCTACAATATTTAAGGTACTTTCCCTCCATGTGGCATAGCCGTGGGACGTCCTGTATATCTGAGTCTTCAACTTGATTTATTCTACTCTGCTCTATTTTTGAAATTAAAAATCGTATCGCTTACTTATATCGGAAGAAAGTGTATTATATGGTCCACCAGTTGACGAACCAAACGGTTATTAATGAACATTCGGAAACTCGATAACTCGATTACATGGTAAATATCCCGTTAGCAGTTAGGTAATAGTGTATTTTATGAAAGAAAGTTTATATTAAATAAATAAGTACCTAACTGAAATAAACGAACACCTTTTACAGATGAAACGCTCGTGACCTCGCGGACTCAGTGTTCTTCCGACTGGTCCTCGGTTGGGTGACCACTTTGCGACATTTCCATTTACGAGCAATTTTGTGCTTTGGAAGGCACGTTATGCCTGGCAGATGTTAAACCAGGTCGAAGGCGGTTTGACATTTTTTCACAGCGGGTCTTCGCTGTAAGCTTTACAAAACTGTAACTAATAGTTACTGCATTTGTATCCGATTGAAATCAAAAAAACGTCAAACAACTGTCAAACGGACACGTTCGGCTAATTTTGTTTATTCGGTTTTTAAAATAAAGCAAGTGTTAAAGTTGATATTCGTACTTGGAAATTACTTTAAACAGTGTTAGAGGAAGTAAATAACGTTATCCATTGTTTGTGCGCCGGGAATCATTGAATTTACGAACAAGCTTCAATGGTGTTTGCAAACCTACCTACCCTGTTCAACAAAGTAACTTGAATTCAGTAAATGGACATTTTAGTTTGTGTGATAGTGTTGACTACGGAAGCGTAGTCTAGTGAACATTACAAAAAACATTTATTCAATATTGGAAAAAACTGTCATTACAGAATAAATTCCAAAATATTAGAACCTGTGGACAGCGCCATCTAGTTTGCAAGAGACTAACTACCGACAATAACAATGCTGTTTTTGTTCTGAATTTCTTCGAACTTTAATGATTTTTATATAAAGAGAGGAATACTGGGAGAGGGCATTGACGCTGTCGATACCCAGATATTAATACGCTTTTATTACTTTATTTCTCAGCGGCACGTCTCAAGCATTGCCTCGGTTTTCTGTTGTGTGGTTTACTTTGATACTTCAGAGATACTACTTTGCTGCTCAGCTTGTGCGACATTACATACTTTGATAAATAAATATGGCACCTAGTCACGCATGCGCTGGATGCAATACTATAATAAAAACCAAAGAATTTCTGGTATGTTCTCAATGTGCAAAGAGGTTCGACTTACTATGCGCTAACGTCTCCGAAAAACGCTTCAATAATAGCATGAATAGGGAACAGAGGTGTGCGTGGCGTTGCCCGGAGTGTGTAAGTAGACTGCCCAAACAGGGGAATACCAATACACCCGTTCGTCAAGCTGCTAACCCTACTACCTCGCCCAGCTCGGACGGCTCATACACGGCCATGGCAGCCAATGACTCACCGTCCTGTTCGAACATCACTTTTAGAACAAGTCAACAATCGCTACGCCGCGATGGTAATGTGACTCTTGATAATATCCGGGATGTAATTAAGCAGGAAATGATGTCTATAGTCAAACTTAGAGTCACGGAAGAGCTGAACGTTATTAAGCAACAGTTGTCATCCTATCATGATTCTATATCTTTTATGAACGCAAAGTTTGAGGAGCTGAGGACTTGTATGGAGGAAAAAATATCCACAATATCAAAATTAAAATCTGATAATGAGGTATTGCAGTTAACGGTGAATAACCTTTCTTCTAGACTCGATATAGCAGAGCAGAATTTGCGGGAGAGTAATATTGAGATGAATGGTTTACCGGAGCACAGATCTGAAAACTTATTCAGCGTGGTATCGCAGCTAACACAAACCATAGGCTGTCCAATTTCGGAACAGGATATCTGCAAAGTTACTCGGGTCGCCAAACTATCTAAAGAGAACGAGAGGCCACGCACAGTGATTGTAAAGCTTCGTGACTCGCGTCAACGGGACTCTGTGCTCGCGGGAGTAATTAATTTTAATAAAAAAAACCCCAACGACAAATTGAACTCGCAGCATCTGGGTATGGGCGGCCCACGTGTACCAGTTTACATTTCTGAACACTTAACGCCGACCAATAAGGCCTTGCATGCAGCTGCACGAAAAAAGTCAAAGGAGATGAATTACAAATTCAATTGGGTTCGCAACGGTCGCATCTATGTCCGTAAAGACGAATCAAGTCAAGCAATATTTATTCGTGGCCGCGATAGCCTAAAGCTTATTACTTAGATCGACGGATGTCATTCGTAGCGGTCAGTGTTTCGGTGTATGGTTTATAAATTCAACGGGTTAGAAATATACTACCAGAATGTATGTGGAATTCGCACAAAAACTTTAAATGTCTACGAAAACATCCTTAAGTCTAATTATGATATCATTGTATTCACGGAGTCGTGGCTTAAGTCAAAAATATGTGACAATGAATTTATAGATTCTAGATACATTGTATATCGTAGAGACCGGCTATGTACCTTGGGTTCCAAGAAGGACGGTGGCGGCATAATGATAGCTGTTTCCCGCGACATACCTTCTGTTCGGATGACGAGTTGGGAGTATGATTGTGAAATTGTATGGATCACTGTCAACTTGAGCCATAACAACTCTTTAAAGAAAATTGCTATTTGCGCTGTTTATATGCCGCCACCTAACGGCTTGGACTCCCTCAATAAATTGCTGCATAATGTGAGTGGGGTAATGAATACTGTAGATGATGTAGTAATATTAGGTGATTTTAACCTGCCTTCTATCAAATGGTCAAAAAATCAAAACTTTTCTCATGCTGATCCAATTGAATACAGTAGTTCAGTGGGTTATTCACTTATTGATTTTATGTCTATCAATAATCTTCTCCAATATAATTATTTTCATAATGTAGACGATAGAATTTTAGATCTCATTCTAACTAATTTGTCGCATGTAAAAGTAGAAGAACCCCTGGGTCTTGTGAGCAAATTGGACAGCAAACATCCTGGACTGGTAATTGTTATAACATGTGTCAGTCATGGTCAGTTTCTGAAGTCCGTGAGTAATATTCAGTTTAACTATTTTAAGGCTAAATATAATTTAATATTAACTGATTTGGCCTGTGTAAATTGGAACGAGAGATTTCAGGAGTGTGTCGATGTGAATGCAGCGGTTTCAGTGTTTTATGGTATTGTTAAGGGTTTTATTGAAAAATACGTTCCTAAGCGCAATAGCCTTAAATCAAAGTACCCCTCATGGTTTAGTTATGCATTAATTAATAGATTGAAGGAAAAGGAGAAACTAAGACTAAAATACCGCCGATATAAGAACCCCTTGGACTTAATTGCTTTCCAAAACTTAAGAGAGCACTGCAATAAACTATACCGGTCATGTTACTCGCAATACAAGCACAATATTGAACTTAATATTAAAAAGAACCCGAGAGCTTTCTGGAGATATGTAAAGGATAAGAATAAAAACTCGTCCTCAATTCCATCTCAAATGTATAGGGAGGATGAAGTTGCCGATACAGGGGCTGCAATTGCAAATCTATTTGCTTCCCAATTTTCATCCACTTACAGCCTTGAAGATGATATTAGTTTTGACTTGTCCAATCTTGACCTGCCTTCTCATGATGGATGTATTAGCAATATTATTATAACCGAGCGAGATGTAGTGACTAAAATTAAAAAATTGGATATGTTCAAAGGCGCAGGTCCTGATGGTATTCCCACTGTCTTTATCAAGCGCTGCGGGAGGGCTTTGGGTCTACCGCTTTCTTTAATATTCAATCGTTCATTGAGGGAGGGTTGCTTTCCTGATGAATGGAAAAAAGCCAGAATACTACCACTGTATAAAAAGGGTGACCCTGGTAACGCAAAAAATTATCGACCGATAGCCATTCTTTCATGCTTTTCCAAAATTTTTGAATCCATTGTATGTCCATATTTAACTAGTCAAGTAAATGAATTGTTGTCGCCTAATCAACACGGATTTCGTTCTGGCAGTTCAACTGTAACTAACTTATGTTCTTTTGTATCGGATGTGTCAGAGCAGCTCGACGGAGGTCTAGAGGTTGACGCAATATATACCGATTTCTCCAGCGCTTTTGACAAAGTAAATCATAAAATCCTCCTTAAAAAATTAAAACACTTTGGCATAATGGGTACCCTATTGCACTGGTTTCAGTCATACCTGGCAAAAAGACTTCAAATAGTTTCTGTAAACGGCTACCAGTCACAGTCATTTTACGCAGTTTCTGGTGTGCCACAGGGTTCCCATCTTGGACCAATTCTATTCTCCATATTCATAAATGACGTAACTTCTGTCATTCGGAACTGTAAATGTCTACTTTTTGCTGATGACTTGAAGTTGTATAGACCTATTAATTCTGTAAACGACATTGGTCTCATTCAGCATGATTTGGATAGAATGGAGGAATGGTGTGGTCTTAACCATATGGTGCTTAATGTGGATAAATGCTATCACCTTAGATTTTCAAGAAAAAAAGAACCTATGGAATCAGAGTACAAATTTGGTGTAGCTACACTTCAGACAGTATCCGAGACGAGAGATCTGGGAGTGACGATTGATGGGAGACTCAGGTTCACATCGCATATCGATCGGGTCGTTAAGAAGGCGGCACAAATGTTAGGCTTCCTAAAGCGCAACACCAGGGGCTTTAGACATGTGCAGACCAAAATTACATTGTATAATGCTTTGGTTCGTAGCCATTTGGAATATGGATGTGTAGTTTGGAGTCCCTTTTATGACTTACACTCCCAGAGAGTGGAAGGTATTCAGCGTGCTTTTACACGTCACCTGGCCTTCTTCTCCCGGGGTGTCTCGCACAGAAGTGGTTATGAACAGCGGCTGAAGTATTTTAAAATGTCCTCACTATTCAATCGCCGCAAGTTACACGATGTGCTTTTCCTCTACAAAATAGTAAATAATTCCATCAACTCTAGTGACTTGTCCGGCCGCTTAATGCTGGCAGTTCCGCGCAAGCCACCGCGCCATCCCATTACTAGATCTTTCTGCCAACTACGGTCAAAAACTAATCTTGGACGAAACTCACCCTTGGTGCGTGCATGTCGCGAGTACAATGTACTGAATAGTAAGGTTGACCAACTGGACATTTTCCATGACTCTCTTAAGGCTCTTAGGGGTAAGATACTGAAATCGTTTGCATGAAATCGATCATTGTGCTATATTTTAGTTCAGTGTATTTTTTTTTTTTACGTTAGTTTTTTGTTTATTGCCCCAAGCAAAGGATTTATATCTAGTTTTTAATTCGCTACATCTTTTGTTTCTTTTTTTTTTAATGTTTGTTTTGGGTTTTGGTTTTTCTTTTGTTTTTGAGTTTTTAGTGTAAGCATTGTTTGCTGTTTGTGTCTTTTTATCAATCGATGACCACTGTGCATGCCTCTTATTGGTCTACATATAAGAACTGTCTTCGAATCAAGCTATAATTTTAATGTTGTATATGTAAACTGTTGGTGTGTCTATAATAAATAAATAAATAAATAAATAAATAAATGCGTTTAAAATAAAATCCATACTATATTATAAAGCTGAAGAGTTTGTTTGTTTGTTTGTTTGAACGCTAGGATCTCAGGAACTACTAGTTAGTTTTCAAAAATTCTTTTACAGATTGATAGTTCATTTATCGAGGATGGCTATAGGCTATATAACATCACGCTAAGACGAATAAGAGCGGAGCAGCAATCAATAATGTTTTGAAAACGGGGAATATTTTTTCGCTGCGTAAATGGTTACAGTAAGGTAAAAATTGATTATTACAAAATTGTTTCTCTTAAAAAGTTCTAAAAAAAGTCAGTGACAGCATTTGTTTATCTTTTAAGGTTCGCTCACATTAACCTAATTTGTCTATCTCTTAAGCTTCGCTCACGATATAATGAAACTGAAAAGTTTGTTTGTGCTGGGATCTCAGAAAACTGAACGATAAAAACCGGCCAAGTGCGAGTCGGACTCGCCCACGATGAGTTCCATACCGAAAAACGGATGGGTGGAAGTAAAAGCGACGGGAAACATTAAATCACTTTAACACCTCTTTCCTTCTCACTCTCATGTGATGCAAACGAAGTTATGCGGTTCAGCTCTAATGAATACAAGCGACGCGACGCGACGGGAATAAGCGCGATGGGGATAAATGCAACGGGAAACATTATAATATTCGAAATATTAATACCATACCTCTCACAAACGAAGTTGCGCGGGTCAGCTAGTACATAAATATTTGTGCACGTTCACATATATCGTCATCTAGCCCAAATTAAGCTAATCACTACATAGTATAAAACAAAGTCGCTTTTTCTGTCCCTATGTCCCTTTGTATGCTTAAATCTTTAAAACTACGCAACGGATTTTGATGCGGTTTTTTTTAATAGATAGAGTGATTAAAGAGGAAGGTTTATATGTATAATAACATCCATTAAATAGTGGAGAAATACTGTTATTTTGGAGGTTTCTAATGTTATGTCGTAAATAATTACATTTTTTCCGCTTACATTGCAAACGCAGGCTGAACCCTACGAGATTTATCAAAATAATGTACTAAGTAGAAGAAGGTCTACAGAATACTCCGCGATGGTATATGTCTATCTCTTATAGATATCCCACAATAACATTTTTTGTCATTTACTTTTTACGACAAATAATGGCTAATTTTCAAAGCGATTTTAACCGATACAGAATGAATCCTTATTAAATACCTTAAATAAATTGTTTATTTAATATATATGTATATGGCCCTTTACAGCATAATGATTGAAATGAATATTTTCGAAGATATTACAGATTAAAAAATTGCGGGACGCAGCATTTGTGGCCGGCCGCACACTGGTCCGGATTTTAAAATAGGTGGTGGTGGACATACGATCTAAGATGTCCATGTTTGAATAGGAAATAAAGTGCTAACATTTAACATAAAAAACATTTAGTACTACAACTTTTCCATAAAATGACTCATTCATGCCTAAAAAGGAATGAAAATAAAAAATGTTTGGGGGAGAATTTATTTGGTTTAATTTCTCAGTTCAGTATCAAAGTATATAGGTCTCACCTATTCATATAAGCCACTATGGTCTTTAATACGACAACATGAAAATTTTCTTCGTATTCTGGGGTTTTGGGGACCACAATGCTTTAAAGTTCACAGTTTTTCTGTAGTGTATTTAGTATCAGCATTGCACCCGTGCGAAGCCGGGGCGGGTCGCTAGTACATATATAAGCTTGTGTTATAGGATCTAGACGACTGATATACATACTTATTAATATTTCTAAATACATGCATATTAGGTATACATAGAAAACACCCAAACTCCAAGACAAACATTTGTAGATCATACAAATATTTGGACCGACCCAAAAATCGAACCCAAAACCTCCAGCGCCGCAGGCAGTATATATTCTACCGACTACGCCACAGGGGCAGTCTAAATAATTTAGACAATATTGAAATATTGAGATTATTCATCGATTGGATCTCCGGAAGATTGACATAGTTAGACAATCTTGACTTAATTTGTTACTTTTTGGGGTGTCAAAAGTTATAACAACATTCAAAAGTGCATGGTTACCTATATGGTTACTAAATATAATGTTAGTCTCGAAAATCTCAAAGTTAACTAGAAAAGATACTTAAAATTTATTGTAAGCTTAGATTTAAGGAGGTTATACATAGGGAGACTTGAAAAGAGCTTAATATATTTTTCACGAATGTAGGGTTAACAGACCAGCAAATTGATTTGATAGGGGTTGGAACATTATGGCTACTTAAGAACACCTGTGTTCTCAAGTTGCGATAATCGAAAAAGAACAATCTCAAAAGCTTCAATGTCTTTTGAAGTACAGGTACTCGCATAATTTTGATAACGTTGTCACAGAATCTCACACGTGTAATTTTCACTAAGAAAAATTCTAATAATCTTACTTAGTTGGATTTGAATAAATGGTTACTGAATTTATAACTTGAACTTGGTTTTCACCAATAAGACACCCACGATCGACTTATACGTTAGGTACTGCTTAGCTGATTTCATTACCAGAGGTATTATAGTCGCGCTGACAATCTTGTCACGAATTCACGAGACACCTTTTGAAGACGTTCATAGTATAGACGGTTGAGGAAACCGAGACTGGAAACTCATAATTATCACTACCAAAGCTTACTAGACACATCTATACTAATATTATAAAGAGGAAAGATTTGTTTTTTTGTTTGTTTGTTTGTTTGTTTGTAACGAATAGGCTCCGGAACTACTGGTCCGATTTGAAAAATTCTTTCACTGTTGGGAAGCTACACTCTTTGCGGGTAACATAGGCTATATTTTATTCCCGTATTCCCACGGGAACGGGAACTACGCGGGTGAAACCGCGTGACGTCCGCTAGTATCTTAATATATTTACAAATCGTAAAAAAAACGCCAGTGTTAACGTAAACCAAGCCTTATTCTGGACGCCGCCGACGTGTCTTCGCCGAGGACTATCGGCCTCCATGACCGGGGGTCTGAGGACGGTGAGAGAGTCGCTCACCGTCCTTACAGAAGCAGGCCCATGACGGCAGCGTGACGTGAGGAACTCACGCACGACCCCCCTTAGAAGCGGGATCACACCCGAAACCCACCCCCAAAGACGCGAATTAGCACCCGAACCACCCCCTGGGCGAGGCTGCAGAGGCGGCTGTAGGTCTGTGGGGAGTCCTGGGACATCCTTCCGAGGGCTTACCCGGGGCTCACAACCATAGGCTGTTGGGCGTTGCGTGAGGTTTTTTAGTCGGTAGGAGTCCGGCATAACATCCATGAGGATTTTCCCTCACGTAAAAAAAAAAAATTAAGCCTTATTATGATGTACGCATTCATTTAGATTTTGTTTTCGAAATTCCATCCGTGAGGGTTTAGAATAGAGGGTAAACATCTATTCGAAGCAAGTGTGACACGACTGAATTTGGAAGGCACAGCAAGTTGTGAATAAAATTATGTCTACAATTTGGTAATTTAGTATTCTAATCAATTCAAAAAAATTCCTAACAAATTTAATAGAAAAATCTTACCACATTTTATTCTAAGCATTAAACATCTTCTGTCAAACATCAATAGTAATATTAATGTATATTGCTTTTCCTGATCCAATTTATAAGTGACGTGTCACTACCAGCAGTCTTATCTAAAACAGAAATGCCAATATTTTGTTTCGCCGAAATACACTAACCAAAAGCGAGGCTTGGTCCCGTAGAATTGAGATGACATAACTGAACCTGTCCGGATAAAATGTACGTTACACATGAAGGACATTTATCGGATTTTCCTTTCGTACTTCCGTTTTATTTTCTATCTAGGTGGATTTATACACATAGCGTATATTTTTGGCAAAAACTGGTGGAAAAAAGGTTCTGTAACCTCCTAAGATGCTTCTTCGAATATTGTGATAATTGGTGCACATTTAAAAAAAGTAATAAGTACACAAAAATAGATTTTGGATGTGTGCATTCACATTCAAAATCTATTATGAATGAATATATGAACTATGTACTAACAGTGTACTATCTGTTTTGAAGTTATTGTCTGTTGACGAACAAGACATATTAATATTTTAAAAGTATGCAGATTACATTTTTCAAACAGTTCTGCCTTTCTGTATCCAGTCGCTCTTGGCGAACTTCTATAGGCCGTAGCCGTAGGTACATTCCTAAGGTCGGGGTGTTTTCTAACAAACATTTGCCAAATAGGAGTCTATACTCCAGGAATCGCCAAATATAAAACACTTTTAAAAGTAAAAATATTTTGTTAGAATCACAAATATCAATACAAACTGTATAAAACCCTGTGTTTTCCTGTGGCGCCTTTCACGTACATTGTACGGTCAACAGATAGTTCCCAAAAGAGAAATTTGGTACTACGCCAGTTTCCGGGGTTTAAAGATGAACTATACAACAAACGTTTCCATTTATTATTCAAATAGTTGAAGTTTTCCGCCAGTGCACTTTTATTTTAAAGTCTTACAATTTCGTGACCGATTCAGTGCTGTTGTCTTTGATGCATTGAAAGGTAACAAACAAACAAAAGGTCAAACTAATATATTATTTTTTGGTCACAATTAATTGTTGAAGATAAAGTCGTCTTCAGTGATCTTGATGACAACTTTTTTCCATCAGGCTGTTAGCATCAGTTACAAACATTTTTAAAAAATCACTTATGAATAAGAAAGTTGTATTCAAAGAAACAAAGTTATACGAGGTCGGAAGCGGTTAGTCGATATATATCAATACATATAATAAAATCGTTACAGGTCGCTGTCTGTACATGGAAGATAAATAAGAAAAATATTAATATATTACAATAGAACCAAAAGTTTCACACGCTGCTTAAAGATGTCTGATGAAGAAATACCTCTCCTTTCATACACCTTATGTAACATAAACGAAGTTGCGGAGTCAGCTAGTTATGAATAAAACTGTTAGTTGTATATTTATTGTACAAGTGGGTTGAAAGTATAATTAGTTAAAATTATAGTTAGGTACTTCCAAACTTTACACTGTACTTTATGCTCAGGCGAAAATTTTATTTTTACGGCGTAATGTTTATTCATATTCCCCGTTTAAAATTTCCCTATCCAATGGGTAAAAACTATTAATGAGACATCACTGTTCGTCTGTCTGTCGGTCACAAGGCTGTATCTCATGAACGGTTATAGCTAGAGACCTGAAGTTTTCATAGATTATGTACCTATTTTTGTTGTCGTTATAGCCACAAATAAAATAAATTAAACAAAAAAAATAAGGGCGCTCCCATAATATGTAAAACCAACGTAATTTATTAGCCGTTTTTTGGCACGGAACCTTTCGTGCACGAACCCAACTCGTACCTGGCCAATTCTTAGTTCTATATTCAAATAATAAAATATTCATTCTATAATAGAACAGTAAGTCAAAGCTTGATTGAAAGGTGAAATGTAAAAAAGTCTCTCTTCTCTGGAGTCAAAATTTGATTTTATCTCTGCTTTGGTAGGTACCTACCCTAATGAAGGGCTTCTGAGCATTAAATAATTATAAATAAAATGTTATGAACTAACGAACGTCACGCGGTTTTACCCGCGTAACTCCCATTCCTATGGGAATACGGGAATAAATTTATTCCCGTTTTCGAAACATTATTCACGGCTGCTCCACTCTTATTAGTTTTAGCGTGATTTTATATAGCATATAGCCATCCTCAATAAATGCACTACGAAACTATAAAATATTTTTTGAAATGCAACTAGTAGTTTCTGAGATCTTGGCGTTCAAACAAACAAACAAACTCTTCAACTTTATAATATTAGTATAGATACCTTGACGTATCGATATTTTTCAAATCCAAATACAATAAACAACTCATAGGTACTTATGTACATACATTAACAAGTTCATAACGTTTCTAGCTGGTGAAACATCTGATGAAGTGTAAAATAGTGTAACGTTTCTGCACGAAATTATTAAACTTTATTTTATTTTTACGCAACTTTTTTGTACCATGGCTGCGTGAACTCATTTCTCGTGAATGTAAATGATTTATATTCTGAATTCGTTTACATACTCCTGTATTATTTTTTTGGTCCGCATCAAAGAAAAATATGAGTTGCGTTTCAGAAAATTATGCAAATGTAAGGCATGTTTCGTTTACTAGACTTTTAATAAATCTTTCTCGGTAACCTTATTGTGCTAATTTTATGATAAAATATGGGTTTGTATTCGAGCCTTGGAGAAATTAATCACTATATTCCAATGCTTTACATTATTAAGGGCAAAACTTCAACAAATAGTAGTGTTGAAGTTTGTGCCTCTTCCAAAAGCTACTAAATGCATTTTAATAAAATAAGCCGTAAATATAAAGTACATACATTTGTTTTGGGCCATTCTCACTTAAAAATAAAATAATTCTTGTGCCATAAAATCTCTACTACCTGTACCTTACAACTCCAGGCGGAAGCGAAGCATTGTGAAGATGCACATCAAGTTCGCTATCTTGGAGACCACTGTCAGAAGTCGTAGGGACTGTGAGTGCGGCCCCCAGTCGGGCCTCCACACGGCGGGCGACGTCAATTTGGCGAGCCTTATATAAAAAAACGCCCGGCGCCCAACACCCGACGTCCAATGCCCAACGCCCGACGTCACACGCTCTACGTAAGTTAAACCCTCGTAGTCTGTCGTAGTTTCGTAGTCTGCATAAAAAGAAAGTTTGAAATTCGACAATCGTTATTTCATATTCGATATTATGTAGAAATTCGAATATCATATAGTTGTAAAATATTTCATATGCAAACTTAATAACCGACGTGACGCTTGGAACTATTGAGCGCTTAACGATTCTCGTTGGTCGAGGAACGCATTCAAGCGGGCCGAGCATAATTAGTGGCGCAGAAATGAAATGGTAATGAACGGAAAATCATTGCACCGAACATGGTAGTTATATTATTAAGAAATTTTGCTGTCCCACAGAACACTCGGTAATTATAATACAAACACTTTGAACTGACCTCCTCAACAACTGTACCGCTTCTAATTAATTTTGTCTAGTTAATTTCTAACTCTTTACAATTCCGCTCAATTGATTTTAATGAAACGTGTAGTTATATTTTAGCTAAAAAAAATAAAAGATAAATTTAAATTAGTTTACCGATATTTGAGTATCAACTTGGAGCCAACAACAAATTTTGTACGAAAAGACATACCATGGTTTTCCTTGATTTTTAATAAGTATGAGTTTTTACTACTTACAACTAAAATAAGCTACAAAAGACTACATTTCTTTGTCTGAAGGACTGAAGTGGCGTATGATAAAGGTCGTAAGATATGAGAAGCCTTAAGTGCACATATTATCGTCCTAATATCGAATGTGGCACACCTTTAATTTCTTGAATGTGTAAGTAAACCAGCGCTAAAAGAGACCCTGTTACAGATTTACAATAACCGTTCAACAAAAAGGGATGATAGCGACCTCCAGGGACCTTGGGACGTCATAAGGTTAAAATTAGCCAAACCAAATAACTTGTAAGCGGCCCTTCACAGTAAAATGTTTGTAAGCAACTGTGACTTAATGAGAATATAAGATGAAAAACAAAACGTTGAATGGAGTTGAGAGTAGATTTGTGTGTAATTTGTCACACGGAGCCCCTCACTTCCACCGCCGATCTGCATATTATTTGCATGTTGTTTGCACGCCTCTGCTGTGGACCAAGGTACCTCTCTTATCTTCTATAATATTTTAAATTAGAAATACTTTAAGATAAATTTCTAGGATATTTTATTCAAAGAAAGTAGTAATAATAGCAATCAGTGTAAATAGATGTTAATAGTATATATCTATACTGCAAGGTACTCTCTCCAATGTTTCGGTAAAGAGAAACTGTTTTCCGTAAAAAGTGACGAAGAAAGTGACTGTCCTGCAACCTCCAACTTCCTTGTTGGGCAAAAATTCACTGTAGCATGTTCATTTTTCCATCATGAGCCTTCTGGTGCTGACTGATGTGTAGCAAGGTCCACCAAGTGCCATCAATCAACAGTATAAACAGTTCCGGTAATACATTGAAGCACGAGCCGCGTTTTACGACCAAATAAATGGACGTCTCTTGCAATGATTTTATAGAGTGCCCTCTTTAGAGAACTGTTATTTTAGGATCACGAGTGACACTATCCACGTCACATCACAAGGCCCCAGCGTCAACTATGCGTCCTCTCAAATAAAATAGTCCTTCTAATCCCCAATGTATATGTTAAATTTTGTGAAAATCATTGTAACTCAATTACGTTCTAACCCCTGTTTTTTTACATAATTTTACCTGTGAAATGCCCGACGACTTTGGCCATTACTCGTATCTATACTAATTTTATAAAAGTGAAGATTGTTTGTTTGAACGTTAAGATTTCAAGAACCACTGGTTGGAATTCAAAATGTTTTTAGCATTCGCTCGTCGATTTATTGAGTAAGGCCATATTACATCACGCTACAACCCTCTTTCTTCTGCATATCAATGACATGCTGTCCCTCATGAGGATTCATTGCTAGCAGACGATAGCAGTCTGCGCGGAAGTTACTCGGCCCGTCCAGCGGCAGGGAGAGCCGACGTTGAGGAGAAAAGACGGCAACTTGTGGCTGATCTTGACGGGGACCTGGACCGCATTTCCCAATGGGGATCCGAAAGCCTGGTTGAGTTCAATGCTCGTAAAACACAGGCGTGTGCGTTTACAGCAAAAAAATCCCCTTTCACTCTCTTCAGAATACGACGATTTCACTTGGGGACTATCTGGACATCCTTGGCATAGACGTCCGGCCCGAGCTCAATTACAAATATTATTTATTGAGCGATGTATTGGGCTAGCCTCGAAAAAACTAGGAGTCGTTAACAAGGTGAAGTTGTTTTTTAAGCCAAACCAGAGGTGTACAAGACGCAGATACGTCCCTGCGTCGAATACAGCTCTCAAAAAAAAATAACGAATATAGAACACTAGCGGAACAGCAATGAAAAATGTTAAGCAAATGAAGTTAAGAGAGTCGGCTAGTGCGATATATAGATGCTGAAATCATGAATTAAGACATACCTGGAACAAATTAAGCAGTGGTGAAGTAATGTGTATAGCTAATGCCAGTGTATTAACTTTTTTCTAAGTCCAATAAGTACAGTGAAAATTAAACTGATCTAAAATTTGGTATTCTGTTAATTTTTATGAGATGACTCAAAAAGGAATGGAGATGTTACATAAATTGCATTGCATAATTATTATTCGCAAATGCTAAAAACAGCAATGTCACTTTCCTGTCGTCCACTTTAGCATAATTGCATCGCTTCGCAGTACTTCTCGAACAATTCGGGTTATTTAATAAGAATTCTTGTTTGAAGCAGCATTATAATTTCATTCATTCAAAGTTACATTCAAGTAACTTTTAATTTCTTCGAACCGCAATCTCTTGCTTTAATAACATATTGTCTGAAATGTTATAATGTAATTCTAACAAGGAGAAAGTTCTCTTTCGTTAATCGTGGCAAGTTAACCGTATTTTAAACCGTTCCAGCTGGTAGATATTGTAAGAAAGACTGGAATTGTACGAGTGCTGAATGTATTTATAAAGTTTCATGTTCTAGGAATGTTCAGCGCTTAATTTTTTGTACTCACGAATAAATTTATGAACTTGCCGACTATTTTTGAAGCTTACGGAGAATTGCTTCATCGGCAGCCATATATTCATAGTTCACTGCTAGTCTAATAAATAGACTAATACATTTGTGTTGTCTTTTTCTTTACACTACCTATATTACATAATAAAAAGGAAATATTTGATTGTTTGTTTGCTTGCATTGAATAGACTCCGAAACTATTAAACCGATTTTAAAAATTATTTCATTGTTGTAAATCTACAGTATTCCCGTGTAACATAGGCTATATTTCATTCCCGTGTTCCCACGGGAACGGAATCTACGCGAATAAAGCAGCGGGACGTCTCTAGTTAGATCGAACCATAAATTCTCACAAAATGTTATACTAATACTTATCTGCAATTTTAATGAGCCTTAGGTTACACTTGAATTTTTTTAGTTGTATAGGTAAACTAGAAACCAATTAATATTTCGATAGTTCGATTGCTTTTGAATTGAAAATTTGTATCGATAAGTGTTTGTTACTTTTGCATTTAAAAACTATTGAATGGATTTTAATGAAACTTTACAGTATATTATATAGTATATATATTTAATAGCTTATACATCACAACAGGACATAGGCTTGAAAATGGGTACCTACGGGTAAATTTCGACACGCGGGTGGAGCCGCGGGAATTAGCTAGTTCCTTCATTCGTCTTCGCAACATGACGTCGCCGTAGCGATAACATTAATTACAGTTACATCCGACACAAAATTTCAAATCTATCGAACTAATGGGAATCGGTGAGTTAGAATTTTAAACCTGTGGATGAGTTGATAATCCAAGCTACTTTATTATCCGGGCAAAAAAAATCTTCAAACGAAATAAATGCACTAGACAATTGTCTGCTTAGGAATTGTGACTTCTGAAAATGCGGTGTTCAAACTTCCGTATCATTATCGTTTAGACGCAGTATAGGTACTTCTCTTTTCACAAGAACAGAGTTAAAAAGGAAAAGATAAAATTACGTTGTATAACCTTCTGCACTTAGCTTTTATGAGTATATACATTCATTCGCTAGTCACCCAAATGATACGTCAAGCAAAGTCTCAATTGCAGTATAAGCTCCTTAACATCATTAAACTGGTTTTGTAGGTATACAGTAGCGATGTGCACACACAAAACGTCTTGAATGTACGCCTCATTTCCTTGCAATTGCTAGTAAGTACCCCAGTCATAACTCCTTTATACATTTACTGATGTATTATATAGGTTCATAAGCGCGCTTGCATATTAAAGAAAATTTTGTGGCATATAAATGTAAAGCATTTAGGATTTATACCTACTAATAATATAAAGAGAGAACTTCGTTTGTTTGATCAAGATAAAATCTGAAACTACTCTACCTGTCTTCAAAATTCTTTCAACATTAATTAACCCCCTTTAATCTGAAGTATCATATTATCTCGTTACTACCCAAGGGAGCGGAACGTGATAATAAATCTTGGTTTTTCTTAGGTTTTCTAGGTTTAATAAGGTGGCAGCCAATCATACGGCTCACCTAATGGAAAGTAGTGACGGTAGTCTATGAACGTTTGCAACAACAAAGACACTTTACTAGACGCGCTTGACGCTATGCATAGAAGTGCTATCCGAATAATTGGTTGTCCTGAGGAGACGGGAGGCCCGGAAATCGTTGGCGCAGCGAAGAACCATAGCCTCCTTGGCTGCCTTCTACCGAATGTAACACAGCGAATATTCTGAAGAGCTCTTCAACCAGATCGCAACCTCTCCTTTCCGATCCCGAACAACGCGTGCTGGGCAGAGATGCTACTCATTCACAGTGGAGAGAATCTTCGCTAGAACTGAGCGTTTCAAAAGATCGTTCCTCTGTCGTATCTACTATAAAACCCTGAAACGACCTGCCCGCACACGTTTTTCCCTCTTCCTCTTACGATTCCGGGTTCTTTAAGAGGAGCGTGAAGAGGCACATCACAGGGCCGCCAACTTGAGGACTACTTTGAGAGTGGCCCTCAATCACTAGATGCGCCACACCACAGCTTTCCATCAGGCTGGCGACGTCAATTTGGCGAGCTAAATATTTGAAAAAAACACTACACTCGCTGCTGACCCTGTAAGTACCTTCTAAGATCCATTTTGAAGAACCTTGAAAATGTAAATAAATCTGGCAGATTTTCATACTATATTGTGGTATGGGTTTAATAAAAGCTACGGAGTTTGTTTAAGTCACAAGCAAGGCCGTGAGAAACAGCTAGTGCTATTATAAACTGCACTAGCTGATGCCCGCAGCTTCGCCCGCGATGGCGCTGTATGTGAAATTTTTCCTGATTTTTTTTTGCTATAAACCTCACGGAGCCCGAGACCTTTCCAACGAATGCAAAACGGTGGAAATCGGTTCTTGCGTTCTGGAGTTATAGCGTCAGGAAGGAAAACCCGACTTATTTTTATATAATAGATAATAAAACATGGGCTGATTTGTATTTGTTAAACTACATTTTGGTAAGCAGATACCTTAAATTGCATAGGATTTACTGAGTTAATTGGTTTGTACAGTAGGTTCTCGCAGTATAAACTTTCAGGTCTCCCTTGGGTATAGCTGAGTGTTCAAATACGGATATATTTGAACAGATTAAACACAAAATCCCCTAGATTATGTTGTTGTTTATGTGATGGATTACTTACTTGATTAAGTAATAAATAAATTATAGCTACATAGGCGTGGCGCCGCAATTCAAGATTATACTACATAATCTTGAATTGTAGCGCCCTTTCCTATCTAAGGATAATACAGTTATAACTTCGTCAAAATAGTAAATTGGTATTAAAAAGTAAATTATCTAAAAAAAATATTTTTCATAAATACTAATATGAAATCCGGACAAGTGCGAGTCTGACTCGCCCAAACAGGGTTCTATACAAATTCGTAGGTCATTTTTAGTGACGTATTTGAAATGCATTTTTTTTCTTACCTATATGTACCTATACTACTTAACTCAACGAGTATGTACCTAATGTTCGGGCCACACTAAGGGGAAATGCCATTAATAATGGCGTTGATGAACGTTAAACGTTAGTGTAGCCACCGAATTATCGCGATAATTCGACAACGGCATTCACATTGCCGTTTGACGTTAGGCGATAGCTCAAGTGGCGGCACATCAAAGAGATTAATGCGAGAATTATTACGTTGAAGCGGCCACACTACGTGTGTCAGTGCGCACCGTGAGAGTGTGACCGTTTTCAGTATTTTAATACTTTTTCGGTATATTTTATTGACTTTTTTCGATATCAGTATATTGGTAAAAGTCAGTATTTTTGGGTATATTTTGAATAAAAGGTTAGGGTAAAGGTGCTCCCTCACCGGGAGCATTCGCCTGTAATGTAACAAATTAGATTCGACTTTGAGCATTACGTTACGGCCTGCCTCCCTGACCGACGAGCGTTAGCATGTAATGTAACATTTATAGATTCGACTCGAGCATTACGTTACGATGCTACCTCCCTGACTGACTCGAGCATTCGCGTGTAATGTAACATTTATAGATTCGACTCGAGCATTACGTTACGATGCTACCTCCCTGACCGACACGAGCATTCGCGTGTAATGTAACATTTATTATAGACTAGCTGATGCCCGCAGCTTCGCCTGCGTGAAATTTTGTTATCTTTTCCGCGTCTCATGGGAACTTATTCCCGGGATAAAACTTGTATCATTTCAGACTATAATCTATCTCTGTAGGTACATGATAATTTTGCAATCCAATATGGCCGCCGCGCCGAAATCACAAAATTTCATGATGGGGGGTATCGTTTAAGGGGGTTTTTTGTATGCTGAGTACGAATTTCGGGTTAATTTAGAGATCCAATATGGCCGCCGCGCCGAAATCACAAAATTTCATGATGGGTATCGTTTAAGGGGTTTTTTGGTATGCTGAGTACGAATTTCGGGTTAATTTAGAGATCCAATATGGTCGCCGCGCCGAAATCACAAAATTTCATGATGGGTATCGTTTAAGGGGTTTTTTGGTATGCTGAGTACGAATTTCGGGTTCATTTAGAGATCCAATATGGCCGCCGCGCCGAAATCACAAAATTTCATGATGGGTATCGTTTAAGGGGTTTTTTGGTATGCTGAGTACGAATTTCGGGTTAATTTAGAGATCCAATATGGCCGCCGCGCCGAAATCACAAAATTTCATGATGGGTATCGTTTAAGGGGTTTTTTGGTATGCTGAGTACGAATTTCGGGTTAATTTAGAGATCCAATATGGCCGCCGCGCCGAAATCACAAAATTTCATGATGGGTATCGTTTAAGGGGTTTTTTGGTATGCTGAGTACGAATTTCGGGTTAATTTAGAGATCCAATATGGCCGCCGCGCCGAAATCACAAAATTTCATGATGGGTATCGTTTAAGGGGTTTTTTGGTATGCTGAGTACGAATTTCGGGTTAATTTAGAGATCCAATATGGCCGCCGCGCCGAAATCACAAAATTTCATGATGTGTATCGTTTAAGGGGGTTTTTGGTATGCTGAGTACGAATTTCGGGTTAATTTAGAGATCCAATATGGCCGCCGCGCCGATATGACAAATTTTCATGATGGGTATCGTTTAAGGGGTTTTTTGGTATGCTGAGTACGAATTTTATGTAAATTTTTGCAATCCAATATGGCCGCCGCGCCATTATCACAAAATTTCATGATGGGTATCGTTTAAGGGGTTTTTTGGTATGCTGAGTACGAATTTCAAGATAATTTTGCAAAATTAACCCTAAATTCGAAATCAGCATATCAAAATTCCATTTATACGATATGCTACATGAAATTTTACAACGGTGGCGAGGCAGCCATATTGGATTGCAAAATTTACCTGAAATTCGTATTTGGCATACCAAAAAACCCCATAAACGATATACAACATGAAATTTCACAACAGTGGCACGGCGGCCATTTTGAATGGCAAACGTTAACCTGAAATTCGTACTCAGCATACCAAAAAACCCCTCATACGATATACAGCATGAAATTTTACAACGGTGTAAGGCGGCCATCTTGGATTGCAAAATTGACCTAAGATTCGTACTCAGCATACCAAAAATCCCCTTAAACGATACCCATCATGAAATTTTGTGGTAACGGCGCGGCGGCCATATTGGATCTCTTAATTAACCCGAAATTCGTACTCAGCATACCAAAAAACCCCTTAAACGATACCCATCATGAAATTTTGTGATTTCGGCGCGGCGGCCATATTGGATCTCTAAATTAACCCGAAATTCGTACTCAGCATACCAAAAAACCCCTTAAACGATACCCATCATGAAATTTTGTGATTTCGGCGCGGCGGCCATATTGGATCTCTAAATTAACCCGAAATTCGTACTCAGCATACCAAAAACCCCCTTAAACGATACCCATCATGAAATTTTGTGATTTCGGCGCGGCGGCCATATTGGATTGCAAAATTATCATGTAAAACAGCTGGGTGTGGGGCTCCCGGTTCCGGAACGGGGCCGTCCTACCCATTAAACCTGGTGGTATTCCTCCTCCCTATAGCCGGGAATCCGGAAAGCCGGGAAAATTCTTGGGCTTTCGGCCGAAAGCCAAAGAATTTCCAAAGATTATTCCCGTCGAGAACCGTTCGGCGGCACTCCTCGGGGGAGCAAGATGGGAGGTTCCCCCGGAGCTCGCTAAGGACCTGAAAAAATAAAAACCCAATTCCTCATCGCAATGATTTTTTTCTTTGTAGGGTTTGTTGCAATAACATTCGGTAATTTTTTTTTACGAAGCGTGTTGCAGGTGAAGGACGTTGAATTCAATTCTTCAAATAAAATGTTAAATGTAAATTCTAGGTTCTTCTTTTATAAAAATAAGGTAGTTATTAAAGAATAAACACGTTTTGATAATCGGTATTTTTATCGGTATATTTTCTCTGTGCCAGTATTATACAGGATGAATTTTTCAAAAGGGATTGGATGGCCAAATCCGAAACTATAAGGAATAACGAAAAATGCTCAAAGGAGTCACGAGCCCGATTTTGATGAAACTTAAAACCTCATCATTAGAATTTTGAAAAACCAATAATCCTAGCTGGGAATCAAATCCATTGATTTTGAAAAAAAAAAACACACCCTTTATTATTACACCATACGATAGTATTGCTATTAAGGATCATATTCTGGGAAGTAATGGTATACTGCAAACTACAGGAAAGAGCTCATCTTTAACAAAATACATTTTATTTTTCTTACGTTGACTGATTAATTGTTCAAAATCTTTGCAATACATAGCTGGATTCGAAACCTCAAGGAATAATTAAGGAATATTATTGATTCCGTTGAGAATATTCTCTAAAAAAGTCATTCTGAGCATAATTTAAAACACGGAATAGTTACGATGATTTCTGGGATTTCGAACGAAACAAATTATGATACAAAATTTAGGTACATGAAATATGCATTCTATTAAAATTCCAAATGTTCCTTAAATTTGGCGTATATCATTACTTTGCAAAAATTGATCCTTAACAGCGACTCTATCGTATGGGGTAATAATAAAGGATGTGTTTTTTTTTCAAAATCAACAAGTTCGATTCCCAGCTAGTCCACTCAACAAATGACTGAATGGGAGGTGTAGCGTGCGTTAGCTGGCACCTAAGCGATTTCTTCAGAAAGTTGTTCAGGGTGCTTAGGGAGTGAACATACTAAAAGTCCCCGCGCCTAGGGGGGGAGCCGGAGGGAGGGGAGGGGTTTAAAGTTCCCATTTTTAGGGTTTTCGCTAATATCTTCAAATCGGTGAGTCGTAGAGAAAAAGTACCTTGTGCGCAATTAAAGCTTATAAAATTACCTACAATTTTTGTTTAGACACTTGCCGAAATCCTACCCATTTTCGAGGTACACGTTCCGAAAAAGTGAACATTTTCGAAAAAACGATTTTTATTGATCATCAGCTCCTGAGTGCTATTTGGTTCGCATTTTTTCGGAATAAAAAGAAGTCTATATGTTAATCCAGGACATAATCTATCTATCTACCAAATTTCATCCAAATCGGTTCAGCCGTTTAGTTATAGAAACTTTAAGTCCGGAACGCTAAACTATAATCTGGTAGTTGATGTTCAAGCAATGAATAAGATTCTCAGCCAGAAGCCATTCTCAGACATAAAGTTGTCTCGTAAAGATCGTGCACTCCCACTTTCCTCTGTCACCTCATCAATAAAAAATCACGATGAAAAGGTTGCAGTTGACCCAACACTGCTATTTCAGCGAATGTGTATAAGCATACGATCAGAGGACGATTTGATGGATTTCTTGAAGTACGAGTTGGCCCCATTTCCCTTGGCACTATTTAATGAAAGTGGGATGAGGAAGACCACAAAATCGGTCCTGTACAGCATGTTCGAGCCTACTACCAAGACTATTGACCTGTCTCAAATGAACATAGTGGTGGACGGTGGATTCCTATTGCACAAAGTTATTTGGCAAAAAGACGCCTGTGTTGCCACGATTTGTGATGGTTATATCACTTACATTACCGACATTACAACCGCCACTATCCTGGAATGAGTCGTACTGTGGTATTTGATGGGTACACAAACTCAGCTAACTGTACGAAGTCACAAGAACAGAGACGACGATACAAACTGAGGAGGTCGGCTGATCTCAATTTGCTTTGGAACACGTCAATACCAGTGAAACAAGAAGATTTTTTGTCTAATCCTGCCAACAAAAGTCAGCTCATTACCTTACTGCGGACAAAGCTTCAGGAAAATGGGATACAAACTCACCAGGCCACCGATGACGCTGATATCCTTATCGTGAAGACTTCTGTGGAACAATCGACACATGGTTCTGTCGCCGTTGTTGGTAAAGATGTAGATCTTGCTGTCCTTTTGATAGCTGCCACCCCTCCCACCCATGACATCCTACTGCTGAAACCCGGCCGAGGAAAAACAAAAACAATTGCTCTGTCCACCCAAGAGATGCAACAACATGGATTTGAACACATTCTATTTTTACATTCATTTACCGGGTGCGACGCAACATCTGCAACTTTCAGAAAAAGTAAAGTGGGTTTTTCAAAACTGTATTTAAAGTAAGAAATCGTCAAAAAAGCGGCTGCGATCTTCTACAATCCCGTCTCCACGCATAGTGAGGTTGAAGAGGCTGGGAAGATGTGCTTCCTCAAATGGTATGGGGCACCAGCGAGACAGACCTCCCTCAATCAGTACCGCTTCCAATCGTTCACGAGATCAGTGGCAAATATTAAGTCTGACTTCAGTTCCCTCCCACCAACTGAGAACGCATCTAAACAGCATTCAAGACGCACCTACCACCAAGTGCAACTATGGCTCGGGAATGAGCTGCCTCCTCTAGAGCGGGAATGGAAACATGTAGGAGACAGTCTGGTGCCAATAGCAACCGAAGACTTGCCAGCACCGGAGGTTCTACTTAAAACAATATTTTGCTGCTGCACCAAGGGATGTGGTAGTGGCAAATGCGGATGTCGGAAAGAAATGTTAAATTGTTCTGCGGCGTGTCTTCACTGCCAAGGGAAATGTCTCAATAGCGTGCCTATTGACGAACACGATGGTGAAGATGACCTAGAGTCCCTTCATCAGGAACCATCCATTGAGGATGTGTATACGTTGGAATAAGAACACTTATCAGGACCCTCACGGCCTAAACGAATGAAGACTTAAATTGCATATTATATATAATATCAGGCACCTTCTAGACGAGCAGGTACCACTTTAGTCCTTATCGTCGCTTGCCATTAAGCGCGATTAAGGCCAAACGTTAGCGTATCATATGTAAAAAATATATATAAATAGATAAAAATGTTTGATAACTCAATGGCTGAACCGATTTGGATGAAATTTGGTAGGTAGATAAATTAGGACCTGTATTAACATATAGGCTACTTTTTATTCCAAAAAAAAACGCGAACCAAATAGCAGGCAGGAGCTGATGATCAATAAAAATCGTTTTTTCGAAAATGTTCACTTTTTCGGAACGTTTACCTCAAAAATGGGCAGGATTTCGGCAAAAGTGTCAAAACAAAAGTTGTAGGTAATGTTATAAGCTTTAATTGCACAGAAGACACTTTTTCTCTACGACTCACCGATTTAAAGATATTAGCGAAAAACCTAAAAATGGGAACTTTAAACCCCTCCCCCTCCTCCGGCTCCCCCCCTAGGCGCGGGGACTTTTAGTATATTTACTCCCTAAGCACCCTGAACCACTTTCTGAAGAAATTTCTTAGGTGCCAGCTAACGCACGCTACACTCCTTTGTTGAGTGGACTAAGCTAGGATTATGAGTTTTTCAAAAATCTAATGATGAGGTTTTAAGTTTCATCAAAATCGGGCTCGTGACTCCTTTCAGCATTTTTCTCTATTCCTTATAGTTTCGGATTTGGCCATCCAATCCCTTTTCAAAAATTCACCCTGTATATAGATACATTTCAGTATATTTTTAAGGGGCTAAGGTATTTTTGTAAAATTTAATTCGGTCACACTTAACGTCAATTTTAACGCCAAGAATGAGCATTCACGCGGGAATTATTACGTTGAAGCGGCCACACTACTCAAATGGTGACGTTAAGAATTAACGCCATAATTAGCGCAATATTTATCGCGATGATGGGCATTGACGTTTTCTTTAATGTGGCCCCGGCTTAACTGTAGCTGCATCATCACTCTTATACCAATTATAATTAAAAACTGAACAATTTCTTAGCCATCAAGATCTACTGTTTAGGTGCCATGTCTATCGCGTAGTAAACAGAAACACAAAGCAAAATGCAACTAATAAGATAAAGTGAAACGTGATTCAGACCGTAGTACATAATTTCATGAACTTACTACTTGTCTCGTTTATGCCCTCGTACGTTAATCTTGTAGAGCTCATCAGCACCAAAACAAACAACACGCAACCCCACTCAGCCACTTTATGTCACTCCATCTCAAGACCATTAGCTAATACATAATGAAGCTTATCTAATATACATGGTACATTACTATAAATACTTAACTTAATAGCTATGTAGGTCATGGTAATTTTTAGCTTGTCATCCTTCAATTGATCAAAGTCTCTATAAATATAAGGAACAGTGGATTTCTATGACTTAAAAAAATGCTTCAATCATATCTTTTCAAGAGGAAGAGATAGCCTATGGTGAAAGTGTATAGTGATGGTAAAACAGTGTAGTGTCATTTTTTCGGGTATACTACGCCAAATCGAATGCCAAATAATCGAACATCCAAGTACTCGAACGTTCAAAATATCGAACGTTTAATATACCTATCGAACATTGATATTGTAATCTTCGATATTTTGAACGTTCGATATATTAAACGTTCGAGTATTTGGATGTTCGATTATTTGGCATTCGATTTGGCGTAGTATACCCCATTTTTTCCCGCTCTATGAAGCGCTCCTAATACTGCCAGCTCATTGTTTTAACCACTATGTTAAGCATCTGATTCCACGGTCGTCCTGACATCTCAGGACGACCGTGGAATCATATGATGAAGGGATGAGGATGAATGGATTAGGCATTTCTATTTACGAACATTTCCGTACTACATATACAGGTCAAGGTTATAAAAGAAAATGAAAAAGAAAATAGCTCGTTACTATTGCATATCATTTTTTTGTTACTTTTGTAAAATCTAATACGGTTTTGTCAGGTTCTTTGTAAACCCTTTGAAGAGAAAACGTGTCGCCTCAAGTAAAATTCATGTTTAATTTCATCTCACGTTATAATAGAGTGGAATTCCATTTTGAATTTCCTCCTGTTCATTTCCTGGTTGCTCGTGAACTGGTATACGAATCAATTAAGTACCAACTGGAAATGTTCATACGAGCTATTGCTTGCTATGTTGCTATTCCGAGTGAACACCAATAGAATATTAGTGGAAATTTCGGATTGAACTGAAACATGCTAAATAATAGTCAGATTAAAGACACTCTGGTTTTATCTAACATACTCTTGAGGCCCTTACGAAATAGCTGTCGGTGAGTTGGAATTAGAATTTTTTTTCGAAAGATTGTAAGTTATTGCTTACTGACAAGGTATTAGTAAGAATGTTCATCACCTGCAGCTTTTTTTTTTGGAAATTATTGATGGAAAGTCATGGCGAATCTAGCGATTGGGGACCACTCTCACAGTCCATAAGACTTCTGACAGTGTTCCTTAAGTTGGCGGCCTTGTGATGTGCCTCTTCACGCTTCGCTTGAAGAAACTGGGATTGTAAGATGAGGGAAACACTTACACGGGCAGGTCATTCCAGGTTTTTTTAGTTCGAGAGAGAAACGCTCTTTTTGATCTAGCTTGGTCTAGTGATTACATTTTCTTCACTTCAAATCGGTTAATTTAAATAATCAGGGTTTGTGGTTTTATTACACCACCCAGGAACATGTAGGAAGTGAAGGAAATGAACACCTTTTGATCATGCATCGGTGAAATAAATCAAACTTAGTGGAATATAAGTACAAGTGCTTTTGATATTTATGATGTTTAACAACAAGTTTTACAAAACGCCAATAATCGAGAATACAAATTATATACGCCAATAACAGTTTGACTATCGGCAACAATACTGTATTTTCCAAGAACGAAATGACAATTTCAAGCTGTAATTTAAAAGTTCAGTACGATTTACATTTTTCGGACGGGCGGGGACGTAAATTAAACTATTATGAAATTGCCAGCGGATAACACCTGGTGCCCATTTCGTCAGGACGTGGATATATGACGTGAATATCGTCGTTCGTTGTTTGTTCCCGCATATGTTTGCATTTGTCAGCGAGAACATACCTTACAATGATTTATGGATTCTACTGTAAAGGTATGGTATATTCAGAAGCATATGGGATTCTAAGAAAATAACTATTGGTTCGGTTTGTATTTAAATTATGCCAACATATAGTCAACGTATGGTCAGTTATACCTATAGGAAGTTTCACCCTCCCAAATTAAGAGAAAACCACGTCAAGTAATGAACTGCGATGAGCTTGATTGATTTGTCAGCAAGAACTTGCCCTACAATGATTTATGGATTCTACTAGTAATATAGGTATGGTGGCGTTTTTCAATATGTGCAGCAAGTTCTACCAAGTGCCATTAATCAACAGCATAAAAAATAATCATTTGGGATTCTAAGAAAATAGCTCTTGGTTTGTAACAACTGTACCAACCTGTGGAAAGCATGAATATATAGGTAGTATCAACCTCAAGTAAAGGACTACGTCAAGTAATGGAAGTCCAAACTAATGCTTTATTCACTGGTTGCTTATCTATGCTAATATTATAAAGAAGTAAAGTTTGTGTGTTTGTTAAAATGTAAGGGGTAATCTCGGGATCTACTGAATCGATTTTAAAAATTCTTTCACCAACAGAAATCTACGTTATTGTGCAGTGTCATAGGCTATATACCATCACGCTACGGCTAATAGGAGTGGAGCAGTAATAGTAAATGTTTCAAAAACGGGGGACGACGGAAACAGGTAATACTCTCTCTTATGTGGCGCAAACGAAGTTGCGCGGGTCAGCTAGTAAGAAATAATTTTATGAAGTCTGCTATTTATGTGGATTTATGCACTTTTCATTTTAAACATACAAATATAGGTACTTCTAATAGTCTAATAAGGGCTAGGCAGTAGCGTACTCTATGCCACATTTTATTTGTAGAATTTAGTCCATGAGTGATAGTTGCTGAGCCAGGGAAATTTTTGATAAGGTGGTAAACTGATACCTACCTAAAGTTTATCGTGCCCTTTGAAGCTAGAAATCACTCGTAAATAAATTAATATACTTCAAACTTCCACCCATCTCAGGACACACCATATTGTAAGGGTTTTCTATATAGTAAAGATATTAGTAGAAATTTCACTATTAGCACTTTTTATTTTCACTGAAACAACGTTTTACTAGCACAATACAAAGATTTACTAAATTACTTACTAAACTTACCTCTAGCAGTCAACCAAGATTATAACTTCATCACTGTAGATATGGGATGCAACCGGTGTAACATACCTACTAGATGAGAGACAATTTGGTGTTTTAAACAAGGATAATTCTTACTACCTATAAAAATTCAATAAATAAGATACAGATTACGGTGAGCATTTTATAAAACCATAGCTCAAACTCCTAAGTACCATGCATCGCTTTATCCTGTTAAATTGTCCCTGTTTATAATGTGGGTATGATACCGCCTTTATTCGCAAAACACGCAAAGCGTTCCCCGTTCGCGAGTTTCCGATGCTAATACAGGACTTTTATTACGTGCCATTAGAATATCGATATTCTCCTCCAGCCAGACCAAATACTCGCTCATTAACATATCATCTGCACTGTGGAAAATCTTTTTTATTGAATTTTTAATCAAGTTCTGAAGAGAGAATTTTATAGGTGGAAGTACGAGTATTTTTTATCTCTACTTATAAAATAAGTGTTTAATTTTAAGGTGTTTTAAATACCTGCATCAAATACTGGAACTATTCTAATAATTATTTGTAGTTTGGAGAGCACAGAATGAAGATGTAAGAGAGTTGGTCTGGAAGAGAGTGTCGGTGTCAGTTAGGAAGGGCATGCTACGATGGTTTGGGCATGTGGAGCGAATGGGAGATGAAAGAATGGCAAAACAGATATACAGCGCGAATGTGGATGTACGTAGGAGTCAGGGAAGGCCACGACACACCTACCACGAGCAAATTAATCGTGTGTTAGCAGAAGGTGGTGTCAAGAGCCGAAGGAACCGACGTGCATGCATGAAAAGTAAAATTAAGGTTGAAAAAGCAAGTGAGTATGGACCGTGCCGTGTGTCGCTCGGTTCTTTCTGCCTACCCCGCAAGGGATTTGGCGTGAAGATAGTAAGTAGTAAGTAGGAACACATGTGAGCCAATCTAAAAAAGGGCAGTTAACCTTTCAATATGAAATTTGAAGAATTCCAGTAGTCATGAAGGTCCTGTAGTGAAGTGGAGGTAGGATGATATTTTAATGACTTAGTATGTGGAATGTTTATTGTATTTGCAACGTCTTCTTTGCAACTTCTAGGTTTTGTCCATAAAACTTAGGTTTAAAAAATCTGAGAATATGTCGGTCCGACACACGGATGTATAACATCTAAATAAGATCATAAGCTTTGAGTTCTCATAGCTTTAACAAACAAGAAATAACCACTAAGTTTGCACACTTATTTTTATCAGCTAACATTTCCAGGAAATTTTATTTTCGTCGTCTTTTTTTTTAAGATTCCTTGGCCGGTGAGAATCTCGTTCAAAGTAAGTCCGAGGTTTTCTTTAATAAAACTTTGCTGGCATGAGTTCAGATTGCGCTAAAGAAACTAATACAAAATCGTTGTAAATCATAACTATCACCCGTCCGAGCTTTTCAAACAGGTTATTTATTGTCCAACTATCTCATGCAGTTGTGAGTTTCATCAAATATGTGGCAGAAATACAATGCGGATATTATTCATTTTACGTCAGTATTATTGTTTAGTGTTACTTTCATTGATGTTTGTGTAGGCTAACTTCTTACTTCTTACTAAAAGTATAAATGCGAAAGTTTGTGAGTGTGGATGTGTGGATGTTTGTTACTCTTTCACGCTCTAAGGGCTTAACGGATCTTACTGAAATTTGGTAAAAGGATAGATTGTGGTCTGAAATAACACATGGGCTACGTTTTATCCCGGGAATAAGTTCCCATGGGAAGCGGGAACGGGAACAAACTTTTAAGCGGGCGTAGCTGCGGGTATCAGCTAGTTACTATACAAATAACGTTATTGTACTACTAGCTGATGCGCGCGGCTTCGCCCGCGTGAAATTCGGTACCCGTTCCCGCTTCCCGTGGGATCATTTTCCCGTGATGAAAAGCAGCCTATGTGTTATTCCAGACTAAAAGCTATCTCTGTACCAAATTTCAGCCAAAACCGTTCAGCCGTTAGAGCGTGATTGAGTAACAAACATCCAAACATCTTCACAAACTTTCACATTTATAATATTAAGTAGGATTCTATTAGTAGGCTAGAATTACTACGTTTGGGTTGAAACACCATACAAACTTCACCCTACCGAAGCTAACTAACTAAAACCACAAGGTGCTTTGACATGACACAACTGAATCTATGATTGATTGATCCAAGCTCTGTTGGAATCCCTAAATATTATGTGAAACTCTTACAATTTTGATTTGAACGTAGTAATTGATTAGAAGTTTAGTTCTTCACCATGTGCGTAATATTGACAACAGCGATAAATTTGATCTAAAATCGAAAATCAGTTGAAAAAGCAGTCGCTTTATGGAATCTGATTTTGTCAGATACTTCAAAGATTATGTTCTTACAGTATTTACATTTTTATGAGTATTACGGCTCGATGTTCCAAGAGACCGATCAAAGGTATGTAATACAAATTCAAATTAGGCAGAAGCAAAATAATTAGGATGAGTGTTTCTTCGACAGCTCAGTTTATTTATCGTAAAATAGAAATTATTTTACCTATAGTGACGCAATGTTTAATATACAAAGAAATACGCGATTTCACTTTGTAGGTAATTATTTCCTTATCCGATAATATAGGATGACTCTGTCTGCAACAGCTTTAAAACGTCGTTGCCCCCTTGTGACGGGTGAAATTTTTAATTTCATTTATTAAGTACTAGCTGACCCGCGCAACTTCGTTTGCGTGATAGAGAGAGAGACAGAGAGAGAGATAGAGAAATAGAGAAGTTTCCCGTCGCGGGTACATATATGCTATACGGAAGTATTAATGCTAATTTATTCAGCCAGATCCGTATAGCCGTTACAGCGTAAAAGAGTAACAAACATCCACACTCACAAACATTCGCATTTATAATAATATCTAGTTAGATAGATTTCTGATTCACAAATTCATAATGCATAATATATGAGCCAAGTAAATTTATTTATTAAATACATTTCTTAATTCAATGGCTAAACTACTACTTGACACAGCTTCTCTTTTAAGCAATTGACATCGTAACTTAGTTCCTTCTTCAGGTAGTCCCAGCCTACGACGTTTGGACAAATCGAACTACTGTAGGCTTTGTCCTCCTAATACAGATGGTCCAATCAAGACCTGGTAACGTAATAACAATGTAAATTTCATCAGCTGAGCGTTCATGTTATTGTAATGGCTCTTTTCAGTCCTGTCGAATGTAAATCTTCGTAGAGGCCATTCCCGTATTTTACAAAGACTTAGTGAATCTGTTTCCTGACAGAATGTAGTCAGCACTATATGTAGAATAAAGTTCATGCCTTCCATGATCAGTCTGCTGACAATATTTGTCGTAAGGAGAGGTAGATGGTAACATGCGGTGTTATTTCATTGACCAGTGGAGACTACCTGAAGCGTGGTCTTTCATTTTTTCTGGCTAGCCATCTTAGAATTTTCTTCTTCTTTTCACAAATGTATTTTTGTCACACAAAATTTGAATAAATTACCAATTATACTTCCGTATAGCATATTTGGTTAATATTATACCAAAATAGCGCTTTTAATTTAACTTTATGACTTTGTAGTATATTCATCACTTTGAAGTCTGAAGTAAAACCACATAAATGACAACGCTTTCACAAATTATGTGTCAAAATAAAAAGTAATTTAAGTATAAAATAAGAGTATTTAAGGAGTATTGATATCAACTTCGGAGAAAATCAGCCCGAAAATAATTTACATTCCCTTTTTAGCTCGTTATAGTATAAAATTCAATAAAATACGAAACACGTCTTCCATCAATTATGTTAATAATGCTATATGCCAAATTTTAAGTAGATCGGACCAAGGAATCACGTTGTCCCATACAAACTTTACCCTCCTTTTTTATACCTATGGAGGTGGAATTTGCAAAAATGTTAAAATTACTTTTTTCATATTGTAACCAACAACGCTCATGCTTAGTTTCATCATCGTACCGTTAACCGTTTAAGCAATAATTGATTATAACTTTGGGTCTAGGGATCGAACCGCAAAATTAAGTTTGGTTTGAATTCTATATACTTTTCCGGGATAAAAAGTACCCAGTGTGGTGCCCAGGCTACTAAAGAATAATTATACTAAGTTTCAACGTAATCGAACCGTTAGTTTTTGCGTGATGCCTGAACAAACAGACAGACAGACAGACAGACAGACAGACAGACAGACAGACAAAAAATTTTTTAATCACATTTTTGGGTTCGGTGACGGTCTAGTAACACCCCCTGCTATTTATTTTTTTGATATTTTGAATGTACAGATTTTTCACTTCTACAGATTTATTATAAGTATAGATAATTGTTTACATATGAATATTAGATGCTGAATTATATTTCCCAATATTTATATACAGCGTCGTCTAGACGGAGTTACGCTACTCTAATTCAATTCGTCTTCTAACAAGACTACTAAATTTCTTTCTTGATTATCTGAGTGATGCATTTTCAAAAATCCATACTTTGATTACAATTACATATTGGTCTAAACTAAGACGATTTCATGACATAAAACAATACCTATGTTATGAAAATCGATGGGCATGTGTACTGAAAGTGTCGACAGCTGTGTGCGAAATGTGCAAACTTTTGCGCTGCAAAGGACTTATAAGTGTTTAGTTTAACCACAAGAATGGAGATATAATTGTATGATCTCCCGTTAAATTTTCAACAGCATTTTTTACACCTGGTACATACATACATACATATAATCACGCTTGTCTCCCATCGGGGTAAGCAGAGACTATGGCTTTCCACTTGCTACGATCCTGACATACAACTTTCGCTTCTTCTACTTTCATAACCGTTTTCATACACGCTCGCCGGTTAAGGATACTCTTGACCTTGCCTTTTTCCAGAACGTCTCTGATTTGATCGGCATGCGTACGCCGAGGTTTACCCCTACCAGTTTGCCCATTCATTCTCGCCTCATAAATCTGCTTTGTCAGTCTATTCTCATCCATTCTTTCCACGTGTCCAAACCATCTAAGCATCCCTTTTTCGATCTTAGTCACTACATCTTCTGTTATACCACATTTTTCCCTTATCACGCTATTTCTTTTTTTTGTCCATTAAAGTCACTCCAGCTATACTTCGCAGACTTCTCATTTCCACTGCATTAATTTTGCTTTCATGCTTCTTCTGCCATACCCAACTTTCACTACCATACATAAGTGTAGGGATGAGCACTCCCCTATGTACAGCCAACCTGGCCTTCTCAGACACATTTTGACTGCTCATAAAGGTGTACATGGCCCCATTCACTTGATTTCCTGCCAAAACTCTTCGCTCAATATCCTGGTCACACTTTCCATCCCTTACAAATTTGGAACCCAAGTATACAAATTCTTTCACCTGTTCCACTCTTTGCCCTTCAATGAAGATTGAGCAATTCGTCATACTTTCTTCTCTTTCAAAAACCATAACTTTCGTCTTGTTTACATTAACTTTCATTCCTCTACTTTTTAGAGCCTCATTCATACTATTAACCATCAGCTGCAATTCCTCCGCTGATGATGCTAATATCACCTGATCATCAGCGTATAGGAGGCATTTGACGGTCAGTTCATTCATTTTTAAACCATACATACTCTCTTGCAGTTTTTTCAGACAACTATCCATGTATAGATTAAACAGCCACGGAGACGCTACACAGCCCTGTCTCACACCCTTTTCAATGTGAAAGAAGTCCGTGCAGGCCCCGTTGATCCTGACACAAGCACTAGAACCCTCATAGAGAGACCTCAGTGCCCGTATCAAGTTGCTGTTCACTCCATACATGGACAATATTGACCACAGTTCATTCCTCACCACTCTGTCATAGGCCTTTTCCAAGTCCACGAATATGCAATAGACCTTTTGACTTTTAGCCAAAACTTTCTCAGCTACGCATCGTAAGGAAAAGACCTGATCCGTACATCCCCTTCCTTTCATAAATCCTGCTTGCACATCCCACATTTTTCCTTCAGTTTCATTCATCACTCTTTTTATCAACACTTTTGCATACAATTGCCAACGATGCTGAGCAAGCTTATGCCGCGGTAGTTTTTGCACTCTTGCTGCGACCCTTTTCCTTTGTAAAGCGGCACAATGACAGCTTTACACCATTCTGCTGGTACTCTGCCACTTCGCCAACAAAAGTTAAAAAGGCGGTACAGCTGGCAAGCTACCACGCCACGTCCAGCTTTCAGCATTTCGACAGAAATCCGATCTATTCCAGCAGCCTTTCCTACTTTCATACAATTCAACGCTTCCACTATTTCTCCCATACTTAACTCGCTTTCATCGCCAAATTCATTCAGTTCTAAAACACGCGTATCGCCTTGTATAATCTTCTTTTTCGAATAAACTCTCAAAATATTCCTTCCATCTCTTTAGCACACATTCTTCTCCTCTTACAAAACTTCCATCCTGGTTTATGATGTGATTGAGCGGCGACATTGTTTGCTGACTCCTCACTGTTCTTATGGACTTCCAAAAAAATTTAATATTCCGTTGGAAGTCTTCAGATAACCTTTTATCAAATTTTTCTCTATCATTCTCTTTCTTTCTCATCATCGTCTCTTTTGCAACACGTTTATACTTTTTATATTCATCCTTTGCCATTTTTACATCCTCATCCGTTGCCTTTTGCATTCTTTGATTGGCCTTTGTAGCCAACCAGTCCAACCATGCTTTCTTCTTGCCAGTCAACGCATTAAGAACTTCCGCACTCATTCCCTTTGCCATACATCCTTGTCGTCTTTTGCTAACCCCACACACTTCAATCGCAACTTCCACAAGTCCTTCCTTAAACGGCTTCCATAATTCTTCAATCTCACATATTTCATCTAGGTTTTCAAATTTTTTACTCAGTTTACTCACAAATGCCTCTTTTATGCCTAACTCTTGTAAATTCTCAACTTTTTTTCTCTTTAGTACACTAACGGGTTCATGCACCCGATCTCGCCACCGCTGAAACAGACCCCTTACCCGGCTAATTACCAAGAAGTGATCTGTGTCGATCCCGGTGCCACGGTACGCCTGAGTGTCTAGCACTTTCTTTCTCAGTCTTGCGTCTACTATCACAAAGTCAATCATGCTTCTCTGATCTCTCTCCTCTCTTGTATACAAGTGGATATCCTTGTGGTTGAATATGGTATTAGTTACCACAAGATTCCTTTCCAAACATACTTTTAGCAAGCTTTCTCCATTTACATTCACTCGTTCATCACCAAACTTTCCTAATACACTTTCGTATCCATCGCGCTTCACTCCCACCCAACCATTAAAATCACCTAACATCACTATTCTCTCGTTTCGTTTACATTTATCCAGAATATCACTCATACTCTCCCAAAATGCCTGCCTCTCGCTTTGGTCTTTTGAAGACCGGTGCCACCGCGCATCCTGCGGAGCATACACTCCCAAAACAAAAATGCGGGTAAGTCCAACCTTCAGTCTTAGCCAAAGGAGTCTTGGGCTCACACATTCATACTCTGTCACACACTCATTCATTCTCGCGGAAAGTAGTGCACCGACCCCCTGGCATGCTGTGCTGGTTGTGGCTACACCTGACCAATAGGCCGTATAGGCTCCGTGTGTCGTGGTGTCACATCCTTTCCGCTTTGTCTCATTCACACACAAAATATCAAGGTGCCTCTCTTGCATCATCTTACATACCTCCTCAATTTTATCTTTCATTCCTCCTCTCACATTTAATGTAGCAAAGTGGCTAACCCTAGTCACACCTGGTAATCCCTCAAATATGCTATGCCGGACTCTTACCGACTTAACCTGACGTGCTACTACTGCCTACGGTCGGGGTAGCCCTGGGTAAGACCTCGGAAGGATGTCCCATGGTTCTTGACAATGTAACTTTCAATAACTTCTATATCTCCAAGGTAGACACTTTACCAATATCTTTCTAGATACCGCTGTAATCTAAACGAAATTCTAAAACTCAGGACAGATATGTAGGACAGAGAATCTCTGCAATCCAAGTGACAATGGTACAATTTTTATTGTTAAAAGAAATGCTAAAAAAAATTGAAACAAAAAAAGAGTTCCAATTCATATTTCACCCCATTTTTAGGGTTTCGTAGCCAAATGGCAAAAACGGAACCCTTATAGATTCGTCATGTCTGTCTGTCTGTCCGTCCGTGTGTCACAGCCACTTTTTGTATTCTGTGAACCGCATTAAGATTCTTATATAAAACTAGAAAAAAGCAGTAAATTTTGGGGGTCCCCGTACTCAGAACTGAAACTCAAAATTTTTTTTTCATCAAGCTCATACGTGTGGGGTTATCTATAGATAGGTCTTCAAAAATGCTATTGAAGTTTCTAACATCATTTTTTCCTTAAGTGAATAGTTTGCGCAAGAGACACTTCCAAAGTGGAAAAATGTGTGCCCCCCCCCCCCCTCTAACTTCTAAACTAAGAGAATGATAAATCTAAAAAAAATATATGAGGTACATTGCCATAAAAACTACTAACGTAAATTGGTTTGAACGAGATAGAGCTGGTAGTTTTTTTTTTAATACGTCATAAACCGCAATTTTCGGTTAGAAACTGCGAACGTGTTAAAACATCAATCAAAGTTACAACGAACTATAAGAACTTTTATATTATGTTACTTGCTGCTACGAAACCCTTCATGGGCGAGTCCAACTCGCACTTGGCCGGTTTTTTCTTACGAGTAACAATACAATAATATTCTTAAACCTGTAAATCAAAGTCACATTTTATGCACTGTAATTTTCTGCCAGTACAAAAAGGTTTTCGTACACTTTTAAAGATATTTCTCCTGGTATTTATCCTGTGTTGGTGACTTGGTGAGTCTGCTGCTCCGGGCACATCCGGCGACACGCCCTTTACATTAGCTCTCAGGGTATATATTTTGTACAAGGTCTTCGTTTATGCCATTTAAAGGAAAGCAATTTTAATTTATGGCATACTAGATGTGTCTTGCGGCTTCACTCGCCACGTTAGTTGAACTCTAACCCTTACCTTTCAATCAGTTTTAAATGTTTCATGGAAATTTTATCCAAGTTAAGCCAATCGAATGAAATTGAATGGCTTTATGGGCGGCTTAATTTTTTTTCTATCCATTTAACCGTTAGAACTTGAAATACATCCAGAGATCCACACATCCACTGTCAAAAACTTGAATTTCACATTATACTATTAGCAAGAAGTAAATTACTTTATGCTGAATTTAAAGACGATTGCTATATTATTTATTCTGCTTACCCCATCGAGGAAAATGTGCGACTGTATAATAATATAATTATGAGTTACGTAACTAGGCATTATCAGAAATAAACCAGCGATTAGATGAAATTTTCCTTGTTAAAAAAATTTAACGTCTTTGCACAATGAGTGTGCATTTTCTGTTCTCCACTTTGAAACCTAACAGTTGGATTATTGGCGTCGAGGGAATTTGCTCCAGCTAATTGGATCGTGACTGGTATTATTTAGTCATTTGTAAAATAAACTGGAAAGTTCATATCGCAAACACAAAAGTTATTATTCAATGCAGGAACGTGTCTAGTTTGTAAGTATAGATGCTATAAATACGTTTTTAGGTAATTAAATTATGAAACACTTAGCACTGAATTAAAATTCCGTAAATGTTGATTATCAAGAGAACGTGATTTGCCAAATGAAATGAAACAAATTAAAGCTGGGCGGCTTTAATACAAAATTATTAAAAAGACTTTCATTACTAAGAGGATTCGACAATAATAAGGATATAGGGATAAAATTTGACCCATTTTTTAGTTCCACAACGTCCTATAGAGATAAGCGTCTAAGCTCTGAGATTTTCAGAATATTATTATTGCGCACTTGCCAATACCTACTTAGTTAATACATTTTAGAAAAATTTAAATAACAGAAATTCTGTCGATGATTTTCTTTTACTGCGTCCAGTAATATGCTTGTTGGATATGATGATAATATATACAGATCTTTCTAGAAAAACAAACCACTACGGTACAAAAAGTGATAATTATTTTTGACCAGCTCTAGAATTCACTGGTATGGAATAACCGCTGTCTTCAAAAATTCGGCTCCTATTGTGTTGACTGTTGAACATTGCCCCCAATATTCGCCGTGCTCTCAATACGATGCGTAAACACACCGGTATCGAGTTACGGAGCTACAAGTATCTCGGGATCCCTAGTCTGTGTTTATGTACAATCCTTATTGTTGACTTTTGTGGCTGTTCATAGAAACGGCGCTATTAAAAGGAGCTATCATACTACGTAATGTTGCTCAAACAATTTTGCTCCAACTTTGCGTAGCATTCGACCATTCTATAACGATTACGATATAAATGTTTTGCTCAATATCCGAGTGGATTGCCATTTTCACTTCTGTATATTTAGGAAGGTGAACTGGTTTTACGGAGCCGTTATACTCAATTGAAATAGTTAGTTTTAGTAAAGGTCTAACTAGACTGGCTCGAACTTAACTCATTTATTCCATGTAATAGGTATATATTTTTCGTTACCCGATATAATTATATACCCTAATCCAACAAAATCAAGGATTATAATTGTTAAGAAATCTATCATTTACTATACTTTATGTTATAAACCAAGGAATATGGCAGAACGAGACGGTTTCTGTACAATCTAAAAATATAACAGCCCAAACAGACTGACTGACGACCAACGCACAGCCGAAATCGCTGGGTCTGGAACCACGAAATTTTGCACAAGTAATCTATAAGTGACTTAGGTATGCAATGAGATAGAATTATCGAAAATTCAGCCCATAAATAGATGAAAAAGGGTTGTGTGGAACAAGGTGATTCCTTGGTCCAATCTTCGTCAAATTGTCGATTTCTTTTTTGTTCGAAAAATCATCGATTCATTTTAGCGTGCAAGAAAGAGAGAGATGCGATTGCTTTTTGTGGGTGTTTAACGAAGTAAATTAATTATAAAGAGAGAACTATAACCAATAGGAAAAAAGTGATCTTGTGCAAATAAAGGCTTTACTATTGTCTTTCTTATAAATACAATTATATTATTAAACTAACTTTAAACTCATGAGATCCAACTTAAAAATTTCACAAAATCTATGTATTTTCAACAAAAAAACTATACAATTTTCGCGTACGAAAGAGGAAACGTCGCAATGCAATTTTTTAAGAATTGATTAATATAACAATTTTATTAAAAGTAACATTAAATACACTTAGATTATAAAGACCCAAGGGATGCTCATTTAGGTAGTGCATCTACCCCAACGCTTTCCGAATTTTCATGAGGACCTCGGATTAAGAGAACGAGGGTTGAAATAAAATTTGCAATGTAGTCTAGACAGAACTATTTATTCTTCGTAGCAATATTTTATATTGTCGCAAAATGTAGTTTTAGAAGTAATATTTTAGTGTAAGTTACTTAGTAGGTACTTGACTATTGTAGCTAAAATAAATAGCTGATTGTTAGAAAGTCTGATAATGGGAGCATTTTATTGAAGATAATTTAGTTTAGTTTAGTTTATAAATAAAAGTCAATTAGCGTGGCTGTGACTATGTGTAATTTGCGTTGCTGCCCTTCTTAAACAACGTTATGTATTAATGTGGATATACCTATAGTACCTAATGAAGACATTGTCGCGGAGTCGCAAGGTCATCCAGGGGTTTCACTTTTTGTGTTAAAGCAGGGAACGCATGTAATTGAACGCACTTCGCTGACTCTTCCTTCATGGCCATTTCGGTCTGGGGCACGCATTACTTCACAGTGGCATAAACCGATCAAATTGGTTTGTATATTGTGTTTTCGCTCCCCAAGTCCTCTGTGTACATGTCTCTTTGCCACTACGCTGCACTGGCAATCTATGCTATGACGGACTAAACGTAGGTACTATTATGACATAATGATCACGACAGGTTTAAAAATATGGTTTAAATGGTGAAACCATTTGAATATTTATGACATTTGCCGTCACTTTATTACACAAAGAAACTGAGCTTCATGAATTTATAAGTCAGCGGTTTACTCATCCAATATCTCAGGGTAACCTAACAGCATCTTACCATAACTATATCCCTCTCTAACCCTATTCAAATATACAGAGCTTAATAGCGGTGATATAATTGGACCCGTTACTGGTTTAATTTGGACATAATTATTCGAAAATTCTCGGAGTGATCCCATCAATAAAAAAAAACGAAAATTAGTCATTTCATTATGAAAATACACTGCTAGGTGGTCAGAGTGATACAGATTTATTAGAGTTTTGACTATATACAAGTAGCGTTCGGGTCCAAGTAGACACACAGAACAGGGTAAACTTACTAGTCGCTAACGGCAGTTTAGCAAACAATCATAAATTCATGTCAAATGGAGAGGCTAAAAATATAATCATACTTCCCGGAAATTGGAATGATGGGTATATATTAAGCTCACCGGGTTGTAGAATACAGTAGTAATAATAAAATAGAACGTAGAACTGTGCCAAATAAAACTGACGTTGTGAGTGTTGTGTGTCGCAGGCCTTATCCTTCATTGTGCTAATAATGGAGGGTAGTTCAACACGAAGTAACTAAAGGTTTTTTTTTATCCTGACCACAGTCCAGCCGCGACCACAGGCCTTGCAACACGTCCAAATTGTCGGTGCACGTAAGAAAATAGTATTTCGCGCAAAGGTCTGAATTCTTTAATATAGTGTAAAAAACCGCGATAGATATAAAATAAAATTGGACTCTCTAGGCTCTACAAAGAAAGCTTCAAACGCAATCCAAAAATGAAATAAATAAGCCGTTTAGAAATTATTTCTCTTGGAAAGTTCATTAAATTAGGCGATGTCAAAGAGGGGCAATTATTTTCGAATTAAGAGTTGTTGCTCTTAATACGAAAATAATTGCTACGCCCTGCTCCTGGCGAAATACCTAATAGGATCACTACGAATGATTTGTAGCATCGAATTGGAGTCTGGGAAAGGTTTCACTAAAAGGTTTCATTAATTCAAAACTAGATGGCACCCGCGGCTCCACCCGCGTGGAAATTTGTTACCATTTATACTTCCCATGGGAAACAATTCCCGGGATAAAAAGTAGCTTAAATATGTATTATTACTATAATCTATCTTTGTACACAACCCGTGGCACATGAAATCTATCTTTATACACATCTCGTGGCACATATAACCTATCCTTATACACAACACATTTCATGGCAATCTTCATTTCCCATTTTAGGGATCGTGCCGTATTCTGAGAATGGGAAATTAACGCTAAAACGGCAAGGTCGACCCAAAATGGAAGAGGGCCAGGATAATCACGTATTTACAAATATGCACGCCGTAAAGAGCACGCGCAAATATAGCGCGTAACTTCCAACGATTCGGTTTTCTTTGCCAAAAGGCTGGTAAGACCATGGGTTGGTGGAGGGAACTATCCTTGTACACAATTTCAGACTGCACCAAATTTCAGCCAGAATCGTTCTACCGTTAGAGTGTGGAAAAATAACTAACATCCATACAACCATTCATGCAAACTCTCGCACGAAAAGTAACGATCAACAATTCATCTAAGTTTTATTCATTTTGCTAGTTGCAATCTCCATGACTTTATATTGAGTCTATCATATATCTGGTCCATAACATAAATAGCACTTATATTGCCAACGGTTGTGAAGTTCCTAATACCGTATAGTTATAACTCCTGGCTGCATCGAGGTCCGTATTGAAATATACCTACTCTTGCGGAGTTCAACTTAGGTATATGTTTTGCAGAAATATTATTAGACCTTTATTTAATACCTAAGCTCTGCTTCTGTAGGTGTTATATGGTAAACTTGAAAACTTTCAACTGCAGGTAACCACAAACTGCCTCAGTCTAATTCAACACACTTTTTCTATTTGCTGTATTTTTTATCTTTATTTTTATTAGGGGCTTTTGGCTCGCATACCAAAGTCATGTCCTATCAGTCATAATTTTGGTGTTTGTTGACTGAAACACAGTATTAATCAGCTACTGCTGTACGTAGATCCAACACATGCATTAGTTAAGTTAATACACTTTCACATGATTAAATTTTGTACAATTTCGAAGTAATTATGTTAATAGAGAATAATTGTTCTCTTTCGTGAATTATGTCTGATAATGAGTATGATAATCATTTGGGGTTCCACTGTATGATTAAATCTGATTGAAATTATTTTAGCTGCCCCCTTTTTTTTGACGTGAGGGAGAATCCTTCGTGGATGCTATGCCGGACTTCTACCGACTAAAATACCTCACGTAAAGCCCAACAGCCTACGGTTGAGAGCCCCGGGTAAGCCCTTGAAAGGATGTCCCAGAACTCCCAACAGACCTACGGCTACCACTGCGGCCGCTCAGCTGCCTCTTGTCTGAACTAACCATTCTTCGATATTTTGTATATATTTGGGCATAGGTATTCTTCTCTAAAAAATCTCTAATTCAATTTTTCAATAATATCCATTTTTTTTGAAAGTGTGAAACTACATGTTTTTTCAGGCGGAACTAGAATGCGACCTAACAAAGCTCTACGAACCGTACCGAAATAATGCGAATTTTAACACTATAATATAATTTTTATACATTTATCCACAGATTGAGTGGAAACATCGAATCAAGCCAAATTATATCGAAATAATATCTTGTATCGTAAAAAAAATATTACATAACGCTCATTAGATATTAATAAGTCTTACGTGTTCTGATTCTTGGGAAAACGGAACTTCGGATACTGTACTCTCAGCCTTGGGCAAAATAGTAATAAGAAATATATAAAAGAAAAAGGTAACAATTATAAGCACAAAATGTTGTTTATGGAGTAGGTATGGCTCTAGGCGATAATAATTTGTGTCTCATACACGAGTATTGTCATCCATCAGTTTTTTTTTTGACTCGGGTAATGCATTGACCCGCCGTCATCCCTGCTGTGGGGGTTAAGATTAAAAAGGGGTAAGATCATTTTTAACCATTTTACTGAATAAATTTCAATAAAATAAGAAATCCGTCTTCCATCTAACTGATAAGATGATCTTTTTTTTTTTTTTTTTTATATTCAGCTCGCCAAATTGACGTCGCCACCAGCCTGATGGTAAGAAAGCAGTGGCGCATCTAGCGATTGGGGGCCACTTCTTAGAGTGGTCCTCAAGTTGGCGGCCCTGTGATGTGCCTCTTCACGCTCCTCTTGAAGAACCCGGGATTGTAAGATGAGGGAAAGACGTGTGCGGGCAGGTCGTTCCATGTTTTTATAGTTCGACAGAGGAACGATCTTTTGAAACGCTCGGTTCTGGCGAAGATTCTCTCCACTGTGTATGAGTGGCATCTCTGCCCGGCACGCGTTGTTCGGGATCGGAAAGGAGATGGTGGGATCAGGTTGAAGAGCTCTTCGGAACATTCGCCGTGATACATTCGATAGAAGGCAGCCAAGGACGCTATGGTTCTTCGCTGCGACAAAGGTTCGAGGCCTCCCGTCACCTCAGGACAACCAATTATTCGGATAGCACGTCTCTGCATAGCGTCAAGCGCGTCTAACAAGTACCTCGCGGAGTCATCCCAAAGGTGAGAACAGTACTCGACGCAGGGACGAATCTGCGTCTTGTACAGTAAACATCTCTGATGTGGCGTGAAATACCGTCTCACCTTATTCAGGATTCCCAGTTTCCGCGAGGCCAGACCAATACAGCTCTCTATGTAGTTTTTGTGATTGAGCTCACGCCGGACGTCTATACCGAGGATCTCCAGGTTGTCCTTTAGTGGAATTGTAATGCTCTGAAGAGAGGGCAGGGGTAGGAATGGGGACTTCTTAGCTGTAAACGCACACGCCTGTGTTTTTCTGGCATTGAACTCGACCAGGTTGTCTGAACCCCATTGGGCAATGCGGCCCAGGTCCAGATCGAGATCCGCCACGAGTTGTCGTCTCTTCTCATCCACGTCGCCTCGCCCCGCCGCTGGACGGCCAGAATAGCTCCCATGAAGAGTACTGTCATCCGCATAACAATGAATGCACCCAAGGGACAGCATGTCATTGATATGCAGAAGAAAGAGAGTTAGGGACAATACCGATCCCTGTGGTACTCCGGCATTTACCTGAAAAAAACAGGAAGCCTGACCATCACAGAGGACCCGAATCCGTCGCCCGTTCAGGAAGCTGGCCAACCAGCGGCACAACTGATGCGATAAACCATATGACGGCAGCTTGGAAAGAAACGACGCATGCCATACCCTATCAAAGGCTTTTGCGATGTCTAGGCCAATAGCCAGAGATTCGCCGTGCCTCTCCATAGCCTCACCCCAGGTGTGCGTTATGTACGCTAGGAGGTCACCCGTTGATCGTTTCGGCCTAAAGCCATATTGGCGATCGTTAATTAACGAGTGATCCTCCAGATAGCGCATGAGCTGTTTGTTGATGATTAGCTCGAACACCTTGCAGATGACGGTGGTTACGGCTATGGGGCGATAGTTGGCTGGATCCGACCGATCCCCTTTCTTGGGGATCGGTTGGACATTCGCCTCCTTCCAAGCCTCCAGCACTTCTCCCGACGAATACGAAAGGCGATACAGGCGTGTTAGCGTTGGAGACAATTCAGCTGCACAATTCCTCAGCACCACGGCCGGAATGCCATCAGGACCACTGGCTTTCCGCGTGTCGAGTGACCGTAGCACCGCCCGCACATCGCACTGCCGGATTACAATTTCCGGCATCGTGATTCCACAGTTGGCGATAGTGGGAGGTTGCTTGCCACAGTCATCGACCCGGGAATTAGCCGCAAAGAGCTTGGCCAGCATTTCTGCTTTCTCTTGGGCCTTGTGAGCCAGTGATCCGTCAGGATAGTGCAGCGGCGGCAGCGAGGGCTTGTAAAAGTTGGCTTGATCTAAGCAAAATTCGAAAAAGATTGGACTAAGTATAGTGGAATCCAACAGACCTAAATAATATAGTAAACAAAGAAATTGGATCTCGACTACTCCATAATTACTTACATTTAATTATCAATCCTGATCATAGTCCTTTCAAGGAACTCTAGTTAGATTTATGCGGACATTTCGACACTAATAAACCTTTAGATTATAGAATAATTTCATGAAAAATACTCGGATGGTAAAAATTTAAGACTGTCATTTTTGCTTGTCATTAAATTATTTTTTCTCAGACTTGTTTGTCTTTGCCATAGTGTTGTAAAACTGTTGTACTGGCCAATTGATTTTAAAAGGAGGTCATTGTTTTATCAATCTGTCAGTTCGAAAAAATGTACTTACTTTAATAATATAACTTATTGACCCAGAGAGCTAAGAGTGCGAGTCTTTGCCCCTTTTCACACGTACCGGTTGCCGGGTGCCGGGTAGGGTGGGTGTATGGCCGTGTACTATAGCTTTCACACGTACCGGCGTGATTTGCCCGGCAACCGCTTGCATTCGCCGTCGGTTACCCGGCACCGGCTACCCGGCAACTAAATAAACAGGTTTCTGTCAAACTGGTCGCTTAGACTGACTTCCCTGACGATGCGAGGCAAGTCCGTCTGAAGTCCTTATTATCTGATTGGTGATAGTTATGGAGTCGTGCAGATTATAATGGAACGACTTCAATCAATGACAATCTGATTAATACTTTGTGGATTGAATATAGGTAAGGTATAGATTTAATTTTATGGCCATTCAAATGTCTTGAGAGGTAAGTCCGGCACAATTATGACCTCAGGTGTTCTAAACATTTTATATTTAATTTTACCCTACTGCGCGACACAAAAGAAGGGTTATTGTGTCGGCGGGTTTGAATAGCAGGCTGAATGAATTGATACACAAATAAAATTAGGAAAACTTAATAAAACGTTATGTTGTAGTATAAGACACAGCAATGAGGTACTTAGTATTAGATATAGATACATTCCTAAATACTTATATGGTTAGAAACATTTCAAAACTTGGTTTCGAATGTGGCCGAAGGGTAAGGTATTATCCTTGATATGAAGCATTCCTACGATTTGTATATTTGACTAGCTGGTCCGCGCAACTTCGTTTGCGTCACGTCACTTATGAGAGTTATGAGTGAAAAAAAGGTAGGTAGTATTAATATTTTCAGTTTTCAGATCTAAAAACCCCACATTAGAAATCTCTCAAGATGTCTTAGTCTGCTTCTGTAAGAACGGCGAGCAGCCAACGAGGCGTCTACACTTTTTATCATCCCTAAAGTAATTTATTATTGTAAATAAATGATTATACTATTAAATGTTCTAAAAGTTTCTTTTTTTTTTAAAGATCCTTTAATTATTGCACATAATATATATTAATATACCGAATTTCATGATTTGATGAATTTGGCGATTGATATACCGAAGTAAATGAATGTACGGTGAACTAGATATAACTCAATGATTATGTACATACATAGAATCAGTATAGTTACAGCACTATGATCATAGACAACTTTTGTCAAAACATGACATGTTTACATGATTGCTGAGCTGTCCAGAAAAAGACTATAATAACGTTGTCCAATTTGCAACCCCTTTTCATATCTTTGAAGCCAAAATTTTTGAAAAATCCATTCTTATTGTACGCCTACGTCACATAAGGAGTATTTTTGCAAAATTTTCAGATTCTAGACGTAGCTGTTGCGGCTGTGCGTTGATCGTCAGTCAGTCAATTTTCGTTTATAAGGTATAGATTAATAAATTAAACAGAAAAAATAATACATTTTAAAAAAAGCTGCAGAAGCCCAAACAGTATGGGATTATCGTGTTTCGTTGAGAAGTTGGTATGGTGAACTTTAGGTTTTACCTTCACACCAGGTCCAATCGGAACATGAGATGTGGGTCAAATCTCGCTTGCAAAGTTTGTTAAACTTAAATAAAAGCTTTTAAAAATAGATATAAATTTCATTTTAACCATAAAACGTTTAGCTAAAGTCGCCTACTTTAATAATAAAATCTTTTGGTTATAAAACGATTCGCTCTTGCTTTCTCGGAAAATTCCTTTCCTTTAGAATATTACCTCGAAAATATCATCGCTCACGACGATTGCAGTGTTTTAAACTCATCTTCTTTTAGCTAACATCTAAGTAAATACATTATAAGTAAGTCTATTATCCTAACATAGTATAAAAATAAAACTTTCGCTGTCTGTTCGCTTAGATCTTTTAAACTACTCTACACATTTTAATGCAGTTTGAAGCAATAAATACAGTGATTCAAGAGGAACATACTCAAAGTTGACCAGGTCAGCTAGTTACGTATGTAGTAATATATGAGAAATAGTTGTGGGTAGACAGATAAATTAAAATTATTTGTGATTTTATCCGACCCTGGTTATGAAAAAAAAATGTACAGAACCAATTGTCATAAACCAACATTACGTTTGTCTAATAAAAAGAATTAAATACATTCTCCTTATTAAAAGTCATTACGCTTTTAATTTTCTCGAAATGGAGTCGATTGCCGTCGATTTGTCCCAGTACTTTTCTTTACAGTTTGCTACGCTCAAATTCTTTAGCGTAGGTATGGCTCTTTATACCTCATTCTTTTAAAAGTGTTAGGTTTTGGATAAGTATTTTGAATAGAATATTTTTGGGCTAGCAGTGTTCATTATACCTACTGGTAGTCAATTAATTGATGTGGTAAAGTATATTATACAAGGTAATGCTGAAATTCATGAGGTTGCTAGTATGTGAGTATTTTAAAACCTTTTTAAAATATAGCTATAATTGAACTGGTATAGCTGTTAAAAGTACCTACTCTTAATAACAAATAAATAACTACAGCTTTTTATCACGATAAAAGCAATGAAATGTGTTACATTTTTATGTCTACTGAAACTTATATTAATACTACTCTCATAACGAGTAAGATCAGTAAGCAACGATCTTATCACTAGAAGAATTGTCATGAACATCTTAGAGTATTTTTACCTCAAAAATGGAATGCTCTGAATTAATAAAGTAGGATCCCAGCTTTTGAGCTCCAGCGAAGAATATAGATAATTTTTAACTACAGCACAAGAAAATAAACTTTTAGTACCTGCTCTCAGGTACCTACCTATCAAATCATCACTTTAGTTAATTTGTATGATGACTGTAAAATTTAAATAAATATATTTACTTTTTCTCTAAGTCAATAATGTATCATAATTCTCGCTTTGGTGTGCTATAATTACGTATTTGGTGAGCAAAAAGAGTGAAAAATTCGTGTAGCCGAAACCACTGTAATCATTCAAATCAATCAAATCAGCCCATGGCAGTCCACTGCCTGTACTGTACGTAGGCCTTTCCCAATTTACATCACAATATACTCGCCGCGATCTGGATTAGAGACAAAAATCCAGAAGAATGTTATCACAATACATTTTTATTGCATAAAGCTTTGTTTCATCCCATTATACAAATGTAAATTTTATTGCGGCAATGCCATAATAGAAAGTTAAATTTTATGCAAAACAGAACAAAATAAATATTTGTAAACGCGGAAAGAACTCTTCCATGTTCATAATTTAGAATGTCTGCAAAATGAAAATTGCTTGCATTCATACATAACAAAAGTAAATGCAAAGCAGCCATTTTGAATAACATGTTTGTGTGTAATTGGGAGTTCTGGGACATCCTTCCGAGAGCTTACCCGGGGCTCCCAACCGTAGGCTGATTTTATGAGGTTTTATAGTCGATAGGAGTCCGGCATAGCATCCATGAAGGATTTTCCCTCACGTTAAAAAAAATGTTTGTGTGTTACTTAATATCAGATTGTAAAATATAAATTTAAAAACATACATATCTTCCAGGAGGTAATTATTGAGACAGCTGCATTAGAAAATAAGCACAGGACCCAACAAGAGAAAATTCAAAGTTTCATAATTAAAAAATACATAGACAGTACATAATTTTACTCTCTCTAGCTCCTGTTTTATAATATCTTATTGCTTTCAAAAATGGTGAGAAGTAAAGTTATTCTGATGATAGAAACTATATATCTCATAGGTATTAAATATTGCATGGCTTCAGCAATGTACCGTTTGCGTGTTACGAGAAATACCTTTCATTTGGGAATATTGTTTCACTTAATAGTCGCAAATGTACAGTTAAGTATACGAAAATGTGTCTACCATCTAATATAAACCCTAATATCCCTCTTCGTTTCCGTTCCTATTATCCCTCCGGACCATCTGTCTACCAAAACTCACCACTGTCCAGTGGTGAGTTAAAACGGAACAATTCTCATTTTACCGCTAGTGGTTAAGAGCCATTTCACGTTTTCGCACGAATTTATAATATTTTGAGCTTCTAAATTATCATAGTCTGAATATCTACAAGTTATTGAATATGCGCAAACAATGGGCCAAGCCTTCGTGTTGACGTTTAATGTAACACTTTTACTAAAAATAACTTATTTGATCTATAATAATCAATTTCTCACAAGCATTTTATTGAAAAACGGGCGCAGAGTGGATTTCAGAGTCGTATTTCAATCAAAAATATTTATAAATTGAGTTTTGAAAAATACATAAAGCAATGGATATATAGTTCAATCGTCATTTAATGTAACAGATGATTGAATTTTATTATAATTGTTTAGTAAAAAAATAAACCATTCCGGCAAATTTTTGAGTTTAACATTATAACAGTAGTAGTAGTAACAGTATTTTCAAAAATAAAATTATTCCAAAATAAACTACGTTTATTAGAGAACCGATTTCTGCAATAGTATAGGAAATTTTGGCATATATTTTGTCATAATATTGATATAACTTCAATCGAAATTACAATAAATAACGATACACAAGTGGGCACCGCTTAGTACGCAATCATTTCGTGAAATGGCTCTTAAATTAATTTCCATTTACCACTGACGTGTTGTTGCCAACACAATTTTCTGCAATAATTTTTATTGTTTGCCTATTTTCTACCTTGGCGCTCTGGGCCAGACTGCCAGGTAATCCTGACCGACAGAAGTTTCCCTCGGCAGCTTTGGCAAGCGACCAGAATTCACGACTTCCAGAAGGGTAGCCGGCTACTCGCTCACCAATTCTGCCGACGAAATCGAACTTAGCCCTGGCAATTGCTCGTTTGCTGGCCCTCGAGGCGGCATTCAGCTTGCGTTTCACTTCAGATATCCAGCCCTGTAGACAGACTCTTTCAGCTTTCTAGCTTCTCTACAAGACCGATTAAACCACGGTCGCTTTTTTTCCCCTGCAGGGATCCAGCGGTTAGGAATGTAGCCTTCCATACCTGCTAAGATCCCCTCAGCAACTGCTGCAGAGCAGTCGTCTGACCTGAAGTAAAGCCGCCTCCACGGGTACGATACAAAGAACTCACGCAGTCCATCCCAGTCTGCCGACTTATAGTGCCACACATGTCACCACTCCTTGGGCCGGCGTGGTTCCGGCCTTTTTTTTTTTTTTTTTTTTTTTTTTTTTTTTAACGTGAGGGAAAATCCTCGTAGGATGCTATGCCGGACTCTTACCGACTAAAAAACCTCACGTAACGCCCAACAGCCTATGGTTGAGAGCCCCGGGTAAGCCCTCAGGAAGGATGTCCCGTGACTCCCAACAGACCTACGGCCGCCAATGCGGCCTCGCCCATTGGGTGGTTCGGGTGCAATCCCGCGTCTATGGGGGGTTTCGGGTGTGACCCCGCTTCTAAGGGGGGGCGTGCGTGAGTGCTCACGTCACGCTGCCGTCATGGGCCTGCTTCTGTAAGGACGGTGAGCGGCCCTCCCACCGTCCTCAGACCCCCGGTCATGGAGGCCGATAGTCCTCGGCGAAGACACGTCGGCGGCGCCCGGGGCGCCGACTGCGGAACTCGGGTGGGAGAGTTCTCTCCCGCACCCGGCCCGCCGCCTCCTTCGCGAGCATGACCTGCTCGCAGAACGAGGCGGCGCAGTCCCACTTACTCCCGCTGGAGAGCATGGCTCGCACCATGGCCTCAAGCGAGAGGGTGTCCACGCCCAGACCCACTACGAGGACCTGTCGCTGTTGTGCCCACGCCGTGCACTCCACCTGCGTGTGGAGCGCCGTGTCATCGCTGCGGTCCTCGCAGTGCGTGGTTCCGGCCTTGCTAGTGGCACTCGCGCCCGAACAACACAGTGATCCAGGGCCGTCTTAACCGGGGGTTCAAGGGCGCGGCCGCACCCGGGCGCCAAGCCCGTGGGGGCGCAGTTCGAAATTTTCTTAATTAAACTTTAACTCATAAGTACAATATTAAGCCATTCCCCCGCTTCGTACACTTACGTCAATCAAATAAACACCTACTACATGCATAAAAATATAGGCATCAACCTATAACACCGTCTTCCACCATCTAAAGATGGCACGGCTAGCTGCGATTCTCGACGTTCCTCATCGACACGCAAATACACCGTCTTGATGATACCCCGTACTTGTGTATTTCATCAAGGAGCAATTTCGAGATAAAGCTGGACCAGGGTGTGCGCGTTCATTAGGGAGGATGTTTGATATCACCGTCTGCGGTGCCTGAGGACCCTTCTTTCTCCGTCTTTTGGCTACACGTAGATTACATGTTAGTCTACAGATCCCACAAAGAGGAAGCTGAGACTACCAGTCCGTTTCAGAACTTCAGCGAGGGGCTGATGAGGTGGAGGTACGGTTACCGAACGCTGACTTGATGTTTCTGAGGGACTTCAGAGGCTACTACACTAAGTGGCTAGTGTCTCTCAAGACCAATCTAGTGGGACGTGCCACCCATGCGTTCGCTCTCTCCCAGAATAAGACCCGGGATCCCGCAGTATTTTAGCGGCCAAAAAAACACACCAACAAAACTAAAAAATAAAAAGTGTTTATACTTTACTTAAAATATGGTAGCGGTAGGTACCGACCTTAACGGAACCCTTCGTGCGTAAGTCCGACTCGCACTTAAGGCTAGTATTTCCGAAATCGACCAAAATCGACCCATTTTGAAGCGATCTTTATACTAGGAAATATTCTTTGATTTGATCTGATAAAAATGTATTACTATAGTTTAATAGATGCTCTTGCTTCCTTTAATTTTTAAAACACGATTAATAAAACTTTATATGATAAAAATCGTTCTCGAAAAACTGGAAATGTGCAAAAATTTTAAAGATGAATGTTGTTATTGCTCAAAATATACTTGTTTATTTTATATAAACACATGTCTATATTAAAGATATTGATCTTATGAACAATATTCATGCTATTATTTATTTTTTAAACACCTCAGATTTTAAAACAATGATAAAAAGTGTAGAATCTAGAACAATTAGGCATTTAGCGTACACTTCAATCACTTCATACGCCTGACAGGGCTATTCTGGGTAGGACCTGTGTCGCTCTGTCATCCGTGACCCGCCGTTCGCGCGAATCGATCGTTTTAATTAGAAGTAGTTGCAGAAATCTGTAAATATTATTTTGTTTTTATTTGTAAATATTAGGATAAGTACGTTATTGTGTATAAATAAATAAATATCGTGTAATATAGTGATTAGTGACTAGGTACTCAGTGAATATGGGTAAAAAAAAGCAAAGTGAAATAAAATGCCCAGATGTCAATTGCGGCTACTACGACGGCAAGTATAGTGGTCGCCCAGCACCTGATCACGATAGCACTGGGAATACTCACTAAAACTCCTTGGCACCGATCTGCCCCTGTGGGGATGTTCTGGGATCTGACTAATTCACCAGAACACCGCCGGGCGGCTCAGGGTAGCTGAGCTACTGCGCCGATGGAGGATTACCCCGGTAGGTGCCAAGTAATCCTCAGACGTGGTGATGGTAAGTTCCTACAAGTATTGTTTTATCTTTATTATATTTATAAAAATACACAACCAAATAATTCACTGACGGGCATGATGAAATTATGAGGTTGATGCTGAGCGAAGCGACTGAAGCCAACAGCTGCCATTATTTTGCTACCTGCTGAAGAGGCAGTACAGTAGCTAAACGTACTCATATAGGCTTAGAGATCTCCCATTCCAGTCCTCTTCTACGTAGGTACAGGTAGGTGTCATTTAGCAAAGGCCAAGTAAGTTAGATCACGGCTGTTTTTGGTAACGAATGACTGTGAGAAATGAACTCGGTGCCCCAAAGTTGCTTGGGACCTTACGATAAGAAGAGGGATAGTATTTACCTAAACCACAGTAACTACTAGGTATAAAATATTCTCTTTTTACTATGCCTGAACAATCAACGTATTGCCCGTTCGCTCTAAGTTTGCCTTTCGCCTCCCATACTACGCCTGTACACCATCCTGTCCGCCAGCGGCAACCTTAGCGCGAACGGGTAGTAAATCATATAATGTTTGACGCTTTGAGTATAATAGTAGATTCACGTTGTTATTGCTACACTGTATAAATTATAACAGTAGTACCTACCCACTACCGACTTAGAAGAATAAACGTGTAGTTTTATTTTTCGTTGTAGTCTAGCCGTTTCGTTGTAGTGTACCCTCAAAGTCTTTTTTTTTCAGCTCATCGATTCCGAGATTGAACGGTGGTTCATTTGCAAAAAAAGATACAAGTGAATCGTAAGTATCTAGTACTCGTAGGTACTTTCATACTTTAATTTTGAGTGTAATAATCGTTACTTTCTTAGTAAATATGAATGTATGAAAAAGTGGATAATTTTTAGGGTTCCGTAGGTACCCAAAGGTAAAAAACGGGACCCTATTCATGAGACTTCGCTGTCCGTCTGTCTGTCTATCGGTCAGTCTGTCTGTCGGTCAGTCTGTCTGTTTGTCTGTCCGTCTGTCTATCTTTCTGTCTTTCCTTCACGAGGCTGTAGCTCATGAATGGACATAGCTAGAGATCTGAAATTTTCACAGATAATGTGTTTCTGTTGCCGCCATAACAACAAATATTGAATTTTGCATGCCAATATTTCTATCAATAAGCTGATTCACCGAATTGACATACGAGAGCGAGACTTTGAGGACATGTACCTTTTTCATTCAACTTTGTAACAGCTTTATTTTTTGTAAGCGAGGGTTATAAACCCTTTTTTTTTTTGCTTTTAACTTGAGAGAAAATCCTCATGGATGCTATGCCGGACTCCTACCGACTAAAAACCTCACGTTACGCTCAACAGCCTTTGGTTGGGAGCCCAGGGTAAGCCCTCGGAAGGATGTCCTAGGACTCTCAACAGACCCACGGCCGCCACTGCGGCCTCGCCTAGGGGTAGGTTCGGGTGCAATCCTGCGTCTTTGGGTGTTTCGGACGTGATCCCGCTTCTGAAGGGGGTATGCATAAATCCCTCACGTCACGCTGCCGTCATGGGCCTGCATCTGTAAGGACGGTGAGCAGCCCCCTCACCGTCTTCAGGCCCCTGGTTATGGAGACCGATAGTCTTGGGCGAAGACACGTCTGTGGCGTTCATTTCAAGTGTGTACTTGTTGCCGTTATTAATAAGAAAAGGCAAAAAAAAAATCACGTTTGTTGTATGGAAGTCCCCCATAAATATTTATTATTATTCTGGTTTCAGTACTCAATTCAATCCTTTATTTTTGCAAACAAGGGTTTATATCCCTTGTGCTTCCACGGACCTCGGAAGGGGCCACCTGTGGGATACAGCCTGCGGGAGACTAAGAATAGCTTTTTGAAAACTTTCTAGGCAACCTAAGTTCCTAGTCTATATACATATAATAAAAAGATCTAAAGTCAAAACTGTACATTAAACATATTTAAAAAAATACTCGCGGGGGGTTCTACACAGGATACCGAAGTCGAAAATGTAGTTAGAATTTTTTTGTCTGTTTGTCGTCTGTTTGTCTGTTAATTTTGCTTTGTCCGGAAGGATCTCGAAAAGTACTCAATATTTTTGATTAAAATTTTGCACAAATATTAACTAGGGGTAGGGTCTTCAAATAGACTTAAAATTGACTTCAAATTGACTATGTTGGTGTAAGCGCCATCTATCATTGGTTGTATTTTGTAACACAGGTCTAAGCTGACATGCGGCGTGCGTGTTACTTGTCTTATTCATATTATAATGTAAAATTAATAAACGCATTATTTTACTCACAAGATGCATTCTATTATTTCTTGCTACTTATGTTATACCTATGCTTACCTCTTCGAAGACTGCTCGAATTGATTTCATAAATTATTGACGGATTTTTTTCTTATTATCTTTTCTCGGCTCGTCTCACAATTAAAATGATGATAAAAAAAAGTAGTAAAAAATAGAACCGACTTCAAACAAATCCTGAAAAATTAAATTCACTTGGCACCAAGATAAATGTATTTTGATTTTTCATATTTTATTCAATATCATATTGAAGTCGGCGCCAAGTAAACCCATAGGTTTTTTTTTTTTTTTGTTGACGCGGGGAACGCATTTACGCGCCTTCATCCCAGCTTCAGGGGCAGCTGGAATGGTGTGTGGGACTCCCGGCCCGGTCCGGAATGGACCGTCCTACCCACTAAACCCCGCGGTGTTCCTCCTCACCCTTTAGCCGGGCAGAGGGATATCAAAAGATTATTCACGTCGACCCGGCTAGGGGCGCCCCGTTAATTCGGAGCTCTCCTCGGGGGAGCCAGATGGGCGGCTCCCCAAAGCTCTCTAAGGAGCTGAAAAAACCACGCCTGCACCGCTCTCGAGCGCCCCTCTGTCATAGAGGAGTCAGAGAGCGGCTGGCGCAGGCGTGCGCTAATGGGCACCCCCGGAACACGGGGAAGGTGCCCACCGTCATGTGACCGTTGGAGGGCGGGGTCCCCCAACCTTACGCCCTCGGTCATAAAACAATCGGGGGACGTGCGCTAGCTCCTAGCGCAGGCGCCCCCAAACTGCATGACAGGGCGGGAGCATTTACCCAAACTCCCGCCCTTCCATGCAGTGCCTCTCATACTTCGCCACTATCGCCTCGCCAGCAAATGTGGTGGAGCGACAGCAGCAACACGATACAATCGGGGGCGCGCAGTGAACTCCTTACTGCGCCGCCCCCGAACTGCACGGCGAAGCGGGAGTATTTTCCATTACTCCCGCTCCCCCGCGCCTCCCTCTTTGCCGCCATCACCTCGTCAACTGACGAGGCAATAGCGGCCCAGCACTGCTGCTGCCGACCGTGTTGCTACTCACGGCCGGCAGCAACACACACCACCGAGCACCCCACAGGTGGGCTGCTCCCGCCTCGGCCGGAATTTGCCAGAGTAGCACCACTCCCCCACAGAGGAAGGGGAGTGGTCGCTACTCCGTTGCCCAGGATGCACCACGAGGAGGACCCGACCCATTGGGGTCCCGAAGATGTTAGCAGGACCCCGCATCCCAAGTAAACCCATAGGTTGAGGTAGGTATTATTAATGGCACCAACTTCAATATCATATTGAATACAATCTGATAAATCAAAATACATATTATTACTTTGTGCTATGTAAATTTTATTTTTCAGGATTTTTTTGAAGTCAGTTCTATTTATTACTAAAAATTTTTTGATCATCATTTTAAGTGACGGGTGGACCGAAAAGTATATCTATCTAGGTGTAAAGTTCTTATCAATACAAATCAATCAAGCCCAAACACAAGGTACGTGCTGTTAATCGTTAAATAATTCCCTCGACTGTCTTTCGGTTCCATCATCAGATCGACTCCTGACCTTCATTAAATTGTAGTACATTAACAGTGGGCGCACACTAGGCGTCTTGTCACGGCGACAAGCTGTGGGCGCCAAATTACATACATTTTGTTCTAAGCTCCGCACACTAGGCGACATGTCGCCGCGACTCCGAGACAAGCAAGGGGAGTCTTCGCGTCTGTCGCGCTATTGTCGCGGCGATACGGCGACAGTCGCCCAGCGACAGCTTTGGACAACGTGTTCCTTGCACAACGTCTGTCACGGCGTCAAGTCGCCCGATGCAGACGCACACTGCACGACAAGTCGCCGCGACATGTCGCCGCGACTGTCGTCTAGTGTGCGCCAACTGTAAAGCACTTCATTAAAAAATTACCAAACGCACTAGTTGTCCCTACAATTTTCGGTGGTTGCCCTCGATTTCTCCTGGATCCCATCATCAGATCCTGACCTGGTAAAAATGGGACTACCTCAGAAGTAAACCCTATTGAAGAAAAGAAAAAAGAATTAAATCCGTCTTTAAGTGACGGAAATATCAGTGAACATACATAAAAACATACAGACGAATGTAGAACCTCCTCCTTTTTTGAAGTCGGTTAAAAATAAGGAAAGGTTTTTTACAACCCCATTTTGAATATACCTGCTAACAGGCACTTACTTAATAAAATGTCTTATAAAGGTTTGATAAACTTATACTTCTGTTGTAATTTATTTGGTGGGACAAAAAGTGCGGCATGAAATACACGCTGCACCAACTGTCAACGTCTAATTGCACCAACTGGCAACGTCCAAACAAAGTGCTTGGGGTCAAATGAGTTCATGTCGATCGCATGCTAAGGGGGTATCGCCCGCGGTGAGGTGAGGTGGTAAAAATACCTAATGCGCTCTGGCATTCGGCCCTTAAGGCTAGTATTTCCGAAATCGACCAAAATCGACCCATTTTGAAGCGATCTTTATACTAAGAAATATTCTTTGATTTGATCTGATAAAAATGTATTACTATAGTTTAATAGATGCTCTTGCTTCCTTTAATTTTTAAAACACGATTAATAAAACTTTATATGATAAAAATCGTTCTCGAAAAACTGTAAATGTGTAAAAATTTTAAAGATGAATGTTGTTATTGCTCAAAATATACTTGTTTATTTTATATAAACACATGTCTTTATTAAAGATATTGATCTTATGAACAATATTCATGCTATTATTTATTTTTTAAACACCTCAGATTTTAAAACAATGATAAAAAGTGTAGAATCTAGAACAATTAGGCATTTAGCGCACACTTCAATCACTTCATACGCCTGACAGGGCTGTTCTGGGTAGGACCTGTGTCGCTCTGTCATCCGTGACCCGCTACGTTAGCGCGAATCGATCGTTTTAATTAGAAGTAGTTGCAGAAATCTGTAAATATTATTTTGTTTTTATTTGTAAATATTAGGATAAGTACGTTATTGTGTATAAATAAATAAATATCGTGTAATATAGTGATTAGTGACTAGGTACTCAGTGAATATGGGTAAAAAAAAGCCCAGAGAAATAAAATGCCCAGATGTCAATTGCGGCTACTACGACGGCAAGTATGGTAAGTTCCTACAAGTATTGTTTTATCTTTATTATATTTATAAAAATACACAACCAAATAATTCACTGACGGGCATGATGAAATTATAAGGTTGATGCTGAGCGAAGCGACTGAAGCCAACAGCTGCCATTATTTTGCTACCTGCTGAAGAGGCAGTACAGTAGCTAAACGTACTCTTATAGGCTTAGAGATCTCCCATTCCAGTCCTCTTCTATACGTAGAATATATGGTACAGGTAGGTGTCATTTAGCAAAGGCCAAGTAAGTTAGATCACTGCTGTTTTTGGTAATGAATGACTGTGAGAAATGAACTCGGTGCCCCAAAGTTGCTTGGGACCTTACAATAAGAAGAGGGATAGTATTTACCTAAACCACAGTAACTACTAGGTGTAAAATATTCTCTTTTTACTATGCCTGAACAATCAACGTATTGACCGTTCGCTCTAAGTTTGCCTTTCGCCTCCCATACTACGCCTGTACACCATCCTGTCCGCCAGCGGCAACCTTAGCGCGAACGGGTAGTAAATAATATAATGTTTGACGCTTACAGTATAATAGTAAATTCACGTTGTTATTGCTACACTGTATAAATTATAACAGTAGTACCTACCCACTACCGACATAAAAGAATAAACGTGTAATTTTAGTTTTTGATGTAGTCTAGCCGTTTCGTTGTAGTGTACCCTCGAAGTCTTTTTTTTTTCAGCTCATCGATTCCGAGATTGAACGGTGGTTCATTTGCAAAAAAAGATACACGTGAATCGTAAGTACCTAGTACTCGTAGGTACTTTCATACTTTAATTTTGAGTGTAATAATCGTTACTTTCTTAGTAAATATGAATGTATGAAAAAGTGGATAATTTTTAGGATTCCGTAGGTACCCAAAGGTAAAAAAACGGGACCCTATTCATGAGACTTCGCTGTCCATCGGTCTGTCTATCGGTTAGTCTGTCTGTCGGTCAGTCTGTCTGTTTGTCCGTCCGTCTGTCTATCTTTCTGTCTTTCCTTCACGAGGCTGTAGCTCATGAATGGACATAGCTAGAGATCTGAAAATTTTTCACAGATAATGTATTTCGGGTGCCACCATAACAACAAATATTGAATTTTGCATGCCAATATTCCTATCAATAAGCTGATTTACCGAATTGACATACGAGAGCGAGACTTTGAGGACATGTACCTTTTTCATTCAACTTTGTAACAGCTTTATTTTTTGTAAGCAAGGGTTATAAACCCTTTTTTTTATTTTTAACGTGAGAGAAAATCCTCATGGATGCTATGCCGGACTCCTACCGACTAAAAACCTCACGTTACGCTCAACAGCCTATGGTTGGGAGCCCAGGGTAAGCCCTCGGAAGGATGTCCTAGGACTCCCAACAGACCCACGGCCGCCACTGCGGCCTCGCCTAGGGGTAGGTTCGGGTGCAATCCTGCGTCTTTGGGTGCTTCGGATGTGATCCCGCTTCTGAAGGGGGTATGCATAAATCCCTCACGTCACGCTGCCGTCATGGGCCTGCTTCTGTAAGGACGGTGAGCAGCCCCCTCACCGTCTTCAGGCCCCTGGTTATGGAGACCGATAGTCTTGGGCGAAGACACGTCTGCGGCGTTCATTTCAAGTGTGTACTTGTTGCCGTTATTAATAAGAAAAGGCAAAAAAAAAATCACGTTTGTTGTATGGAAGTCCCCCATAAATATTTATTATTATTCTGGTTTCAGTACTCAATTCAATCCTTTATTTTTGCAAACAAGGGTTTATATCCCTTGTGCTTCCACGGACCTCGGAAGGGGCCACCTGTGGGATACAGCCTGCGGGAGACTAAGAATAGCTTTTTGAAAACTTTCTAGGCAACCTAAGTTCCTAGTCTATATACATATAATAAAAAGATCTAAAGTCAAAACTGTACATTAAACATATTTAAAAAAATACTCGCGGGGGGTTCTACACAGGATACCGAAGTCGAAAATGTAGTTAGAATTTTTTTGTCTGTTTGTCGTCTGTTTGTCTGTTAATTTTGATTTGTCCGGAAGGATCTCGAAAAGTACTCAATATTTTTGATTAAAATTTTGCACAAATATCAACTAGGGGTAGGGTCTTCAAATAGACTTAAAATTGACTTCAAATTGACTATGTTGGTGTAAGCGCCATCTATCATTTGTTGTATTTTGTAACACAGGTCTAAGCTGACATGCGGCGTGCGTGTTACTTGTCTTATTCATATTATAATGTAAAATAAATAAACGCATTATTTTACTCACAAGATGCATTCTATTATTTTTTGCTACTTATGTTATACCTATGCTTACCTCTTCGAAGACTGCTCGAATTGATTTCATAAATTATTGACGGATTTTTTTCTTATTATCTTTTCTCGGCTCGTCTCACAATTAAAATGATGATAAAAAAAAGTAGTAAAAAATAGAACCGACCTAAACAAATCCTGAAAAATTAAATTTACTTGGCACAAAGATAAATGTATTTTCATTTTTCATATTTTATTCAATATCATATTGAAGTCGGCGCCAAGTAAACCCATAGGTTGAGGTAGGTATTATTAATGGCACCAACTTCAATATCATATTGAATACAATCTGATAAATCTAAATACATATTATTACTTTGTGCTATGTAAATTTTATTTTTCAGGATTTTTTTGAAGTCAGTTCTATTTATTACTAAAAATTTTTTGATCATCATTTTAAGTGACGGGTGGACCGAAAAGTATATCTATCTAGGTGTAAAGTTCTTATCAATACAAATCAATCAAGCCCAAACACAAGCTACGTGCTGTAAATCGTTAAATAATTCTCTCGACTGTCTTTCGGTTCCATCGTCAGATCGACTCCTGACCTTCATTAAAGTGTAGTACATTAACAGTGGGCGCACACTAGGCGTCTTGTCACGGCGACAAGCTGTGGGCGCCAAATTACATACATTTTGTTCTAAGCTCCGCACACTAGGCGACATGTCGCCGCGACTCCGAGACAACCAAGGGGAGTCTTGCGTCTGTCGCGCTATTGTCGCGGCGACATGGCGACAGTCACCCAGCGACAGCTTTGGACAACGTGTTCCTTGCACAACGTCTGTCACGGCGTCAAGTCGCCCGATGCAGGCGCACACTGCGCGACAAGTCGCCGCGATATGTCGCCGCGACTGTCGCCTAGTGTGCGCCCACTGTAAAGCACTTCATTAAAAAGTTACCAAACGCACTAGTTGTCCCTACAATTTTCGGTGGTTGCCCTCGATTCCTCCTGAATCCCATCATCAGATCCTGACCTGGTAAAAATGGGACTACCTCAGAAGTAAACCCTATTGAAGAAAAGAAAAAAGAATTAAATCCGTCTATAATTGACGGAACTATCAGTGAACATACATAAAAACATACAGACGAATGTAGAACCTCCTCCTTTTTTGAAGTCGGTTAAAAATAAGGAAAGGTTTCTTACAACCCCATTTTAAATATACCTGCTAACAGGCACTTACTAAATAAAATGTCTTATAAAGGTTTGATAAACTTATACTTCTGTTGTAATTTATTTGGTGGTACAAAAAGTGCGGCATGAAATACACGCTGCACCAACTGTCAACGTCCAATTGCACCAACTGGCAACGTCCAAACAAAGTGCTTGGGGTCAAATGAGTTCATGTCGATCGCATGCTACGGGGGTATCGCCCGCGGTGAGGTGAGGTGGTAAAAATACCTAATGCGCTCTGGCATTCGGCCCTTAAAATAAAACATTGTATGCCTATTTATTGTAGACTAGCTGACCCTTGCAACTTCGTTTACGTCACATAAGGTCTATGAATGTAGAGGTATTTCTTCATCTGAATCATCAAGCAGCGTGTGAAACTACCCTGTTTTGGTTAATCAGTCTATTCTAAAACAATTCAGCCTGCGTATATGCATGCGTTATAAAACCATTCAGTCCACGCCTTAATCATTAAGTTCTTTTATGATTAAGCCAACACGCCAGTTTAGATTTACTCTCACATTCAAAGGAACCCTTGAATTCTAGGTTTTGTAAAAGTTGAGATGTCTCTAATTTCTGAACTACAATTCCCCTTTTTAGGGTTTCGTAGCCAAATGGCAAAAACGGAACCCTTATAGATTCGTCATGTCTGTCTGTCTGTCTGTCCGTCTGTCTGTCCGTCCGTGTGTCACAGCCACTTTTCTCCGAAACTATAAGGCCTATGCTATTGAAACTTAGTAACTAGATGTATTCTGTGAACCTCATTAAGATTCTTATATAAAAATAGAAAAAAAGCAGTAAATTTTGGGGGTCCCCATACTCAGAACTGAAACGCAAAAATTTTTTTTTCAATTAGGCCATACGTGTGGGGTATCTATAGATAGGTCTTCAAAAATGCTATTGAGGTTCGTAAAATCATTTTTTCCTTAAGTGAATAGTTTGCGCAAGAGACACTTCCAAAGTGGAAAAATGTGTGTCCCCCCCCTCTAACTTCTAAACTAAGAGAATGATAAATCTAAAAAAAATATATGATATACATTGCCATAAAAACTACCAACGAAAATTGGTTTGAACGAGATAGAGCAGGCAGTTTTTTTTTAATACGTCATAAACCGCAATTTTCGGTTAGAAAAATCACTACCACTGCGAACGTGTTAAAACATCAATCAAAGTTACAACGAACTATAAGAACTTTTATATTATGTTACTTGCTGCTCCGAAACCCTTCATGGGCGAGTCCAACTCGCACTTGGCCGGCTTTTTTTGTTTAACATGTGGGAAAATCCTCATGGATGTTATGCCGGACTCCTACCGACTAAAAAACCTCACGTAACGCCCAACAGCGTAGGGTTGGGAGCCCCGGGTAAGCCCTCGGAAGGATGTCCCAGGACTCCCAACAGACCTAAGGCCGCCGCTGCGGCCTCGCCCAGGCGGTGGTTCGGGTGCTATCCCGCGTCTTTGGGGGTTTCGAGTGTGATCCCGCGCTTCTAAGGGGGGGCGTGCGTGAGTTCTCACGTCACGCTGCCGTCATGGGCCTGCTTCTGTAAGGACGGTGAGCCGACCTCTCACCGTCCTCAGGCCCCCGGTCATGGAGGCCTGACTCGGAGCCGCCGACTGCGGAACTCGGGTGGGAGTGTTCTCTTCCGTTCCCGCCCCGCCGTCTCTTTCACGAGCATGACCTTCTCGCAGAAAGAGGCGGCGCAGTCCCACTTACTCCCGCTGGAGAGCATGACTTGCACCATGGTCTCGAGCGAGAGAGTGTCCACGTCCAGACCCACTACGAGGACCTGGCGCTGTTGCGCCCACGCTGTGCACTCCACCAGCGTGTGGAGCACCGTGTCATCGAACACTCGGCCGTGGTTTCCCGGTGTTTTCGCCACAGATACCTGCCGAAGCTACCGTGCCCGGCAAGTATCTGTGTCAACCGGTAGGAGAGAGTACCGTGTCTCCTCTCCAGCCACTCACTATAATACCCTCAACATTGAAACTTGTGTGAAAAAAATCTTAATGTACTCCCTTTGTGACACTGAAAAAATGTTTTGGAATCGGACCACACTTTGAAACGTTACAATTAAAAAACCATTTTGTCTTTCATCCCCTCTTCCAAAAGAACCGCGCAAAATATTCAAAAGTATCCAAGAACCTTACTCGGATTATACCAAGTTTCATTCAAATCGATTCAGTAGTTTCGGCGTGATACTTAGTCGGGATACAGGCAAACAGACAGACAGACAGACAAACATAAAAATATAAATTACATTTTTGGCATCAGTATCGATTGGACAACGCCCTACAATTAAAATTTTCTAAATATCTTCCATGTACAGATTCTCGACCCTTAACAGTTTTATTATATGTATAGCTTACAGATCTAAGAGAAAAATAAATGAAACATTAAAAATTTATTGCATTGTTTTGGTTGGCCGGGGGGGGGGAGGGAGCGCAGTCTGAGCTTCGCACCCTGGCGCTATATAGCCTTAAGACGGCCCTGCAGTGATCTGATGAGCCAAGAGGCGCATCCACTGAAACAGTATATCCGTCCGGACGCGTAGTCAGCAGCAGGTCCAGCAACGAACTCTTTTCGTTCTCCCGGTCCGGTATTCTCGTGTGAGATTTGACCAATTGGGAGAACCCATACGTCAGGGCAAATTCGTGAGCAGCTTTTCCCGCAAAGTTAGTTATCCGAGAACCTAACCAGTCAACGTGGTGACCATTGAAGTCTCCCACAATCACTATCTCCGCGGAAGGATACTGCTCAATGACTTTGTCAGTCGATCTTTGCAGGTGTTCAAAGAGACGGACCGTGTCCGCGTCACCGCTATAAGACTTGTATATGCACGCGTAGATCCGAGTGTGGCCCCCGAGATCCACGCGCGCCCGTAATGTTGACAGGTCCCTGTCTTCTAGGCCTTTGAGACGGCGACAGCAGATATCGTCCCGGACGAACATGCATACCCCAGCTTGTGCCTTGAAGTTAGCCTCAAGCTTATAGCCGGGGTACATCAAGTAGGATGCATCAACAAATTTGGCTGCGTAGTTTCTAAGTGGTTGTGGATTACGTTAATGTTGGAGTGCATTCCTCTGATGTTGCATAAATCCACAACAAGTGTGGACTTCGACGAAACCGCTGTGGATACTTTATTCTTTGTTTTCCTTGCCATGATTGTAAAATAAAAGGGGATATAAGAAGGTAAGGGTGCCTAGGTACCGATGGCGCAAGAGACTAAGCGAGACTCATATTCTCCAAAGGCAGGCACAGGTAATGCGGTGTATTGTCACGGCGCACGGAAGGGCACCCCCCCCCCCCCCTCCCCCGATGCACGATGCAATGGCCGCGAAAATTGTTCTATTGCGTTCATGGAGCCCCTCTATAATTTTTTTTCTTATTTCTCTTCCATTTATAGTCCAATCCTGCCCGATCTGGCAATAATGTAAACCTGTCATGTTTATGACGATCGTTGTCTAAGACAGATGTGTAGAAAAATTTTGTATAACAAATCATGGATTTTTTTACTATCCTGAGTATTTTAAATGAAAATAAACCTTCATAAAAAAGTTATTTGGTGTCGAAATGATTGTAAGAACACTGTATGACTCCTGGATACTGGAATATAATCAGGGTGAATACTCAATTGCAAGTAACTATGGATATATAGGATCAAATGTGTTTGTTTACATTTTTGCGCTAAGCTATTGAAATACAGTATACAGACAGAGACCTGTTACGATTTTATTATAGACTAGCAGATGTCACGCGGTTTCACCCGCGAGATCCCGTTCCCGTGGGAATACGGGAATAAAATATAGCTTATGTTACCCGCAAAGAGTGTAGCTTTCCAACAGTGAAAGAATTTTTCAAATCGGACCAGTAGTTCCGGAGCGTATTTGTTACAAACAAACAAACAAACAAAAAAACAAAACTTTCCTCTTTATAATATTAGTATAGACTAGCGGACGTCACGCGGTTTCACCCGCGTAGTTCCCCTTCCCGTGGGAATACGGGAATAAAATATAGCCTATGTTCACCGCAAAGACTGTAGCTTCCCAACAGTGAAAGAATTTTTCAAATCGGTCCAGTAGTTCCGGAGCCTATTCGTTACAAACAAACAAACAAAAAACAAATCTTTCCTCTTTATAATATTAGTATAGAGTATAGACTAGCGGACGTCACGTGGTTTCACCCGTGTAGTTCCCGTTCCCGTGAGAATACGGGAATAAAATAAAGCCTGTGTTCACCGCAAAGAGTGTAGCTACCCAACAGTGAAAGAATTTTTCAAAGCGGTCCAGTAGTTCCGGAGCCTATTCGTTACAAACAAACAAAAAAAGAAATCTTTCCTCTTTATAATATTAGTATAGATATGTATTGATATTGATTGATGGATATGGTTTTCTAAACGAAGTCCTATGATATTAATTTGTTAAAGTACTACGACTTCAGACCTCCATGATCGACTATACTTCGAAATCTGTATGTCCGATCACTACCTTAATTAGTACCTACTATAATAGAACTCTGTTTCAGAGCTTGCAAATACCTACATTGATCTTTTCCTGCCCTTGGATAGAGCTTCCAATGTCGCTGAAAAAAGATATCATATTATTCATGGCAAGAACTCAACAACCTGTTGTAATAACAGCTGCAAAATTTGTTCCTATCTCTCTAGAGACTTTTACTAAGGTAATTTAATTTTGTATTTGTTGTTTGTATTTCTGTATCGATGCGGAGATGAGAGAAAAACACAGGTGTTCGTAGCTTATGGAGGGTTAACTCGAAGTAAAAAGAAAAGTGTTATAAATGTGATCTGTGTGTGGGTGGTATTTGCGACATAAATCTCCGAAACTTATGGACAACTATCGTTCATTTCCTGGTTTTTCAAAGAATCTACGCTCGAGAAAATACAGGGGTGATATAAGTATGAGTTGTAGGTATGTATATATACCAGCATCATAACTCCTAAATCAAACGATGAACTTGAAAGCGGACTTACCTACTTGTGCCTTTGGTTTATACCTACAACGTAATTGTATGTAAGTGGTAATTTAGGAAGATCATCAGCTCTTACTCGCTTTTGGAATTATTTGACTTCCATTAAGTCGTCGTATTTCTGTAAACAATTATCGCTATAAGCATGCGACGTAGCGGTAACCGTTTATGACATTTTCATTAAGCCGTCCGGTGCGGTTACCATACCATAAACTGTTTGACAAATTTCGATTGCGGATACCCAGATATAGCGAACATAAGTAGGTACACTACACAGGCTACGGTAGCCACTTCCTGTCAGGTAGGCAGGTCTTGGCGTCCACGGACGATGATGTCGACCGACCGCCTCTGTTATTTAAAAAAAAATGACTATTCCATCCCCGAGAAAATAATACTTTCTTAATCAAATTATCTATTGCGGGAAAGCACTGTATATGAAAGGGCCGAGTAAATTGTCAGATGCTTATGTCAAGATAAGAACTGCCTTAAGCTGATTTGATTTTGACCACGATCAGTTCAGAGAAACAGCTATCTTCAGTAGGTACCCACAGGATTAAATCTCAAAACTGTGATCCTAATTACACACAAAATTGATATTTAAACCACACATGCGACATTACACAAATCTGAATGTGATACCTAATATTTTATCCTACGCCACAGAGACCACACGTTCGTTACAAAGCTTCAATCGTCCTTTTATAATCAAGCTGCCTATGCAAATATTATTCAAATCATATCTATTCCAGGGATTACATAAGCTCGTTGGTCGTATTCGTAATCCAGAATATGTGATATGTCACATGTATAAAAGTTATAAGCTTAGGAAGTTAAAATGAAACGAGTTATGGGAAAGCACTTAGGATAATTATTGTTTCAGCTAGATGTTTTCCAATGTAGCACATAAAAAAAGTATGCATTTTATTGGTGCCAATGGTTTTACTGTGAAACAAGTTAATGGTATATAGCGAACGTCACGCGGTTTCACCCGTGTAGTTCCCGTTCCCGTAGGAATAAAATATATCCTATGTAACCTCGGAATAGTGTTGCTTCCGAACAGTGGAAGAATTTTCAAATCAGTTCAGTAGTTTCGGAGCCATTTAATACGAACCGGTTTACCGAATACCGGTGGTGTAACGGGGAAGAGTTGATTCCCCATGACACCACTGGAGGTACAACTTGGTGGTGTCACGGGGAAGGAACGTAGGTGTCTAACATTTTTCTCGGCAATTTCTCATCCAGTCTTCCCGCAATATATAAAGTAATTCCTGCTAGGTGTTTTATAGCTATCATATTTTCATTGACTAATAAACATACAAACAAACAAACAAACGATCAAATCTTTACTCTTTATAATATTAGTGTAGATATATTTTACTGGTTTATTACTCGGAGTTGTTCCTGATACCGGATTGATGTTAGAAACCAGAACAATACTTAAACTATAGCTCTGTTAATGTTTTAGTTTTATTATAACCTTTCAAATTTCTCCATATGGACTGAAATGTTCAAACTGAGTTTATTATCATGCTTAGAAAAACTTTAGTTTTAAACTAGGTCAAGTTTTTCTTGGCAGCGCGAGTGTGGCACCTCTGGTGTTGCAAACGTTCATAGGCTGCGGTGACCACCGGTCCTTCTGGTGGGCCGTATGCTTGTCTGCCACCTTAGTGGTATAAAAAAAAAAAAAAAAAAAACTTTATTCCTCAGTTTGTAATAATAATGATGTATTCAGGAGAATTAAAGATAAAAACGAAAATGTTTAACAAGGTTTTTTTTTACTTTTTGTGCACATTCATTTTATTTTATGCTAGATGATGCTCGCGGCTTCGCCCGCGTGAAATTCGGTACCCGTTCCCGCTTCCCGCGGGAACATATTCCCGGGATGAAACGTATCTATGTCTATGTGTTATTCCAGACTATAAGCTATCTCTGTACAAAATTACAGCCCAATCTGTTCAGCTGTTAGAGCGTGATTGAATAACAAACATCCAAATCCAAACATCTAAACATCCAAACTTTCACATTTATAATATTTGCATCGTTTTGGCCTCCTCCCTCCCCGCCTTGGGCTTTTAAGCAAGAGCTTCAGGCATAATTATGATGATTTGTATTTTTCGTAGGCACCAGCTGATGCTCGCGGCGCAGCTTGCCTAGTCAAGTTGCCTCGAATTCGATTTCCATTAAAATGTTTGTTGTAAAGCCCCTTAATTCCCTTTTCATTTCATGCGTGTTTTCGCGCGCATGCGGGCCGGGCGGATCACTGTACCGTCTCACCCGCCGCGTTCCGTGTCGGCGTGTCCTTGAAGCGTGTATTATAATAAAAACATGGCCGCCCGGCCAGCATGCGTGCGAAAACACGCATGATCAAATATCTATCTCATCTAAGTCAATCTAAAAGATAAACATAAGAATACTATAGCAACTTTTTTAGATCTTTTTCAGCGGAACAATTTTGTAACACACTATGCCAAGCACGCAAGAGAAGCTCTTAAAGGATAAAATTTTCCCCGTTTTTTTGGCATTTTCTATAGGTTCTTAACTCCTGCTCGTCGTGGCGTGATGTTATAAAAGTTCAATCATTCTCAATAATGAAATTATGGTATTTCAACGCATACTTCTAGATCCCGGTGTTCAGACAAACAAATAGGTAAACTCTTTACCTTGATAATATTAGCAGAGATATGTTTTTTTTTAAAGAAAAAGACATTTAGACATTAAAAAATTAAAGTAAATGTATCTCTCACCTTTGGAATAACCTTTTTTTATTAATGACTACTATCAATATCAATCAATCAATATCATCATCATCAATCAATATCAATATCAATACATACAATAAAATCGTAACTGTCTGTTTGTCTGTACGTATGTGCACGCTAATCTCAGCAACCACTCATCTGATTGCAATACGGTTTTCTTTATTGCGTTGCGGTTTACTCCACTTAACATTTAGTGTTTGTTTCATGTCAATCGGATCACAAAAAAAAAGTTATATCAATCTAAAGAATCACAATATATAAAATGCAGCGTACGAAGTCACAGGCAACAGCTAGTAATAAATATTTATAAATTTCTTAACGGCTAGGGAACTGTGACGAATTTGCTATTTGACTGTAACATACTTATTTATTTACTTACTAAACAATAGTTTTTTTTTGTATTTATTCGGTTTATTGTTTGTAATAATTGATAATTAAACCATTCATCAGATCCAATCATTTGAATCAGATCATCTATCGATCTATAAAGGGTAAGCATAATCTACTTAATTAACGCTAGATGACACGCGCAGCCTCGCTCGCGAGGACGGGAAGAGAGGTATTCTGTTCCCGTCCTCGTGAGCGAGCGCGAGCGTCCACCATTTCCAATCCCCAAAAACAGACTATATTCTGTCACCGTACCAAATTACATCTCGTGACTACGGCTTGTGCAACCCAGCCGAACGTCATGTAAGATAAGTCAAATATGCATGATCGCGTTAAGAGCGCTTTTCAAATTTCATACGATCGTAAGAAATCAGACCGCGCGTAGCACACAGCCGTATAGTGCGTTACTTCTTTTTTACCTGTGTTATTTTAAAATTAGATATACACCTGTTTTTGTTTGACCTGACACTGAATTAAATAACTCTCAAAATTGTTTATGAGGAAAGTTTTAAAACGAAACATACGCAACTTGTTTGAACTTAAATCCACAACATACAAATAAAAGCAGGAAGCGAAGCTCGAACTCAAAGAAAATAAGCTTCGAAGGTACTCACGTACACACTACATTAACAATTCACTCTAATGCCTCCTTATAATGCTACATCAAAAGCGCACAACCTTTAGCAAAGTGCTGACAACACAATATATTAAGGAAACTGCTCACGTGCCTATGTACCAAACATTAATAGATACACACTACTAAATTATTCATCTCGAGTAGCGTTGACTGAGAAAACATGCGGCTACCCACTATCCCTGTGGAAATTATACGTTGCCCGTAATCGTTGGCAATTAAGCTGATACACCCATGAACATTTTCGCAATCAATTGAAACAAATAATCTATAAATAATATAGCTGTATCAACAGGTTCATTACCAAACTTTGTTGGTATAATGCTATGAAGAGTTTTTGACTCCTTTTTATAGAAATGATAGCCGATGAGCCGTGAGCCTATTGCCGTGTAAAATACCAATAGATGCCCAGACTAATTTAGACGCTTTGGTTTGCAGGTAATGAACTGGACATACAAAGGTTTTGCTGTAATGAATCAAATGAAAAAGTAACTTGAGCTACAAAAACAGAGACGAGAAGATCAGTAATAAAATTAGATTTATGAGCTGAGCAGAGCTTGCAAAAATATCGAAATGATATTTTGTTGACCTAAGTGGAAAAACTTCAATGTATTTATAAAGTACATTTATCGGTCATCGAATTAGAAATTGATAATTTTGAATAGTGTCTATTATTTTTACCTATTAAATATAATTCATCTATAAAGATATATGTAGGTACATAAAATTGCGAGTGCCTGTTGTAATTTCAAATTAACAGGTTTTCACTAATAAAGAGAGAGCTGTTAGCTATTTGTTTGAATATGAATAAAAATCACGTTCTTGAAAATTCCTTTGTAATATTGCATTATGTTGGAAGAAATTTGAATGGTTATTTTTTAAATATTAAAGAGTGATCCTCTTTAAAACTATAATTATAATACATTTACGGAACGTATGCAATGGAAGCTCTCAAAGATCTTGTTTTCCGCCTATTCGTAAAAAAAAATGTTCCTGATCTGCCCTTATTCTTCATAACATGATGTTTTAGCCGTCGTGGATAAATGGAATATCTAGCTCTAAAAGAATTTTTGAATTCTAACCCATAATTTCTGAGAACCTATCGTTCTAGGGCTACTATACAATTGACGATTATTTGCTTGACAAGGAAGCCTGGAAATGATCTGCTTGCTCTACTGCATTCTCAAGCAACAGTTTGTGATTTTTAGTTAATTTTTTTGTAAATAGAGCACAAAAAAGAAAAGCCCGTCGAGTTTCTTGCCAGTTCTTCTCAAGCGGGCCGCGTTCCGAACTGGTGGTAGTGAATTGGTTTTATATTCATTGACGTGTCGGAAGTGCCTATGTATTAGGATTATGCGAAATAAATGTTTTTTTTAGTTTGAGTTTGAGTCTGACAAACAACCAAACAAACTCTTCAGCTTTGTATTATTAAAACAAAGTGAAGAAGAAAACAAAATCAATTTGAGATGCTTGTTTCTCTTTATAAAATACCCAGAACATTTCATGGACGCATGTGCTACGAAACTGTCTACGAAGTTCGATGTCTACGAAATACATGAACAACCCACACAATGAGTATGACGTACAGTCAGCCTCAGAAGTACATTAACACAATAAAATAAAAATTTACGAATTACAATCCTGAATGGAGACTTACACGTAGTATGTACTTCTTTGGAATAATATTTTTGTAAAAATAGTAACGCTAGTGGAGAATAGAGTCCAAATGTGATTAAATTCATACTTTCTGCAACATTGTACACTAAACCATATAAAGTGGAGAGATTTGATTGTTTGTTTGATTGTTTGCATTGAAGAGGGCTCCGAAACTATTGAACCGATTTGAAATTTTCTTTACACTATCGTCGAGTAGCATTAATTAATTGCCATATTGCCACGGGAACGGAAGTTACGCGGGTGAAACCTCGTTACGTCCTCAAGTTTATTATAATTAAATATTACTTATGTTCAGCTACTTTTGTAGTTGATAGTACCTTCAGCCTACACATACCCACTACACATACACACCCCAAAACAGTAAACTGTATCAATTACAAATGAGCGATCAGATAGCTGTTAAGTACATCGTAACAATAGATAGTATCGAATTATGAACAATAATCGATTCGTCCATTAGTGACAAATGTTTGCTGCAATCAGACGTGATGCGGCAATTAATCAAGTTATGTATATCTACTTATACGATTTATATGTAGATATGGATATGGTAAAGCAAACACTGTAAATTATCTATGCTTTAATGAAAATCAAGGTATTTATTTAGGACTAGTTGAAGATAGTGGCTTCGCCCACGTAAATTTAGTACCCGTTCCCGCTTCCCATGGGAACATATTGTGTTATTCCAGACTAATAATCTACCTCGGTTCCAAATTTCAGCCCGATCCATTCAGCCGTTAGAGCGCGATTGAGTAACAAACATCCAAACATCTAAACATCCAAACATCTTCAAAAACTTTCACATTTACAATATTAGTAGGATAGTAGCTGATGCTCGAGGTTTCGCCCGCGTGGAATTCGGTAACAATTCCCGCTTCCCATGGGAACATATTTCACAGATAAAAGTAGCATATGTGTTAATATCGACTTTTTTTCCCGTTGATTTCTTCATGGATACCATGGCGAACTTCTACTGCCTACCACATGGTGCCACACGGTGCCCTGCCAGATGGCAGGGCACCGTGTGGCACCATGTGGTACCGGGGTTCGGACTCCAAACACAGACTTTGTACACCAAAAACTTTAAAAAACAAGCTATACGAACAACATTGTCAAGTCAATGACGATTACTATTAATGTATAGTTTTACATAGTAATATACATTATATACGTATGGTATATAATATGAGTATATGTAGGCGTATATACCTACATTATAGGCTCAGGTAATTCAATTTAGCTTGTGTCAAAAATGTGATATCAATTCAGTTGCAAACAAGGACGCTATACACGGCATCCTAAATAAACGATTTCGGCTCAACGATGCTGAAAAGTGGTCATAAAGATTTTCCCTTGTGTTTTCTTTAAATTTTCCTTTTTGTAGTAAGATAATTTTTATTAAATGCATTCCAAACGTTACATTTTTCATTCAAAGAGATCAATCGTTAATCTAAGAATATTATAAAACAAATTTCCCCACCGCATTAATTTGCAGATAAATGAATTTTCATGCGATATAGTTAATGTCTGTTATGGGTGAAGTCACTAGGCATAAGCAAGTATATCTTAATCAGAAATACTCTTCAACTTCTTCCCATATCGTGTCAATAATAATCTTATTCTTATATGTCTGTGATAATAATTGACTTTTGGATACCTAGTTTTGTTCAGTGCAGAAGGACCTTATGGGACATGAAAGTAAGTGCAACATGGACTGTTCTGGGGCTCCGTAGTCACATGCGGGTGAGCCTGGGTCTCGCATTCCTTAATTTTCAATGGAATAATAAAATTATTAAGCCCGAACCCAGGATACAAGGGCCATAAATTATACTTAACAGTATCAAAAGGTAAACTGACGAGGATTCAACATGAATGAATTCAAGTAAATGACTTAGAACAAAATTACCAACTTTTGTGGTTCAACTAAAGCGAACAAAAACAATGCCGGACTCCAAGTAAGGGTCGCCATTTGATGGGATGAATTCAATCGCAGCTTTGTTCTTGTACCTGTGTTGCCAGTTAATAGGTAAAGTTTGAAGTCACGGTACTAGTTAAGTGAATTGGTATGTACTGTGAAATGTTTTCAACTAGCTTAGCTTGGGGTTTTATTCTTACAACTACGACGACAGTTTTGCGGAAAAATTTACAAGTACTTACATACCAGGCACTTACTTATCCACACTAATATAATAAAACTGAAGAGTGTTTTGGTTTGAACGCTAGGCTCTTAGGAACTACTGTGGTCGTATATTATACAAATGCTAAAAAGCTATTTCTGGCCGTTATTTACACAACGCCATACGATTGTGGAAATCTTGACAACTGATAAATCTATATCTATACTAATACTAGCTGACCCGCGCAACTTCGTTTGCGTGATAAATGAAGAACCGCTCGACCGATTTTGTGCAAACTTCACATAAACCATCTACTAAACAGTCCGAACAAAGCCTTAACATTTGGTTTGGATAGGTGAGCCCGTTCTTGAGTTATAAAATTACAACGAAAAGTGGCATTGATTTTTATATATATAGATTATAAAGAGGAAAGATTTGTTTTTTTGTTTGTTTGTTTGTTTGTTTGTTTGTTTGTAACGAATAGGCTCCGGAACTACTGGACCGATTTGAAAAATTCTTTCACTGTTGGGAAGCTACACTCTTTGCGGTGAACATAGGCAATATTTTATTCCCTTATTCCCACGGGAACGGGATCTACGCGGGTGAAACCGCGTGACGTCCGCTAGTACATAAATATGCCTAAATACATGATACGCAGTAACTGTATGAAAATGTAACCCTCATTATTGAATCATAAAAATATAATGTCCCAAGATCTCAACCATGGAGCAAAAATAAGAATCTCAACAATCATATACCTACACTTATCACTGAGTTACCCAAGCAGACATAGATAAGTAGGTATCTAATCAATATAATTATATTGATTACTTATGTCTGCTTCGGTGGCGGAGGTAAAGTGTATCTGATTCAGGAACGGTAACATTATAGAGGGTAATAAATTAGTACCTACCTATACAGATATTGCTTACAATTCCTGAAAACTTGTTACTCTTAAGTTCAAACGTAAAAGGTAAGTTGTGCAGTGTATTTTTTTTATGAACTGGAAATACCTGGCTTTGATTATTTTACTCGAATAAAACCGAACTCCCACAACTTAAGTATGCATCAGAACACATCCTCCGCCACGGAACTACTTCAACGGAAGTACTGGGAAAAATCCCTCCCAGTAGTTCCGTTGACGGCCAGTTTCTTAAGGTAACAACAGTAGGTATTTATTCTTGTAAAGTGTAAACTACAGATTCATAAAAGTACTATGATTTTTATACTCGAATGTACCCAAGTAGGTCGAATCCCTATCTACAATAGTCCCACAACCTATAAATAAAGCATCAAACGTTAACGATTTCCACCTCATCTCTATCAATATTCCTTACACAAACTCGTTACCTGCATTGATATAGTAAACCTGACAACACCTCTTTACGTCACTTTTATGAGTTCAACGTGCAAATGCATTCAATTTGCAGTAAAGCAAAGTAAGAGCACCCAGTGAGTAAATGACCGTAGTAAAATAAATGTCATCAATACGGCATTTTACCCGCTGAATGTCCAATTACTACCACTTCAATCTGTTGCTCTTATTGGCTGAGCAGGGTGTAAAGTATTATTTTCAATCACATTCTATATAAAGAGCTTATAGGTGTCGTCTAGTATCAAAACCCGCCAGATCCAAAATGGTCGATTTTACAATAAACGACTTTTTGTCTCTATTACAGTTACAAATGACATACCATTTTGTACATTTTAAGTAAAATTACTTTATTCAAATTTTTTACTAGTCTAAGTAAAATTATTTTTAGATTTAAAATAATACAACTAAAATGAAGGTGAAAATATGGATGTAACGGACATTGATATTGAATTAAGGATCTGACGGAGTTTGTTAGTCAACTTGATATTGAATTATGGATCTGACGGATTTTGTTACTCAACTTATTGGATTTTGGACATTCACTTTCTTATATACAGGCTGTTCTAAAAGAGGGGCAGTAGTGACCCTGGCTTAAGTATTACAAACTCCAATCTAGAAATTTATGAATCATGAGTGAAAATATATATAAAGCAGTAATAAATAAATAAAACTATTTACGGTACATTTTTTTACATTTTAAGATACATTTTGACTCAGAACTGTAACAACCTGTATAGCAATATCAATGAAATTTCAACTTACAAATTTCGACGGTCTCTTTCTCTTTTCCAGTTTTCTCTGTCTACACCTCGCTTCCTTGCCTGGTCAGGGGGAACTTTTACTATTTTTTTGGTAAATCAGCCATTATTTTTAATATTATTCACAAAAAACACAGCACAAAATCCACATAAAAATGCACGGGCGGCCATACTGACGCTAACGATGCCATGACAGTTCTTCGTCATAATACTTTGCTCTGATTGGTCAATTTGGATCTGGCGGCGAACGAACCTTAAAATGCAAGGATCTGGCGGAATTTGATACTAAAAACGATTTTTAACCTTAATTTACTAGGGATGTAACTCGATTTGAAATGAATTGATTAATGGAAACTATAGATTTTAAGAAAATTTAACCATAGAACTTATTTTTTTATTTTGTGATAAAAATGGATCTGGCGGGTATTGATAATAGACGACACATAGAATCAGGTCTATTCTAGGATATGGTCGAAAAAACGTGCTGTCTCTGCTTATAGGGATTTTAGTTTTCATCGATGACAAAGAGCGATTTTTGTGCATTTGTTAATTATGGAATAGCGCGCTACAAAATGACCCTTTCCTGGCAGTTAGATACCTACACTACAATATATATTATTATATCCTCATCTCTTGAAGTTATTTTGACATCAATTTCTTTTCTACTATCTATTCTTTCTTTTGATACCTTACATTTAGAAGCCACCTTTTTTATAAACAAGACTTCCTTCTTTCTTCTAGAGGGAAAGTCACATAGTTTCCATATCCTGCAGTCGAATAGGTACTAAACATCCGTTTTAGAAACCTCTATTTAGCCCAGGAGAGGGAAAAAGTTACGTCGCTAAAACTAGACAAAGTTTCTTTTTTTTTGTTTAAAGTGAGGGTAAATCCTCATGGGTGTTATGCCGGACTCCTACCGACTAAAAAACCTCACGTCACTCCCAACAGACTGTGGTTGGGAGCCCCGGGAAAGCCCTCGGAAGGATGTCCCAGAACTCCCAACAGACCCACGGCCGCCACTGCGGCCTCGCCCAGAGGGTGGTTCGGGTGCTATCCCGCGTCTTTGGGGGGTTTCGAGTGTGATCCCGCTTCTAAGGGGGGGCGTGCGTGAATTGCTCACGTCACGCTGCCGTCATGGGCCTGCTTCTGTAATGACGGTGAGCCGCCCTCTCACCGTCCTCAGGCCCCCGGTCATGGTGGCCGATAGTCCTCGGCGAAGACACGTCGGCGGCGGCGGCGCCCAGGCCGCCGACTGCGGAACTCGGGTGGGAGAGTTCTCTCCCGTACCCGTCTCGCCGCCTCCTTCACGAGCATGACCTGCTCGCAGAAAGAGGCGGCGCAGTCCCACTTACTCCGCTCGCTGGAGAGCATGGCTCGCACTATGGTCTCGAGCGAGAGAGTGTCCACGTCCAGACCACTACGAGGACCTGGCGCTGTTGCGCCCACGCCGTGCACTCCACCAGCGTGTGTGACACGGCGCTCCCCGTGTCATCGCTGCGGTCCTCGCAGTGCTGACACTCGGCCGTGGTTTCCCGGTGTTTTCGCCACAGATACCTACCGAAGCTACTGTGCCCGGCAAGCATCTGTGTCAACCGGTAGGAGAGAGCACCGTGTCTCCTCTCCAGCCACTCGTCCATGACCGGTCTGACGGCCGCGATTGTGGCGAATCCCCCCTTTGATTGCTCAAGTCCCACCTTCCATGTCTCCACGGTTTCCTGTTGGAGTAGGGACCGCTGGGCCTCGATTTCTCGATAAGCGGGCCTTCGGCCCCGCTCCAGCGCCTCCTTGCGCCATCTGAACAGTATCACGTGATGGGTGGGTCAGCCACCTTATCAAGTGCAATTATAGGTATATTTACCAGGGAGATAAACATGAACGATGTGGTAGTAGTAGAACTGCAGTTATCTGCGTTTATTCTTCAGAGAATCGATATATCACAATAATAACATTGGACTTTCGTCCCTTTAATTAATTAACGAGAGAGGTTTCTTAGTACTAGACCACCAGTCCCAGTGATGTGCACAGATGGAGAGTGGCACATCACCTGAAGAGCCGCAGGCCGGATCAGAGCCCCGTCGCCGCGCAGCAGCTGTTTTTATAGGCACCGGTAGAGGAGGGTGCGGGGACGCGCGCCTCGCACGATGCTCGCGCGTGGTGGTGGCGTGACATGACGTCACACACGTCACACACCCCCCTTTTAGGGCGAGAATTTTTCTTAAAAAAATTCCGCTTCTCCTGTCTTCAAGCTCCGTCCGCTCCCCTTAACACTCCAGGGACTTGGCTTCCACCCTGGAACAATTCAAAAATAGTGGGGTACATAAGGGGTACAAGGGTGCTTAGGGTAGTAGGGGTAGAAGGTCAATAGCTAGGTAAGCTCAGATATAGGACGTGGCTCGACCGCGTGGCATAATTTTAGTAAGATTACAAGAAAAATTATAAGTACAATTTCAGATAACATAGGTAGTAGACGGCATTCGGCGCGTTGTTAGCTAGCTATAGGCTTGTGTGAGCGCGGCTGATAACCAGTACCTACACACGTAAGCTGTGAGCGAGAGAAATCGAAGTATGATTTGACTTCTTAGAAAAGATAAGATTGCAAAACGTAGATAACAAAGTCTATATCTTCATAGCAAAACAATAATACACCTGACTATCCTGCGACGTAGTCTTGGCATCGGAATGTTAGCCCATAGAGAATATATTATATAATCTGTGCCCATAGTCAGGTGGAATGCAGTATTAAACCGTAGCATACTTATAGATACAAGTACATGCATAAAATTTTAGTTAACAGCGAATACTAAGTAAGTATGTATAATGATTGCGCCGCTCGCACAATGCACTGTAGTACACATGATGACAGGCGTCACAGTCATGTCGGTCTGTTTGTCACGGTTCAACGCTATAACTAGAGAATGGCTGACCCGATTTTGACAAGTTTTAATTTAAAAATAGATAATTATTTTAAGATAGTAGCAATTTTTTTAGAAATATGTTATAGTTACCACAGAATAATATTTTTAGTTTAAGATTGTAGGAACAACTATTGCAATGATGTGGCGCTATTAGGGCTGATTTTACCCTCTATTATAGAAGGTAAATAGCTTAGCGATTAGTCGTAGCTGTTACGTGCTCATCAATGCTCATCAACCATATTAGAGTAGGATATATGGTGTGAACTGTACCTTTTAGTTTTATGAATAGAAACAACGATGAATGAATCAAGTGACTGAGTTGCGATTGCGATCGAGTCTCCGCCTGTTAGAAGATGTTTCATAAAATTAGGAAAAAATGTGAGCGGTCGCCCTCAGATCGACTGTTAGAAACACAAAAGATTTTTATTCATTATCGACGTAGGAACTTAGGTTTACAACGCCGAAACATTTTATGATTAGGAACCAAGATTGATTCTAAATTTTTAGGGAAGAGATTATATTTTCTCCAAAAGTCCATATCTAAAATAAGATTATTTTTTATATTAGGTACAATGTGAGCAACGAGAGATACAGTCTTATTTTGGAATTTGAAAGAAATATTGGCCGAGCCAAATGAAGAAAAATTATCACCACTAGCTGTGAAAAAATTTAAGGGTTTAGAATTATTTATTTTTACATTTTTTAAGATTTTATGGGAACCATTACCGAGAATAGTAACAGCTGAACCCGAGTCAAGTAAACCAACAGTATCAATCCCGTTCAGAGTAACAGGGATATAGGGGATAAGAGGAATATGATTTATTGTAGTATTTTTAGTTTTAGAATTTCGCAGTGAATTTGAATATTTCGAAACAAAATTTAGCCAACTTTGCCAATCAGCCGGGTCAAATTTATTATTTACTTTAGTCGTAATATAAACGGGACTTACGATATTAATTGGTATTTTATTCGAGGCTTGATTGCAGTTAGGGCAGTCAGTAGTGCGAAAATCCTTTAAACCGCACTTAAAACATACTAGATAACGAGGTTCAGTGCATGTTTTTAAGGAATGTGAGTAAATACGACATCTCGGGCAGTATTGTTTAGCGGTCACAGCCGCGTTGACCTTGAACGCTGTGGCGCTAGCGTTAGAGGGAGATGGCATTTCAGATGCGATAACATTATTATAAGTTGAGTTAGATAACTTATAATTTCTGTTAGTGGAATAAGTATGCAAGTTAGAATTATTTTTAGGGCATTTATATGCGAATTCAGGAGCTATCGTATCTGAAGTTATTGTTGGAGGTTCAACAAAGTAGGTACTTAGTGCGACTGTGGTATTGTTCAAATCTTCTACAGACGCTCAATAAAGAAGGAACATCTACTGCTAATAATATATATTCGCTTCTAACATCGAATGCAGTAGATGTTCCTTCTTTATTGAGCGTCTGTAGAAGATTTGAACAATACCACAGTCGCACTAAGTACCTACTTTGTTGAACCTCCAACAATAACTTCAGATACGATAGCTCCTGAATTCGCATATAAATGCCCTAAAAATAATTCTAACTTGCATACTTATTCCACTAACAGAAATTATAAGTTATCTAACTCAACTTATAATAATGTTATCGCATCTGAAATGCCATCTCCCTCTAACGCTAGCGCCACAGCGTTCAAGGTCAACGCGGCTGTGACCGCTAAACAATACTGCCCGAGATGTCGTATTTACTCACATTCCTTAAAAACATGCACTGAACCTCGTTATCTAGTATGTTTTAAGTGCGGTTTAAAGGATTTTCGCACTACTGACTGCCCTAACTGCAATCAAGCCTCGAATAAAATACCAATTAATATCGTAAGTCCCGTTTATATTACGACTAAAGTAAATAATAAATTTGACCCGGCTGATTGGCAAAGTTGGCTAAATTTTGTTTCGAAATATTCAAATTCACTGCGAAATTCTAAAACTAAAAATACTACAATAAATCATATTCCTCTTATCCCCTATATCCCTGTTACTCTGAACGGGATTGATACTGTTGGTTTACTTGACTCGGGTTCAGCTGTTACTATTCTCGGTAATGGTTCCCATAAAATCTTAAAAAATGTAAAAATAAATAATTCTAAACCCTTAAATTTTTTCACAGCTAGTGGTGATAATTTTTCTTCATTTGGCTCGGCCAATATTTCTTTCAAATTCCAAAATAAGACTGTATCTCTCGTTGCTCACATTGTACCTAATATAAAAAATAATCTTATTTTAGATATGGACTTTTGGAGAAAATATAATCTCTTCCCTAAAAATTTAGAATCAATCTTGGTTCCTAATCATAAAATGTTTCGGCGTTGTAAACCTAAGTTCCTACGTCGATAATGAATAAAAATCTTTTGTGTTTCTAACAGTCGATCTGAGGGCGACCGCTCACATTTTTTCCTAATTTTATGAAACATCTTCTAACAGGCGGAGACTCGATCGCAATCGCAACTCAGTCACTTGATTCATTCATCGTTGTTTCTATTCATAAAACTAAAAGGTACAGTTCACACCATATATCCTACTCTAATATGGTTGATGAGCATTGATGAGCACGTAACAGCTACGACTAATCGCTAAGCTATTTACCTTCTATAATAGAGGGTAAAATCAGCCCTAATAGCGCCACATCATTGCAATAGTTGTTCCTACAATCTTAAACTAAAAATATTATTCTGTGGTAACTATAACATATTTCTAAAAAAATTGCTACTATCTTAAAATAATTATCTATTTTTAAATTAAAACTTGTCAAAATCGGGTCAGCCATTCTCTAGTTATAGCGTTGAACCGTGACAAACAGACCGACATGACTGTGACGCCTGTCATCATGTGTACTACAGTGCATTGTGCGAGCGGCGCAATCATTATACATACTTACTTAGTATTCGCTGTTAACTAAAATTTTATGCATGTACTTGTATCTATAAGTATGCTACGGTTTAATACTGCATTCCACCTGACTATGGGCACAGATTATATAATATATTCTCTATGGGCTAACATTCCGATGCCAAGACTACGTCGCAGGATAGTCAGGTGTATTATTGTTTTGCTATGAAGATATAGACTTTGTTATCTACGTTTTGCAATCTTATCTTTTCTAAGAAGTCAAATCATACTTCGATTTCTCTCGCTCACAGCTTACGTGTGTAGGTACTGGTTATCAGCCGCGCTCACACAAGCCTATAGCTAGCTAACAACGCGCCGAATGCCGTCTACTACCTATGTTATCTGAAATTGTACTTATAATTTTTCTTGTAATCTTACTAAAATTATGCCACGCGGTCGAGCCACGTCCTATATCTGAGCTTACCTAGCTATTGACCTTCTACCCCTACTACCCTAAGCACCCTTGTACCCCTTATGTACCCCACTATTTTTGAATTGTTCCAGGGTGGAAGCCAAGTCCCTGGAGTGTTAAGGGGAGCGGACGGAGCTTGAAGACAGGAGAAGCGGAATTTTTTTAAGAAAAATTCTCGCCCTAAAAGGGGGGTGTGTGACGTGTGTGACGTCATGTCACGCCACCACCACGCGCGAGCATCGTGCGAGGCGCGCGTCCCCGCACCCTCCTCTACCGGTGCCTATAAAAACAGCTGCTGCGCGGCGACGGGGCTCTGATCCGGCCTGCGGCTCTTCAGGTGATGTGCCACTCTCCATCTGTGCACATCACTGGGACTGGTGGTCTAGTACTAAGAAACCTCTCTCGTTAATTAATTAAAGGGACGAAAGTCCAATGTTATTATTGTGATATATCGATTCTCTGAAGAATAAACGCAGATAACTGCAGTTCTACTACTACCACATCGTTCATGTTTATCTCCCTGGTAAATATACCTATAATTGCACTTGATAAGGTGGCTGACCCACCCATCACGTGATACTGTTCAGATGGCGCAAGGAGGCGCTGGAGCGGGGCCGAAGGCCCGCTTATCGAGAAATCGAGGCCCAGCGGTCCCTACTCCAACAGGAAACCGTGGAGACATGGAAGGTGGGACTTGAGCAATCAAAGGGGGGATTCGCCACAATCGCGGCCGTCAGACCGGTCATGGACGAGTGGCTGGAGAGGAGACACGGTGCTCTCTCCTACCGGTTGACACAGATGCTTGCCGGGCACAGTAGCTTCGGTAGGTATCTGTGGCGAAAACACCGGGAAACCACGGCCGAGTGTCAGCACTGCGAGGACCGCAGCGATGACACGGGGAGCGCCGTGTCACACACGCTGGTGGAGTGCACGGCGTGGGCGCAACAGCGCCAGGTCCTCGTAGTGGTCTGGACGTGGACACTCTCTCGCTCGAGACCATAGTGCGAGCCATGCTCTCCAGCGAGCGGAGTAAGTGGGACTGCGCCGCCTCTTTCTGCGAGCAGGTCATGCTCGTGAAGGAGGCGGCGAGACGGGTACGGGAGAGAACTCTCCCACCCGAGTTCCGCAGTCGGCGGCCTGGGCGCCGCCGCCGCCGACGTGTCTTCGCCGAGGACTATCGGCCACCATGACCGGGGGCCTGAGGACGGTGAGAGGGCGGCTCACCGTCATTACAGAAGCAGGCCCATGACGGCAGCGTGACGTGAGCAATTCACGCACGCCCCCCCTTAGAAGCGGGATCACACTCGAAACCCCCCAAAGACGCGGGATAGCACCCGAACCACCCTCTGGGCGAGGCCGCAGTGGCGGCCGTGGGTCTGTTGGGAGTTCTGGGACATCCTTCCGAGGGCTTTCCCGGGGCTCCCAACCACAGTCTGTTGGGAGTGAAGTGGTTAAAAAGGGAAATATAAATTAATTACGCTTAGGCAATAGCCTAAAAAAATTGGTCTCACTAGTAATTTTTATCCTACTGCCAGGATATTGCCACCATGCAATGCAAAACTTTGTAATATTGCTACGACAAAGCCATAGGGTACCGTAGAGACCCATATATTGTAGGGTTCGAGACTTCCAACTGGGCGTTCACAGGTTGCACTCTAGAACCTTGGGAGTGAAAGCATTAATGTACCTATCTTCGCACTGACACGAATTACCGATTACCATCCAGTGAGGTGTGACTCCGATACATGACGGAAAAGCACGCCCGCGTCTGATTGACCGTGGGTGAAGAGTCGAAGAACCCGTTACCGCCGATGGTCATTTGCCGACGAGTCCTCAATGTCCCCAGGGTGCCTCACCCACCCCCACTCTTCAACATTCCGAAGCGCTTTACTTAAGGACCGTCGTGAGGGGAGCTTAGATTAATACTGAGACCCTTTGTCTGACGGAGCTCTACGTTTGACGGAGCTCTACGATGGGTACAGGGAGGCCTAGAGCCGATGGAGACTCTGGAGCAGAACCCTTGGGGGCGCCCGTACCTCATGGTAAGAGGCAAATTACGCCCTAAGGCGCCCCCACTGACCCAGAGTCTCCAGCCGGAGCGGCTGGAGGGGGTCCTGGACTCCTTGTTCCCGTCGAGAGCGGAATAACACATTCCTCCGCGCATGGCTCCGTCTCAGGCGCCCAACCTTTACCACAGCTGTACAGCAGTACCTTTTCCACAGCGCAGGTATTCACGGCTTAAAATTTATGAAATCGTAGTTCAAATGAATACTCAAATTGCTTACAGAGCGCAGCCAACGCTTGACTTAAATGCGCCAGTTAAAAAGACAGATGGAAGGCCATTATGCTAACTTGCAAGTCTTGTGAATGCACTTACAAACTTCTTTAGGTTGTAAATGACTTTAAGATGATTTACACCAAGACTTCATGACACTTTGTATTTGGAATACTTACCTACCTACCACCTTACAATATTTAGAGTTTGTTGCACCTGCAGTCTTGTGAATTTTGTAGAATTTGAAAGAAGCGCTCGTGGCCCGCGGACTCAGGGTTCTGTAAACGATCACTGCAGTAAGCAACTTTCACTATGGCCAGTTCAGAGATGGGTTAACATTCATGTGACCAGTTTGTGATATTTATTTTAGCGTTTCCGTGCTTCGGAATACACGTTAAGCCGTTGGTCCTGGTTTCCAGTAAAATGGCAGTCTTTAAGCTCTTAAGACAAGTTGACGGCATTCTTAGGCGGCTTGAAAAATATCAACAGTACCTAGGCAATCAGAACCTGCGCCTGTCCATCTCAACGCGGCAATATGGGTCGCCAAATTTAACGTGGGATAAATTCTAAAAACGTGAAATGTGGGCATATAGTAATAGGCCTCTGCCTACCCCTTTGAGGATAAAGGCGTGACCATATGTATGTAGATATGTATGTTTGTTGTACAGTCAGTACCAAATATCATGAAATATTCATTCATTAGTCATAGCCTTTGACTATTTAGCACAGGACCCGCCTTACTGAAGCATTCCCCTCTGCCAAGGCAATAGAAGGCATTTACCCTTTGAATAGCATTACCTATTCGCTGAGAGAAAAAATTGCCAGCCTTTCCCTTGGGTCACCAGTCGACTCTACTAAGCGCTTTTTCAAATTCTTAAAAAATCTATGCGCATTTGGATTCCCATTAACCTAGGGTCTCGATACTGACTGGAGTTAAACGATAGGATGAGTCGAGTCATTAGTTTAACACATAGGTATAATATAGGTAGCCGCCTTGTAAAAGCTGCTGCAAGCAATTCTGTTTATGACGAATAAGGGAAGAAATGATGTATGTAATGCTTTTGAATACTACACTACAAACATAAAACACGAACACTTCAATTCAAAAGCCAAGTATCCAGGCCCTGCATAAAATTATAAAAATTTTTGGATTTCTGAACTGTTGTTTTTCTGTCAACTGTCATGTTCAAAATCAAAATTGTCAAATGTATGATAATATTGTCGTATTGTAGCAGGATTTGGTCATGTTGTGCAATTTATCTTGATTACAGTTCTGCAATATTGGTTAAAATCTTAAATTCAAGTTTATAATTGTAGTGAAATTGGTTATTATCCTTTTATATACGACTGTAAACTTGCAAACCCTTACAATGCGGCTCGTAGACTCGACAAAACTTTTGGAACTTCAAAACAAACCTATAAATATTCGGAATATCTGCATAGTGGCGCACGTGGATCATGGAAAGACAACTTTGGCAGACTCCTTGATATCTAGTAATGGTATTATATCTCAGAAAATGTCGGGAAAGCTGCGGTATTTGGACAGCAGGCCCGATGAACAGGAGCGAGGAATAACAATGAAAAGTAGTAGTATATCACTGTACCATGCTGTAGACCAGCAGGAGTACTTGGTAAACTTAATAGATTCGCCTGGACACATCGATTTTTCAAGTGAAGTTTCAACAGCGGTGCGATTGTGCGACGGAGCTATTGTTGTGGCAAGTATTTAAATGGTTTTAAATTTGTTGTTCCAAACCTTAAGCTTAATCAATTACCTACTTATCTTCTCTGCCTTTCAGGTACTTTTATATAACACCCTTAATTTTTTATAAACATCTGTAAAAAGCACTTCTTAGAAAAAGTTAATATAAGTACATAATAGATAATTATGTTAGTCGGCAAGGCCTCATCTGACAGGTTACATTGCCTTTAGCGCCAAAGATCTTGGTGACGCCACTACAGTCAGGTTATTCTCGATGGTAAAAATATAGCCATTCAATTTCACAATGGCTGACCTGAAGTCATGTTGTGCAGGATACTGGCTATACATCCTATCAGTTAATATGTCTACCCACTGGGTCCATGTGAATAGAATGTTTACCTCAGAGTATACTTTGAAAATGCAACATGCATTCTCAAAGTAGGTATACTTAACACGGGTTTCTATCATCATCAAAATCATGATAAATGACTGGGTCAAAGACACATTTCAGAGTCCTGGAGTAGCCTTGCCGGGGATAAGCCCTCGCAAGGCTAAAAAACCTCATCTGTCCTGACAGATGAGGTTTTTTAGTCGGTAGGAGTCCGGTATAATATCCATGAGGATAATCCCTCTCATGAACCAATAAAAAAGACACAATTCAGCGCCTGAGAAATGGGCTAATAAACTATGGTAATAAATGTAAAACTGTTCATTAGTCTAATACTAACCTTTCAATGTTTAACAGGTGGATGTGGTTGAAGGAGTATGCCCACAAACAAGGTTAGTACTGAAACAGGCATACTCTGAGAATATAAAACCTGTGCTAGTGTTGAACAAAATAGATCGACTAATATTGGAAATGCAGTTGACACCACTAGATGCATACATTCATTTGACACAAGTGTTGGAACAAGTTAATGCTGTTGTGGGAGAACTCTTTGCCACGGAAATTTTGGAAAATGAAGAAATTGCACTGGATAAACAGGTTTGTTTTTTTTTCCAAAATAATAAACAGTGCTGCTTAATTGGCTTTAAAAGTATACTATCTTAAAGAGACCACATAAGGATGTTTATTGCTCAAGACACACACTTGCAACCTGTTGACTAGCACAAAGCATGCATTGACAAAATAAATATCTATCTATAAAAAAAAACTTATATTTTCACCTTGTTTTATGTAGGTACTATGTTATTCTTGGTAGCGATAATACATTATTTACTTTTTAACTCTTAATATAAACGCAGTGCAATAGATAAAGTGACAAAACACAGCTTTTTTATATATTAATCCAGAATTCTATGCAGCTAGAACTGCTGTTAAATCCCACTAAGAAAGCTGTAAACAAAACTTGATAAACCCGTTTACAAATTACTGTGTGACGAGTTAGATTAATTTTAAAGTTATAATGTTCATAAGTCTCACATGGCTATTGAGAACTGTTAATTGTTCACTAGCTGTGATATTTTCAGTTACAGCAAGTAAATAAATTCATAATTTAGTCCTATGTTACATTATGTGATACATCTTCTATATATATAAAAATCAATGCCACTTTTCGTTGTAGGTAATTTTATAACTCAAGAACGGGTTCACCTATCCAAACCAAATGTTTAGGCTTTGTTCGGACTATTTAGTAGATGGTTTATGTGAAGTTTGCACAAAATCAGTCGAGCGGTTCTTCATTTATCTATATATTGCAATAAATTGTGATTCATAGGCTATGTATCAAATATAATTGCAACATACCATTTTAAAAATTCTATATTTATAAGAAAATTGTCAAACATTTCCTCAGCCAAAGAAAGAGGAGCTCAAAAAAGAAGATGACAACTTCTATGACTGGACTTCTGCTCTTGAAGACTCTGATGATTCACTTTTGTACTTCGCTCCTGAACAAGGCAATGTTGTGTTTGCGAGTGCTGCGGATGGCTGGGGGTTTACTACCCATACATTTGCTAAGTTGTTTTCGAAAAAACTTGGTATGTATTTCATTGGATTTGTGTACTTTTTTGCGTAATCATACCTGTTGTCAGTGACAATGCCAAAAATCTATGACAATCGTGAAGCTAAGTTGAAGGCCTTATGGGCGGCTTGAAAGTGGGTTGTCACAGCCTAAGCCTGTCCATTTCAAAATGACAATAGGTTCACCTATTACATGGGAGGTGAAATGTGGGTGTATACTATACTTCTGCCTATCACTTCGGGTATAAAGGCGTGACTATCACCACAAATATTTGAACATACTTTCTACAGGGCACCAACATAGCCAAGTGGACAATTCAAGTGTATTTTTACATCTACTTCATCGGATTGATTATACACATTTGGCTATCATTTACAATATATTTTGTTTTGTGGACACGGTAATATACATACCTACTTCTCTTATTTCAGGAGTAAAAGAAGAAATTCTAAGAAAAGTACTTTGGGGAGACTTCTACCTCAATACAAAAACGAAACGTTTTATGAAAGGTGCACAAGAAAAAGCAAAAAAACCTCTTTTTGTCCAAGTCATATTAGACAATCTTTGGAATGTATATGAAACGATAGCAATGAGGAACGAAAAAGAAAAAGTACCAGTTATTTGTGAAAAACTTGGTATAAAGCTAACAGCTAGAGACCTCAGACATACAGATTCGAGAATACAACTCCAGTCACTTATGGTCCAATGGCTTCCTTTATCACATACTGTATTAAATATGGTATGTAGAAAGCTACCTTCCCCTAAAGATATCCTACCCGAAAAGGTTGAAAAACTAATGTGCTCAAGAATAAGAGATATTAATTCATTTAGTCCTGAAACTCAGAAACTGAGAGAGGACTTTTTAGCCTGTGATAGTAGTAATGATAGACCAATTATTGTTTTTGTATCAAAAATGTTTAGTGTTGATAAGAGTATGTTGCCTGAAAATAAACCTAAAGTTATTACTGCGGAAGAGATGGCAGCTAGAAGGGATAGAGCAAGACAGATGCGCGAACAAATAAAACAAAATGAGGAAAATAATTCAGGGGTACATGTTGAAAGTAAAGAAGTTGAAGAAGAAACTAAAATCGTTGAAGATGTAGAGGATAAGGACCGACCAGTATTTATTGCGTTTGCAAGGATATTTAGTGGAAGAGTGAAAAGAGGTGACAAAGTATATGTTTTAGGTCCCAAGCATGATCCGTCCAAAGTACTTAACAGTAATTTCCAAGTAGATACTAATAAGAAGCTTAAAGATTTATACAGCGATGAACATGTAACGTGTACTGAGTAAGTATTGTTATTATGATTTCACTGTAGGTTAAAAATCAGGATTGGCACTAGGTATAGAGGTTGGTCTCTGTCAGTAAAAGGTCTTATTCTACTCTAATCTAGCTGTCAGAGCTGCCAGTTCAGATTGACTTTTGATTCTTTAAACATTGAAGTCCTATTAATATCATATTTTTTTACAGTTACATGTTATATTATACATATACAGCTTTAAAAATAAGGTTAAAAAATATGAAACAGGAGCATTTCTAGTTAGCTTGTTAGTTGTTAAAAAGCCAGTGGTTTGCAAACCTGTATGATTATATTTAAGCACCTATTCCAATTTCGTCGTAACATAAATATAAATTACCTCTTTTTCTTATATTTCATACATACATAATAGTCACGCCCTTGTCCCCAAAGGGGCAGGCAGAGGCATAGAAAACGCCCACATTTCACCTTATAGTTTTATATCCCACGTAATAGGTGGTGAGCCTATTGCCGTGTTGAAATGGTCAGGCGCAGGTCGCCGCGACCCACAGTTGAAATTTTTCAAGCCGCCCGTAAGGCCTTCAACTTGGTTTAACGATTGTCATTTTGCTGACAACCAGGTTTCAATTCGAGTTTTCCTTCTCTATGCAATGGATCTTTTGCGAAAGTGTTTCCATAGTCGCCTCTTACGACACCCTCGGAAGGTCTGTATATTTCATTAAGTACTTATTTTTATTGTCTAATTTACTTTCAGGATCAAGTCATTGTACATTTTAATGGGACGAGAATTAGAGGCTATTGATGAAGCAATAGCTGGAAACATAGTTGGTAAGCACCTCATCTGTTATACTTAATAATAGTAGTAATATTGCCTAAACTAAACCTTTTTTATGAGTCAATAATATTGGGAAGAGAGACTCTTGACAGGGATATCTCAATTGACTTACTCAAATGTATTGATGTATGGATGTGTCGATGTATGAATGTGTGGTTGTTTGTAACTCTTTCCCGCTCTAACGGCTGAACGAATATGGCTGAAATTCAGGCACAGGAATATAATTTGTAGTCTGGAGTAACACATTATGCTACCGCAGGAAAATCTGGATGCGGCAGGCGCAAAACTGTGTTAGACTATCATTGACTAATTTGATTCAATCTACTATTATTAGTACCTACCTACTTACGGAAGTTTCTAAATAGAATAAATAAACAATTTTGTATCACAAAATTACAGGTATCGGTGGCCTAGAAGATCACGTATTGAGAACAGCTACATTGAGTAGCACTATTGCTTGCCCGGCGTTCAGTGAAATGCAATACTCTGTTGTGCCCATACTACGAGTCGCTCTGGAACCTACGTATCCTTCACAATTGCCGCAGCTAGTTAAAGGTATGTATTTGATTACATTTATAAGTATACCTTATAGATTTTAGAATTCAAAAGGTCCAATTTGTTATCTGTTAGTTTTGTACAGTCAACTACAATGAAATGTACTAGTTTAATCTTACAACGTGATGTTCCTCCGAGTGCCATAATGAACATACCAAGGATGGTATCCACCGAACTTGACAGTAACATGTATGCGTGTAAAGAGCAATAATTATGTATCCCAATACTGCTCGTTTGCTCTAACTTTGCCGCTCGGCTCCATACTAAAGTCGAATTTTTAATTAGACGAAGTAAATTGACAGCAACTAATGTCACTTCTTCATACAATGTTGCGTATTTTCTATGACAAAGTGACATTAACTACTGTCATTTTACTTCGTCTAATTAACAAGGCGTATACCCGAACGCCTCTACGCCAGCGGCAAAGTTAGAGCGAACAGGTAGTTCATTTATTTTTCATTTTAATGTTGACTGAGAAAGTAAGTTACAACAAGTGAAATGTTATTCATCCATGTAAAGTATGCGTGTCCCTGCCGGTATGAAACACATGACAATATTATTACCATAATCATGGATTTTCCCCATATGTAAAGATTGTCTTATGTAAATCATAACTATCCGATTAATCGGCTTATATTTTTATTACAATTATGTATTTCAGGTTTAAAATTACTGAATCAAGCTGATTCTTGCGTGCAAGTATTACTGCAAGAGACGGGAGAGCATGTCTTGGTCACAGCTGGAGAAGTGCATTTAGAGAGGTGTCTTGAAGATTTGAAGTAAGTAACCACATTTATTGATATACTGATAGTTTTGTAGGTATAATACGGGCGCAACGAGTAGAATACGGAACCTTGTCAAAGAAAATCGAAAAAAGAGGTTTAAAGACCTGTGTGAAAATTTTCGAATTTCTTTCACAGGGTTCCGCATTCGTCTCGTTGCGCGCGGTTTATACTCTTGTTGTGTACTAAACTTAAATATAAGTAGTGTACCTGTTAACTGACTTACGAAGTCATGGCGAGCAGAATTTACGCCACAATATACGGTCCTGCGCCTTCCGCATCCAGTCCCAGCCTGCGACCTTTACCAGATCCTCGGTCCACCTGGCGGGTGGACGTCCTACCCCACGTTTGCCGAGTCACAACAAAAGAACAGAAGGAAATTCGAAATAATCCCTATTCCTACCAGTCTCGCAGGATGGCACAGTAAGGCCCATGTAAATCGATTGGAAGAGACCTACGTCCAATATCGAGCTGTAATAAACTGATTTAATTGGGAGCACTAAAAGCTTTTAGAATACAATACTAGTAAAACGTATTGAGTATTTAGAAGGTCTATTATGTTTGACCATAAATATTTTTGACTTTATGTTGTGTCGTAGCAAATCATTTGACCAAACGTGTATTTTCTAAAGATTGTTTGCCGTAATAAACATTTGATTAATGATCAAATGCCTTAATTAACTTATCCGTTGTAATATTCTGCCAAATAAATATTTGAGGAAGTGAAAAAGAGCATACTACAATTATTCCAAATATTGCATTGATATAATAAAAGGTTGCCAAAATTGGTTTGGGTAGTGAAATTTTAGCAAAATCTTTTCGGTCAAACGACAGGCACCCGTGTTTTGAAGCTATCTTACATACCTATACAAGCACTTACCACAAATCGCTGTTATTCCTCGTGTGAATTACCAACATAAATATCCGTATATTATTCATTTGTCGTTCTGTGTAAGATAAAATGATGGGCAGCTATTCCCATTCATCGCTCATGATGAGTACAGATTTCGTCCAGTCCTACTACAGTAAATAAGTCATTGGCCTTACGTTACGGAACCATCGACAAAAATGACTAATTTTGTGTTTGACAATATTATAAGAACTTATTTTTACTGAACTCAATTATCTCATTAATAAATCTATATTTGTTTTCCAGAAACCATTACGCCAAGATCCCTATAACGGTGTCAGAACCCATAGTACCCTTCAGAGAAACAATAGTAGAACCACCGAAGATAGATATGGCCAACGAAGAAATCGATTCGCAAAACGTTATAGACAAGGAAATCAGCAAAGACATTGATCCAATCATAACTATCCATTCAAATAATAAGCAAAGCGTAATAAAAATTCGCGCCAAAGCAATACCTTCTGAGATCACAAATTTATTGGATAAGTCTAGTGAATTGCTCAAAGCCATTTCACAATATATCAAAACTCAGCAAGGACTAACCAAAAACAATAATTTAGATAGCAAATTAGAAGAACTACAAATAAACGGGACAAAACATACACTTTCCGATCGCATGTTGAAACTAATACAAGCATTCAAAGACGAACTTAAAAGCATTTCTGCTAAGTTCCCTGGGTGGGCAAACATTGTCGATCAAATATGGTCCGTAGGGCCCAGGAATTGCGGTCCAAATTTGCTTCTAAACCAGACCAGTGACTATGTTACGAAGTATTTGCATCACGATAAAGAATTGAAAGAAGATCCGAGATTTGAGTATGAGAGTAGTTTTGTGAATGGTTTCCAACTGGCGTCACTTGCAGGACCGTTGTGTGATGAACCGATGATGGGAGTAGCTTTTTGTGTTGAAAAGTGGACGTTGGAAAAGGAAAGCGGTGAAGATGGTTCGCATACATTCGGACCATTATCAGGTAAGAAAAGGCTAGGGCAGGGCTTCCCAAGCTTATTTGTACTGCGACGCCCTTGGGACTTAGTATTTTTTTTTTGCGACGCCCCATACCTCTAATAATACTCTGATAACTAAGTGGTAATCAGAAAAAATAACATTTGGGCATATTTTTTTGGGTATATTTTTTTACAGAATAAAATTAAATTAAAACATAAGCAATGTGACAGGCTGTTTTAATGCGAGGAGAGGTATTGTTGGCGGTGTCGCTAGGCATTGCGAGTGCCTTCAACACCATGACCTGGCAACCATCATCGCCGAGGCACTGAGGTACCACTGCGTGAGGTGGTATTCGACAGTCGATGGAGTTTTGTCCAGCAAGTCCGGCAACTCACGCCGAAGTTACTGTCATACACTGCACCGCGCCGTTACTCTGGCTAGATTGCTTCCTAATCTGAGAGAGCCAGAAAGTGCCTGTCGCCTCATACGATGGTATGGTTAGTTCCAAGTAGCTCTTTGGGGCACCTATGTGGTTGGTCATTCGGAAACTGTTGTAACTAGGTATCATTTTGCTGACTCGACTCGCGACGCACAGTTTAGGAAGCCCTGGGTTAGGGTATTGATAGTAGAGGCAAAGAAAATCATGTAGTACAAAATATTACCACTGAAATGCACTAAATCAGGGTGGTGCCACATTAGCATCGGGGTAAAATCACAGAACAAATTCTTGATAATTTTTGACTTTCTTTCTTAAAAAGGGAAAGACAATCGTAATGCCAAGTTGAAAGCCTTATGGTTGGCTTGAAAATTTTCAACTGTGGGTCATCACAACCTGCGCCTGTCCATTTCAACACAGCAATAGGCTCTCACCACCTATTACGTGAGATATAAAACTATAAAGTAAAATGTGGGCGTATAATATGCGGACCTACCCCTTCGGGGATAAAGGCGTGACTATAATGTATGTATGTATAGTGGAATTCAACAGATTCAAACAATGTAGTAAACAAACAGACTGGATCTCGACTCTCCATAATTACTTACATTTAAATATCAAGCCTGATCATAATCGTTTCAAGGAACCATAGTTAGATTTATGCGGCCATTTCGACACTAATTTACCTTTAGAATATAGAATAATTTCATGAAAAATACTTGGATGATAAAAATTTAAACCTGTCATTCTTGCTTGTCATTAAATTATTTTTTCTCAATCTTATTTGTCTTTGGCATAGTGTTGTTTTACGGTTGTACTCGCTAATTGATTATGAAAAGAGGTTTAATTAAAATCAGTTTGAAGCAAAAGAAAATCACAAAAGAAATGTAGAGCTTGTTTTTTGCTTTTCAGTTGTATGTTTACTTGGCAGTCGGGTTATTTGTATTCTAAATAGGTAATTAAGTTTTTAGGTTTATTCGTTACCAGAAATACAAATCTTCTATCGGATATGAGTATAATTAATAATCGAATACTACACAAAAAGTCTGTAACTATAATGTTAAAATATAGGGCCAAATTGAATGAATTGCTTCATTATTGGATTAAAATACTGCCTAGGTACTGATGAAGTAAATTAACGAAAAGGGAACTAGGTGTATCCCAATGATAATTCACTTACGTGGCATTAGTATAGTTACAACACTATGATCATAGACAACTTCTGTCAAGACATGACATGTTTACATGATTGCTGAGCTGTCCAGAAAAAGACTATAATATATTAGGTGCTTACATATGAAATTGGCGTTTTGTATAGGAGGAACAAAAAGTCGAATATTTTTAAATATAATATATTTAATTAATCAAAGTATGAACCATTGTTTTCTATGCATTTTTGCCATCTCATATGTAGTTCATTGATCCCTTTACTAAAAAAACCAGTCGGACGGGAATCAATAAAATCTGTGAAGGCGATTTGGACTGCCCCATCAGAGTTGAATTTTTTCCCTTGCAAGATGTTGTCCAAATTTCGAAAAAAATGGTAATCTGTTGGAGCATGATCCGGGGAGTACGGAGGATGTTTTAGACATTCCAATTGAAGCTCTTCTAATTTGGTAGCCGTTTGTTGTGCAGTGTGTGGTCTAGCGTTGTCGTGAAGCAGCAGTGGCGTGGAGCGATTGACCAGCCTAGGTTGTTTAGCCGCTAGCTTTTCCATCATGGTTTGCAATTGCTGACAATAGACATCAGCCGTAATAGTCTGGCCAGATTTGAGAAAACTGTAATGAACAATACCGGCACTAGTCCACCAAACGCTTACAAGTAACTTTTTTGGGGTTAATTTTCGCTTGGGGCAGGATTTGGCTGGCTGGTCAGGATCCAACCATTGCGCTGAGCGCTTTCGATTATCGTAAAGAATCCATTTTTCGTCACAGGTAATGATTCGGTTTAAAATACCTTCATTATTGTGCCGGTTCAGTAATGTAACGCAGCAGTCGACGCGCTTTTGCCGGTTTGCTTCAGTCAATTCGTGAGGTACCCACCTTTCAAGCTTTTTAATCTTCCCAATTTGCTTCAAGTGAATTAAAACAGTTTTATCACTAACACCGCAGCCTGCAGCTAACTCAGACGTGGTTTGCGATGGATCCGCTTCCACAATAGCCTTCAATACTTCATTATCAACTTGAGTCTCAGGCCGTCCACGGGGCTTGTTCTGCAGGTCGACATTTCCTGAACGAAAACGTTGGAACCAAAAACGAACTGTGTTTTCTTTTGCAACATGACCGCCATACACATCATTCACCCTTCTAGTCGTTTCCGCAGCACTAGTGCCACGGCGGAACTCGTACTCGTAAATAATGCGATATTTTAAGTTTTCCATTTTGTAAAATGAGTGACGCAAACAGAAAAAAACAGAAGAAAAAAACAAATGAATGACGGTCATCGAAGGATAAATACATGAGTAAATAGCTGGGAAAATTTGAATTTGGAATTCCTTACCAAAGAGGAGAAAATCGTAATTAAAGTGGCCAGTACGAAAAACGCCAATTTGATGTGTAAGCACCTAATATATGTACCTATTTTTAACATGTGCAGACCTAACACACATTGTGATAAGTACACAGGTTAAACACAAAGTTTTTTGCGCGATGCCTTGAAATTTGGATGCCTTGAAACTTGGCAGACAAGGTTACGGCCCACCAGAAGGTTAGTAACCGTAGCCTATAGACGTTTGCAACACCAGAGGCGTCTCACACGCGCTGCCAACCCGGGCGCAGGTTGTGACTACCCCTACTGTTGAAATTTTTGAAGTCGCCCATAAGGCCTTCAACTTGGCTTAACGACTTTTATTTTACTGACAACCCTGACCAATACGGAAACGCTCGTAAATAAATGTCACAAAGTGGTAACGTAGTGGTTACCCATCCTAACCCGGCCATAGTAAATGTTGCTTGCTGCAGTGATCCTTTACAGAGCACTGAGAAAATTTACATTGTTTGGTTTGTGCAGGTCAGATAATGTCGGCAGTAAAGGAAGGCTGCAGGAAAGCATTCCAGGCGCAACCACAACGTTTGATGGCCGCTATGTATTCCTGCGACATCAGCGTCGACCAGAAAGTATTAGGTAAGTCTTTTAACATTCTGTTTCAAGTTTTTGACTATAGTTATTGCTCATTGATACTTTTCTAATGTTGAATTCTGTTTTGATTGAAGCTGTATGCGGTTTTATCATAATAAGATTGATTTGAACCCGCTGATCTCGGGAACTACCTACTTATCAAAGATGTGTACCTAAACCTTCTAGCTAGCCACGGTATACTCCCTGGTCATAATATTCCTACTAGGCAAGGGTTGTTACGTGCCACATGTCTTGATCACATGATGATCAGGACTAAGATGGATGCTACGTGCCTCATAATGGAGTCATCTGTGACGGATCACGAATGTGTGGCTGCATTATTTGCCACAAATGTTCATCTTGAATATCGCAATACCACAGCGCGTACTATTGATTTTAACCGTCTCGATGCCGATATTCAAAACATAAACTTTCAATCGGTTATGAACTGTAGTGATGCCAGTTTAGCCACGGATTTACTTATAAGTTTCTTATCTTCTGCCATACATAAAAATTCTAAACTAATTACTGTTTCCAAAAGAAAGCGTATTAATAAACCCTGGATCACTAGTGGGCTGTTACGATGTATGACAAACAGAGACAATCTTTACATAAAACTGAAAAAAGATCCAAAAAATGAAATCTTAAAAATTACATATAAGCGTTATCGAAATTATTGCAGCCATTTGATTAAAAAGGCGAAGAAAACTTATGACAGAATGGAGATTGAGAGAGCGGAGGGTAATAACAGACAACTTTGGAAGGTGATAAAGAGGATGAGTGGGACTAGTAAAGTAATAGATCATTCTTTCTGTCTCTTGTCGCCAGATAATGAAGTGGCAAGCGTCAATGACGCGAATAGTTTTTTTGCTAACGTGGGTAAATCACTTGCTGAGACAATTAATCCCCCTTGTATTGTACAACAGGGCTGTCCTCACACACCCCCCACAAATTCATTTACATTGTTGCCTACGAACGAGACTGAAATACTCCAGCTCATTCTCGGATTAAGAAATGGATGCTCTGTGGGTATCGATCAGATATCGGTGATTATTATAAAAAAACATATTAATGTGCTGGTCTCTCCTATCACTCACATATGTAACTTAGCTATGTCAACCGGTACCTTTCCGAGAGCGTTTAAAATTGCTTTAGTCAGGCCAATCCACAAGAGCGGTGACAAGGGCTATGTAGGTAACTACCGACCTATCTCCTTGTTACCAACCCTGTCCAAAATCTTAGAGAGGCTAGTGAACAACCGTCTAACCACCTTCTTGGAGAAGTATGGTCTTCTTTCAATGGCCCAGTTTGGATTTCGTCGTCGTAAATCAGCCAATGATGCTGTCCATGAACTTTTGCATTCAGTTGTGGCTAACCTGGAGGAGGGGAGAAAGTGTTTGTCTGTGTTTCTCGATCTGACTAAAGCCTTCGACACCGTTAGTGTCCCTCACTTGCTGGATAGGTTGAATGCGATTGGTATTAGAGGCTTGCCATTGAAACTGTTAGAGGATTACTTGACAGGACGAAGGCAAAGAGTAAAAATAGGCCACATGCTGAGTGATGAACTGCCCATAAAATATGGTGTACCACAAGGCAGTATTCTTGGCCAAACGTTATTCCTTGTCTATATTAATAACCTTTGTAATCTTGAACTCTTCAGCGGCAAAATTATTGCATTCGCCGATGACACTGCTCTCCTTTTCAGTGGTGATAGCTGGGAGGAGGCTTTTAACAATGCTCAGCTTGGGCCCGACAGGGTCAGTTCATGGCTTAAAAGCAGTATCTTAACGCTGAATACGTCAAAAACTAAATATGTAGCTTTCGCCTACAGACGAAATCTACTCCCTCCTGTATCATGTACCATCACGGCTCATCAATGCTCCACTGGCCAAACTTCTTGCGCCTGCCCTGTTTTGCAGAGATCGGATACTGTCAGGTACTTGGGTGTAATACTAGATCAGACTCTTACTTTTAAACCACACATAGAGGCCTTGGGTGATGGGTTGCGCAAATTAATATACGTATTTAAAAACCTTCGTGACATTGCCAATCGAGCCATCAACAAAATGGTCTACCACGCTATATGTCAATCATTGGTTGACTGTTGCATAATATCGTGGGGAGGCGCTGCAAGTCTAATCTGATAGATGCTGAGCGGGCGCAGCGTGCAATTCTTAAGGTCAGTTGTAGCCTTCCTTTTAGTTTTCCCACTGATGAACTTTATAGGAAATGCGATGTTCTTTCTGTCAGGAAGACGTACATTCTGCAAACAGTCCTTAAACAACACGCTTTGCTCAAATACGACCCAAATAAGAAAAAGAACAGGCGCCATAAAGGGAATGTGTGTGAGAAACAGACTATGCGCACAGTTGCCTCACATAAATTCTTTTGCTTTGCTGGCCCCTATCTTTATAATAAATTGAATAAAATATTAAATATTTACCCTATGCTAAGATCAAAGTGCAAGACTGCTATTACTCAATATCTGAAAACAATTGATTATGAGACTACAGAACTTCTATTAAGTCCACCTATTTAATATAAATACAATTGACAAATTAATTACATATTCGGTTGGCCAGCTGGAACGAGGAAACTGCTGTCGGACTAAATTGGCTTGCATCTACACACACAGACCCACATATACACATAGACATACAGGCAAACACACACAACACGCGTACGCACGCTCACATAAAATTTGTTCTTTATTCTTCTGGTTTCTCATAAATGTTCACATTGCATCAAAATAATGTTGTTTTTCGAAAATAGTAGGTATCATTATAACATGTATCTTTACAATAAAGTACTCAGGTTATCTGCGGGAGGGTCCTGGTGACCAGTGATACAGGTTGTGCGCAGGCACATACCTACCTCAGGCACCAGTCTCTCACAATGTTAATTTTATTGTACTAACTATAACTATGTTGTTTACAAATAAGAAATATTGTGATGAGAAAATTAATCTTATTATCTTATCTTATCTTATCCGAGGCGATTTTTTTTTCATTAGAGAGGGCGGTGAATTGTATGTGGTACAGTTACAGTACTATGATCTCTCTCTCTCTCATTACCTGCAACCAACTTTTTCCATCCAAAGGTTGCCTGGTAAAGATCGCTTTTAGCGATAAGGCCGCCCATTGTACTGCTTTTTTAACAAATGTTCCTATCTTAAGTTTTTTATCTGGCGTGCAATAAAGTGTAAATAAATAAATAAATCTCGCTCTGTCAGCAAGACATTTCACGCCTTTACGACTTGAAAGGATAAGATAATTTGTTTGGTGAAATGGGAATTATCCCATGTGTCACCTTTTAGGGTTCCGTACCCAAAGGGGAAACAACGGGACCCTATTCATGAGACTTTGCCGTCCGTCTGTCTGTCTGTCTATCTGTCCGTCATGAGGCTGTATCTCAAGAACCGTAATAGCTTGAGAGCTGCAATTTTGACAGATGATGTATTTCTGTTGCCGCTATAACAACCTAATCAGAAAAAAAACCTTTTTAAGGATTCAGAGGAGCTCTCATACAACAAACATGATTTTTGCTTTCTTTTTTTTTATTTCCTTAGGCATTTACAGATGCACTTGTCACTTATATAAATAAAAAAAAAATAATAAAAAATACAACCGACTTCCAAGAAATCCTGAAAAATAAAATTTACTTAGCACTAAGTAATATGTATTTTGATTTATCTGATTTTTTATTCAATATCATATTGAAGTCGGCGCCAAGTAAATTCATAGGTTTATGGAGTTATTATTCATGGCACCAACTTCAATATTATATTGAATAAAATCTGATAAATCAACTACATATTACTTTGTGCTAAGTAAATTTTATTTTTCAGGATTTCTTGGAAGTCGGTTGTATTTTTTATTGAAAAATTTTTTTTCAATATTTTAAGTGACGACGGGTGAACCGAAAAATATATCTATCTAGGTGAAAGTTCTCATCAATACATATTAATCAATCCCCAATACAAGGTAGCTGCTGTAAATCGTTAAGGAATTCCCTCGAATCTCTTATGGTTCCATCATCAGATCGACTCCAGACCTTTATTAATGGTAGTACATTAAAGCACTGAATTAAAAAGTTAACAAACGCACTAGTTGTGCCTATAATTTTCGGTGGTTGCCCTCGATTTCTCCAGGATCCCATCATCAGATCCTAACCTGGTTATAATGGAACCACCTCAGAAGTAAACCCTATTCAACAAAAAAAATTGTAATCCGTCTATAATTGACGGTGAACATACATAAAACATTGAGACCTTTCTTTTTTTTTTAAGTTGGATCTATCAATCTAGGTGTAAAGTTCTCATCAATATAAATCAATCAAGCCCAAACACAAGATAACTGCTGTAAATTGTTTAGGAATGCCCTCGACTGTCTTTCGACTCTATCATCAGATTTACGCCATACCTTTATTAAAGTGTAGAACATTAAAGCACTTAATTAAAAAAATTAAATTTAAAATTTAAAAAACCCCCGACTCATAAAAAAACCTGTAAAAAGTAATAAAATAACTATTATATTATGACCTATCTACCCTAAGTATTGAACCTTTATTATTATTATAGGTAGCTATATTATTTACGTATTCATATTTTTAACTAACAGTTGGTCTCGTCGGGGACCGCTCACCTAATCCTAACCTAATCGTATGTACGTCTGTCTCTGTTTAGATACAGAGCGGTCAATACAGTTGCTGTCCCGATTAATGAGGTGCGGCTCCAACATCCTATTTGTAGATAGCCAGGAGCTCATTCAGAGGGCTATGTGCACTATGCTTTATATCCCGTTCGCTCTAAGTTTGCTGCTGGCGTAGAGGCTGGTGTTGAGGCGTACCTAGTAGGGGAAGCGAACGTGTTATACTGGGTGTTTCTTTTAGGGTGTCAAGCCGCCACTAGCTGGTAGCAGGGTTCCATACCTATCGATTTAACCCCCATGTATGTTCTACGATTTTTTGTAGTTTTCGAGATATTTTTTTTTTTCGTTATTTTTTATAATTACGTGTCCACGACTTTTTTTGGATATTTTTTTATTATTATAATGCCTATTGATTGCAGTATTATGGACAAAATAATCTCCTTCCTAACTTTGATACAAGATGTAAAAATTTTAATCGATAATAAAAAAAAATTTTTCAATAAAAAATAAAACCGACTTCCAACAAATCCTGAAAAATAAAATTTACTTAGCACAAAGTAATATGTATTTTGATTTATCTGATTTTATTCAATATCATATTGAAGTCGGCGCCAAGTAAACCCATAGGTTTATGTAGGTATTATTCATGGCACCAACTTCAATACTATATTGAATAAAATCTGATAAATCAAAATACATTTTACTTTGTGCTAAGTAAATTTTATTTTTCAGGATTTGTTTGAAGTCGGTTTTATTTTTTATTGAAAAATTTTTTTTTCATTATTTTAAGTGACGGGTGAACCGAAAAATATATCTATCAAGGTAAAAGTTTTCATCAATACAAATCAATCAAGCCCAAACACAAGGTAGCTGCTGTAAATCGTTAAGGATTTCCCTCGACTGTCTTTCGGTTCCATAATCAGATCGACTCCAGACCTACATTAAAGTGTAGAACATTAAAGCACTTAATTAAAAAGTAACAAATGCACTGGTTGTCCCTACAATTTTCGGTGGTTGCCCTCGATTTCTCCTGGATCCCATCATCAGATCCTGATCTGATTAAAATAGGACCACCTCAGAAGTAAACCCTATTCAAGAAAGAAAACAATTTAAATTCGTTTAAAATTGACGGAAATATCGGTGAACATACATAAAACATTGAGAACTTCCTTTTTTTTTTGAAGGCGGCTCTATCAATCTAGGTGCAAAGTTCTCATCAATACAAATCAATCAAGCCCAAGCACAAGGTAACTGCTGTAAATTGTTAAGGAATGCCCTCGACTGTCTTTCGACTCTATCATCAGGTCGACTCCAGACCTTCATTAAAGTGTAGAACATTAAAGCACCTAATTAAAAAGTTAACAAGTGCACTAGTTGTCCCTACAATTTTCGGTGATTGCCCTCGTTTTCTCCTGGATCCCATCATCAGGTCCTGACCGGGTGAAAATGGGACCACATCAGAAGTAAACCCTATTCAACAAAAAAATAAATTTTGAAATCCGTCTATAATTGACGGAAATATCGCTTGACATACATAAAAAAAAATACATACAGACGAATTGAGAACCTCCTCCTTTTTTTGAAGTCGGTTAAAAAATAGGGAATTATGCATAACATTATATCTCGAAAACTACAAAAAATCGTAGAACATACATGGGGGTTAAATCGATAGGTATGGAACCCTGCTACCAGCTAGTGGCGGCTTGACACCCTAAAAGAAACACCGTGTATATTTCTTCTATTGAATTGATGAACGACTTGCTGCGACCAGACCTGTCATCGAACTGCCAGAAACGTTTGTTCGTAAAATAAGATACAGTCGACTATTAAGCCGATGGTCTCAAAGGTAGATAGCATTTTTGTTTCAGTATCAGGGAAATAAAAGCAAGAAAGTAAAGATCAGTTACTTTTATTCCTCGTAATTACAAATATTGTAATTTCTATCTCTACTATTTACAATTTGTTACTCTTAGTATAAATATGAGTCTTAAATAAATATCGTATATTAACTTATCATAACTACATATAAATGCACTTGTAAGTAACACAAAATTGACCACTGTATTCTTATCACATATGTTTTGTGTACAATAAAAGAATTTTCTAATTATTTGCCGTTGGTGGGAATTCCCAATCTCAATACCTTAATACCTAGGTCATGGTTACATCTATTTCTGGCAATATTGTATGGAAATATTATCTACGGGTCTTCATTACAATAAATAGGGTACAAACACTCGAAAACGCCAGTTGCTATTTAACTCCAATTAATCCTTCTTCGACGACAGACAATAGACATCAAATTTCGCCACCAATACCGTTTTATAGGCGACACATTTTTGATAACTTATATGGTGATAAAAATAGTAGGTACCTATCTAGTAGGAATACGATCAGCAGCGTGACCAATCTAAACACGGTCAGGATCGGCATGACTTGATAGAACCAATCAGAAAGCCGTTTTGCACCTCAGATAAGTTTGTTTTAATAGATGTCTTTGTTTTACAACCAGTAACCCGATTGCAGATCTTTTACCTATAGATGCGTATCGCAGAACACAGGTGCTAATACTTTCTCATAAATAGCAATTGGCTTTTCATCTCATATAGATGGAATGCACTTTAAATGTATTCTAGTAAATGCAGGTTGTACAGAAACATTTTGTAGACATCCGAATAAATTTCACCGCACTAAACAAACGCGTTTAGAGTGGGAAAGTTATCAAAGAAACTAAAAAAGTCTGAGTTATAAGCATTCTGAATTTAAAAGTATGCGTTGAATCCAAAGAGGCGGCATGATTAATATAAAGCCTCTATGAATGCAACAAACTTTTTAAATATTCACTAAATTAAAAAGGGCAGGTTTATATCCTAGTTGATCCAGTGTAACGACCGTGCTAGTTCAATGACTTTGTACCATGGGAAGGGGGGGTAGTCGGATGTTGATCGCCTGACTCTTGCGACCCTCGATCTTCTGTTGTAGTAAGGGTCGGTGTAGCTGAGGGAGTGGTATCTGTTGTACACGGGTTGCTTGTCTGAATATGAGTGACCTTGAGTATAATCCACTTTGTAGGCTCCTGTCGTACTCTGGACGCTTAAGCCGGAGGTAAATCGATTTTTGTAAGCTGTAACAAAGAATCTGTCATTAGTATTTCTTAAATCAACATATTCAGTACAAAACGTTGGCCTCTTTATTTTTTCTTTAAACGTGAGGGAAAATCGTCATGGATGCTATGGCCGAGCTTCTACTGACTAAAATCCTCACATATCCTGCCCAACGGCCTACGGTTGGCAGCCCCGGGTAAGCTCTCGGAAGGTTACCCCAGGACTCCCAACAGACCTATGATTGAGGAGGTTGATTTGTCTTACTGTACCACGCTGACCAGATACGTTGGAACAGAATTTTGCTCAAGTTTTCCGTCCCTTTGCCATAATCTCATGCGACAGTTAGCAGCGCCACTTGCAGTTCAGAAGCTTGCTTTATTGAACTTGTTGTCTGACTATACAATAATGAGCTCCTGAGACGGTATCAATCGTCAGTGAGGTGTACCAATTTGCAAGTAAGGTTGATTTGGGTCCCTACGATAGCTATGTAGTACTGCAACATCGAAGCAAATGGCAACTAGATGAAATGCCGTTTAAAGCTTTAAAGTTTAAAGCCGAAGGCTTGTTTAAATTTTCCTTTAAAAATACGGTACTTACGAGCATGGTAAGCGGTGGTGGGTCTGACGCACATCATACCGTAGACTCTGATGCCGGGCACTGAAGCATACGTTGGCTGGTCGTGTGACATTGGTCCTTCTGTAATTGTTAAATACTTCATTATATTTATGTACAAGCTCACCTCCTCCTTCGGTGAACCTAGTTGAATTCCAAGGAAACTGGAGTAGATTTGATTTGACTTTTTCTTACTATTGAAGGAATCAATTGATGTTTGATCTGGCTATGTAAGTCAGTAATAAATACGTTCGTCGTCTTGAGGACACAATATATAGCCGTTGATCCCTGACAGGAGACCTAGTAAGAACTCTAACACTCATATTTATCATGGAAAGTCATGGCAACACGGATCTCAGCCTGTGGTCCACAGGTCTGCATTCACAGCCCGAAAGACCGACACTACAGTTTCCCTGAAGTCAATGTTCCTAAATGTGACATTTTACGCATTATAATAATTATTGTAACGATGCTTTCTAAAATATCAATCTGAATCTAATATTAAGACAACATTTGGGCCATTTGGGCTAGATTGTAGCATTTATTAACCGACTTCAAAAAAGGAGGAGGTTCTCAATTCGTACGCTGTTTTTTTTTTGTATGTATGTTACGCGATAGCAGCGGCTATTATGGATGGATTTTGAAAATTTTTTTTTTGTTTGAAAGAGGTTACTTCTGAGGTGGTCCCATATCCAGGGTATCAGGATCTGATGCTGGGATCCAGGAGAAATCGAGGGCAACCACTGAAAATTGTAGGGACAACTAGTGCGTTTGTTAACTTTTTGATTAAGTGCTTTAATGTCCTAAAATTTAATGAAGGTCTGGACTCGATCTGATGATGGAACCGAAAGACAGTCGAGGGAATTCCTTAACGATTAACAGCAGCTATCTTGTGTTTCGGCTTGATTAGTTTGTGTTTATGAGAACTTTACACCTAGATAGATATACTTTTTGGTCCACTCGTCACTTAAAATAAAACAATAAAAATTTTAAATAAAAAAATAGAACCGACTTCATACAAATCTTTAAATATAAAATTTTAAATTTTTTTATTTAAAATTTTTATTTTTTGTGTAGCAATCTGGTACTCGGGCTTGACAATGTGTAAAGCCGCCCTTAATCAATTCATCGCTGGTTTTGTGATCTGTGGTTTTGCTTTGACACAAGTGACAAGTTTTGTCTGTGGCACGGCCCGATGATTTTGCATTAAAGGAACAGGTTTTGTTAAGATTTTTCGTGAAAGACGGGACTTTGACCGAGACCTGCTTTGGGGGAGTTGGAGGTCCTTTGGCTTTTGCTCTGAGACTGTGCCGCGAATCAGTTTTTCGCTCAAGCGCGATTATTTGTTACCTCGCATAACCTAACAGGCTGTGATTGGGTTGCTGCATTACATCTTACTACATTTTACCCAGAAAACTGGGTTTTTTTTACTACGGGAAAAGCAGCCGTCCACGGTTGGCAGAGCCACACCCAAAGACACGTGGACTACACGAGCGAGGTGTTTTGAGAGGAACCAGCCGCCTCCACGTGGCACGCTCGTGCTGTGCTGCTCTCAACTTACTCAAGGCCAGTAATTGTCACCCAATTATAAGTGTAGTTAGCTGCTTACCCGTTCTACCTGCTCACGCGGCAGTGGTCTATTGAGTAGTATTAGTACCTAAGCCCTGACTTTACTTCTGTGTACCTGTGATATTTGTGTCTATCAGTGAATAAGCTCTCTGTGTGTCTCTGTGTATCTCTGTGTACTTAGTAAATATATGTGTGTACACCCTATTGGCTGTTTTCGTCAGAGCCCTGGCCTCCCTTGCGCACCCACTAGAAACTCTGTAACAAGGCGCCCTGGGAAAGAGTTCTCTGCATAGCTACCTCGCGCTAGTTGGTGAGTAACATCATTGGGTTACAAGATTAATAATCATACGTAGTTAATTGAAAATTGAGTACATTGCCTTTGTCAACGGCAGAGATGTGTGAATTAAAAAAATAATATTAAGACAACACAGATTTACTTTTGCCAATGAAACTTTATAATTACCCAATATATGATCTTCGGGACATCTGCAGATGACCAGGTAATGTGACTTCCCAGTTCTAATGTTCTGCAATGCTAGCAACGACCAGTCCCGTGGCGCTCGGCATTCTCGCATCTCTGAGACTGCTTCGCAAGTCTTCACCAGTGTCACTGCCTTGTTTGCATACTGAAAAGCATAACATATATAATTTATTAGTAACTTTTTTCTCAAGGACCCTATAATTAGAGCTAGTTATGTTTTAAAGAAAGAAGTAAACTTATTCAAGCACAAATCACATAATTTTATGTGATTTGTGAACAACAATATACACTCGAGAGCAATGAATCCGGGTCACTTAAAGAATCCTAAAAATCTCGGAAACTAAAAATGCTAGGTTAATGCAATAAATTGTATTTAATAGACAATGTAATACTCCTTAAATGAAGGTATTAAAACTTCTTAGTTATTGTAAAGTTACATCATAAAAAAAACAAATTTGAAAAAGGGCCACTTTCGAAGATGGAACTACGAAATTACAGCATTTGGTGTTGCTTTTGTTTGTAATCTGTCATTTATGTGGGTACATAAACCATGTTGATAGTGCTCTATATTCATTAATCAAGCTGAAATTATGTCGCTTACGCCTGAAGAATGCACCAGAATACTTACAATGCTGGAAACCGGCCGGAGTCAGCGCGATACAGCCAGGACTGTCGGTGTGTCGCTGTCAACAGTACAAAGAGTTCTCCGACGTTACGAAGAAACTGGTTCTAACCTACGCAGACCAGGAACGGGCAGAACCAGGTGTACCACAGCACGAGAAGACCGATACTTGGTGAACACCATGCTTCGAAATCGCTTTCTCACAGGAACTGAACTCACCAATCAGTTTCGACGCCTCGGAGGAAGTAACCCAAGTGCATGGACAGTAAGACGTCGGCTTGCTGAATCTAACTTAAAACCCCTTAGACCTGCAAACGGCCCTAAACTGGAGCGTGGGCATCGTATTTCGAGACTAAGGTATGCCCAGAGCCACGTAAATTGGAGTATTGAAGATTGGTCAAAAGTTATGTTCTCCGACGAATCAAAATTTATGCTCTACAAGCACGATGGAAGACACAGAGTGTATCGAAGACCAGGGGAAAGATTCAAGCAAGCATGCATCGAAGAAAAAGTAGCCTACGGTGGTGGGTCTGTACTTGTGTGGGCCGGAATTTCTTCTGAAAGTCGCACAGAGCTGGTGATCATAGAAAACGGCTCTTTAACTAGCGTAAGATATGTGGAAGAAATCCTCAATGATCACGTTGGTCCATTTATGGTCAATTTAGGTGAGGATGCTATATTTATGCATGACAATGCCCGACCTCATACAGGTAGGATTGTGAATGACTACCTTCAAGAGATGAACATTACTCGTATGGAGTGGCCAGCGCGCAGCCCGGATATCAACCCGATCGAGCATGCTTGGGACGAGCTAGGCAGATGCGTAAAACAACGAAACCCTCCCCCAATCACGCTTCGTGAGCTCAAAATTGCTCTCACAGAGGAATGGGAGAATATTCCCCAAAATCGTATAAGGAACTTGGTGTACAGCATGCCAAACCGCGTAAACGCAGTAATGGAAGCACGAGGAGGCAATACGAAGTATTAAAATTCAAGAAAATCGTAATAAAGTTCAAAAATTTCATGTTTCCTATTTTTGTTTTAAGGAGAGATCGGCAGTTTTTTCTTTATGTAATTTTGTGTTAATAAAATGTATGGTGACTCATATTTTTTTTACTTTCATTTAAGGAGTATTACATTGTCTATTAAATACAATTTATTGCATTAACCTATCATTTTTAGTTTCCGAGATTTTTAACATTCTTTAAGTGACCCGGATTCATTGCTCTCGAGTGTAGTTACATTTCATATGGCATGCACCCGAAAAGGCAGCGCCATCTCAGCTTTATGTTTTAATGTGTGTTGTGGATATGAGTCCGAATTTGACCGCAAGCAGCACTGCGGTCGCTGCAGTGCCGTGACCGTACCGCTGGTCCCCATACATTATGTATAGATTTGTATTAGAATACATTCCGAACTCGGTAGCAGCGTCGCGATTCGAAGAGAGGCCTTAAGCGTGATTTGATGTTTGACGTAAAATTTAGGGTACTAGGTATAACTGGGTATTAAGAGTTTAGTTTCTGTCTTGTATTCGATGTGATATCTTTTTAAAATAACACCACTTGTACTGTTCCACAACATGTGTTATTCAAACAGGTTGTTATTCAATGGTGCAGCAGGTTCCACCAAGTGCCATCAACCAACAGCATAAATAATCTATTGAAATGTATTTAATGCATATTTGGCAAAGACTGCAGCGATCGATATATTGGACAATTAAAACCACTGTCAATATTTCGTTCGATAATTTATCGAGGTCAAACGAAATCTTATGGCACAAATTTTAAAACGTTACGTACAATAGAAATATTGCTAAGTTTCGTAATTTATTATTAACAGAATCATATTGCGACAGTGGCAATATTATTTAATAGCTGAAAGTAATACCGAACATTACTAGTTCTCGTGGTGTAAGGAATGTATGCTTTACCACTCGGTTCAACAAACCAAATATCTTCGACAATGTTGTCTAGAATTTAAATCAAATCATTATACAAACATCATTAACTCACGAGAACAGAATCGTGTCTAATAATTGTTCCCAAACGAAGTCTATTTCTATGAACAGTAACCGATCGAGTCGGGCGACAAAAACCTACAATGCATTTTAATTGGATCTGGGCTTATATAAATCCAATAATGTTTGGTTATAAAAAAAATCTGTAATTAAAAATGCCATTAAATTTATTTTACTTCGTAAAAGAAAGACAGGCAGTCGAGTGCGTAGGAATGTCTCCAATTAAAAGACTACATACTAACAAGACTTTTAGGATACTTGTGAACTAACTCGCGATTTAAATTTAAACATGGACGTCATTTTCCGCACATCAAAGAGACAACTAGTTTAGAGAAAGTTTGATCTTGAAAATTGTACAATATGCATAAGTAAAAATTAATGCACTAGAACGATATTTAACATTGTACTTTACTCATAATCAAAGAGATGACTGTAACTGTTTTACTGCCAGAATATGGTTGATAAAATTTTCAGGCAGGTATGATTAATGAAGTCGTTTTCGCAGACATTAAAAACCTTCGGCGTGATGGTTTTACACTTCATTGGTGGTGCTGTTGTAAGCGAGACACAGTCCTACTTCTATACACATACATGTTATAGCCTAATAATAAATAGAGCCAAAAATACCTTCTTTTTGGAGTCGGTAGTGAGCCGCGTAGTGTGCAGGTCATCGGCATTAAGACTGGCAGAGCAGGGGTCCCTATACCGGCCCGGGCAGGCACAAAGAGGCTGTGTGTAGTTCAGGCGTACGTAAACCGCGTTGCAAACCTGAAAATAGAATGGTTGATTGTTATAACGATTATTCACTTTAAAATAGATTCGTGGCAGTAAATGTCTTTTAAAATAACGTTTATTAAGTTAGACTCGGTGCATAAGTATTATCATTAGGAACAAATGTAAATGATGATGTCATTTCGATCATCGTTGCTTATTTTTCCAAAAGTCAGACTCACTCAACATGGACTCCACTGAGCTTGAACTTGATTGTCATAAACATACACTTGGTTGTTACTGTACTGAGTTAACATGATATCAATTCTCTCCAAAATAAAGAGTACATAGTAAGTAAACTCCGAGGTATAACTGACCACTGTCAAAAGTCTTGTAGACTGTGATAATGGCCCCAATCCCTAGATGTCGTCTCGTCATGATTTTCCATCAGACAGGCGGCATCATTTTAGCAAAACTTTATTCTGGGTTGCCTTAGAAATTTGATAGTTGTACAGCACCAAGGGACTATAAGACCTGAATATATTTATTACTAACTGATGCCCGTAGCTTCACCCGCGTAAATATTGTTCCCGCGGGAACTTATTCCCAAGATAAAAAGTTGCCTATGTGTTATTCCAGACTATAATGTATCTCTCTACCAAATTTCAGCTGGATCCGTTCAGCGGTTTGAGCGTGAAAGAGTAACAAACATCCACACTCACAAACTTGTGCATTTTTTATATCAGTAAGATGATGTTAATTTCAAACATGCCCCCCTTGACAGACAGAGGGACATACGGATTGCTATCCGTGTATAAGTGATGCTATAAGGGCTCCGTGTTTTCACTTTTGAGGCACTGAACCCTAAATAACACCACGTTACACAACTTCCAAGAACTAACAAAGTGTATGATCTGTGCACTAGTTACAATGTTACTCGACACTTGTCGTAATCTCACGTTAAAAAAAAAACTTAATCACCTGTTGAATGGCGCACTCTGGTAATAAATAAATGTGTTGATTGTGAGGATAGTAGTGGTACTTGGTCGGCTTAGCTAGAACTGAGGTCGACCCGGCTGGGAGAGGCACCGTCTGAAATAAACAAAAAAAAAACATTACTTTATGAAGTTACTAGCCGACGCCACCGCGTAGTTTCCGTTTCATGCGCGTAGTTTCCGTTCCCGTGGGAATACGGGAATAAAATAAAACCTATGTAACCCGGGAGAGTGTAGTTTCGCAACAGTAAAAGATTTTGTCAAATCGGTTCGGTAGTTTTAGAGCCTATTCAACGCAAATAATCAAATGTTTCCTCTTTATAATATTTGTGGAGACTAGTTGGTGCCCGCGGTTCCGTTCGCGTGGTAACGTTTTCTCATACCCACAGAAACTTGTTTTCGGGATACAAATGTATTAATCCAAGGTGTCAGCTCAGCTAAAATCAGCCAAATTGGTCATATAGAACTAGAGTAGTCCTCGCGAGCTACCAGAAAACAAATCAAAAAATTATATTGAAAAAAATTGTCTCTTTTGTCGGGACAAGGCTTGAACCTTGCCCGACAAAACCCAACACAAAAAAATATCCCAATTTTGATGCAGTCGTTAGGAAGTTCTACGCGTACGCCGTACATAAATTTGAGTAGTTTAATTTTTATACAAATAGATTCTACTGTCAATTGTCATCGCAATAGAATTGTGAAAAGGGACACGGCGCAATTTGTGTGGAAAGCGCATCGGTTTATCCGAGTTATTATTAGTTATCTTAACAATGATGGGAAATCGTTCAAAGTTGGTCTCGGATCGCGAACCACAATCTCTAACATCCCGTTTGTCTTGCCGACAGGTTTCTGTGTCAACGTTCTTGCGTATAGTGCTGCTATTAATTTCTCATTTGCTGCTGAACTTAGTCTTTGCCTAGGGTTAGCGATTCAGACCTTGACTTCTTCCTTCTTTTATCCCGGGAATAAGTAAGTACCTATGGAAAGCGGGAACGGGAACAAAATTTCACGCGGGCTAAGCAGGCGGGCTACAGCTAGTCAAAAAAAATACAAATCATAGGTAATTATCCCTTTGGCAATCGGGAAATTATGCAATACTTGAATATTAGTACGATTTTGGAAGTCTTATTTTAGTGACTGCCACAGTGACGCAGTGAGTGGTAAGTGCAAATGCCTTGCCCAGGTCACAGTTCGAATCTCGAATCAGACCAGATATTCATGTGATTCGCAAAAGTTTATTTAGATGTCGATCTAGAGATGTTTCTTAGTTTGATCCTATAGCACAAACTTATGATAGCTATAACCGACTTGAAGACCACTGACAGAAGTCTTACGGACTGTGAGAGTGGCCCCCAATCGCTAGATGCGCCATGACTTTCCATCAGTGGCGACGTCAATTTGGCGAGCTTAATATAAAAAAGAGATAAAACTTGATAAAACTAGATGGCGTTATGTGGGAATATTTCAAAATATTTATTATAAAGGATTGATTCGTGTTCGATCGTTGTTGCTCGTGCCAATACTTCACGGTCATGTACACTGCGATTTGCGATCACTCTGTCACGATTATAGCTGGATCAGGTTAATAAACCTGTCAAGTGACAAGATTATCCTTTGTGGATTACTTTTTATTTATAATTTTAAACGCATAACGTCTAACCTTTTTGCCGGATTAATTTAATTCTAAACGTAAGTTTCGTAGGCATGGATTTCATATTGGAATTGGAATGGAAGATATAATTTTTTTTGGATCCTTATTGCGTTTATTTCCTTTCATTTGCGTTTTTTTAAATAAACCAAAGGTATATTTGGAAATGTACCCAAATAGCATGTTTTTTTTCTTTCATTGCAGAAACTCCATCAAGATTTTAACTGAGCTTTTATCAAACATAATATAATAGTATTACATACAGATCGGCAACTCCCTGTCGCGCCACAGCTGTCAGTAGAGTTGACGTGCGCCTTGACGGACAATTTGCTTACGTTTTATTGATCACATGCACACATTCAAGCTGGAGTTTCCGCCCTGTGCTTTTATGTACCGGAGCAAAAATTAGACTCTCGAAATGCAATCTTCAAAAATTTGAATACATAAGTTTAGTGTCATTACTAATTACCATCAAATATATTTATCAATGGAAGAATGTTAGTTATAACTTTCGTTATAACGCATTCCTAATTTGCTTGAAGGCACGCGATAGCATCGGTTAGATTCGGGTGAAGATAATCGCAAATCTTTGTTAAATAGCCATGTCAACATACACAATAAATTAATGTATTAGCGTGACCTTAGCTATTGGTATAGCATAGCACGTTTTTAACGTGGAAACCCATAGTCTCTACCTATCTATCTAGCGCCGTGCGCCCCCCCCCCCCCCGCTCCCCGGTAACTGGGAAGGATGTCCCACGTTAATTTTGTATGTATGGATGTTTGTTACTCTTCCACGCCTTAGCTGAATGGATCTGACTGATTTTTTGTTGATAAGTATATAGATATAATTGAACTAATCGCAAATTGAACGAATCGCGAATTAGACAAATCGCGAAAACGACTAAATCGATAAATCGCGAATTGGTCCAAACGCGCTCAAAGAATCTGGAGCAGTATATTTCGATTTTATCTTCTGTGTACTTTTTAGGGTTTCGTAGCCAAATGGCAAAAACGGAACCCTTATAGATTCGTCATGTCTGTCTGTCTGTCTGTCTGTCTGTCTGTCTGTCCGTCCGTCCGTGTGTCACAGCCACTTTTCTCCGAAACTATAAGGCCTATGCTATTGAAACTTGGTAACTAGATGTATTGTGTGAACCGCATTAAGATTCTTATATAAAACTAGAAAAGAAGCAGTAAATTTTGGGGGTCCCCATACTCAGAACTGAAACTCAAAATTTTTTTTTTCGTCAAACCCATGCGTGTGGGGTATCTATAGATAGGTCTTCAAAAATGCTATTGAGGTTTGTAACATATTTTTTTTCTACGGTGAATAGTTTGCGCAAGGGACACTTCCAAACTGGAAAAATGTGTGTCCCCCCCCCTCTAACTTCTAAACTAAGAAGATGATAAATCTAAAAAGAATATATGATGTACATTGCCATAAAAACTACCAACGAAAATTGGTTTGAACGAGATACAGCTGGTAGTTTTTTTTTAATACGTCGTAAACCGCTATTTTCGGTTAGAAAAATCACTACCACTGCGAACGTGCTAAAACATGAATGAAAGTTACAACGAACTATTAGAACTTTTATATTATGTTACTTGCTGCTACGAAACCCTTCATGGGCGAGTTCAACTCGCACTTGTCCGATTTTTAAAGTAACAAATTGATTTTAAACTGTCACCGTTAACTCTCGATTATTGTAATCACCTTTTACTTTTTAAAAGCGATTAAATACTTTCCAAATAAACTGTCTCTGCTTAGAATTCACTTTTCCTCAAGTATAATTTCACTTTAGACTCCATTGAAGTGGCGTTATATGAAATTGATGCTCACCATGAATAAGCACAAGAGCTTGTTAAGAACACCATCGTTTGGTTATTTGAATATCATTTCGTAGCCGGATATTATCGAGTAGTAGAGTCGAGGTAGTGGGTTCGATTCCTACCGGTGACAAAAATTTGTGTGATTCTACTATTCTTCTAATTAATATTATTAATGTGAAAGTTTACGAACATGTTTGTTACTCAATCACGCTCTAACGGCTGAACGGATCGGGCTGAAATTTGCTACAGGGATAGATTATAGTTCCGAATAACAGACATCTCTGGAGCATGTTTCCACGAGAAGTGGGAACGTAAACCAAATTTCACGCGGGCGAAACAGCGATCGTCAGCTAGTCCATAAAAAACTGTCTCAAGAGTCTGAGAGATGTTTCTATGTATTATGAGCCCACATATGTATTTACATAAAAAATATTACTATTAATATCCGTTTTCTGACACCGATAATACAAGCAGGTTAATCCTAGCTTACTTTGGGATCTGATAGCGTTTTATGAAAATATCCTTGAATATTTGTCTAGAGTATACAAAGTTACAACTCTTTTTGACAGCTAGTACCGTATTGATGGTGTGGTTGATAACAAGGGTACTGCGGTAAACTTAGATGAGTCAGGAGAAGTCGGGTAAGATCCTCGGATTGGTGTATTCTACGAATAAAGTACCGGACGTCACGTTTAAGTTGAACGATCTAAATTGTCCAGCGGTTTTGGGATAAACATCTTTCGTCACGTGTTGCCTGCTTTTCTTTGAATGTCGTCGAGTGCAGTTCTTTATTTTGTGCCTTTAAGATATTTTTAGTATGGCTAGATTATGCTAACTAGCAGAATTTATTACGGTATGTCTGGTTTTCAATTAGAGTTCAGTTAGCAAATTCAACGACATTAAGTAAACAAATAAAACACATAAATTTAACCTTATCTATCACTAGAAGTAGAAGCTGGAACTAAGTACAGGGGATTCTTTGGAATTTCTCTGGAATTCACTGTCTTCATATATATATGACACTAGCTGATGCCCGCAGCTTCGCCCGCGATAGCGCTGTATGTGAAAAATGATTTTCCCGCTTTACTGTTGAAAATTTTCCAGAATTTTCTTTGCTATAAACCTCACGGAGCCCGAGACCTTTCCAACGAATGCAAAACCGTGGAAATCAGAATCAGAATCAGATTTTTTTTATTTGCTAGAAACATGGTTACAAAAGTTGACAATTTACAATTACGTAGATCAGCATGTTTCACCGTACATGGGCGGCGTGCAAATCGTAATAATGTTCATGCAATAATCACAATTATAATCTCGAAATCTTAAATTGGATATGTATCGAAATGTCAAATTAATAATACCGAAAGTCAATATACATAAAATCAATACAATAAAAATAATTTATGTGGTCTATAAATCTTAATCAAGTAAACACAATCCAATACCTATTTTTAATGTCAATACTATAATATTCATTGTTAATAATAATAGTAAAATAAATAAACATCATTAATTATATCATATCAAAACATGTAATACAATAACCAATAAAAGTCAATACAAATGTAAAATCTTTAATGTAATACGAGTATTATGATAGGTGTAAGTCCCTTGTGATTCTGAAACACCAGAAGGTGAGTCATTTAAGTGAGTAATCATTAAAGAAATCAATAATTGTGTAATAGCATTTATCGATAAGAAGTTCGTTGAGCCTGTGCTTGAATTCATTAATATCACTAATACTTTTGATTACATTTGGAATCTTATTAAATATTCGAGGTGCTATACAAAAAATGCTATTATGTAGTAGTTTGGTTTTGCTCGGCACCATGCATAACTTATCTTTATGACGCGCTCTAGTGCGGTACTGAAATATATTTGAATGTAATTTTACATACACTGCAACTTCATAGATAAATAGGCTTGGAAGAGTTAGGATCTTCACATTTTGAAAATATGGCCTGCACGAATCGGTCTGCTGTAGGTTGGCTCACACTACTGCAATCCAACATGGTTGAGTTTGCTAAGTTGTAGGTATCATTCATATCCGATATACTGGAATGTGATTGTGATCTAATCATTTTTGGTCTTACAGTAATGTTATCCATTCGTGATAGCGGTACGGTAACTGAGTACCAGATACAAGCAATAACCACAGAAAGAGAATTGCAGTGAAAGCCAGATTCGAACCGCCGACCTTAGTATTGTGTCGTCTGTTTAGATCGCACTGTTAACCATCACGCCATGGTGACAACTATGACTGTTTTCAAATTTGGTGGCTACTTTTGCACTAATATATTTTGTAGTGAATACAAGACCGGTGTCCGTTATTGATGATTCATGCGGTCAGAGTTTTTTCCAGCAAATTGTCAATACACCTTCAATCCACTTATTTGTATATTTTGCACTTTTCTAATGTTAAATTATCATTAGCACCACTATATTTCATTTCGTTTTCTTATTATTTAGCTGTAACTGCCTTTTTTTTCCTCAAAATTAAATAAATTAGGCACTTCCTGGTAATATTTCTTTTTTGTGAACACATTTTGTAATTGTCATTTTTGAATTGAGATAACACTTTCACTACTCATTAGACTTTTTTTACGGACTTTGAGAATATTTACACTTGTTTTATTGTTAATTAATTAATTAAAATAAGAAAAAGTTTACAGAGCACTTTTTTCGCAATGTTCGCTAGACAGCGCCATACGCATTACTTAATCGGTTCGTGCGTTCTGGAGTTATAGCGTCAGGAAGGAAAACCCGACTTATTTTTATATAATAGATTTACTCACATAGAACCACATAGTTATAGTCTCTCTCAAGACGACAAAAACCTGACTGGTACAAAATGCTATCGTAGCAAAATTTCTATAAGGAAAAATATTGCTTTTTGTCTCTCAACTCTCAAAATAAGCATGTGAAGCTTCATAGACAATTCTCAAAAACACGAAATAACCTTCCTATGCGTGTCACAAATATTGTACGAAGTTTTGTTGATTTAAAGTAGCCCTACAGAACAAATGCTCTCAAACGCGTTTATAGAACAGCAAATTGTACTATTCAATAAATATAAATATTTAACCAACAACAAAACTCAATAAATATTTGTATTGGCAGCCATTCCGTTATGTCTAAGTAGGAGGTCAGAGCTAGGGCAACAGAAGACAGACATGTTTACCATAGAAACAAATCTTTAGTTCGCGATCTTGACATGACCCAACATCGTGATGTAACCTATCGCGATAAACTTCACTTGAGCTTAGCTATCTGAATGTTTTGTCTAGAAACACACTATGAGATTGCTACTAAGATTATTTATTTTTAATTTTCATATCGAAAACGTCCACAGCGATATAATCACTCAGCTGCTAAGGGTCAACGGAAACTGTTATAACCTCCGTGATTTACGAAGTCACTGCCCACGTCGTCCAATATTGATCTTTCATTTTTTTACGTAAAGGACCCACGGGGTTTCTTTTCTCCTCTCGTGACTTTACTGATAAGCGTGCCTGTGTCTAATTTAGATGATTTCTTGATACTAGCAATGGCGGATCTAGATAAAATTTAAAATTTTTAACAAGTTTAGAATATAGTCTGGAATTACACATAGGCAATATTTATCCCTATGATAGGTTCTCATGGGATGCAAGAACGGGAACAAAATTCTACGTAGACATAGTCGCGGGCATCTAACTAGTAATAGGTATAGAAATATGACAGTAATTCCATGTGTGTTACATTACACTTAATGATGGTCGACTCGAGTACCTAACTCGAGTTAACTCGAGTTGGGCGTAACTCGAACCCACTCGAGTTAAATTCTCTCTGACTCGAGTTCGTAAACCGAAGACATGAAGCGAAGTTTGCCGATCATTTGAGTGAGCCTATGTTCAATATTTATCATTGTTATTTATTTATTTATTATTTCATTCATTCAGTCTTACAAAGTTTAACAAACAAGTGTCACATATTATGTAGATTTATGGACGACTTTAAGCTGCCGGTTATTGTTGTAGATTTTCGTGTTTTATGTTCTGTTTTTGAAAATGCCGGGTCTTAAAAGAAAATCTTTAGTTTGGGAAATAAAGTAAATATACCTATTTACATACCTGCATCATAATGTAAGTCTGATTTTATTTAAGAAAGACTTCTATATAATGTCATAGTTTTATCTATTATATAAAAATAAGTCGGGTTTTCCTTCCTGACGCTATAACTCCAGAACGCACGAACCGATTTCCACGGTTTTGCATTCGTTGGAAAGGTCTCGGGCTCCGTGAGGTTTATAGCAAAGAAAATTCAGGGAAAATTTCAACAGAAAAGCGGGAAAATCTTTTTTCACATACCATCGCGGGCGAAGCTGCGGGCATCAGCTAGTTGATAATAAATATAAATATTTTTTTAAAATAAATTTAAAGTAAGAAATACATAAATAAATGATTCTATTTCAAACAAAAATTTTCTTTCTATTTTTAGTTAGTATAACTCTCCCAATACATTATAAATAAATAATAAAAAAAATGTGAAGGAGTTTAAACTACAATATATTAATAAATAATAAAAAAAGATAAAAATATCAATATATAAAATGCTAAATAGATAAAATGCAAAGCTAAGGGACTAAACTGGTAAAAATTCAACAAAAGCATTCACTTGTCCATCCAGATAACTCGAGTTCAACCCGAGTTATGTGAATTTTAACTCGGGTTAAATCGAGTTTTGTTTTTTCCGAGTTGGCACATCACTAATTACACTGTCAAGTCTGAACCACTGAAACGACTCGACTTTCGTGATTTTTGGTACTGAGATACAATACGTAGTACAAATTCTTATATAGAGAATACCGCACCATGCGAGTGGAACGGCGGGTGAGCATTAGCTAGTATACATGATAATATAATTGTATTCTTCAAAGCTTGAAGCAATGAATTACAAAATCCATATAAACCACTCCATAGAAATGTGTAGAGCATTCAGTGGAGCCCTTTCATGTTAGCGCGAATATAAATTAATTCACAACTGTGAATAACCGGCCAATAGTAAATGAAGTAATTCAAAATTGTATGGTAATCGTGAAAATTTGATACTTGAAGGTGTGAAAAGTAACTTGGATAATATATTTCACATAATACAAATATTTAATAAAAAAGGGTGGTTAATTTTGTTTTTGTCGCACATTAAGAATTATTTTTTTACCGCGGCAATTCGAGGGAACATGGTCGCCGTGGCAAAACAAACACGGAGCACCCGTCTGGCTGTCGTTGTCGCTTTCTACTGCTGCTCAGTAGCGATAGAAAGGGTGAAAATGAAAATTTATAGGACCTTTAAAACGGATTTACGGTTAAAGGATTCATGTGATTTTTTTTTCTTCATTTTTGTAATGTTTCTGGACTGATGCCACGTCACGTGACGAAATTTGGAGAGTCAATTTTGTTACACCCAATATAGATATAGATAGACTATCGATTTGCACAATTATCTCCTCACCTGAACTAATTGTTAATTTACATGTTATTTTTTATCCTCAAATAGTTATAGTCCATTATGTATTTGCTATGACTTCAAGTTCAGTTCAATATAAATCGAATTAGTTGTCTAAACGTTTATTATTGTTTGTGTCTACAAAATGTTTATTTATATCGCAAAGATCAAGTCTACGCAGGCGCTGTTACTCGCACGCAATCTCCGTTCAATGGCCGCGACCAGCCTCAACACAAGTTCAGCCTTTAGTTACGTAACATAATTATTTCCGACTATATCCTGATTTATTTGCATACAGTTTACACTATACTTAGTAATTACAAGTGCATAATTCTTTCATCAACTCTGAGGGCGATAGATTATAATGTACGATAATGGGATTTCAACGTACCGAGTGTAAATCGTTCTCAGTTCAATGCTTCAGTGAATTTCTGTGGAAATGGAATTGCTCTACAATCTGCTGAGACTGTAACACAGATTGTTCATTCTCCATTTAGATTTTTTAGCCTCTGACATTCATAGTTCGGGATAGCCTGTGTCAGTGCATAATCTCTTTGTGCATCAATGCCTACCTATTTGGTCGTCATATCTACCTATGTTATCATCCTTTAGTTTTAAATATCACCCACTTATTAGAGAATGATCTCTTGCCCTTGTCGCAACTTAAATGGGGTCGGCGCAATATGTTTTCTTCTTCGATTCCTCCCTATTACTCGTCGTCTCATTATACACTCCTTTACATTCATATCATTCTTTACTATTTTGTTTTACCTTCCTCTGACTCTCCATCCCTCAACATTCGAATTCATCACTCATTTCGTTACGTGACTTTCATCCCTTCTCACCATGCCCATACCAAGACAGACGGATCTCTCATTTATTCAGTCACTTTCAAACTCCGTCTGAGATACTCATTTCGTATTTTATCCGTCCTAGTAACCCCACACATCCATCAACATTCTCATTTATGCTACATGCACTCTTTGTTCATCTTAGAACGGTTCCAACATTCTGAAGTATTTAAAAATACAATAGAAAGATAGTTTATATTAAACGCGGTCCCTTCTGTATATACTTATGCAAAAACATGCATGGAAACCGGCATTTTCGCTACACTTAAGATGTCTCCGTTATATCACTTGATTACTTTGTAAATAAGTATATCCACATTCTCGAATAAACTAGTACTAAATAAACCTATACTTATTCTTACTGCTTCATCATGATATTCATCAACATTGAACACATCTCCATTAACTTCTTATAATATTCTCTTCTGCATTACATTAAGTACAGTTGCGGTATTTACTCTTGTGCATAAAGGGTACGGCATAATGTTATGTGTAGTTATTCAATTCTCGGTACCGACTCTCTTTGAAAACGATTTTATTCTGGCGACGATAGTCACATAAGTATTTACAACCCTTTATTAAGACTAACAATTTTTTATAGATGCAATAACGTCTCCACCGTAATAAGTGCTTACCTATAAACTGAGTCTAGAAACTATTTTAAAATAACATCTATTAAATTGATGGTCTTACTAAATGGAGTCTTTCGACTATATGTTTTTATTTATTAATTTCATACATGGAGATGGTGCACTTGACCGTAAGCTACCACTTAAATAAGATAAAGTTGAAAAAATTGTTATAGGTTTAATATTTTTTGCCACACTGACACCTGCTACGTTAAGGACTATCTTTAACGAGGTGTGAAGCGATTCTTTCGTGCTATAAATAGCTAGCAATATTTCAAAATGTACTCTGGTCATTATTGGTACTAAAAAGTTCATTTCTGAAGTGTGTAAACGCATTTCTCAAAAATTGATGACTTTTGTTCGTGAAAACTTCGCTAAACTCTGAACCACAGTATTAACTAATAGTAGTACGTACCTGAACCATATTTAACTGCCAATCCTTGCATCTCCCTCGCTCTCCATATAAGGCATAAAATAAATGCAAATTATAAAACGCACCGGATGTAAAAATACTTATTATAAGCTAGACGTGTATGTGCATAGTTGACAACTTTATAATTAACCTCTTATGTTAATTCTTTGTGCATTAGCGTGAAAACGCAATGTGTTATGAAAGACGTTAGGTGTTTCGCTACACATTTACTGGTATTTATGTACATGTTGATGCATTCGTTTTGAATAAATTACTTATAGATCATAAATCAAATTTTAAATAAGCATGTTTATTAAACGAGTGAATAGAGGTTATTAGAGTAATCTAAAACATAATGTCTCTCTGTTTACCTATAACTCCGTGTATCGCTTTGTCTTGAATGTATGTAAACTGATTACACAAGAATAGTTATTGAAAGTGATCATGAGCCGGATTGGTCTTAACCTCTAACAGACCCTTTATATCACGTCAACTTTTTAAAGTTACCGTGTTATAGAATAAAAATTAAACGATACCCGTGAAGTGTCCACCTCACACCAGGAAAACCTCGTCGTAGATGCAACCAAACTTATCCTTAATATCAACTGGTCAAATCGCGAAAAAGAGTTAATACAATTTAGGCATAAAACATACCCGCCTACAATTCCATTTGGAAGGGGTATGGTGGAAATTCAAAGAGTATCGCAGAGGAAGGCAGCTTAAGCTAGTTTTATGGTATATAATTATATGTTCAATGGTACTTGAAGTTTCCTATCGTGGGAATAGTTTTATATTGCCCATGTTACTAGCTACCTACTCTCTAAACACTTAACAAATTTTATTTACGAGCATCGACAAGAGGATTACAGTGCACTGCGGGAATCTTAAGTAGAATATTGCAATAAAGTCTGAGAATAATCAGAAATCTATGCTCAGTTCACTTTCATTATGACTACATGTTAGGTTATAAACGATTCTTGACGTTACAGAGAATGAATCACATGTTGTTTTGGCTATTTTAACATACGACCTTGTGCGGCGAACAATTTGCTCTTAATAGTCAAAAATGCGGCCATTATAGCTATTCCCACACTCATTTCTATTGCGGTGACTCTTTTACATCAGGATCTATAGTAATTTCAATACAAGAAAAATAACGACCTCTTAGTCTGTTAAGTCATAGATGTTCAAATGCCATAGAAATTGCCTCGTAATCAATCAAAAGACTAATTAGCGAATTTGGAAAGATAAATCAACTTGACTCTTTAACAAGCAGAAGACAAAAATACCGTGGAATAGGTTAGGTACCTAGGTAAAAGATCATGTTGGAGGACCTGGAGGCATCTAATATATAAAATTCTCGTGTCACAGTTTTCGTTGCCATACTCCTCCGAAACGGCTTGACCGATTCTCATGAAATTTTGTGAGCATATTGAGTAGGTCTGAGAATCGGCCAACATCTATTTTTCATACCCCTAAGTGACCGGGAATAACATTCCACGCGGGCGGAGCCGCGGGCATCAGCTAGTATTTAAATATAATAGCATAAACATAACTCACACGGTTATGTTCCTAGTGAACATAGACCTGGGTGAGTTCGTTTAATTCCAATAATATGTATGGCAAACAGAATCGCCTAAAACAAGAAAATTCTTCAACGAATGGGGTCAGTAAAAGTAGAGAAACAGTCCAATTGCTTTATATCACGAATACGACGATCGTATTGATGCATTTTCCCGTAACCATAAAGTTAAATTTCCAATCAAGGCAGTAACTTTCCTTTGCATAACCAAGCGCGTCTTGTCATCAGGTTAATTTGTCTATAAATTTAACCAGCGATTGCATATTTTACTCGAGCGCTTATCGCAGACACTTTAAAGGCGCTGGGCTCCTAAGCCAGCTTGGCCTATGACCCTATCTCTGTCTTGCCCGATTATTAATCACTGATTTATCTTTGAAGTACTTCGATCGTTTATTGTTCCTACAGTTATTTGAAGATGGCAACATTGTAAGCTCGCTTAGATCACAGCTTTTATGTAACTATCATCGTTTTGTTAAATCTTTACTGCCTCGTTATCTGTTCGGCAAAATGGCAAACTATACAAAATGTTGTGTTGTTCTATTATCAGCCTAGAAATGATACTTACATTTTATTAAATATAGCATTTTCTGCACTGTCTGTATTAACATTATTAGTTTAGTTAACATCCATTAGCTGTAGATTTGGATAATATATTTATAAATGAAAGTCGTATTTGCATATATTGACAACATAATTTAATGGTATCTGATAAGATTCCTTTTATTTTTTTTTCCTCATACAATTTTCATCGGTTTTGCTGTTGACTTTGATAGTTCAAATTGCTTTTCCGAATCAAACAAGTTTGAATTTAATACATTGGCTTTAAGTGTATTTTTTTGTCTGCATCATTGCGAAAACCGTACCTAGAAATACAATTGAAGTCTAGCCACTCTGCCACAATGTTTATTGGCAAGCTACTTTCTATGCTATAATTTTACTTGTGCATGGACTCTTCGTCTTTTAGAATAACTTTGTAATATTAATAGAGTTCCATCAATAGCATATTTTTGTATTCAATGCATAATATGATGTCGAAGTCGTCGAGAAATTCATCCCTTAGCTAACGAGGGCCATTGTAGGCATTATTTGCCGAAATCTATAATGATGAAGGTAAGCAAAATTATTGTTTTCTATATTGACATATTTGGTTAATGAAATATATTTCATGTACAGTTAATTCTATCAACCAAGGGTACATATAATGGTGGTTGTTTAGCAATAAATTGATCTAATATTAAGGGCTGATTACTTTCACACTTAAATATTTCTTAATCTTTAATTAGACAATGTTGAATTCTATACAATTTGCATTGTTTTATTATCTTATTGTTGTTTGTATTTTCCGATAACCACATTTATTATCCTTTCACTTTTTTTTTTTTTTTTTTTTTTTTCTGTGTTTATCTGCAATCAGTAGACAACTATAAGCAGATGGGTTGTATGATGGTGGCAGGTCGAGTGCATCCTCCAGTGAGGACTGCTACTCCTCATGAACTAGTCTGATCTCTCCGACTAGATAATGTCCTTTCTTTTAAGTCTCCTTCGGTAGCTCCGCGCAACAAGACGGGTCGCAAGTACATTCGGATGGTTTTCCAGTCTCCTTTGGTATTTCTGTCTGGAGACCTCGATTTCTGCTCTAACTGTGTTCACTTTTAGGTTCGTGTGGATTTCAGAGTTGGTAACAAACCAAGGGACGTGTGCTATTGCTCTTAATATAGCGTTTTGTGCTCTTTGCAGTATTATGATGTTGGAGTTAGCAGCACTGCCCCAGAGCTCTAGGCCGTACATCCATGTAGGTTTCAGTATGGAGTTATAGATTAATAGCTTGTTATCTATTGACAGCTTGCTATTTCGTCCCAGCATCCAGAAGAGATTCCTATGTCTTATATTTAGCTGCTCTCTTTTTGTTTTGATGTGTTGGTTCCAAGTCAGGCGACGATCCAGGTGGAGGCCCAGATACCTTACACAGTCTTGATGAGGCAGAATTTCATTTTGAAGGTGCACAGGAGGACAATTTTCTTTTCGTAGTGTGAAGGTTACCTGGACCGACTTTGTTGTGCTTGCTTTAATTTTCCATTTTTGAAGCCATTTTGCAATGGCGTCGAGTCCCAGTTGTAGTTGTTTTGTGGCTATATCTGGGTGTCTATTACTAGCCATTATTGCCGTATCATCGGCATATGTTGCAATCATGACTCCATCCACCTGTGGAAGATCGGAAGTGTACAGGGTGTACAGTGTCGGTCCCAACACCGAACCCTGAGGTACTCCCGCTCTAATTTGGTAAAATTTTGATGTTTTGTCAGATACCTTAACCTGGAAGATTCTCTCGGTGAGATAAGATTTCAGCAAATTATAGTAGCTGTGTGGTAGTGAAGTCCGGATCTTATAGAGTATACCGTCATGCCAGACCCTGTCAAAAGCCTGCTGGATGTCCAGGAACGCAGACGAGCAGTACTCCTTTTCTTCTAGGGATTTTCTTATCTTTTCGACCACTCTATGCACTTGCTCTACGGTTGAGTGCTGTTGCCTGAAGCCGAATTGGTGGTGAGGGATGACATTATTATGCTCCAGTATCGGTACAATGCGGTTAAGGATCAGTTTCTCCCAAACCTTCGACAGGATGGGCAAAAGACTGATGGGCCTGTATGAGGCAGTCTGACTCGCTGGTTTTCCCGCTTTATGTAACATCAGGATTTGTGACACCTTCCAAAGATCCGGGAAGTACTGGACTCTAAGTATTCCGTTATACAACATGGTCAAAAAAACTATTGCTTTCTTCGGAAGCTGTCTCAAAACTTCCTTAGTAATCAGGTCGTATCCTGGAGCTTTTTTGTCCTTAAGGTCCTGAATAGATCTCCAAACCTCTCGCACTGTGACCGTAGTCGGCGGTAGCGACATTTGTAAAGGCTGAGCAAGGGCAGATTCTACTTCTGTTTCTGCATCTGTGTCACTGACGATGTTCGGTGTGAACACGTTTGAGAGATGTTCTGCGAATACATCCGCCTTTTCCTGAGGTGTGCGGGCCCAGCCACCATCGCATCTCAGCGGAGACTTTGCCATTTGTGGTCTGTCATATGTCTTGGTGAATTTCCATAGTGAGTAGTCTGTGGCCGCAGTGGGTGTAAGAGATGCCAGTTGAGCCTCCAGAGTCATATTATTCCAAGCACTCAGCATTCCTCTCAGGAGCGACGCTTGCCTGTTGAATTTTGTTTTATCAGACGCAAGTCTGCTTAATTGCCAGACCCGGCGTAGCCTTCGTCTCTCCAAGACTGCTTTTCTTATTTCTAGAGGGTAGTTTTGTATCCGCTCTTTGGAATCAATTAAAGGTGTACTGCGCCGGCAAGCGTCCTGGATGAGATTTGTCAGATATTTAGTAGCGGTGTCAATGTCATCAGATGTCTTAAGAGCAATCTTTAATTTGATGTTCTCCTCTATATATTCTCTGAATGAGAGCCAGTCTGTTTTTTTGTTATATAGTCTTGATGGACCTTCGTGTTCTATTATTTTCGTACTCAAGGTGAGCAGTACCGGTGAGTGATCCGAAGAACTGTCATAACAAGGCTCACATTTAACGTAGTGTGAAGAGAATCCCTTAATAATGAAAAAGTCAATCAGGTCTGGTAATTTTGTGGTGTCTGATGGAAAATGTGTGGGTTCACATGTCGATGCAGTGACTAAGTTATTCGCATCAAGGCTTAGTTTTAACTGTCTGCCCCTGGTGTTAGTTAGTCTAGATCCCCAGTAAGTATTCTTGGAATTCCAGTCTCCGCCCACCAGAAATCGATTCCCCAGTGTCTCAAAGAACCTCGTAAACATCTCCTGGGATATCTTGTGTTTAGGTGGACAGTATATAGAAGAAATATTGAAAAAGCCATTACTATCCTCAATTGCTATTGTTGTAGCTTGGATTTGACAGGTTCTATACTCTGGCATCGCATGGTGCTTCAATGATTTTTTGACAATGATGGCAGTACCAGCGTGTCCTGTTCCATCCGGGTGTAGGGTGATATAGCACTCGTAGTTTTTGAGTTTGATATTTGTGGTCGTCGTACAGTGAGCTTCAGATATCAACAACACGTCTAAATTATGTTGAATCATAAGGGATTGTGCATCGTGTTGGTTAGGGGTCAATCCATTGATGTTCCATGCTGCCATGCGAATTGCAGTCATTTTGTTAGTTTGTCGACAAGGCGTGTTATGAGCGTCATAAGGGTACTCATCTGTTGTAAGATTACGTCAAATTTAGCAGTTTGTTCAGTCAAAATCTGTACCAAGTTTAAAGAAGGTGGATGATTTATTGTTTCTTGAACTGGTTCGGTTCTGTTTTGTGCGATGTCTGAGTATTTCTTTTGTGTTTTACCTTCAGAGCTTTCAGATGTCTTAGCAATAGTTTGTCTGTTCATTGTTTTTTTTATTGAAGGTTGGAAGTGTTGAGCTTGATAGCTTCTACCTGTCAGATGAGCTGGCTTGGAGCGCCTCGACTGGATTTCCCTGTATACTTCGCACCCCTTGAAGTTGGCTGGGTGTGGTCCGTTGCACAGTGCACATTGGGCAGGTGTAGTGCGATCTCGTTTTTTGCATTCTGAAGTTTTGTGGGACTGTCCACATTTTACGCAACGATAGGGGCGCATACAGTAATTTTTTGAGTGTCCATATTGTTGGCATCTTTGACACTGCACTATTGAGGTACGCTTCTTTGGATCCTCGATGATAATAGACTGGTGGTATATATACTTGAGTTCTTTCACTGCCTTATTGTTTGGTCCAGGTGCAAGATTGACAAAGAACGTAGAGGTAGGTTTTTTGTCAGGTCCGAATTTTGCGTTGATTATTTCTCCTGAGACTGTGTTTCCCGTAGCTTCAATGTCTTTCTTGATCTCGGATATTGGAGTAGTTGGATGGAGATTTCGTATTACTACTCTAAAGCACCTCTGATCTTTCCTGTTAAACGTATGACCAATCAATCCATTCTCACACACATTTTATTAAATATAGCATTTTCTGCACTGTCTGTATTAACATTATTAGTTTAGTTAACATCCATTAGCTGTAGATTTGGATAATATATTTATAAATGAAAGTCGTATTTGCATATATTGACAACATAATTTAATGGTATCTGATAAGATTCCTTTTATTTTTTTTTCCTCATACAATTTTCATCGGTTTTGCTGTTGACTTTGATAGTTCAAATTGCTTTTCCGAATCAAACAAGTTTGAATTTAATACATTGGCTTTAAGTGTATTTTTTTGTCTGCATCATTGCGAAAACCGTACCTAGAAATACAATTGAAGTCTAGCCACTCTGCCACAATGTTTATTGGCAAGCTACTTTCTATGCTATAATTTTACTTGTGCATGGACTCTTCGTCTTTTAGAATAACTTTGTAATATTAATAGAGTTCCATCAATAGCATATTTTTGTATTCAATGCATAATATGATGTCGAAGTCGTCGAGAAATTCATCCCTTAGCTAACGAGGGCCATTGTAGGCATTATTTGCCGAAATCTATAATGATGAAGGTAAGCAAAATTATTGTTTTCTATATTGACATATTTGGTTAATGAAATATATTTCATGTACAGTTAATTCTATCAACCAAGGGTACATATAATGGTGGTTGTTTAGCAATAAATTGATCTAATATTAAGGGCTGATTACTTTCACACTTAAATATTTCTTAATCTTTAATTAGACAATGTTGAATTCTATACAATTTGCATTGTTTTATTATCTTATTGTTGTTTGTATTTTCCGATAACCACATTTATTATCCTTTCACTTGATTGTAATTTTATTTCGAGAACTATTGCAGGACAAACAAGTTTTTGAAAAGATTCAAATATAATTCGAGAGACAGCTACTGATTTATGTTGTATATTTTATGCACAAACTTAACACATAACCGCTTTCCCTGTATAAGTTTATTCAAGCCTTGTGAAAACTTTCCACTATTCCTTCTGATCGATCGTTCGATTGATTTTACCCGAACGATCGATTGGCGTTGTATTCAAGACTGTAATTGGATTTATAAATTGAGAAATAGCTTTTCAGAATCTTGATTTTGTTTTCAGCAGGGAATTTAATAATGATTATGATGACCAGCCGATGGGACATAAAAATGTAATGTTTACACTGGAAATAATCGACAATTTAAAATGGATTAGTACTTTGTTTACTATTTTGCTTTTTCAGTGCGCTCTAATCAACAAATTGTTTTGAACTTTTCTTACACTGACTCTCGTTTTCCATTATTTCTCAATTATTTTACGTCATTTTCATTTCTTATTATTTTCCTTATGAATGATGTTTCATTATGTTTATTTTATTTACTTTGATAATGCCTTAAGATGATATCGGTCCGGTTGTATATGCGCATTAGTAGGTGCGAATTCATTTTGGAAACTATAAAATGAAATATAATTTTCATTTTATAGTTGTACCTATGTGAAATATCAAATTCCACACTATAACAGAGAAACCATTAATACTAAATAGTCAAATAAACTGAAATATTTCAGGTACAATAAACTTCTTAAATGTTACGATTTTTTTTAAAAAATAAGCACTTTTAATAAAATTCATTAATGTATCGTACCTATGTTACACAATTTATAAAGGTAAAACACGTTACTTGTCTTTAGAAATTAACTATTTTATTAATCCGGATATTAGTATCCTACATATTATCCGCAAGAATTATTAAAAAACACTACCTTCGAAACAGTCAACCGTGAAAAAGCTATTCTAAATCTAACGGATTCGGTACACACATATAAAAAGATAAGAACTGAATAAACCGTCATTAGTAGAACTACCATATAATAATATTATTATGTTCGTAAAACGTGTGTTCATCTGCTGTAATGATTATGAGATTAAATCAGCAAAATAATTATAGGTGTAAATATAGAGCTTCTTGTAAGTTAAACGCTGCATTTATATTTTGAACTGATACTATATAGCTTTGTAAAAATCGTCTAAAAACAGAACTACTATTATGCATGCTAGCAACATTGTCAAAATGCTTTCAACAACGTCACATGTCTGTCAATTAATGACGTTATGCTTTTTTTTTTCAGGATTGGAGGCTTTTATTGACGTTTATTGGCATCTGGATACTGATTGGTGGTTCTTTCTCACGGGTTGCCATATGAACAGCACAGTGGCGTCTCCATCTTTTTTGCCGTGCTATAAGATTCATTTTAAATGTGGCTTATCTATTATTATGTGGTGATGCTTGTAAATGTATGTCTGTACAGACAGACACTCGTGGGACTTCCCACCTTTAGTATGTTTCTTTGGCCCACCGGACTTCTTTTGTAAGTTAAACGCTGCATTTATATTTTGAACTGATACTGTATAGCTTTGTAAAAACGTCTAAAAACAGAACTACTATTTTGCATGCTGGCTACATTGTCAAAATGCTTTCAACAACGTCGCATGTCTGTCAATTAATGACGTAATGCATTTGATTGGTGGCTTTTATTGACGTTTATTGGCATCTGGATACTGATTGGTGGTTCTTTCTCACGGGTTGCCATATGAACAGCACAGTGGCGTCTCCAACTTTTTTGCCAAGCTATAAGATTCATTTTAAATGTGGCTTATCTATTATTATGTGGTGATGCTTATAAACGTATGTCTGTACAGACATACACTCGTGGGACTTCCCACCTTTAGTATGTTTCTTTGTTCTGCCGGACTTCTTTTTCCATTTAGTTTAAATTTAGGAAGTGCTCGCTGACTCAGTGTTCTGTAAACGATCACTTCAGTAAGCAACTTTCGCTTCAGCTGATCCTCGAACTTTGTGACGTTATATTTGCAAGAATTTCTGTGCTTCGGAAGGCACGCTGTACCGTTAGTCCCCGTTGCCAGTAATATGGCAGTCGTCAAGCCAAGTTGAGGCAATATGGGCGCGGGTGCCTTGAAAAAATTTCAACATCGGGTCGTCACAATCTGCGCCTGTCCATTCCAACGCGGTAATAAGCTCACTACTTTTTAGAAAAGCTATAAGATGAAATGTGGGTCTATCTGTACTGTGCTTCTGCCCATCCGAGGCGTGTCTACAGGTATTTACTTATGATTTTGATACTTTTAGTAATACATCGAAACTACTGTCTCAAACCCTCTGCTAGTGCTTATTGCGTAGGTATGTATCTTCTTTATTCAACAAGGACCGGGGTAGGCGCCCACTTTCCGCAATTTATGATACAATTCAGTTTCAGTTCGCTTCTAGCTCCCACAATGTTCGCAGAATGCGCCCACTCTCTGCAATTTATGATACTATTGAGTATTAGTTCGCTCCTAGTTCGCTCTAATGTGGAATAATTCTAGTATCTTTTAAGTGGATTTCTGCGCTAGCTCGGTACAAGTGCATGTTTTGCATGTAAGCCTCAAGTGTAATATTTTTTCAAAAACGATTTTAGTACTTACAGGAAATGCAAAATAAATATGCAACAAAGCGGTCTTAGTAACTATCTTTTTTTTTGTTAAAACTATATTTTAACTAAAGCTTCGTGTTATATAGCTTATTGTACCCCACAAAGTTCCCTTTACCTATGTAGGTACGTAAATTACGTATTGTACCTTTTATTGAATGATGCTGATTTTTTTATCACCGTTTAGTAAATTATATCACCGTGAAGCAAATTTATTTAAGTACTTAAGAAGAAAATTTCCCTTGACGATATTATACATTTTATGTAACACTTAAGTAATAATACCTGTACTCTCTCATTGTTCTACTTTTTTAATTTTACTATCATATTTTTCTCATATAGGTACTTGCATAAGAATGCAATACCTTTTATTTATGCTAACCTTATTGCATAGTAATAGCCTGCTTGTCAAATCTTGATCATCGTCAAAAAATCTCGAAGTAAAATGACTCAGAAAACCGTTCCATAATTTGACATTACCTCAGAGTAGCAACGATCTTGTAACTAAACCTTTGCGAGTGATCTATCGGACGTTCGACGGCGCGTTCAAACATCAATACCACTTCGTGACATTGAGGGAACTAGTAGAACTAGTCAGATAAACAGTGCAGCGAATACTAAAGGTACATCTCTCAGATCGGGTTACAGATTGTCGTGTTACCGTCTGGCAGGGAATTTGTTACGGTACGCTCAAGTAGCTGGACCTTAACAAGCACTAAACAAGGCGTGAAAACGAAAATAAATAACATTTTCGAAGTGTGTACGCCGAATAATAAATTAAGGCCCTTACTCCTAAAGTAGATAAGGCTGCATGATCACTATACCATACAATAAACTTAAGAACATCGATGAAAGCCTTCTCTGTCTAAAACGTTTTGCCTTTGTAATTATTTATTATCTATTATAAAAGTTCATTTAGATAAACTGCGAGCGGTTGGAATGGTGGGAAGTTTTCGCATTTGCATTAAATAATTGATCCTTTGTCTGACTCACTTGGCATGTCTTAGAAGTAAATATTATGCTTTTATTAGAGAAACGATTATTTACCTTTCCAAGTGTAGGAAGTACGATAAGAGCATGGACTACTGTCCTGTTCGTTATAGTAAGATATTTTAGTTGTTCGATAAACCCACGCTAGGCGGAGCCACTGCCGCTGTGTCTCAGTTAACAGAGATAATTCTCATTTAATAAGATAAATTGAATTTATCTCTCATAATATCTTTTAGCCTCACAACTTAAGCGTGGTCTACCTATATTATTATGCCCTGAATTATACGCTTCGCTTAGAACACATAGATTTTCCGCAGATCTTTTGCAGATATGACTAACGCACCTATTATGATGAATTAGTAGAATATATCGACTTCGATCATGGAGGGCCTCCCACTCCCTAAGAAGACCGGTCTAATGTATAAAACATTTTAAGAAAAGGGAGCAGACCAAAATATCAGTATTTGAGTTTGTAGACATTGTAATGTATAAACATCCAAGGCGAGAAATTTACCTGGATTGACATAACGTATTTTGTAACTCATACTTTCCTTATTAAGCGCTCACGAAAGTTGGAGAAATTTTCTAGAATTGTAAGGTTAAATAGAACAATGCGAGCCATTGAAATTGAGTGGGTAAAGATTTACATCTGAACAGTCGGCGGCGATCTTCATTGTTTGCGAGTACTCAACAGGCTCCAGGACGATCGCGAACACACGACAATGTTCTATGCGAGAAGGGGTATCAACCAACACATCTGTGTATGCAAAGGCACGCGCGGCTATGGAGTACCGATATCCCGATAAGGGAGTACTGATCGTACATTACGCTCTGTTGGTGCGCCTAGCGCCTACATATTTTACTCAGCTTCTCCCTATGTAATGAATACTTTGCAGACACGTAATTGGCTAGCACAACGCCGCTAGTACCCTTAAAGGCCCTATTTGCCTTAGCGAATAGATGCGCATGCACGCTACTGAAAGCTAAGCATGAATTTCTTTTTGCATATAAAACAATACTCACGATTCTCAGACTCAGGTTCCTCACGAAATATAATTTTCGTATGAATCTAACATTTTCTTACTATTTCTGGTTTATTTTATGCAGATTATAAAATACTGAATATTATACAACTGCAACAAATAGTAGACTAGACTGATGTATGTATTTTTGTAGTAATTTGATCTAGCTGTCCATGGCATTTACTTGTATCTCGAGCCGGGAGAGCCCACAAAGCTAGTCCCGTTCTAACAGAACTTACGGTAATCGCTGTCGGCATCAGTCTCGCCTCAATTAATATCTGTTTTTCTTTAGAATCTATTGTATTGGTACTTATCGATATTGACGCGTTATTTGTGTGTCACATTAACGGTGAACTTTGTGCAATCCATCGTGTGACAACACACCGATTCAGCTTCGTAATTGAATTCATTGGGTTTGTTACCGTTGAAATGCGGGAAATTGATTTTACTGGCGTCAAAGTTGTTATGCTTGACAATCTTCGCATTTTGCCAGTTTCATGACTCGTGCTACAATATTTTTTACGCGCCGCGTTCAGACTGAGCAACCGCAGGTCTACTGAATCATTTTGTTTTGTTTTCGCCAGAGCCATTCGTACGTGGCTCGGTCGCAAGTTTGCAGTTCTGTTCTCTGCACACGTACATCTTGGCTCACGTATCGCTAGAAAGTACCTATCTTAAGCAAATCGTTCAACAATGCTTGCTTTATTTATATGCTACATAAATTTGACGTTTATGACTTTCCAACATAATTGCGTTATTATTGGTAACATCGTAGTAAGTTAGCTTCCACATTATTAGATCTGAAGATTTCACTTTCTTTGTTAGATCTAGTATTATCTCTGGACTACCCAATACAAGTATCAATACCTACTACATTAAGATTATAATGAGTTAAGTTTATTAACCTTACTTATGAATGTTGTCGTTTGGATCAAAAAAATACTTTTATTGTATTCAGAGGTTTACACTAACTGTTTGATTTGCAATTTTGATACACTCGAGAGATTATCAGACATCTAAAAAATCTCTGTGATTTTCTGTAAGTTTACTAAGAATACTTGCAAGTTTCTTCACTAAAATTTATTCTTGTTCCTTGCTTATTAAATTTATATCACAACACACGAAAGATTAGGAAAAGATATAATATCGTTATAAAAAAAGAATTTGCAACACTTTTACAAGAGGAATCAGTTGTCAATGGTACAACAACGGTCATTAGTCAACTCTTCCGCACTGCGAGGATATGAAACTTGTTCTACAGATGCGTAATAGGCGATGCACTGTTGCGTATCGCGACATGGCAACTTACACGAGACACAAATTACAATTTGTATGCAAGTCTTGGCTCTACAATCAACTATTCCGATAGCACATAGGTAAAAAAATTAGCAAGTATATAGATAGGTATTTAAACTTTCATGGTCGCTAACACTATTATTAGAGTTAACGGGAGTACTTCAGTTCCACCTTGATCATGGCGCTTGCAACAGCGTTGGAATATCAGAAAAACTCAATAATACATGGTAAACATCCCGTTAACTCTAATAATAAATTAGCAAGTAATTCTAAAATCAAGCAAACCTGTCTTCAAATCAAGTAAATCGTAAAAAGAAAACATACTATGCAATCTCTTTACAACGAATTAGTTACCTAAAAATATTAAACATGATAAATTAACATCTAAATTAGACACTATGTTGGCAAATAGATAGAAGAAAATGTACGGAAAGATCACTCTCTATGATATACGAGTGACATTTTCCACGAAGTTACTCTTAGAAAATTCAAGACTGTCGATGTATTAAATAGGCGAAGCGCTGAGATCAAGATTAGACCTACAGAGGCTAATCCTTCACTGTAATGTAAGGAACGGACTTTAATATTAATCGTGATTGCTAAGACTATCCCGGTCTATTCCTTTATTGACTCAGTTATATCATTGTAGTTTAGACTAGTTTCCTTTACTATTATTGATTAGATATAACACGTTTAATAGGAGTTCTATAACCTATATAATCATGTCGATGCCCAGCGCAGTTGGCAGATACCTGCCGTTGATTTTATGTGAGACTGTATTCGCTATAAATAGAGCATGGGGTTTGATATGCAGTCTAGACAGATGGACAGGTTTTGCTCAATGAGTGTGCTATTTTTATAGCTAACCACTGTATTAGTGGTGAGCTAGTACAGGATAGTTTCTGTAGATGCTCCCAATTGTATCATTTTCATTACTTGTTTTGTTATTCTCTCTCTAAGTAAGATCTATCACTATTTTCCGTCTTTTATTTCTCGGATATCAAAAGGTTTATTCTATTTGATGATCTTATTGAGTTTATAAGTATTTTCTGTACAATGCTCGAATCATCTTCAGTATTGATATTATAATTCTATATACATTTATCTCCTGTATCATCCTAAGTAGCAATCGTTTTCACTTTCACTTTGTCAATATACAGTGCCTCTTTTTTATCTCCAGCCCCCTCATGACAGTGCACAACAGCTTTGCTTTGTCGAATTCTATGAAAGTGACATGGGTTCAAATGAGAACCTGTATGTTGTGACATGTTTGCAATTTAAATGTGGAAAGTTGTGCATATTTTTAAATTAACTAGTATACCATTATTTGACTGACGTCGTCATCGTTATTAACGAAAACTATTATTATTAATGCAGATGATTTGACACAATTGCAATATTTAAAATCACTCGTTTGACATAAGCTTAAAGTTAATTCGTTAATTTACACATCATCACTAATCATCTTGTCATAGTTAAACCAGTATCTGGACGTTAAATTGTTTTTTTTTAAATTGTGTATTGTAACCTGTGGGCATAGAAAAGTGTATTCGCTTTAATTCAGTCGTCTAATCGATTCTTCGATAGATGTTTATTATTTTGAAATTCTCTTACTTCAACTAAAATCACTACTGACAGTCCTGACCACAGAATATACCAACGGAGACTATTTTACACTTAGTTTTCGTTTAGTAGGTTAGCGAATTTAAAAAAAAACCGGCCAAGTGCGAGTTGGACTCGCCCATGAAGGGTTTCGTAGCAGCAAGTAACATAATATAAAAGTTAAAAAAATATAAAAGAAAATTGCGGTTTATGACGTATTAAAAAAAACTACCAGCTCTATCTCGTTCGAACCAATTTTCGTTGGTAGTTTTTATGGCAATGTACATCATATAATTTTTTTAGATTTATCATTCTCTTAGTTTAGAAGTTAGAGGGGGGGGGACACACATTTTTCCACTTTGGAAGTGTCTCTTGCGCAAACTATTCATTTTATAAAAAAATGATGTTAGGAACCTCAGTAGCATTTTTGAAGACCTATCTGTAGATACCCCCCCCCCGTATGGGTTTGATGAAAAAAAAAATTTAGAGTTTCAGTTCTGAGTATGGGGACCCCCAAAATTTACTACTTTTTTTCTAGTTTTATATAAGAATCTTAATGCGGTTCACAGAATACATCTAGTTACCAAGTTTCAATAGCATAGGCCTTATAGTTTCGGAGAAAAATGGCTGTGACACACAGACGGACAGACAGACAGACAGACATGACGAATCTATAAGGGTTCCGTTTTTGCCATTTGGCTACGAAACCCTAAAAATCCATAAAATATTCCTTGTCAACACCGCATCGTTCTGTTTAACGTCTCTTATTTGCTTGACAAAATCCCCTTACTCTCTAACATTGTATGAGTCTGCTAACCAACGTGTCATATGTAGGTATTCGATACTTCTTTACCAACTAAACTGTTGAATGTGATAGCGTAGTGACACTATCACATGATTCAGATTTAACAGTTAAGTTTAGTTAAATTTAGACTATAATAATTGTTGGGTCCTGTCCTATAACGAAATCCTTTGAATGAGTATTAATTCAATAACTGGGTCACTCCCTTTCTTTTTTTACTGCGTGGACGAATGTCCCCTTGTCTATGCCACCACAAGTAGTTTCAGGATATTGTTGTTACTACAAGTCAGTTCTGACAGATCGCCTCATGTTGCCACTAAAACATGAAAACTACAGTGGGTACCATAATAAAGTATAAAAAATACTCAAAATGTACTGCGGAGAATATAATGCTAATCTTTTTTTCTGATATCAGGTCTTCAATGCCAATAAGTATATAATTTATTTGTGAAAAGATGACCCATGGGGCATATTAGAATGTCTTTTATTTATTGTATTTGCAGAGCTAAGTACCTTAGAAGGCTTTCCAAAGCACATTATATCTCGATTTCACTATTGTGTGATTTTATTTGGCGGGTTATTATGAGGTATATCAATGAATGGAATGTCTAGTTCGTGGTTCGTTTGGCTGACATTCTCTTTGAATAATATGCTCGTTAAATAAGGCCGCATGCATTCGAAGGCGTACTTCCAAAACAAATGAGCATTGATACATTAAAGAGATCCTATTCCATTAATCAAACGCGAGTTTAAAAGACTTCGGAAAACGTGGCCTTAAATTGTTATTTATTTACATTATACTGATGAGACAATATGAAAGTTGCTCTATGTTGTTTTGTTTGTTCGTGTTTGGTGTTGTTTCTTGTAAAATATGATGCTGGGACCAACGCACTATAAATCCCTAGTCATTACTGTGATTTATTATTGCATCGTTTCCGTACGCCACGACCGTGGAGTTGCGGGGCTTTTACCGGCATTTCGTGCTTTAAGTTAACAGAGTCTAGGAAATTGCTCTTTCGCCAGCAATGATCGCGGCTGGCTAATGCGGCACCGCCTGTTGGAATAACACAGCGGTAGCTTCCGCGTGGCTAAGCGTAGAATTTATTTAGAGGAAATTGATAGTCGTGTGCAGTTCCATTACTGTCATTAACGAGCTAGGCAACCTCGGCTTTAATACTGCTTACTAACTGAATCTTGTTACTAATTCTCGTGAAACACATATGGCTTGACAGCCTCTGTGATAGTTTTAGATAAATGCATTTTAGCTATGAGAGTGGGTAGGTATGGCACGATCGCTTATAATTTGAATTTAGACCAAAATTGTTGGGTTATCCTTTATACAATGAGTATGATTTCAATTAATGGTCCACCTACTTGATTTTACACTAAATCGTATATTTTCCAAGATATATTCTTCACTTGTGCCCGTGTGATAACGAAACAGAGACATTTCTTGGGTATTGTAAAGAGCGACACTCGCAAAAATACCTATTGCGTGAAAAGAAAAATTACAAAAAATCCTGTAAATGTCAACCCTATCTGGCCACCATGATATAGTAAGCACAAAAACCTCATAAAATGTAATGATTGATGTTTGGGGGCGCGCTATGCCCCGCAATCGGCTGAAATGTGGACAAGCTTGTTATTTCTAAAGAACCTCTCGTTTTTTAGTTAAATAAGTTGTTGCAGTATTCAATATTGTAGTTTTAATTATATAGTTTGCTTCTCTGGGAACGGCATGTTGTCAAGATCGTTGTCATGTCTTCACTGGTTGCGTGTTTATGGCACTTATCTTAGATAGTAACGTGCTCAGAAAAGATAATGGAACTGCGTTGAAAAGAAAATGTGGAACGTCCTACCTTAATCTTTTCGCATGTTCCCAACATTTATTAAATTTGCGTTTACTGGAATGTATTTTATTGTTATGAATATTATCGTCATCGAAACGTTAGTTCCTTCTTTAGATTCCTCGTTTTGTAACGGAATGTCGCCAACTGCGACACCAATTACACCTTAATTAAAAGGTACTGCATATTCTAGTAGAAAGTTCTTGTGATCATGTATTCCTTTAGCGCTGCTTTCCATTTTGACTCTTTTAAATACATTTGCACGTAACCAGAGCACTTACTCCCACAAGTTTTGAGTCCAAAAAGCGAGTGACTTCATTCAACCTACTTGACTACCGTTTTCGTGACGCTTCGGTATCTTGTACTACATTTGAATAATCGGCCTTCACTGTCTCCTTTGATAAGAAATTCTAGAAAAACTGTTCATGTCTCGAATACCAACGATAAAAAAGTAATCGGTGGCGACACGGTGGCCATCTGTGTCGTGACTATCAAATTTTGTTTGACAAAATTGATTTTGATTTCAAACTGTAAAATAAGTATGTGGTATATAAAATAAGTATAACCTTTATGAGGCCTAAATTTGGGTTTCTTTCATTTATTAATGCTTCTTCACGTTATTATTCTTCCTACTTATTTGCTACCAGTAAATTGACAGTTGCAAAATATGGATCTGTCTACATAACAGAACATTACCCGGATTACTATGCTTAAACTGCAGAGATTCTATTTGTGGAAGTGTAACATCAGTCCTGTTTGTTAGCATTATTGAGTATCGATTTTTCCATATTTAGTCCCGGTGACAGCAATTATAGGCTTGCCTCCCTCTCCTGTAAAGCTGGTCCAATAAATCGACAGGCAAAGTGTGAATGTGTAATTTACCTCTGCTAAGCTCTTTGTGGACATAGGTGTGATTGTATACATGTAATAATAGGAATAACTATTTGATTTTTTGTTCGGTCTGTATCAAAACATGTTCATGCTAAATGTTATTTTTTGAATAAAAATGTTTTTTTGAATGTATATTGAGATGGTATCGAGTACATAAGTGAGACATGTAATTTATATAAACATACCAGTGCGACTAACAAGACCGTGTTACACTTACTATACTAACAATAAAGGTAGGCGCCGAAATTGAAAGTGACGGAAGATGTGCGTCCGTCTTTTTGACGTTACCGTACCATATTAGTAATTAATTTCTTGGAATGACATCGTTGAACAATATTTCAACGAAATTCCATTTTTTTAGAATGTGAGTTCTATTTTGACAACGTATGTACCTTTCTGGAGAGGTTAGTTGATTTCTCCCTCCAAAATTTAATGATAGTGCAAGTATACGTACTACAAATCTGTTACAGACTTGTCAGTAAGAAGAAATCTCTATTAGCACTCATTCACGAGAACCTATGAATATCGACATCGAAAGAATTAGTATGATGCCCTATACGGCTATACCTAACCAAAGACCTTTATTTGGTTGGAAATCCATCAAAAGCAATGAAATTTCCGTGACTTTCCTATCACCAAAGACGTCTAACTCTGGCAATATGCCTTTAACGACTGTATAAAATGAAGACGTTATAATTCTAAGTAAGAATAGATCACTTCTTACCTATAAGATTACAGACTCGTAACAACATAATCATCAGAAACTACAGACGTCTTCGTAAAAACACATAAATAGGTTCTAACCATAAAACGAATCGATAAAATGGCGCTGAACATGCCACTTCAGTGCAAAAAGATAGTCATTCAATAAACGACAACGTGCATTCACGATAATGCTCTTAGATATGTCGGGTGTTTATATAAGCCTTTATTTATCTTGCTCTGGTAGTAAGATTGCGAGGGTCAAATGTTGTAAATAAATTCTAAGCCGATTATCGCGAACAAATGTGTCTGAAATTTGCATAGGTACCAAGTAAATAAGCTTTTTCAGTATTATTATGACCTTGGACATTGATTGCGACCTTATACAAGGAATTTCGAACAGATAATAGCCCTTTATCAACATCCTGAGGAAAAATCCGATATGGATGCTATGCCCGGACTCCTACCGACTAAAATACCTCACGTAACGCCCAACAGCCTATGGTTGGGAGCGCTGGGTAAGCCCTCGGAAGGATGTCCCAGAACTATCAATCAGCAAACGGTGGGTGCAAATGCTCATGTTTTGTTGAATTTTTATTTTGATGCCTAATTTTGACCTTAACAAGATTATTTTTTAAGCCATTCAAAATTCATTAGTTACAAAAAAAAAGGTTTTATGTGTACAGTCACACCAGTTATCTAGGTCCATATAGCTTTGTTAACTGTCTATTACAAATTTATTTTATATTCCACGACTGTTTTTAAAGATGTTTATTTCTTCTATTAGTAAATGCTAATTGTGTTTTATTTAACGTAGAATTCTAGGAAAAACTGTCTATGAAGTTTTAACAGTTTTGCCTGTTGCAAAAACAGTCCTTACAGTTCAGGTAAATAAAAACTCTTGGTGACTGATACATAACAGTAAATTGCTAGTTAAGTATACTAGTTAGAACCTTTCTTTTAACCAGAAATGCTATGGGCGCAAAATAAACAAGTTGTTTACGGTGCTTACAACCATCTGCAAGTTATGTTTGTACACTATCTCATATCAATCATCAATTAAAAGCAAAGGCAGTTCCAATCATCGTAATGAATAATATAACTTTGCAGCTGAATTTAAAACTACTGAAAGACATACCAAATCCTAAACAGATACCGACTATCCAACAGCACAGTGACCTAATCCCTTGCCTATTCAGAGACGAAGCGATGATCCATCGTAGAGCTTTAGTGAATAAGCTGGTCTCCAGGTTTGGAGGTCACATTCAAATCCTATACTTTACCGCCCCGCAGCAGAATAGTGCCTAAATGCATTCCAGCACTTACAAGAAGAAACGGCAAATTTTATGGTAGACTGTTATTGCGCTACGCATACACACGGCATCATGTATAATGAGGTCCAGTTTTAACGATTTTTTTATCAATTTAATTAATGGTATTGAATAAAATACACATTTGAATGTGCATATTTGAAATATGCTAAAAAGTCCTTTCATTTAATACTCGATAGGCCATTACTTTAACCTCAAGATGTTTACTTCAAAGCACTCTATTCATAATTAAGTGACATTACATAGCAATATAACCAGCTATTAATACGCCCATAGAGATACCAACTTTTTAAAAATCTGATAAATCAAGCGATCAATTTAGCATAAGGCAGACCACTATTGGACGTTAAACTCACCGCTTTCGCTACAACACACGGTTTTGCACCTTTTGCATTCGTTCCCTTCCTGCAATAATTTTGATCTATAGTTTAGTTTATATTGTTCGTTTCCTACATACTTAAGGTTACGTCTTTGTCCCCGAGGAGGAGAGCAAAGGCATATTAAATGCCCACATTTCACTTTTTCTCCCACGTAAATGGTGGTGAGCCGTATTGCCGTGTTGTAATGTACAGGTGCAGGCAGAAATGGACATATTATACGTATACATAAAAAACAAAACCATAACCCACCGGATTGCTTATCTCTGTAGTCGGGTAAAAAATAGAAAGCCCCACAGAGAAAGGGCCAAACAAAAAGGTTTAATAGTTTTTATATTACCACAGTACATTACAGATTGTGGCCGTAATCTGGGCCTTCGTACATTTTCACCTGTAATTTGAAATATAAATTATGGTCTCATTGGTCTTAGGTTCAAAAGATTTTTTTTTTATTTTTCACTTTACAAGCTTATTTAGTAGCGTCGTATCTTGCAAGTAATACATTGATCAATTTGTCAATACAAGCAGAAACTTCATGGTTTACTACAAAAAACCGCGACTATCTTCAAGAACTACAAATAAGTGATTAAAATCATTTTTTCACTAAAATTTGTAGTTTTACAGGACTAACATAAGTACGCACTGCGGGTTCACCCGCGTAGATCCCGGTGTGAATATAAAGATAAAATGTAGCCGAAAACCATCGCTGAAATAGGTTTAGGTTGTTGTATATCTTGTCAAAATTTCAACATTAATTTCGGTCTTGTCTTTATTCAAATAAATAGAAGTCGGTTTGTTTATTCTTCTATAGGCTAGCTATATTTCTCTTTCTTTCTCTTCTCTCTAACTCTTTATGATGAATCTTTCCTCCATAACCCAAAACAGTGAGGGGAGTAAACTCTCATAACGCACAAGCATTTCAATTTCACACACCACTCGTCACTCAATTCAAAAGCATCGATTATCTAACCTGGTATACGTTTTGTGAACAGAAGTGCGCACGCGACGTTAATCTGAACTTTCTTCCGTACGTCGGACAGCACCTGACAAATTGCTTTATAATGATAGCTAATTGATCGTTTTAGCTTGATTTGTGCAGTTTCAACTTTTTTGATCTCCTCATTGATAAATGTATCGTGAGCAAAGTGTAAACGTGTGAACCGTTTATGTATTCGCACTTGTTTGTGATACAGCTATTAACTAAATTAGAGATTGAAGGTAGATAAACAAACATAATGAACATTTAATCATATCTATACTAATGTGTTTATTCCACAGGAAGTTAGATGTTTTTTTCAGCACCAGTGAATATCTATTAAGACAAGCGGTAATGGATTGCATTTGGAACTCGTGGTTAGAAAGTGATTTCGTCAATAGCGTGCGGATAAATACTTTTGAAGAGTATAATTGTGACGCTTCCGGGTTTTGGCTAACACTTTTTCATTCATATTTCAATAGCAATTCTTTTGGTTTGTATGTGACTGGCAATAATACCCCTCATTATCTGATAGAGTATCACCTTCGCCATTTATAACTCGTTAGCTAACGCTCAATTATACGTTTTGTAAAAGATTGGTATTTTAAGGCTTATTTTATTTGTCATTCAATTTCGCCAATTACGTGATGGCATCGAAATTTTATTGGGGAATGTTCGAATGCCGAGTCACTTAAAAACTAAGAGTGTTATAAAATATGATTATGTTACTATGAACGCTATTATTACCTATGACTACTCAAGTCGGAAAGAAACGCCTAAGCATACGTCCAATATAAAATGAATGAACGTAAAAAAAGGGAAGTTATTTATCGTCAGTGAAGCAAAATGTTGTATTATGAGTGGCGTTATTATCTTCAGTAGAGGTTGTGGGAACTCGTTAGGAGCTGAATAACACCCTGTACACTGAACCCTTGCACCCGTTTTTCTGCCTCGAACTTGTATGACTACTTCTTATATCTATTAAATTCACAATCTTTGATATTCTTACGGTACGTCCAATCATCCATCCATGTAGCATCAGTATAGTGTGTAATTCTTCCAGCAGTATTATGATATAAGACATTTAAGTAATATCTAGAAATTTCGTATGCAAATCTAGCGTAGAAATTCTGTAATTTCTCTTACTTCCAATTGTACTATGAAATTACTTAAAGCTATTTATTTGCGACGCGTTCTAAGTTTCGTTCGCTGATCTTATTCAGTTTTTTCAAACTTCCACAGTATAGCACAGCGTTCCCCAAAAGGGGTCTTAGTTCTAAAAGCTGCTTCTGCGTGACCTGATGTGCAACATCGAGTGAGTCGAATGTGATATTCGATCAGGCTATTTGTATGGATGTGATCCACCTTAATCACTAAGGTCGATCACAAGCATACAGGCCATCAAAAAAAGAAAGTAATATCAGTAGAAAAAATGCCCTGTACGTGAAAGGCTGTGCCCCAATCTCACTATAAACCATGTTGGCTCTGATACACTATTACTACTACAAACGTTGTTTGAAGAGATATGATCAATTCTAGGTAATTGCTCCAATCCATTGACCGATACTTGTAGTACAATAGACATAGCAATGTTTGCTTCTTAACTGTAAGATTAGTTTGAACAATGAAACCACTGTTTCAAGCAACAATCTACAGCTATAGCTAACATCGAAAGTAATGAACTGAATTTGGTTTAAAGACATTTTGTACGTTTGACTTTTTTAAATAGGCAGGTAGGGACTTTAAATTTTAACCTTCTCATGGAGCTTGAAACTAATAATATCGAAAGAGCTATGGCAGAGTCAATACATGAAAGAGCTTATTTGAGAAAAGCGATGTATCAGGAATTTACCAACTTGTGCAATGTGAGTTTTGCGTAACTCAATGGAAGAGACTCATATATCAATATTATTAAAAACTCTTTGTATTTTTTTCATGCAGGTGCGTTAAAAGGAAATCTGTTTTGTTTATATGTACAAAATTAGTTACTATGGTCGAACTTTTTCATAAGTAGGTATGTAGATGAGATGGGATGAGCGATGAAATTTAATGAAGAGGCATGGAGAGCCAGAGGAAGTTCCAAGATAAGATGAATGAATTGTGTAAAGAATGATATGAACTTACCTTACATACATGAACTTAAAGGAGTGAATGATGAAATGACAAGTAATAGTGATGAATGGAAGAAGAAAACATAGTGTGCTGACCTCAAATAAATTAGGACAAGGTAAAGAGAATGATGTAGACGTCAGCCTATTTATAAAATACTAACCAATAGAAATTATGATTCATCACACCTACTTTATCTCTTCAACAATATCCCGTAAGATTATTTTGTATGTCCAATAAAGATGTTCATAAAAAAATCACTACTATTACCAATTTACCGCTGTATTAGTATCGGTTACTCAACCGGTGATTATCTTTGGGCTACATGAACGGTAGTTCATGTAGTTGCATTTTGGCTTATTAATTGTGTCACGTCTTCCTTCCAATTTTCAACCGTAGTAGTTATCCGATGCTTTACGGTCCTTTATGGAAAATTACATTGCTCAAAATAGTAGACAATATGATACAAATTGCGCTTACAACTATACGAAGACTGAGAATAAATAACTTGATCTGCATAAGACAACTGCACGAAAGCGCAGCATTTGCATGTCGGCGTTCCATTGACCTACAACGTTCTGTGTGTAGCCTACAAAGTTATATCGGAAACCAGCAACCAATGATTAACCTATGAATATTACTGACGACACGTACACCAGGTTGTAACTAATACGACTACATGAGGAGAAGACTCATTAGATGACACTACAGTTTTCATATTATGACTTACATTGTATATAGGAATTGCCTATTTTAAAGCTTTGCTAATAAATATACATTTACATTATTGAAAAAGAAGGAAAAATAAACTATGATAAATAACGCTATTTTTACGAAAATGGCATGTAAGTAACTTTTCTTCTACGAATATTTTTGTGTCGACTGTGTATTTGACAAGTTTTACTAAATCGTCACGTTTCTCTTAATATTATTTTTGTAGAAAATAAATCTACCATCAATATTTTTTAAATATTGCTACACTTCTTTAGTCAAATATACAGAATTAAATGCAAACCTTTCCAGATAGGTACAATAAATTTCGATGTCGTGTTTCATATTCCATAAAACACACATTATATTAGGAAAGTAATTGTATTGCTTATTTTCCTTTCTTTGTAATGTTCACTTTAGTTTACATAATCATTATTTCTGAGACTTTCAATTTTCTAAGAATCTGTTAGAAATAACATGATAGCTTCGACATCCAATTTTCTAATAATTTCATAGTGCTTGCGCACCGTGCAAAGAGCAGTAAAAAAGACCTCAGGTTAAAATGTGACAGTGGCATTAAGTAAACTAAGAAAGTGTGCAAACAAGTGTTTGTGGTATCGAGGAAGCCGCACTATCTAAGTCTAAGTGGATATTTTTGCGGGAATAATTGTATAGATTAGCGATCGCTAGAATTGATGACCCAGATAACAATATCTCGGTCATCATATAAAATGAAAATAAATGTTTACATAAAACCTTTGCTGTAACTTAAAAATTTGTTTTCCAATTAGTAAGAAGTGAGCCCACATGGAATTGGCTTTATTGTAAATAGAGGGGCAGGAAAGCCAAAAAAATATTGCTTTGCATTACTAGCCAATCACTTCTTGCGACCTTTTTAAGTAATCTTAGCTGGGACTGGATGCGAAAAGTTCTAGGCTATAATGCTAAAGATGGTGATAGGCTTATTTTGAAATGAATATTAACATTGCATAGCTATTCATATGCCCATAATGTGCTGTGCTACACGAAAATGTTAAAACGAAAATTTTTGTTTTCAGATTCTATCCCATTTAGATTCAGCCGATCTAATATATTCTTATTGTTTCATTGATCGCTTGAGAGCTCTAATGTTTACTGAACAATGTAAATTATAAAAGTATCCCAACCAAATCCAATTGTCTATTTCCGTTCTCAGACATATCTAGTGCAATTGAAGAAACAATAAAAGGAAAGCACGCAATTATCGGGATCTATTGGTCACTTTGTCTTCCAAAAACACTGTGAGTTGTGGTGTGCAAAAGACAATTTATTGCTTTGAACTGTTATTGTCTAGTCACTGAGTCAGTGTATCGATACATATCTAAGTGTATTGTTTTCTCATTTACTACATTACGAAGCATTGGCTTGCATTGCAACGCAGTTCAATTTGTTCTGTAAAGATCGATTTACTTTCTTCTTGTAAGATTCTTATCTGATAGTTGTAAAGATGTCATTGTCTATAGACTTTGTGTTAGTTGTCGGCAAGTCTGTTAATGTGTTCTTCATCAAGTATTGGTTAGGTACTAATTGTTATTTTACTTCAATAATAAAGTTTGCTTCAAAGGTACCTAAACATCTAAACAGTACTAATGTTATTGATATTATGTAGGTAACTATGGTATGTCGCATTTTCCCTTTATTTATTTATTGTATTATTTTGTAATTCCTGTCGGACCGTTAGGTTGAATTTTCAAAATGTTGAATTCTCTGATAATTGAATCCCAGAATGTTTAATCAGGACGCCACCGATTTCAATATTTCTCTTATATTTTTACAATCCAAGGGACATAGACATCTAAATAGAGGTCATGTCCATATCCCTGAAGGTTTAAGCAGAAGCTTAGTATACGCCTACATTTCATCTTGTAGTTTTATATTCCGCGTAATAGGTGGGTGAGCCTATTGCCGTGTGTGTGTAATTTGTGAATTTCATTATCTAACTTACACGGCTACAAACAGATTTTGAGACCTTTTTATCATACTTCTTCTCTACTACCTTTGAAGGTTTACCCTTCCTACATCTTTTGACAGCCACCATAATTATCATCTAAAACAGCGCAACTATTCTAAAAACTATCAATAAAACTCTGTTTGTAGTGTATGTTTAGACACATTTACATAATTTCTATTGAATTAAATTTGCTTTTATTGTTATGGCCTTGAAATGCGTAATGAACTAATGACGGTCTTGTTTGCAAATGTATGTAAATGGGAATGAAAGTGTTTCTCTCAACAAAATCTATGTTCATTGTTACCAAGTAAACAGTGTCGGTGAACAAAATTTCGCACATCATTTTGCAATTTCTTTTCGTATTCTTAATGTTTCGTGGCTTAGTTAGGCGTGACGCCACCGTTTTGTCGGTTGCTCTTGGCGATACGGTCTACATGCGATAGAGTATCCGTCAAGTAACCCTAGATTTCGGATAATAAATTTTCTTCGTCCACTGGAATACTATTTATTTCTTCATTCTCTATAACACTCAAATTGTTACAGTGAAGTCAGATATCTGCGCTCTACCGGTCAAAGGTTATGCATCAGGAAACAACGGAAATAATAGTGTCACATTCGCAATTTCAATCTTATTGTAATGAAATTAATATCTTAGTAATTATTTAGAACAACAATTAACCGATCTCAGACCTAAACAACTATAGGTCAATGTCCAGATACATAATCAGAAAGGTGTAAAATTTTAGCAAAATTTGCAAATATAATTGCCACTGGTATAATATTACAGCATGATCCATTGTTTACAAATTCTGTTCAGAAAATTTCATTTGTAAGTCCTGTTTCTTTAATATTGTTTTTCCCACGGTCTATTGCGTATTCGACTCAAGAACTGTGTACGAATATACGACTGCAGTCTTACATCAGTTATAATTATTCAAATTTCGTTCATAATAGTTAATGATGGTAACCTTTCTTTTTTATGATCATTACTATCTTTATCAAGATCGTGTTCTTAAATAACATGTGTAATGTGTTCTTTCGTCAAGTTTTCACGTGCTTCTGAATAATTTGCTCATGCTTGGAGAAAATAAAAGTATTTAAATCACTGTTAGTATATTTCTGTGTTAATTATTTTCTACTCGTGTGTATTTTGCTAATGTTCTAGACGACCAACAACATAACCTTGATTCTTTTACAGGCGCCCGACTTTTTTTGCTCATTTTATTAGAAATTACACCTATATTTATTGTGTCCTATTCCGAATTTTCTAGATTAGATGCAAGTTTTTTTATTGTTTTATTTTCTCTGCTTTTATATTCTCACTTTCTCTCTTCATGTCAGTTTCTGTATGTACTGTGGCTGGGTGTGTCCCAGTTGAAAGGAAATACTGTAATGGTTTGGTTTTAGAATTAACCCCCTAATGTTTTGCGGATAATAAACTTCATTGCATTAATATCCAAGATTTTGGCCATCAACATTTATCTGTACTATAAAATATCTTTACACCGTGTAGAGACAATGATACAAATTCACATTCAATTGTGCGTGAAAACATTCATAACGCACTAGCCTTTTCCCGAATAAATCAATATTGCTTCATAAAAGGTGTCGCAACATAATTGATTCTACCATAACATTCCTATATAACAGATTCCACTTTATTGTATTCCATTTCAATCATAACAATAGTTACGTCGCAAGATTAACCGGTACTCAAAACGGTATTACATCTGACGATGCAATTGAAACATTCACCGAAGTGGGATTTTCTGGCACGACCACAGCCCAGTTCTGAAGAGAAACGCAAGGTCGGGAACTGTGGAGTTATTGTGTTTATGAACTTTTTGTCGAATGAATCTCTCCAAGTGGTATTGTTAGATACAGATGCTCTATTGAAACAGATGTGCCGTGCGATACTCACCTCGGAAGAGTTCTTTTTTATCGTTTTCCATGACAGTTGCTGATCAAGCCATATCTGACACAAACGTGTGGTATATTGCAAATATTAAACATGAAATATCTTATAGTATCATCCTTACAGTTTACTAGACCGGAATGCACAGGTTGGAAACTTCAGGTGATTTTGTCGGCTACAACCCAAAGTACCTGTGGTTGATTTTGATCTAAAGTGGAAATGGACGAAGTAAGTCCTGGTGCCTGGTGTCATTATTGAAAACCGCAAATTGATAGTAAAGATGGGTGTTTCAAGCATTGAGCTTCCGTTGTGGATAGTTGAAGTTATCACTAATTGCAAAAGCAGGCTGATAAAGAATTTTAATACGGACATTACTAAGAAAAACGGCAGACCTTTTTACAGTTCACAATGAAAGTTAAAAGTAAGTATAATTAAGTTTCATAGCGATAATAATGACGGGATTAACATTGGATTATGATGATTATCGAAAGTCGAAATTAATTTTTACTTTAAGCAGATTAAACCACAATAATGCAGCAATTAAATATTAATATCATTGGTCGAATCACGAAGTGAAATTTCTCTTATAATTAGAACAATGACATAAATATATGCCTATATATGTCGGTCAACTCAATAAGTGATGCATTTTACACGGAGACTTTACTATCACAGCATCGACGACTAAAGATAGTAAACTGAATTTAATTGTTTTATTAACGAGTTCTTATTATAAACATAGTTAAATTAAATTTATACCAAATGTAATGCTATCAATAATCTGTGATATATTATTGGCACTATAATAGCTTTAGCTTAGAATATCTAATCTCGTTTACAGAAAGTATTTATGTACCCAATAATATAAAACTGTAACGAATGGAAAGTATTTAAAGAAGAAGAGAGTTGTAATTTTTTTATAGCAGGAAGGTAGACTAGCGGCCGTCACACGGTTTCACCTGCGATACTCCCGTTCCCGTGGGAATACAGGAATAAAATATAGCCTATGTCACCCGGGGATAGTATAGCTTCCCAATAGTGAAAGAATTATTCAAATCGGTCCAGTACTTTCGAAGCCTATTCGATGCAAACAAACTATAAAATCTTTCCTCTATATAATATTAGTATATTATTGATAATGTTGATTGATAGCACTTGAAGGAACTTGCCACATATTGAAAAACTAATATTGTGGAACAGTACAAGTGAAGTTTAGTATAGATTAGTATAGATGAATTGTGGGCGTATGGTACCTATACTCTGCCTACCTATAGTCGGGAGTGATACCGCCTGCTGTGCTGGAGGTCGTGGGTTCGATTCCCACCGGAGACAAACATTTGTGTGACCCATTAATGTTTGTCTCAAGAGACTGGGTGTTTCTATGTATAATATGTATGTATTTAAAAGTATATAAGTATTAATATCCGTGGTCTGATACCCGTAACACAAGCAGGTTATTCCTAGCTTACTTTGGGATCAGATAGCGTTGTGTGAAATGTCCGTGAATATTTGTTTATTTATTATTTATTTATTTACCTTGCTACACGTGACTATTTAATTTATTTCATAACTTAACTATGTTCATTTTCCCATTGGTCGCCTGTCTTGATGATCGTTTTGTATAGCTTCCCGGTACCGCGTGAACCACAGATAACGGATTGCACTATCTCGGAAACTCGGATTACTATAACCTCATGACATAGTTCCCTCAGATGCTTCGCGAAATTGATTCCTGAGGTCTTACTTTGACCCTTTGAATATAAATATAAGTAAGGTCTGTATCTAATAGTAATAGACCTTACTTGATTCTTTGGTATCCCGTCCCATATACCGTTCTTTATGCTTTATTTTTAAGCTATTGCATAGCTTCTATCGCGGGCCTTGCGTGGAGACCGAATCCAGAAATTGTGTCACGAAAATAAATCACACTCTCGGCTACCTTCGGCCACGTTCGTGTATCTCGCACTTCATAAATTTGTTTACGTCAATTATGAACTCTGCAGTCGTTATATATTATTATTATGTCAAATAATCCAAAAATTGATGCTTGTTACCCAGAATCGATCTTGCGCCTTCTGCGTACCGATCCGCGTCTTAAACACTCGACCAAAGTTGAACTAAGAGTGCTGGTCGAATTTAGAGTTCTTAATGTGAAATGACAATTTCGATGCTGTCAATTTACATTAATTGCTGTCAATTTACTTCGTCTTAATAAAAATTCGACTATAGGTGTAAAGTCCAATTCTGCTCGATCTGGCAATAATGTAAACATGTCATGTTTTGACAATCGTTGTCTAAGACAGATTAGTAGAAAAATATAGTATGACAAATCATTGAATTTTTTACTATCCTGAGTAGGTATTTTAAATGAAAATAAACTATCATAAAGAAGTTATTTGGTGTCGAAATGATTATAAGAACACTGTATGACTCCTGGATACTGGAATATAATCAGGGTGAATACTCAATTGCGAGTAACTATGGATTTAAACTAAGGATCAAATATGTTTGTTTACATTTTTGCGCAAAGCTATTGAAATACAGTATATCGGTATTCATCATCTATGTACAACAGTGAACTGTACTCGTATAATTTGTGTAAAAAGTGTTTTAAATATGAATAAACAAAGTGCAATTATTAATGAAGAAAGTCACGAAAAAATAGTGAAAGAAAATGAGTGAGTACTCTATATACATACATTTTATTATTATTATCACCAATGCAGTATGTAGTATTTTTTGTTTTGTTAATTTATATATAATACTGCTATAAAGATAACCAAAATTTTTGATATTAAAATGAGCGATATTAAAAGTAGCCCTCTTTTATACACACACACACACACACACACACACACACACACACACACACACACACACACACACACACACACACACACACGCGCACACACACAAATAGTTTAAATTCTCAATTTAGATTCTCAACATGTATGTATATATGTATGTGTAAATTCATTCTTCATTATGTATGTAACAGAAACCATTAAACCAAGCACGTGTACGATTTAGTACCTTTTTTATGTATAGGTAATACATAAATAAAACCGGCCAAGTGCGAGTTAGACTCGCCGATGAAGGGTTTCGTAGCAGCAAGTAACATAGTATAAAAGTTCTTGTCTTTCGTTGTAACTTTGATTGATGTTTTAACACGTTCGCAGTGGTAGTGATTTTTCTAACCGAAAATTGCGGTTTACGACGTATTAAAAAAAAAAACTACCAGCTCTATCTCGTTCAAACTAATTTTCGTTGGTAGTTTTTATGGCAATGTACATCATATATTCTTTTTAGATTTATCATTCTCTTAGTTTAAAAGTTAGAGGGGGGGGGGGACACACATTTTTCCACTTTGGAAGTGTCTCTTGCGCAAACTATTCACCTTAGAAAAAAATGATGTTAGAAACCTCAATAGCATTTTTGAAGACCTATCTATAAATACCCCACACGTATGGGTTGGATGAAAAAAAAAATTTTGAGTTTCAGTTCTGAGTATGGGGACCCCCAAAATGTATTGCGATTTTTCTAGTTTTGTATAAGAATCTTAATGCGGTTTACAGAATACATCTAGTTACCAAGTTTCAATAGCATAGGTCTTATAGTTTTGGAGAAAAGTGGCTGTGACACACGGACGGACAGACAGACGGACAGACAGACAGACAGACATGACGAATCTATAAGGGTTCCGTTTTTGCCATTTGGCTACGAAACCCTAAAAAGTACCCTAAAAAGTACCCCAAAGGTCCCAAAGGTCCCTAAGGTCCCAAAAGTCTCAAAAGTCCCAAAAGTCCAAAAGTTCAAAAATCCAAAAGTCCAAAGGTCCAAAAGTCCAAAAGTTCTAAAGTCCCAAAGGTCCCTAAGGTCCCAAAAGTCTCAAAAGTCCCAAAAGTCCAAAAGTTCAAAAGTCCAAAAGTCCAAAAGTCCAAAAGTCCAAAAGTCCAAAAGTCAAAAAGTCCAAAAGTCCAAAAGTCCAAAAGTCCAAAAGTCCGAAAGTCCGAAAGTCGGAAAGCCCGAAAGTCCAAAATTCCAAAAGTCCAAAAGTCCAAAAGTCCAGAAGTCCAGAAGTACAAAGTACGAAAGTCCGAAAGTCCAAAAGTCCAAAAGTACAAAAGTCCAAAAGTCCAAAAGCCCAAAAGCCCAAAAGTCCAAAAGCCCAAATGTCCACAGTCAAGTAGGTACTTGGTACTTTACTTTGTTGAACATAGGCCTTAAAATCTTACTTCTTACTTATATATAATACTAGCTGACCCGCGCAACTTCGTTTGCGTGATAAATGAAGAACCGCTCGACCGATTTTGTGCAAACTTCCTATAAACCATCTACAAAATAATCCAAACAAAGCCTTAACATTTGGTTTGGATAGGTGAGCCCGTTCTTGAGTTATAAAATTACAACGAAAAGTGGCATTGATTTTTATATATATCTTACTAATATTATAAATGCGAAAGTTTGTGAGTGTGGATGTTTGTTACTCTTTCACGCTCAAACCGCTTAACGGGTCGGGCTGAAATTTGGTACAGAGATACATTATAGTCTGGAATAACACATAGGCTACCTTTTATCCCGGGAATAACTTCCCGCGGAAACAAATTTTACGCGGGCGAAACTGCGGGCATCAGCTAGTATTCTTATATAGAAATAATTATACTAGCATAGTTGATAAAGAATGCTATGTAATAGCTTTACCGCGGCAGTCCCCGAGTGCCACACGTCTTTTTTTTTAAATATCACTAATGTGCGGTGAAGCTGCTATGCTGATACGAGTACTATAATGAAATATAAACCAAACTAACTTTCGGGTTTATAATATTTATGTGATTAGTGATCATACTAAAAGTGGGTCTATTAATGCGAGCAATTCATGAATGGAATTGGCTTTAAGCTGTTTTCCGACTACAGTTTATTTATATTATTTTCATAAATTTTACGAAGATACCTGGTTTTTTCGGAAGGCTTACTTAGAGACATCCTTGTCCGACACCTAAAGGCATTTGAGGTTTTGAATATAATAGTAACTGGAATCCACATAAATGGACCCCCACAGCAGTAAATAGTAGAACCAACACTTGTAATAGATTGTACTAGGGTTATAATATGCTAACTACGTAGTAGGCTGATCTGGTGGTCGACGTCGTAATATCAAATTGGCAAACGGTGACTCGTCGACTCACTTACTAACCTGTAGGGTTGTGTATTATAATCATTACAGTTGCCTCTTCGCAAACCTTATATTATTCAATAAATCTTCTCCTTAATCAAGAATAGATATTCCTAGTGGTTATATTGACTTTATAGGTGATAAATATAATATATCATCCAATGAGAAATTTAATAGCAAATATATAGAACTCGTTAATAAAACTATCCATTATACTATCGTTAGCCGTCGATGCTGAGATAGTAAAGTCCGCATGTAAAATGCAATAATGTATTGCGTTGGCCGACAAATACAACGATCGTGTAGGTATATGTATGTCATTGTTCTAATTATTAGGCAAATTTCACTTCGTGATTCGACCAATGATCATAAATTAATAATTACACACATACTGCATTGTTACACTAAGATATTTGGAATATACTGTCTTATGATCGCCACATTCAAGTCTATATGACCTTATTGGGTACTCTGAAACATCCTTTCAAAGGCTTAACCGTGGCTCCCGGTTGAAGGATGTCGTCCATGATTAATTTCCATACGTAAAAAACAAAACGTCTTCTTTAGTACTCGTAGGTATTAGCACAGTATAAAGATGTCACTTATCACATCTGTAAGCGGTGGTTATTAGCATATGTAATAATGCTATAAGCGTTTTTTTTATACCACTAAGGTGGCAGACAAGCATACGGCGCACCAGAAAGACTGGTGGTCACCGCAGCCTATGAACGTTTGCAACACCAGAGGCGCCACACTCGCGCTGCCGACCCTATACCGTTTTTTTTTATTTCATTTTGGATACATGCTCCTTAGCGTGAGCCATTATTATAACTTTGTAAATGATGACAAGTGAAATTCGATATAACATTTTTTCTCTACGATCATAATTCACTGGTTACATGACAATTAATTATGCCTGTATATTTTATAGTGCTAAATAATTTAATTACTAATTGCGTTAATTACTACAAGATTTAAATAATAAACGGTTATATTTGTTTAATATTATATAAAGGACACCTTTATATAATATCATCTTGTCGCATTCTTCTCCAATTAACTACGAATAACAGACAAAATCACTCTCTGGAGTTATGTATATAGCCAACTCTAGGGAACAAAGGGAGCCTGCTTGAAAGGATCCCTTGTCTTACATACTCTACCGTCTCGTCGTTACTCCAGTACTATAATCCAGTTTATTTACTACCATATATAACAAGCTCAATATCCGCTGTCTATTATATTAATACCACTGCACAGCTATTTACATAACACGTTTTTCACTGCAGTTTATTAGCAATATACGTTAACAGAAACTGCGCTGTGAAACAGCTCTTCAAGACGTTAAATAAACTATTATTGTTAGACAAACCGCCTTGTTATTTTTATTACTTTATCTTTAGGATCAACGTTAATGGTATAACAAATACCATCAGATCTTTTTATATTAAGGAAAAATTAAATATTAAGTGGTGTAGCAATGGGTGCCAGAAATGTTTCTCCAACAAAGGGATGATCCTCCAATCAGGCAAGACCTGGCGGGCCGAAGCCAAAGGGATGAACGTGGATTGTTCTATAATAATAACTATTCTTCAGCGTGCGCATTGTACTGTATATTATCGCGATGCAGAATTTTTCGAATGTTGATCTTCAATTTATTTGTTCATGCATGACAGATGGTCGGCACCAAATCTATTGGCGAACGACGGTTATCTTTATTAATTAGCAAATTCGACTTAGTATATTTTTTTATATAATTAAGCGAAAATCCTAAACAAAAAATGCAATTGGAATACAATATAACAATCCTCGTTTCAAACCGCAACAAAAGAGTTCCATGATCAAATCTATGTTAATTGCCCAAGCTTTTCCGATTCCTATCGACGCATCAAGAGTCATACATTCAGACTTCGTGACCAACATATTAGCATTGTGCTGACCCCCGGCGTTTCTCACGCCACTGACTCTGTTTCTAGGTTGTTTTATGATGACTATTGGTATATTCTCCATATTATATTTATTTACTTCATCGTATATTCATAATTCTGCTTTATATGAACAAGATCATCTGCGATGTTGATGGATCTTTATATAAAAACCTAAGTTCCTATCATTAGTTTTCCTTATTTTGTTGTAGGCTTTACTCATAAAGTTTATGGGCATCGTGATTATATACATCCTATTCTTTCAAATCCTGTCGTGGCGTGTTTAAAGTTCATTACTTCTTGTGAAATTCAGTCTTATATATTTAAAATATAGAATAGGAATAAATAGTCTATGATATTTGAATTGAATATATTGTCTATATTTGTAACACAGACTCGTTGTTATTCCCACATAAATTACTCCAGGTATCCGAGTTTGGATTCTTAACCTGAAGATAAATGAAAACAAACTATCTACAGAAACCCCCAGCCTTTGTATGAACTACTCGTATTGTGATCGTAAATGTTCACGACTTACCGCATACAACACGTACCATTATGATAATTTCGTTACTTTTAGTTTGAGATATAATAGGCCTTAGGTATATGAAAACCTTCGTTGAAAGTGAATAATAACAGTTGAAGTAGCGAAACCCAATATTATAAAGTGCAGAGAAATCAACCATTGAAGGTGTGAACATTAACGGTAGATCTGGTACTAAATTAGAGCAAGCCATTATTTTGAATCGTGACGGCCTTTTATTTCATTGTATCAAAGGGATCGACCTTAATTTTTGTGTCTTACGTTTTTTATTCAAGATTCAATTAAATTGACGACGTGTTTCCGGTTCGACGGCTTCTTACTCAGTAGGCCTCGGGAAATATAGTACAATATGAACCCAAATTGTCGATCGTAGAAGTCGTTCGCTTCTCTATTGTGCGACCTCCATGGAATTTGTAGCTAACGGGAAACATCTTGCACTTCACTACGCCACAAATGTGCGTGAGATGCATTTCGCTATGCTGTCGATTTATGGACTGAGTGCCCGCTTATATCGATGTACTTCATTCCATAACCCACCCAAGATAAATTACTTTCGATGTCATAAACGCCTATCAGACCATAAATGGATTTATAGTACACTAGTATTTTAGTACTACATATTTTTCTAAAAAGCGGACCAATCATATCTGTGTTTCCAGTAGTTGTTGTTGTTCTATTATATGCCCTAAATGACTTGACTAAAGATTTGTGGCACATGCGTGACATAAATTGCATGAAATCGTTTTAAATCACGTACGCCCAAATATTTACAAGCTAAATGTATACCCACTTCGATATAATGTTCCTTTTATCAGTAAAGTATGTCGTGAATACCTGTAACAAAGAAATTTATTCGGTCAGTATTACAAGCAAATCGATTGAACATTCAAAATCATAGCGCTCCTCGATGCGTCAACGATAATTATCGTCTCGTCAGTGTAGTGATTACTACGTTTTGAGAATATCTTTATTGACAGCTGTAAAGAGAACACAAAGGGCGTGAAAGCCACCATTGTGGCTGACCACATCGATGACTTACACAATGCTACCGGTGACGCCTAATAATCCATCTGTTACTTTACAACCGGCAACTCATTTAGGAAAATGAAAAGCTCGTTTCAATGAGCTCGACTCTCCCTTACTGTAGTTAGAGGTTGGTCTGTACAATTGTGTCTAAGGTTATCAGACCGGATGATGAAGCCTTCAAGTGTGCTTTCACCTATTACGTATTCTTTTGTGTCAGTTTTACTCTGTCGAATTATATCGACTTTGTGTTACGTCATGATAATACTAATTGGGATAAATAACGCAGTGAGGTGGGGATCCTTAACGAGGAACCCGTGACTCGTCCTTGTAAGGCTCTCTAATGATATTCTGGTTCACTAGCTATTCCATGTGTGAATACCATGATACATATAACAATGCTATCATGACTGATTAAATTATAACTGTAAAACATATACAAAACTTTAACATGTACAAACTGTACGCTCTCTTACGCGCACATGCACATACAGACATATACACATACAAACTTTCGGTTTATAACATCAGGGTGAAAAGAAAAGTACCCCCTGTGTGCAATAAATAATTTATTGCAGTACTTGGATATATTGACATTTGCCGATGTCTATTAAAACTATATATTTTGTCATTCATCTTCTTTCAAGATGTCACTACAAATTACATCCACTTATCGCGATAGCGTTACATTCCTGGGGAGCGTTCTCGTTAACATTCTTATGTGAGTATACATACACCATACGCCCAATGTCTGCGAAAGCTTTCATATGATTTTTTTTGGGTTTTCCTGCATTAGTTTTAGCGTTTCGAAACCTAATACTGGTTGTAGAAAAATCTATATATTTAAAAATGTTGTGTGCGTATACTTACCTACTCTTTAAAACCTCAAAATTTACTGAATCGATTGAGCTCTATATTGGACACGATATACAACAGGATTTAGAGATTGTTTTAGGCTACTTTATACACTTTTATCATAACAGCAATAAGAAGAAAACAGCTTTAAAAAGTGATTTTACCAATAGATGGCGTTGGTCGTTTTTTTTAATTTTATTCTGCCATCTTCAGAACAAAATATTATAAACAACCTATTTAGAAGGTTTTTATTTCATGTCAGATATGTTTTGCGTGTTATTTTTGAAGTTAGAGGTTTGGCGCGTTAGGGAAAAATTATCAGAGTGAATTTATTATTTTGAAGAGTGCGCAGGATGTTTTTAAAAACTGAACAGTGAAGTCACAGCGAAGAGTGGCAGAAAACCGCTAGTATTAGTATAAATGTTGATAAACCTATATTAGACCCATTTATGGATACACTTGAGCGAACTAGACTAAATAATTAAATTTACCTGATCGTGGTTCAGGCGAGAAAATTCTAAAGTTAATATTACAGTATTTAATTAAAGTAATATCTTGTAAATTACCCACTATAAATGTTGTATCTTCAAAGATGTGTATCGCATATAAATACCACGGGGCAAGCCGTCCGTTACGTTACGTCAGCATTAATGAAGCCTTTCCCGATGATGTTGCGAATATACGGAATGAATGCAATTTTGTATGTAATGTGCACTTCATAATCATCTACTAGTCATGGCACTTTACCTGATTTTTTGAATTTTAAACCAAAGATTTTCCTTTTAATATATTTTTATAAAAAAAAATAGTTGAAAGAAAAAAATAATAAGTTGCTTCAGACCCTTTTTTTAACCCCCGACGGAAACCCGGAAGGGGTGTTATAAGTTTGACGTGTGTGTGGGTGTGTGTGTGTGTGTGTAAGTCTGTCTGTGGCATCGTAGCTCCCAAACGGATGAATCGATTTTGATTCTGTTTCTTTTGTTTGAAAGATGAGTTAGGGGAGAGTGTTCTTAGCTATGTTTTATAAAAATCGGTTAAGCCATTTCAAAGCTATGAGGGGTGAAAGTGGTGATGAAAAATTTAATGTGTTCAAATATACCCGTGTTGGGTATCAAATGAAAGGTCATATCTTATACATCACGAAACCACAAGTTTTATGAAAATCGGTTAAGCCATTCGAAAGATATGAGGAGTGGAATGTATTGCTAATTCTGTAACCACACTCCGCGCAATTCGCATTAGCTCTGAATAATTGTTGATAGACTATTCGTCATTGTTGACATTAAAAACCACTATAAAAAGCAAAAAATAAAAATAGGTAGCTATATTATTTACCTATTCATATTTTTTACTAACAGTTTGTCTCGTCGGGGACCGCTCACCTAATCATAACCTAACCGTACGTCTGTCTCTGTTTAGGTATAGAGCGGTCCCCCCGACGAGACCAACTGTTAGTTAAAATATGAATACGTAAATAATATAGCTACCTATAATAATAATACAGGTTCAATACTTAGGGTAGATAGGTCATAATATAATAGTTATTTTTTTACTTTTTACAGGTTTTTTATTGTTCTTTTTTTGTGAGTCGGGGGTTTTTTAAATTTTAAATTTATTTTTTTTTGTGTATTGGTATTGGTAATATTTGTTAAATTTTGTATTCGTTTATTTTTTTGATCTAGATATAAGGGTTTAGTGTACGAATGACCGATTCTTAAATTGTTTGATTCTGTAAATGACCTACTCTACAATGACTTGATTTTACAAGTGCTATTTTTTACAAGTTCTCCTACTTTGATTATTATAATGTCGTTGTTACATAATCTTACGTCAATCAACCTTAGTCACTAAGTACATTCTTTACTTTTAGTTTCAAGATGTAATAAAGATTTTTTCCACGCTCTATATAGCCAATCGAAACTTGCAAACATTTACTTAATGTCATACTTGATCCATTATATTTATTTTATGTCAAGTATGTATTTGAAACTCACGATCGTTACCGTTGGTCCAATGGACCGGTGCCGGTGGGCGTGTGACCTTATTTCACGTTAGTACCTTATAAGGGATCCATTAGTTTCATGACATGGAAACAGAACGCCCGTATAAGTTCATTGTTAGGAGACATTCTGTGGAATAAGAATAAACAGATAAGGCCGAAATGGTAGCTAGTTATATTGTTAAACAGTCAAGTATCGTTATCGACCTAGTATCAGAGTCACCGAAGACCTCACCCAGTTCAGGAGTAACGGCGGGAAAACAGTGTTCAGGCTTCTAAGAGTAAGCGTTGGACGCAACGCAACTACGTTTACGATGACTTTCATTCATAAAACAAAAGGTTTCCAAATGATAATGCTGCCTGACGCACACATTAGATAAATGGCGGATCGGATAAATTTGGCAAGTCTGTGTAGGCGTGTACAGACATAGTTGACTCAGATGGGCGGTGTCGTGTTGACGAAGAATCAGATCATGAATATTGGCGTGCTTTTATGAAAGAATAGAATAAGAAAGAACTGTCATGAAAGTAAAATAATGCATATTTGAATGTGAACACAAGAATTAATAAAGTAGTTAGAGAGTGGCTGACTAAATAAAAGAAGCTATCCTTGAACATCTCACACTTTCACCGGCGCGAAAACTAAATAATCAATGAGAACAAAATAGACACAGCACCTTTGCAACGGGTCATGCAAGTACGTGATCTAGGGGCTTGAATGACTTCTGAATTGTTGTTTTGCGAGCACATTATCTACGTTGTAACGAGCTTCGTAAATTTATAAGAGACTGAGAATTTTCAAACATTTTTTTCAAGGAGTCATTCCGTGCCTTAAGGAGATGAACTGCTTATATGTAATAATAATATCATATTTTCATGTTAGACTGCTTCTGTGGCGCAGTCGGTAGTGATACCGCCTGCGGCGCTGGAGGTCATGGGTTCGATTCCCACCGGAGACAAATATTTGTGTGACCCATAAATGTTTGTCTCAAGAGTCTGGGTGTTTCTATATATAATATGTATGTATTTAAAAGTATATAAGTATTAATATCCGTGGTCTGATACCCATAACACAAGCAGGTTATTCCTAGCTTACTTTGGGATCAGATAGCGTTGTGTGAGATGTCCGTGAATATTTATTTATTTATGTATTGGTGATTTGCATGTTAAAATATTCACATGTTATACCACTTCACTTGATTTTGAATACGTTTTTAGGGTTCCGTACCCAAAGGGTAAAGAACGGGACCCTATTCATGAGACTTCACTGTCCGTCTGTCTGTCTGTCTGTCTGTCTGTCTGTCTGTCTGTCTGTCTGTCTGTCTGTCTGTCTGTCTGTCTGTCCGTCAGGAGGCTGTATCTCATGAACGGTGATAGCTAGAGACTTGAAATTTTCACAGATTATGTGTTTTTGTTGCCGCTATAACAACAAATACTGAAAACAAAAACATAATAATATTTAAGGGGGGCTTCCATACAACAAACGTGTTTTTAGCGATTTTGTCTAATATATTCGGTAATAAGGTATCCTTCTCAATTTAAATACGTTAGTTAATTTGAACATTTCATCAAGATCATTCATTCCCTTTACACCATGCAAATTAAATGAATACTTTAGGAGGTATAGCACAATCAAATGTTGCTCAATGAAATTAATTTCGTGTCGCCATGATTGAATATTCTACGGGTCACATACTAACTTATTTTTCGACTTTCATCGTAAATATTTTTTCTTTAATAAGTGAACAACGCTTTCAGCAGATTACTTTAGGTAGGTGTAATATTTCAAAGATAACTATTTCATAGGAAATAGTAAACCAATCCTACTAATATTATAAATGTGAAAGTTTGTGAAGATGTTTGGATGTTTAGATGTTTGGATGTTTGTTACTCAATCACGCTCTAACGGCTGAATGGATCCAGCTGAAATTTGGTATAGGGATAGAGTATAGTCTGGAATAACACATAGGCTACTTCTTATCCCAGAAAATTGTTTTCACGGGAAGCTGGAACGGGAACCAAAATTCACGCGGGCGAAGCCGCGCGCATCAGCTAGTAGTCCATATTTTAGATTTTTCTCCAGTATAAACAATTTACTTACAAACACACAATTTATGTTGTAGACATAGATATCGTGTTTATAATGTCATCATTCAAATGTCATCAATATTCTGAAAAAGAAATTAAACATAGAGTTCACAAACTCTTTTTGAAATATATACTGTACCTACCGTAGAGGATCTATACAAGGATAGTTAACACTATAGAGCAACGCGAACTGTCTAAAGACGCGCGTTGTATAACACTATAGAGCAACGCGAACTATCTAGGCGAGCGTTGCTCTGTGTTAATAGGTAATGAGGGCAACCAGTAGACGCTTGAAATACTCACAGAATATCAAGCAGTGTATTTTCATAAAAAAATAATAATTAAAACAAAATGGACCTTTACTGGGACATCCTTTCGAGAGCTTACCCGGGGCTCCCAACCGTAGGCTGTTGGCCGTTACGTGGGGTTTAATAGTCGGTAGGAGTCCGGCATATCATCCATTAAGGATTTTACATCTCGTTAAATAAAAAGAAAAAAGGGGGGCTCCCATGCAACAAATAGGTTTTTGTTGTTTTTTGGTACGGAACCCTCCGTGCGGGAGTCCGACTCGCACTTGGCCGGTTATTACTTAATGCAACTTTTTAAAGTCGATAATTTTACGAAGATCGACATTACACTGAATCCTTTCGATTTCAATGAGTAAATAAATACTGAAGACTCTTTACACAGCCATAACTAGTTCAAATTAATTTAATTTACATTATTCACAGAGACATTTCTATTATACATTCGTTTGTAAATTTAGTGCGGGGTAGAGAATGTGGACCCGTTTTAGTATCTTTATGCCAGGTCGCTTATATGTGGAGGCGTCGACATTCGCCATTGCTAGGACCTGCTTGAATAAAGGAACTGGCTTTAATAAACGCTTCTATGCTATTAACGACCAAGAGATGGATTGATTTATTGTGTACTGTCTGTTGAGTTTGCTAACGATTTATTGTTTTTACTTCGGGCTATTTGGTAATGTTCGTCTTTAGTGTTAATTTTATTTATCGGTTTTAGGACTCTAGTAGTAAATGCTTTTTACTTGGTTTAGGTTTTTGATGGTCTTTTATTTATTTCAAACTTTCGCACAAAGTACAAGGAAGACTTAATGCCTTAGGCATTTTCTGCCAAGTCTTTCTTTTAGTTCTTATTATGTGTCGTATTTTCGTATATACTTTAATAAAATCTGTGGTCACTAGAGTAGACTAAGATTCGAAACTGGTTGAATAAGATTCGAAAACTTTCATAAATAACCTATTTAAATTAAATAAAATGTAACCCGTGAGTTTAAAAACATCAATTTCAAGTTTTTTTACCACGAGCATCATTGTAAACCATATCGTAACGTAAGGTACCTACACAAAGCTGGGATCGTGGACAGAACTTGAGCAAGCTGGGTCACAAGCGCATGTTGGTAAAATTTACACATGATATATATTAATTCGCAAGGCAAAGCTCTTAACGGAACAATTATTGAAAACTAAAGTTTGTACCCAACATTTACCAACACAAACGTGTATTCACAAAACAAGCTTCTAGGTTTAGATAATAATAGATTACTTCAGATTACGTGAATCGAAAAGCAGTCGATTTTCTCTGTACATCTAACGCACCGTAATGTAAGTATTCCTGGTTCATTGTCCAAGATAAACCTCACGATATGAGATTTACTATCCTTGCCACGTGATATCGGCAGAAGAAATCAAAACATATTTTATATAAATACATGGAAGTCAATATGGCTGAAATAGCGGCGTTTTCCCTGAAAGAAAACGCATATTAAAATACTTACCTAATTCGAAGCTTATATAATGAGATAGGCATATCCGTTACCCGTAGGCTTATCTTACTCATGTTTGATGACGTATTTCCGTCGACTCACCAGTAGGGGGCGCCACCTGTGAACTTATAAAGAACATGGCGTCCACTTTGTCCTCATTGGCTTTTATTCACCAGGCAGATTTAAAAAGTAAGCTTCGAATTAGGTAAGTATTTTAATATGCGTTTTCTTTCAGGGAAAACGCCGCTATTAAAAGTACTTGACCGTAATTCGAAGCTTATATAATGAGAAATGTTTGTTTTCGCCTGGTGAGTGACGGAAACGCCAATGTGATTCTAATTTATTTTTAGGAAAATAATATTATAGAATGTTGTATGTATGGTATCTATATTTATAATCTTTACCATCTTGGACAACTTCATATGTAATCTTAAACAGACTAAATAAGGAATCTTATTTAAGGAGTAGTAAGTATTCCTTCTATTGACAGGATTAAATAATTGCGAATTATTATTATATTTGATTGGTGGTAGTAGCTGACATTATTACTCGACGATAAAAATTTTTGAAATCCATCGTCAATTACCTCTTGTTAAGGATTAATTTGATCTTACCACCACCACCAATTCTTAGAAGCTGCTGTTGACCGGGTAGTGCCGGGGCTAGAATAGTTGGAGAACCTCTAACAGTTAAAAAGGAAACTTTTCGTTGTATGGATTCTTAAGTATTTAAAGCAATTAGTATTCCACCTTAGTCAAGTGTTCCATAGCATTTTAACATAAAGTGAAAATTTACAACTTTGTCAGGACGGGACTTGAACAGAGTTCGGTGTAAATTTAAATGTGGGAAGGTTATCAGTTTTGAGCAGGATTCGAACCTGCGTCCTCTCGAATACCGTGCAGGACGGATTGGAGTTTCTGGATAAAGGGAAAGCGGTACCCTTTTATAAATTTAAAACTTTTTGGTACTCTCGTTCCTTACCAACGTATTTTGTACAGACTTCTACTTCTACTTTTGTACAGAAACTGACCGACATAGAATGACAGGGTCATATTATTTAGTGTTTCCTTTGCTGGTGTGAGCAGAGGATGTTAGACCTCTCCTCGTCTCTTTGAGAGCCTCGAGCTCGGAAATTTCGTAATTGAAGGGACATCCTTGCATGGTTACTTAGTATGTTATCGTACGCCTGGTTACTATCGTATACCCAATTATTATAGATACACAATATTGTACATACCCCTCGAGGGTGGTAACTGGTTAGTGTTTCCTTTGCTGGTATGGGCAGGGGATGTTAAACTTCTCAGTCTCTTTGAGAGCATAAAGCTCAGAAATTTCTTAATTGAAGGGACATTTACTGTCGTATGCCCAATTATTATGGATATTGTACACACCCTTCGAGAGTGGTAACTGTAATACAGGCCTAAAAAGGCTCTTGGTACAATGGAATCTGGACTCCATTCGATGGAGATCTGATATTGACGCCTGATCCTCTCGAAGGCTGGCGTAATGATTTGGATGAACTTTTTTCGGGGTCATCCTTTTTTGGAGATCGAAGACCAAAATGCATGCCTTCCCGCGTGCCGTTGAAAAGGCTTCAGCCTCGAAAATGTATGTGTTTGAAGGCGATATTTTATCAAGGTTCATTTTTAAGAATTGGGTCTTTGACAATTCTGAGAATAATATATGAAATCAGATCTATGGCCGCAAGCCATTTGTAATAAATTGATAAAAGATTTATGGAAATCCTATTATTAAAGTAGGTCTTCAATTTTGTCATAAATATTTTCGAAGAAACTTAAGTTTTTCAAAAGATTCTGTTTAAAAATACAAAAGGTTTTGGCAGCAAAAGCCTTTTGGCAGAAAGAACCTTGTCAGCTTTTTCAAAATGTAGCAGGGATTCGAATTGTCGGATCTCCCCGTTTTTGTTTAGGTTGACGAACCCAGGACTATGATTTTACAATAGTGGGTATCAGCATATTATCTTATCAAGGCAATTTGTCGCCAAAACGTGTCTATCAACCTCTTAGGTTATACTGACCGAAATCTCTTTTAATGCTGTCCCTATATAAAATACGAAGCAAGGATGATTGTTTCTATCATCCTCGTAAATTAACCTCTGATCTGTGAAGAAATTTACACTTGGTCAGGACCAGTGTTAGGTAATAAGAAATAACTCACCTATTTCCATCATCCTTATCTGGTTTAGTGGAAGTCGGCTTCTTTTACTCCACTTACGACAATGCACGTGGCGTCGCGATTGCCTTTATTTGAAGTTCGAGCTAAATGATCTGGAACTGTATGAAAGAAACTGCAACCTCGAAAGGTTTACGTGCTATTTTAAAATAATAGGTTATTTCACGTTATGACGTATCACACTCATATGTGATCGTAAAAATATGAAGTAAAAACATACCTGAGACTTAAACGAACGGTCAAACCGTTAAATATGTCTGTAGGTTCACTAACTTCAATCACAAGTCACTTGTTTTAGATTCACTGTATATTCAAACGAACGGCAAAGCCGTTAAATAATTATTTCTGTAAATTCACTTACTTCATCCCAAGTCACTTTTTATAACTTTACTAGGTATATAACTAGTAACTAGAAAAAATAAATGCACTAGCAGGTGTTCCTGCTATAACCTTTTGCTACGGGAATCAAAACGCCAATGAGGACAAAGTGGACGCCATGTTCTTTATAAGTTCACAGGTGGCGCCCCCTACTGGTGAGTCGACGGAAATACGTCATCAAACATGAGTAAGATAAGCCTACGGGTAACGGATATGCCTATCTCATTATATAAGCTTCGAATTACGGTCAAGTACTTTTAATAACCATGAAATCTTTATTTGTGCGATATTTCATTTCAGGAAGTGAAAAGTTATCAAGTAACACGCGATGCTCACTAGGTATGTGATAAAAAACGAGTTCATTTTCAATATCAACAACAGCCTCGTAAACTTGACCTAGTTTCACGTAAATATACATAGTATTAGTATTCAGAAGCGCGTAGCGGCACGAGCCTAGGGTTAAAGAATTTCACTTGCGGACGTTAAAGGCATACATAATGGGTAAGAAGGTGATTTGCGAACATCCTTTGAATGCGTGCCGCAATGCAGCGAATTGGCACGAATAAAGTGCTAAACTGCGTCAGAGCAGGATACTGTGTCCAGTGATACGATACGTATACTTGCTAAATGTAGGTTGAAACTTTCGTCGACTTAAAGTAATTTTAACCGCAATCCAAACAAGAGCACCGGTCACGTTTCCGAGATCGCCATCGATATTTGCGAATGACTATACAAACAGATATGTTCAACAATCGACGCGAGTTATTGTATAATTATTAATTTATTCTGATTTCGTACTCGTAACGGTTGCTAAGACTATCGAATGATTTCCCACATCTGCACGCTCTAAATACTGTTACTAACAATTTCTCTTGCCTCGAACACTCACACTAGTTCTCTATGATAGTTCTTCAATAACCGATAGTAAGAAATTCAATGAATTAAGATGCATCTCGATTGCTGTAATATGTAAGTAAATGATAACGCAACCAGTTCGTGTAACAGTTCCGAGCCATTCTATCAGAAGTGATATCGCCATACTAGATTACAAGTTACAGTTACTGATGCCAGTGAGAGGTTTACGTTTTTAAGTACACTGTAACCACTATCCACTTTTTACCTGTTGAACTTGCCATTTATTGGTTACGTAGGCTTGAAACTTTAACTGAACCTCTTACGTAACGGTCTTGTATCGACTGAGAACTGTAATTTTTTTTATTCCTGCCATAATCGGATTATGAATATAAAAAGCTATTACGAAATGCATTGATCATTTTGAAAGTACAGTTTCTTCTACTTTGTCACATAATCTTAAAAATATTTATGTACTTACCTCATTTTACTTCGATTGGATCCACATTATAACTTGAATTAAATGCACGTTTAGATGACTAAATTTATTACAAAAGCAATTTACTGAAGTACTTAAAATATAACAAATTTTCAAACATGAAATTGTTAAATCTGTGTAAGGTGAGCTTGTCGAATGCTGAAATCAAGGTTGATTGGACTGAGTACAAAAAGGTGCATACCGCTAGGTGACACAGTGCTTTATTGAACAGAATTCCGTTGGAAGCAACGGTAGGCTCACTGAGATGTAGATGCTGGGACGCAAGATGGGAGACAAACGAGCGAGTCGGATCGGTCCCCTTTTACATAACTGAACGCTACTTACGGAAGCGGTTGGATAACGATAGATTTAAAATTGATGTTATATGAAATACATTCTCCATATCGTACTTGATATATTTGAAATGCTATAATTTTTTACGTAAGTCAAAATATAGACAACTAAACATGGATGCATTTTTGTTATTGGCGTTACAGAACTATTGTAAAATATGCCTACTGGAATTTCTGAAGATATTATAATTATAGTCTCAGTTTTACCACCTTGTAAAACAAGCATTGATACATAGCAATCATTAAATGCAGAAGAATTGCAAATATTTTCCTTAAACAAAGCTCATTGGTTCTCCTTAAACTCTGAAACCATATATTTTGTAAGCAGTACAGTAGCATTAATCCTAAGAAGTCGAAGTTACATTGAAAGTCTCAGTTAATCTTATAGACATACAACAGTAAATTTACTCAATCGTGGGAGGAAAATATGACTAAATAAAGCTGTCTCCTACGCTGCAAGCTTTTGATACATATCTGCAATTACGTGTTAGAAAGCGAGACAGTTTTACTGTCCTTTAAGTATGGCGCGTGTCTCCCTTAGTTTAGCTCAGAGCATGGTCTACGACAACGACCATCCATTAAGAATGTCATGTACTTGTTTTAAACATGCCTATATAGTTTATTAAACGAGTAGCTTTCGGTGTTCGGCCGCTCACTTATTAATATTTTTAAAATTTTGCTCCTGTTTTGGTGGTATAGTTTTACCTGTGGCAATAGTCAGGTTAAAACTAGTCGAAGAGTAGTAAACCCACGAAATAGTAAAACACGTTTCTAAAATGTTCATAAAACACGAAATAGATGCCAAAACAAATAAAAAATCAATTCGTGTGAGTGGTTTAAAACCATTGCTGTCCAGGGTATGAAAGAAACCACAAAACATCCCGACAGAGAACAAAACAAGAACTCTAGCTCTTATGTTAGTAATTAACTATGTACTAAAATTTGTTCTTAGGATTATATTTGCGTGCAAATACCTTCAAATTAACCTTTAACTTCCTCAAGCTTGTATAATTACCCAGCTTGTACAACACGGTTTGCGATTAAAACGCCTAGAAACCGTTATAATCGAAGATTAGTTATACCTCTGTTTATCACTTGAAGATCGTTTTAATGGTTGTAAACATTGTTTTCACACTTTACAGTGCAAACACAACTATTTCTGAAGACATCGTTATAATTGTTGCGCCTACTTGAATGTAAAATATGTGTAAAGCACTTCAGATCACTTTCAATGACAGAGCAAATTCCATCGTAATTTCTTTACGCCCTTAAGTGTTCTAGTAAGTTGTCAATATGTATGACTACCTGTTTCTATATTTGCTCATGTTTAATGATCATTCATCAGTACATGCCTTTTGCGATGGCGAGAATGCTGGACGTAAGCCTCTCCCAGTTCACGCTACAACACACGGTCCTGCCCCTTCGGCATCCAGCCTCTGACTGCGACCAAGACAAGACTTGCCGTAGACAAAATTACTCCCGAAGTATCCTTGACTGTTTCGTTTATCTAGAGGTCGTATAGTGCGACTGCTGATTGTGTAATCCATAATAAGTATTTGTCCTCGAAAATCGGTTCTGTCGTCCGATATCCATAACCCGAGCAGGGTACTCCTGGCTCACTTTGTGATCAGACGAAAAAAGATCTGTGTAAAAAAAATGTTCCTGAGTATTCATTTAGATTGAAAGGCTCGGAGCTATGCTAGCTCAGTCTTTTGCTAACGAACGTCAGTGTAATAAACATGTATATTATGTATACGATACGGTTAGTCCTGGGATGGGTGCCGTTTGTGGAATTTCCATTAACGAGCGTATCCGTGCTTTGATAAACACGATATGCCGTTGAACCTGGGTACCAGTAAGATAAAATATTCGCTGATCCTAGAAAAGTTTTCAACAATACGTAGTCATAGACTGTCCCAGTCCGTTTCAATACGGTAATAGAACGCGAGTGTGACATCACACCTCTGGTGTTGTAATCGTCCATTGGCTATGCTCATGATTCCTTACATCTCAGTAGTTTGAAAAATATTATGCTGAGACATCTGTATACCGATAGATGAAACTATGGTACAGGCAATTGCGAGTTCAGATGTCAATAGAACTTGTGGATGCGACCGGAACTGACCACTAAGACGAAATCAAATTGGTAAATTACTTGTCGGCTTATGTTGGCCTCTATTATTAATTTGCTTTAAGTGTGATCTCTACATATGCACAACAATAAAAAAGAAAGGCGGCCGTTTTTTTATACCACTAAAGCGACAGACAAGCATACGATCCACCTGATCGAAAGTGATTACCGAATTTCACAATTAACAAGCAAAGTGTCAAGCTCAACTCTATATTTCCCGTGATGTTTACTGGCACTAGTAACTATAATAATTGAATGAATGAAATTGAATTCATTAATTATGATAATGATAATTGAACCTCTTTGCAATCGAGTATGAAAATCATCCACTCTCAACCATAACCAAGATTTGTAGTAACTATCCTGGAAACACGGCTTAGGCGTGGTCTGTAATGAAATTTATTTTAGTATTCAATCTAATTTATACTAACCTGTGTTTTCACTTAACCTCCATTTTATACGAGAGTTTGTTATTAATTTGTATTTCTGTATCTTAATTGCCAAATGTTATTCCATTTAAAATTTAGGTAAGAAGTACAAGTGCACTTGCATTTGTGCATGCATTGCAATTTTGTTTATTAATCTCTGTTAGAGAGATGCATTTTTGTCGCGACCTATTTGTTTATATCTTCTCTAAATACTTGAAGACAATAAATTACGTATCCTACCATAAAGTAACACAAATATTACTGCTAATTGGGCTAAGTCAATTTCATCCCTCTGCAATCCTTCTGACGTGGTAAAGTAAAATCAATTACCCTCCCAGAATGTGGCTAGAATTAAAAGAGACTAGTTCAACAGTGGACTGCAATGAGCTTCATCTCTTACTCATTAAGTACCCATGTTAACCATCAGACAAGGTTCTAAGGAAGGCGCTACTCAGCTTCTAGCTTATAATCGAAATATCCCCTACATATAAAATCGGGCCCTTAATTTGATCTCGATGCAGTTTGGACCTTGCGCTACGATGAGATGAACTCAAACAATATGTAACCGTTTTAAGCAGCACATGCTTTCGTTCTAAATAAAAAAAATCTTCACACACTTCTATTTTCAAAAAGTCATTGACGTTCAAGAGATGACATTGACAGCAGTCATGGTGACTTGGTTTACTCAGTAGAGCAAGTGTTGTAACCCAAATACGTAGAGATGAGCTGCATGTTTACATGTTAATGTTTTAAATGCACTCACCCGTTTCTATCATACACTTTCTTTCTTTTGCGCGCACGTTGTCGTTGTTACTATTTATACTTTAACATACTAAATCTGGCTACATACTCTTCTATAAATTCAAGTTTTCATGTGAACGCAAACTAATATTTAGGTTTTCTTTCGTAACATGGGACTAGCGGAATCGAACCAGAAAGATCTTAGCTATGTGAAAATGTAATCTATAAAAACCTTGTAAATGATCATGAAGGTGTCTATTCACACAAAGTATTTAATGAATTTCGATAGTCATTGACAAGATCCAATACAAGACGAATTAGCTTGATTTTGAATTTAGTTTTGAAAATTGAAAACCTTTGAAATCGCGTGAGCTGTTTCTGACATCGACCGTACTTAAAGCCTAATTCTGATGGCATGTTTTGGATATTCTAGCCTAGTATGGATGGCTAATATACTCGTAGTTGAAGATTCGCGTTACGAGTTCTGCCCTCTTACTTATGAAAATCTTCGCTATGCCGGAGTCCTTTTTTATTTTATTTTTTTAACGTGAGGGAAATTCTTCATGGATACTATACCGGACTCCCACCGACTAAAAAACCTCAAGTAACGCCCAACAGCCTATGGTAGGGAGCCCCGGGTAAGCCCTCGGAAGGATGTCCCAGGACTCACGACAGACCTACGGCTACCACTGCGGCAATGCCCGAGTCCTACCGAATAAAATCGCACGGTGCCCGTCCATTTTGCCTACCGGGAGTCCTGGGAACGCCCTCGGAAGAATAACCATAAAAATTAACGTTTCGAGCTCTGCACACTTAGCTACGTTTAAAATTCCTTATCCATTTGCGACTAAGTTTTTTTTTTCACCGATAGTAATGAAATACCTACACAACATACATTATAGCAACACCTTTGTAATTGAACTCACGAAAACACTTCTACCTTTTTCAATTTGCACAACAACTCCTGCTCCTAAAATTAATTATACCGTCGTCACGAAGGATATAAAACATTTTGTTGGATAGGTACTGAATAATAGAATATTGGTTTTATTGGACTGCAGGCAAAGACTCCTTGAAATCTGAAGTTCGTTTCTATTGGTGGGTTTGTTCAACCTGATCGTTGATCAACCAAATACCTAAAGTAACTGCCATCTAAACTTTCGACTCTGAAAGATGCTACTGTATCAGATACTTGTCGATACAATGCGCTCTATACACTATATTAAGCCTTTCCTTCATTGTTGGATCAAATTTTTGAAGCCGATGCCTTCTTCTTCTTTGAGAAGGCTTAAAATTAAATTACTACGGCGCAAGTAGACTGTCAAGCAAGTCATACACAAACTTTCTTGATATAAATCTTAACAAATAACATTTAGATTGGTCTAGGATTGAGCAAAATTAAAATGTGACAAACAATTGTAGCTAATTAAACTCCAGTTCACTTGTTTTAATAACCTTAGTGACCCTCATTAACTCTACGAAAAATAGCAACAAAATGTTCCTAACGTTAGCCCAGTAACACAAATTCTTGTATAATGAGTAAATATATTTATATGTAATAAACCGCTAAGTACCTGGCATGTCTATATAGTTTGTGTGATTTAACTGTGACTGCTGTTTCTGATAACCGCTACGTGCAAATATTCGTAAATTTAGCTCGATTTGCTTTTAGATCTAGTTGACTAAGTAGGGTAAGTGGCCTAATAGTTCTTGTTTAAACTATTAGTAACTGTTCCAGCATTGTGGTTTTAGTTGCTGTTCACTTGTGATAGGTAAAAAGTAGCACTTGAATTATACTTTCTCGTTCTGCGTAAAAAGTTTTTGTGCCTGCGTAATGCTCTTGTGCTGCTAAACCAACAACTCTTTTTGATTTTTGCTATTTTGGCAACCTAATCTAGTAACCTGGTATCAACACTTATTAGAATCTATAAAGCCGTATTTTGTATTTAACTCTATATAATTATATTTCTAGGGTTCCGTTCCCAAAGGGTAAAAACGCGACCCTTTTCATGAGACTTCGCCATCCGTCTGTCTGTCCGTCACGGAGCTGTCCTCAGAAAACGTGATAACTAGAGAGGCCAGAAATTTTGACAGATGATGTATTTCTTTTGCTAAAGTTGTTAGCAATACCAAATACTAAAATCAGAAAAAAGGGTAAGTTTTGGAAATTATCCTTACCATGCGGAAGGCGTAGGGCCGTGTATTGTGGTGTCATTTGGGTGAGGCCTACGTCCAGCCATAGGGAGGAAACTTCAGCTTGAATGTGTGCATGTGACCAATAATTCTAAGCAAGTGTTCCGTCAACACGTACGTCAACTCTACCGACAGCTGTGGCGCGGCAGGGAGTTGCCGATCTGTATGTAATACTATTATATTATCATTGGTCCAGCAGTGGACTGCAATAGGCCGATCTGATTCACTACATGAACCTATGAAGGTATAATCTGTGTGTTATTCATCACAGTACTTTAATAAACGACTACTTACTTACTAGTAATTTGTGTTCTGCGCTTACTTTACAACTGTTGACAAACCATAATTGTTTTAATGTAATTTTATTGACAGTAATTTCCAATGCGATGTTTTAATAAAATACCTACACAGGAGTGACTGGAAATGACTCCTATTTGCCCATATATCAAATATGATGAGATAGACTTAAAGCACTCAGTTTGTTTTCATCGGTACAATATTGGAGAATGTTATTTTATAAATAACTAGCTGACCCGCGCAACTTCGTTTGCGTGATAAATGAAGAACTGCTCGACCGATTTTGTGCAAACTTCACATAAACCATCTACTAAATAGTCCGAACAAAGCCTAAAGATTTGGTTTGGATAGGTGAGCCCGTTCTTGAGTTATAAAATTACAACGAAAAGTGGCATTGATTTTTATATATATAGATTAAAGTGTTCATTGCCTCGCATGTTTACTGTTTTAAAGATGATTAGTGTATCAGCTGCCAGGCAGTCACTTAGTAGTCGTATGACCAAGTTGAAGACCTATCACGTAGGTCAAAACTTCAGGTGTGCTTTTCGAGTGGGTCTTACCATATACGCGAGCGTTGCGGAATCAAAGTGTGTATTTTATAGTTTTTGGTAACTATCATGGATATTGTCTGATGAGGAGGCCGGAAACTATTCTATAGGAATTTTGTTATGATGATTGTGTTTTTAGAGTTCATCCGAATTCTGTTGACCAGAAACCATAACAAAGTGGCCAGCTTCTGATAACGAAGCAGGAAGGTGGTCAAAGGATCTTCACCTCTCCTTTTCTTGCCGGTCAGAATTGCCACTCTTGATCATCTAAGGAGGAAATTTACGCCAGAACTGAGTTATCCAAAAAACTGATTATAAAATTCACATTTGCTAAACACTTTTGGGGATTAGCAAATGTTAATTTTATAATCAGTTTTTTGGATAACCTTCCAACGCGCATAGGTAGGTAGGTAGGTATATCCTGGGTCACAAGCGCATGTTGGTAAAATTTACACATGATATATATTAATTCGCAAGGCAAAGCTCTTAACGGAACAATTATTGAAAACTAAAGTTTGTACCCAACATTTACCAACACAAACGTGTATTCACAAAACAAGCTTCTAGGTTTAGATAATAATAGATTACTTCAGATTACGTGAATCGAAAAGCAGTCGATTTTCTCTGTACATCTAACGCACCGTAATGTAAGTATTCCTGGTTCATTGTCCAAGATAAACCTCACGATATGAGATTTACTATCCTTGCCACGTGATATCGGCAGAAGAAATCAAAACATATTTTATATAAATACATGGAAGTCAATATGGCTGAAATAGCGGCGTTTTCCCTGAAAGAAAACGCATATTAAAATACTTACCTAATTCGAAGCTTATATAATGAGATAGGCATATCCGTTACCCGTAGGCTTATCTTACTCATGTTTGATGACGTATTTCCGTCGACTCACCAGTAGGGGGCGCCACCTGTGAACTTATAAAGAACATGGCGTCCACTTTGTCCTCATTGGCTTTTATTCACCAGGCAGATTTAAAAAGTAAGCTTCGAATTAGGTAAGTATTTTAATATGCGTTTTCTTTCAGGGAAAACGCCGCTATTAAAAGTACTTGACCGTAATTCGAAGCTTATATAATGAGAAATGTTTGTTTTCGCCTGGTGAGTGACGGAAACGCCAATGTGATTCTAATTTATTTTTAGGAAAATAATATTATAGAATGTTGTATGTATGGTATCTATATTTATAATCTTTACCATCTTGGACAACTTCATATGTAATCTTAAACAGACTAAATAAGGAATCTTATTTAAGGAGTAGTAAGTATTCCTTCTATTGACAGGATTAAATAATTGCGAATTATTATTATATTTGATTGGTGGTAGTAGCTGACATTATTACTCGACGATAAAAATTTTTGAAATCCATCGTCAATTACCTCTTGTTAAGGATTAATTTGATCTTACCACCACCACCAATTCTTAGAAGCTGCTGTTGACCGGGTAGTGCCGGGGCTAGAATAGTTGGAGAACCTCTAACAGTTAAAAAGGAAACTTTTCGTTGTATGGATTCTTAAGTATTTAAAGCAATTAGTATTCCACCTTAGTCAAGTGTTCCATAGCATTTTAACATAAAGTGAAAATTTACAACTTTGTCAGGACGGGACTTGAACAGAGTTCGGTGTAAATTTAAATGTGGGAAGGTTATCAGTTTTGAGCAGGATTCGAACCTGCGTCCTCTCGAATACCGTGCAGGACGGATTGGAGTTTCTGGATAAAGGGAAAGCGGTACCCTTTTATAAATTTAAAACTTTTTGGTACTCTCGTTCCTTACCAACGTATTTTGTACAGACTTCTACTTCTACTTTTGTACAGAAACTGACCGACATAGAATGACAGGGTCATATTATTTAGTGTTTCCTTTGCTGGTGTGAGCAGAGGATGTTAGACCTCTCCTCGTCTCTTTGAGAGCCTCGAGCTCGGAAATTTCGTAATTGAAGGGACATCCTTGCATGGTTACTTAGTATGTTATCGTACGCCTGGTTACTATCGTATACCCAATTATTATAGATACACAATATTGTACATACCCCTCGAGGGTGGTAACTGGTTAGTGTTTCCTTTGCTGGTATGGGCAGGGGATGTTAAACTTCTCAGTCTCTTTGAGAGCATAAAGCTCAGAAATTTCTTAATTGAAGGGACATTTACTGTCGTATGCCCATTTATTATGGATATTGTACACACCCTTCGAGAGTGGTAACTGTAATACAGGCCTAAAAAGGCTCTTGGTACAATGGAATCTGGACTCCATTCGATGGAGATCTGATATTGACGCCTGATCCTCTCGAAGGCTGGCGTAATGATTTGGATGAACTTTTTTCGGGGTCATCCTTTTTTGGAGATCGAAGACCAAAATGCATGCCTTCCCGCGTGCCGTTGAAAAGGCTTCAGCCTCGAAAATGTATGTGTTTGAAGGCGATATTTTATCAAGGTTCATTTTTAAGAATTGGGTCTTTGACAATTCTGAGAATAATATATGAAATCAGATCTATGGCCGCAAGCCATTTGTAATAAATTGATAAAAGATTTATGGAAATCCTATTATTAAAGTAGGTCTTCAATTTTGTCATAAATATTTTCGAAGAAACTTAAGTTTTTCAAAAGATTCTGTTTAAAAATACAAAAGGTTTTGGCAGCAAAAGCCTTTTGGCAGAAAGAACCTTGTCAGCTTTTTCAAAATGTAGCAGGGATTCGAATTGTCGGATCTCCCCGTTTTTGTTTAGGTTGACGAACCCAGGACTATGATTTTACAATAGTGGGTATCAGCATATTATCTTATCAAGGCAATTTGTCGCCAAAACGTGTCTATCAACCTCTTAGGTTATACTGACCGAAATCTCTTTTAATGCTGTCCCTATATAAAATACGAAGCAAGGATGATTGTTTCTATCATCCTCGTAAATTAACCTCTGATCTGTGAAGAAATTTACACTTGGTCAGGACCAGTGTTAGGTAATAAGAAATAACTCACCTATTTCCATCATCCTTATCTGGTTTAGTGGAAGTCGGCTTCTTTTACTCCACTTACGACAATGCACGTGGCGTCGCGATTGCCTTTATTTGAAGTTCGAGCTAAATGATCTGGAACTGTATGAAAGAAACTGCAACCTCGAAAGGTTTACGTGCTATTTTAAAATAATAGGTTATTTCACGTTATGACGTATCACACTCATATGTGATCGTAAAAATATGAAGTAAAAACATACCTGAGACTTAAACGAACGGTCAAACCGTTAAATATGTCTGTAGGTTCACTAACTTCAATCACAAGTCACTTGTTTTAGATTCACTGTATATTCAAACGAACGGCAAAGCCGTTAAATAATTATTTCTGTAAATTCACTTACTTCATCCCAAGTCACTTTTTATAACTTTACTAGGTATATAACTAGTAACTAGAAAAAATAAATGCACTAGCAGGTGTTCCTGCTATAACCTTTTGCTACGGGAATCAAAACGCCAATGAGGACAAAGTGGACGCCATGTTCTTTATAAGTTCACAGGTGGCGCCCCCTACTGGTGAGTCGACGGAAATACGTCATCAAACATGAGTAAGATAAGCCTACGGGTAACGGATATGCCTATCTCATTATATAAGCTTCGAATTACGGTCAAGTACTTTTAATAACCATGAAATCTTTATTTGTGCGATATTTCATTTCAGGAAGTGAAAAGTTATCAAGTAACACGCGATGCTCACTAGGTATGTGATAAAAAACGAGTTCATTTTCAATATCAACAACAGCCTCGTAAACTTGACCTAGTTTCACGTAAATATACATAGTATTAGTATTCAGAAGCGCGTAGCGGCACGAGCCTAGGGTTAAAGAATTTCACTTGCGGACGTTAAAGGCATACATAATGGGTAAGAAGGTGATTTGCGAACATCCTTTGAATGCGTGCCGCAATGCAGCGAATTGGCACGAATAAAGTGCTAAACTGCGTCAGAGCAGGATACTGTGTCCAGTGATACGATACGTATACTTGCTAAATGTAGGTTGAAACTTTCGTCGACTTAAAGTAATTTTAACCGCAATCCAAACAAGAGCACCGGTCACGTTTCCGAGATCGCCATCGATATTTGCGAATGACTATACAAACTGATATGTTCAACAATCGACGCGAGTTATTGTATAATTATTAATTTATTCTGATTTCGTACTCGTAACGGTTGCTAAGACTATCGAATGATTTCCCACATCTGCACGCTCTAAATACTGTTACTAACAATTTCTCTTGCCTCGAACACTCACACTAGTTCTCTATGATAGTTCTTCAATAACCGATAGTAAGAAATTCAATGAATTAAGATGCATCTCGATTGCTGTAATATGTAAGTAAATGATAACGCAACCAGTTCGTGTAACAGTTCCGAGCCATTCTATCAGAAGTGATATCGCCATACTAGATTACAAGTTACAGTTACTGATGCCAGTGAGAGGTTTACGTTTTTAAGTACACTGTAACCACTATCCACTTTTTACCTGTTGAACTTGCCATTTATTGGTTACGTAGGCTTGAAACTTTAACTGAACCTCTTACGTAACGGTCTTGTATCGACTGAGAACTGTAATTTTTTTTATTCCTGCCATAATCGGATTATGAATATAAAAAGCTATTACGAAATGCATTGATCATTTTGAAAGTACAGTTTCTTCTACTTTGTCACATAATCTTAAAAATATTTATGTACTTACCTCATTTTACTTCGATTGGATCCACATTATAACTTGAATTAAATGCACGTTTAGATGACTAAATTTATTACAAAAGCAATTTACTGAAGTACTTAAAATATAACAAATTTTCAAACATGAAATTGTTAAATCTGTGTAAGGTGAGCTTGTCGAATGCTGAAATCAAGGTTGATTGGACTGAGTACAAAAAGGTGCATACCGCTAGGTGACACAGTGCTTTATTGAACAGAATTCCGTTGGAAGCAACGGTAGGCTCACTGAGATGTAGATGCTGGGACGCAAGATGGGAGACAAACGAGCGAGTCGGATCGGTCCCCTTTTACATAACTGAACGCTACTTACGGAAGCGGTTGGATAACGATAGATTTAAAATTGATGTTATATGAAATACATTCTCCATATCGTACTTGATATATTTGAAATGCTATAATTTTTTACGTAAGTCAAAATATAGACAACTAAACATGGATGCATTTTTGTTATTGGCGTTACAGAACTATTGTAAAATATGCCTACTGGAATTTCTGAAGATATTATAATTATAGTCTCAGTTTTACCACCTTGTAAAACAAGCATTGATACATAGCAATCATTAAATGCAGAAGAATTGCAAATATTTTCCTTAAACAAAGCTCATTGGTTCTCCTTAAACTCTGAAACCATATATTTTGTAAGCAGTACAGTAGCATTAATCCTAAGAAGTCGAAGTTACATTGAAAGTCTCAGTTAATCTTATAGACATACAACAGTAAATTTACTCAATCGTGGGAGGAAAATATGACTAAATAAAGCTGTCTCCTACGCTGCAAGCTTTTGATACATATCTGCAATTACGTGTTAGAAAGCGAGACAGTTTTACTGTCCTTTAAGTATGGCGCGTGTCTCCCTTAGTTTAGCTCAGAGCATGGTCTACGACAACGACCATCCATTAAGAATGTCATGTACTTGTTTTAAACATGCCTATATAGTTTATTAAACGAGTAGCTTTCGGTGTTCGGCCGCTCACTTATTAATATTTTTAAAATTTTGCTCCTGTTTTGGTGGTATAGTTTTACCTGTGGCAATAGTCAGGTTAAAACTAGTCGAAGAGTAGTAAACCCACGAAATAGTAAAACACGTTTCTAAAATGTTCATAAAACACGAAATAGATGCCAAAACAAATAAAAAATCAATTCGTGTGAGTGGTTTAAAACCATTGCTGTCCAGGGTATGAAAGAAACCACAAAACATCCCGACAGAGAACAAAACAAGAACTCTAGCTCTTATGTTAGTAATTAACTATGTACTAAAATTTGTTCTTAGGATTATATTTGCGTGCAAATACCTTCAAATTAACCTTTAACTTCCTCAAGCTTGTATAATTACCCAGCTTGTACAACACGGTTTGCGATTAAAACGCCTAGAAACCGTTATAATCGAAGATTAGTTATACCTCTGTTTATCACTTGAAGATCGTTTTAATGGTTGTAAACATTGTTTTCACACTTTACAGTGCAAACACAACTATTTCTGAAGACATCGTTATAATTGTTGCGCCTACTTGAATGTAAAATATGTGTAAAGCACTTCAGATCACTTTCAATGACAGAGCAAATTCCATCGTAATTTCTTTACGCCCTTAAGTGTTCTAGTAAGTTGTCAATATGTATGACTACCTGTTTCTATATTTGCTCATGTTTAATGATCATTCATCAGTACATGCCTTTTGCGATGGCGAGAATGCTGGACGTAAGCCTCTCCCAGTTCACGCTACAACACACGGTCCTGCCCCTTCGGCATCCAGCCTCTGACTGCGACCAAGACAAGACTTGCCGTAGACAAAATTACTCCCGAAGTATCCTTGACTGTTTCGTTTATCTAGAGGTCGTATAGTGCGACTGCTGATTGTGTAATCCATAATAAGTATTTGTCCTCGAAAATCGGTTCTGTCGTCCGATATCCATAACCCGAGCAGGGTACTCCTGGCTCACTTTGTGATCAGACGAAAAAAGATCTGTGTAAAAAAAATGTTCCTGAGTATTCATTTAGATTGAAAGGCTCGGAGCTATGCTAGCTCAGTCTTTTGCTAACGAACGTCAGTGTAATAAACATGTATATTATGTATACGATACGGTTAGTCCTGGGATGGGTGCCGTTTGTGGAATTTCCATTAACGAGCGTATCCGTGCTTTGATAAACACGATATGCCGTTGAACCTGGGTACCAGTAAGATAAAATATTCGCTGATCCTAGAAAAGTTTTCAACAATACGTAGTCATAGACTGTCCCAGTCCGTTTCAATACGGTAATAGAACGCGAGTGTGACATCACACCTCTGGTGTTGTAATCGTCCATTGGCTATGCTCATGATTCCTTACATCTCAGTAGTTTGAAAAATATTATGCTGAGACATCTGTATACCGATAGATGAAACTATGGTACAGGCAATTGCGAGTTCAGATGTCAATGGTTAGCAATAGCAATAAAATAAAACGACCGCGACGATGCGACCGGAACTGACCACTAAGACGAAATCAAATTGGTAAATTACTTGTCGGCTTATGTTGGCCTCTATTATTAATTTGCTTTAAGTGTGATCTCTACATATGCACAACAATAAAAAAGAAAGGCGGCCGTTTTTTTATACCACTAAAGCGACAGACAAGCATACGATCCACCTGATCGAAAGTGATTACCGAATTTCACAATTAACAAGCAAAGTGTCAAGCTCAACTCTATATTTCCCGTGATGTTTACTGGCACTAGTAACTATAATAATTGAATGAATGAAATTGAATTCATTAATTATAATAATGATAATTGAACCTCTTTGCAATCGAGTATGAAAATCATCCACTCTCAACCATAACCAAGATTTGTAGTAACTATCCTGGAAACACGGCTTAGGCGTGGTCTGTAATGAAATTTATTTTAGTATTCAATCTAATTTATACTAACCTGTGTTTTCACTTAACCTCCATTTTATACGAGAGTTTGTTATTAATTTGTATTTCTGTATCTTAATTGCCAAATGTTATTCCATTTAAAATTTAGGTAAGAAGTACAAGTGCACTTGCATTTGTGCATGCATTGCAATTTTGTTTATTAATCTCTGTTAGAGAGATGCATTTTTGTCGCGACCTATTTGTTTATATCTTCTCTAAATACTTGAAGACAATAAATTACGTATCCTACCATAAAGTAACACAAATATTACTGCTAATTGGGCTAAGTCAATTTCATCCCTCTGCAATCCTTCTGACGTGGTAAAGTAAAATCAATTACCCTCCCAGAATGTGGCTAGAATTAAAAGAGACTAGTTCAACAGTGGACTGCAATGAGCTTCATCTCTTACTCATTAAGTACCCATGTTAACCATCAGACAAGGTTCTAAGGAAGGCGCTACTCAGCTTCTAGCTTATAATCGAAATATCCCCTACATATAAAATCGGGCCCTTAATTTGATCTCGATGCAGTTTGGACCTTGCGCTACGATGAGATGAACTCAAACAATATGTAACCGTTTTAAGCAGCACATGCTTTCGTTCTAAATAAAAAAAATCTTCACACACTTCTATTTTCAAAAAGTCATTGACGTTCAAGAGATGACATTGACAGCAGTCATGGTGACTTGGTTTACTCAGTAGAGCAAGTGTTGTAACCCAAATACGTAGAGATGAGCTGCATGTTTACATGTTAATGTTTTAAATGCACTCACCCGTTTCTATCATACACTTTCTTTCTTTTGCGCGCACGTTGTCGTTGTTACTATTTATACTTTAACATACTAAATCTGGCTACATACTCTTCTATAAATTCAAGTTTTCATGTGAACGCAAACTAATATTTAGGTTTTCTTTCGTAACATGGGACTAGCGGAATCGAACCAGAAAGATCTTAGCTATGTGAAAATGTAATCTATAAAAACCTTGTAAATGATCATGAAGGTGTCTATTCACACAAAGTATTTAATGAATTTCGATAGTCATTGACAAGATCCAATACAAGACGAATTAGCTTGATTTTGAATTTAGTTTTGAAAATTGAAAACCTTTGAAATCGCGTGAGCTGTTTCTGACATCGACCGTACTTAAAGCCTAATTCTGATGGCATGTTTTGGATATTCTAGCCTAGTATGGATGGCTAATATACTCGTAGTTGAAGATTCGCGTTACGAGTTCTGCCCTCTTACTTATGAAAATCTTCGCTATGCCGGAGTCCTTTTTTATTTTATTTTTTTAACGTGAGGGAAATTCTTCATGGATACTATACCGGACTCCCACCGACTAAAAAACCTCAAGTAACGCCCAACAGCCTATGGTAGGGAGCCCCGGGTAAGCCCTCGGAAGGATGTCCCAGGACTCACGACAGACCTACGGCTACCACTGCGGCAATGCCCGAGTCCTACCGAATAAAATCGCACGGTGCCCGTCCATTTTGCCTACCGGGAGTCCTGGGAACGCCCTCGGAAGAATAACCATAAAAATTAACGTTTCGAGCTCTGCACACTTAGCTACGTTTAAAATTCCTTATCCATTTGCGACTAAGTTTTTTTTTTCACCGATAGTAATGAAATACCTACACAACATACATTATAGCAACACCTTTGTAATTGAACTCACGAAAACACTTCTACCTTTTTCAATTTGCACAACAACTCCTGCTCCTAAAATTAATTATACCGTCGTCACGAAGGATATAAAACATTTTGTTGGATAGGTACTGAATAATAGAATATTGGTTTTATTGGACTGCAGGCAAAGACTCCTTGAAATCTGAAGTTCGTTTCTATTGGTGGGTTTGTTCAACCTGATCGTTGATCAACCAAATACCTAAAGTAACTGCCATCTAAACTTTCGACTCTGAAAGATGCTACTGTATCAGATACTTGTCGATACAATGCGCTCTATACACTATATTAAGCCTTTCCTTCATTGTTGGATCAAATTTTTGAAGCCGATGCCTTCTTCTTCTTTGAGAAGGCTTAAAATTAAATTACTACGGCGCAAGTAGACTGTCAAGCAAGTCATACACAAACTTTCTTGATATAAATCTTAACAAATAACATTTAGATTGGTCTAGGATTGAGCAAAATTAAAATGTGACAAACAATTGTAGCTAATTAAACTCCAGTTCACTTGTTTTAATAACCTTAGTGACCCTCATTAACTCTACGAAAAATAGCAACAAAATGTTCCTAACGTTAGCCCAGTAACACAAATTCTTGTATAATGAGTAAATATATTTATATGTAATAAACCGCTAAGTACCTGGCATGTCTATATAGTTTGTGTGATTTAACTGTGACTGCTGTTTCTGATAACCGCTACGTGCAAATATTCGTAAATTTAGCTCGATTTGCTTTTAGATCTAGTTGACTAAGTAGGGTAAGTGGCCTAATAGTTCTTGTTTAAACTATTAGTAACTGTTCCAGCATTGTGGTTTTAGTTGCTGTTCACTTGTGATAGGTAAAAAGTAGCACTTGAATTATACTTTCTCGTTCTGCGTAAAAAGTTTTTGTGCCTGCGTAATGCTCTTGTGCTGCTAAACCAACAACTCTTTTTGATTTTTGCTATTTTGGCAACCTAATCTAGTAACCTGGTATCAACACTTATTAGAATCTATAAAGCCGTATTTTGTATTTAACTCTATATAATTATATTTCTAGGGTTCCGTTCCCAAAGGGTAAAAACGCGACCCTTTTCATGAGACTTCGCCATCCGTCTGTCTGTCCGTCACGGAGCTGTCCTCAGAAAACGTGATAACTAGAGAGGCCAGAAATTTTGACAGATGATGTATTTCTTTTGCTAAAGTTGTTAGCAATACCAAATACTAAAATCAGAAAAAAGGGTAAGTTTTGGAAATTATCCTTACCATGCGGAAGGCGTAGGGCCGTGTATTGTGGTGTCATTTGGGTGAGGCCTACGTCCAGCCATAGGGAGGAAACTTCAGCTTGAATGTGTGCATGTGACCAATAATTCTAAGCAAGTGTTCCGTCAACACGTACGTCAACTCTACCGACAGCTGTGGCGCGGCAGGGAGTTGCCGATCTGTATGTAATACTATTATATTATCATTGGTCCAGCAGTGGACTGCAATAGGCCGATCTGATTCACTACATGAACCTATGAAGGTATAATCTGTGTGTTATTCATCACAGTACTTTAATAAACGACTACTTACTTACTAGTAATTTGTGTTCTGCGCTTACTTTACAACTGTTGACAAACCATAATTGTTTTAATGTAATTTTATTGACAGTAATTTCCAATGCGATGTTTTAATAAAATACCTACACAGGAGTGACTGGAAATGACTCCTATTTGCCCATATATCAAATATGATGAGATAGACTTAAAGCACTCAGTTTGTTTTCATCGGTACAATATTGGAGAATGTTATTTTATAAATAACTAGCTGACCCGCGCAACTTCGTTTGCGTGATAAATGAAGAACTGCTCGACCGATTTTGTGCAAACTTCACATAAACCATCTACTAAATAGTCCGAACAAAGCCTAAAGATTTGGTTTGGATAGGTGAGCCCGTTCTTGAGTTATAAAATTACAACGAAAAGTGGCATTGATTTTTATATATATAGATTAAAGTGTTCATTGCCTCGCATGTTTACTGTTTTAAAGATGATTAGTGTATCAGCTGCCAGGCAGTCACTTAGTAGTCGTATGACCAAGTTGAAGACCTATCACGTAGGTCAAAACTTCAGGTGTGCTTTTCGAGTGGGTCTTACCATATACGCGAGCGTTGCGGAATCAAAGTGTGTATTTTATAGTTTTTGGTAACTATCATGGATATTGTCTGATGAGGAGGCCGGAAACTATTCTATAGGAATTTTGTTATGATGATTGTGTTTTTAGAGTTCATCCGAATTCTGTTGACCAGAAACCATAACAAAGTGGCCAGCTTCTGATAACGAAGCAGGAAGGTGGTCAAAGGATCTTCACCTCTCCTTTTCTTGCCGGTCAGAATTGCCACTCTTGATCATCTAAGGAGGAAATTTACGCCAGAACTGAGTTATCCAAAAAACTGATTATAAAATTCACATTTGCTAAACACTTTTGGGGATTAGCAAATGTTAATTTTATAATCAGTTTTTTGGATAACCTTCCAACGCGCATAGGTAGGTAGGTAGGTATATCACACAAATATGATGACGCCTTTGTAAAAACCTGATATCTACCAATTTAAGGTATAGAAAATAGTGTAGTACCTAATATATGTTACACTAGCTGACCCGTGCAACTTCGTTTGCGTGATAAATGAAGAACCGCTCGACCGATTTTGTGCAAACTTCACATAAACCATCTACTAAATAGTCCGAACAAAGCCTAAAGATTTGGTTTGGATAGGTGAGCCCGTTCTTGAGTTATAAAATTACAACGAAAAGTGGCATTGATTTTTATATATATAGATTGTTGTCATAACACCCACACTTACGCAGTCTACCACTGTCATGCATGTTAATTGCTTTCATATGCATATAATTCTAGAGAAAGGACATCATTCATTTTGGACCAAAAACTGAAAGTGCCGGCCAAAAAAAGAAAATGTGATATTCGCATAGAACACACAATTTCTAGCAAAAAATACTACTACATTAACCCTGTGCGTGCTATGGTTTCTTTGTTACATGCTTTTAAAATTCGTGAAAAATGTTATTTCGAAGGTGTCATTCTAATTGATATGAGCAGTTGAATAGTGATTTATTTTATTAATTATGTCTTTCAGCACACATATAAGCACACATACATATAATTATACCTGTTTCTCCGAAGGGTGAGGCAGAGGCATATTTTATGCCCAATTTTGATTTCTCGTTCCTACATAAAGAAGCATGTAAAATAAAGATAAAGAGTATTTTATTTCGACAGAGTCAAAGGCCTTCTCGTACTCCGCAAAAGCCATACACAGCGGCTGATTGTACTCGTTTGTTTTCTGTACAATCTGCCGTACAGTATGGATGTGGTCCACGGTTCTAAAGCCTTTTCGAAATCCGGCTTGCTCCTTTGGCTGAAACTCGTCGAGCCTTCCGGCGAGGCGGTTTGTGACTACTCTCGAGAACAACTTGTAAACATGGCTCAGAAGTGAGATGGGTCTGTAATTCCTCAGCAAGGTCTTATCACCTTTCTTGAAGAACAGAGCCACCGCACTCCCGCTTCACGCTTCAGGTGTTTGTCCCTGTTGGAGGACGGAATTAAACAAACTCATCAGCTCGTTGAGAACCGGAGCCCCCCCCCCCGCCTTCAGTAGTTCAGTTGTAATTCCGTCCTCCCCAGGGGACTTGTTGTTTTTAAGTTGCCCGAGAGCCGCCGTTACCTCGCCCTGATCGATGTCCGGAATGTCCTCGCTATAGTGGCACGATAGTGGGACTCGGTGGTCACAATCAGTAGGGTCCTACTCGTCGGCTTTTTGTCCGTGATGCATAAAGGTCTCTGTAAAAGCTCTTTATTTCCTCGAGAATCTCGAACCTTGTGGTCACAGTACTGCCATCCGCTGTCTTCGGTTTCATCAGACGGGCTCTTCCAAGCTGTTGGGCAAATACTTTGGTACCCCTGTTCTGCTCGATCGCTGCCTCGACGATGCTGGTGTTATAGCGTCTAATGTCGCGTCGTATCAGCTTTCGGGACACTTGCTGTAACGTCCTGACCATATAGTCGGCCTTATCGTGAATATTGCCAGTGGTTTCCAGCAGATCAAAACGATTTTGAAGTTCTAACTGGAACCTCTCAGCCCCTGAGGCTAACTGGAGCGCGGTAGGTCCGAGAGTAGGCTTCATCATACGGGCCCTTTCAGCTCGGAAGTCCAAATTCAGAGATGCTCGTACAAGTCTGTGATCACCACCGGTATTAAACCTGTTAACCACAGAGACCTCTCTAAATATACTCATACTTATAGAATTCGGGACTTCACGCGAAACACATTTACTTGCATTTTCACACCGACATTTCGAGCACGTTGCAGCGCCCGTGGTCGCGGTTGGACTGACTAGTCCAACCGCGACCACGGATGTAAGAAAATGTGTTTCGCGTGAAGTCCCGAATTCTATAAGTATGAGTGTAGAAAACCGCGATAGTTTAAAAATAACTCTCTAAATATAGACTTCCTGTTCATCATGATGAAGTCTATCTCGTTTCTTGTGACCTTGTCGGGGCATCGCCAAGTCCATTTTCTGTGGGACTTCTTCTTAAAGAAAGAGTTCATCAAGAAGAGCCCCTGGGACTCAAGAAAACTGACAAGCATATGGCCCCGGTCATTTCTGCGCCCTACACCAAAGGGGCCGATCTTCGTTTCGCCGCGTTCTTGTACTCCCACTTTGGCATTGAAGTCCCCCATCACAACGCTGTAGTGAGTCTTGGCAGTACCATGTAGTGCTTTTGCTATGTCCTCGTACACGGTCTCAACTGCCTCGACAGTGCTTTTCGAGGTCGGAGCGTACACTTGTATCACCTTCAGGGTGTACCTGTTGGTGAGTCTCAGTATTGAGTACGCTACCCGAGGCGAAACACTGCTGATCTCCACAAAGCTGCTAACGAGGTCCTTTTTCACCATAAAGCCAATCCCGCCCTCGGAAGAATGTCTTCCGTCACCTTCCCGAAAGTAAAACAGGTCGCCTGATGCAAGGGTTAGCGTGTCCTCCCCCTTTCTTCGGACCTCGCACAATACTGGATGTGCCAGATAGTACGACCTAGTTCTACCTCGAGTTCGGTGAGGCGCTCGTCCAGGCGCAGAGTAGTTCCATTAAACGTAGCCAGGGTCAGTTTTGTATGGCAGCCTTCCGTAACCCGGAGATTCTTAGCACCCCTCCCACCGTCACTCCGACCGCTGCCGTAATCGGGAACAGTGGGAGTGCCGTGAACTGGGGGCTGTTGTTTTGTTGTGTGTATCATAGGAGGATATTTGGCCTTACTGTATCACGCTGGCCAGACGGGTTGGTACAGGGTTTAGTTTCGAATTTTCCTTTTCTGTGCGCCATGACCTCGTCCGTTTATCAGCAGGTGCACCACTCGCAGGTGAGGCTGGCTTGGACCCCGGGGTTGGTGGTAGGGCCCCATCACACCCATCGGGCGTCGGGAGGTGGCGGGGTGATTTGCCAGGTACCTGTTGCTTGAGCCTGGGGGGCTGCGCGCGCGGCACCTTTGTGTAAGTTTTTTGAAACAAGTTTGGACTTGTTGTGAATCGTTAGGTACGTTTTGTTTGTGCGTAGGTACGTAGATAATTAGTAAAGTGATAATTCGTTCTTATTACAATAGAATAACGTAAAAACAAATCACTATTCAAATGATAAAATGTATCAAAATACATCATCAAAATAACATTTTTCTCGTATTTTAAAAGCATGTAACAACAAAACCATAGCACGCACAGGGTTAACGTAGTAGTATTTTTTGCTAGAAATTGTGTGTTCTATTCGAATATTACATTTTTTTCTTCTGGCCGGCACTTTCAAAATTGGCCCAAAAATGTATGAAACGTGAATGATCTCCTTTGCTAACCCTGTTACATAAATGGCACTTGCTTCTGAATTCAACACTACTCGCATAATCAGCACCTTTCTCTAATTGAATTTTACGCCATTTTTGACACAATCGCGCTTAATCATAGGTATCATTCAGGTATCAATCAGTTGGCAAATCTGTGTAGTAGCGAATGGCGAAACATTTTCTCCTCACGAGAAGATCACAAAAGATGACGACTATGATTGCATTTCCAGTAACTAGTGTAATCCATTCTAATATTATTGATAGATAGCTGTTTATTGCTCTTTTGTACTCTAACGGCTGTACGAATCTGTACAGCGATAAATTATAGTCTAGACTTCTAGAGTCATGCAGGCTACTTTTTATCTCTGGAATACATCCTCATGGGATTTGGGAACGGTAACAATATCTTACGCGGTTGGAACCGGGAAGGCCATCTAGTCTATATATATAAAAATGTTGTGTGCGTTTGTGTATCTATTAAAAACGCAAAATTTACTGAATCGATTGAGCTCAAAATTGGACACGATATACAATAGGATTCAGAGATGGTTTTAGGCTACTTTATACACTTTTATCATAACAGCAATAAGAATAAAATAGCTTTAAAAAGTTATTTTACCAATAGATGGCGTTGGTCGTTTATTTTAAATTATATTCTGCCAGCTTCAGAACAAAATATTATAAACAACCTATTTAGAAGGTACCTACCAGATTGATGTTTTTTTAGAGAAGTTTGATTGCGGCCTCCTTGCATTCAGAATAATAAAAGAGAGTACTTACCTAATAAAGAGGTCAGATATGTTTTGCATGTTATTTTTGAACTTTTTGGACATTCCGAATTTTGGAGTTTTGGACTTTAGACTTTTGGAGTTTTGGAGTTTTGGACTTTCGGACTTTTAGAATTTTAGACTTTTAGACTTTGGAGTTATGGACTTTGGACTCTTGGACTATTGGACTTTTGGACTTTTGGACTTTTGTACTTTTGGATTTTTCGATTTTCGAGTTTTGGACGTTTGACATTTTGGACTTTTGGAGTTTCGGAGTTTTGGAGTTTTAGAGTTTTAGAGTTTTAGAGTTTTAGACATTTAGATTTTTAGATTTTTAGAGTTTTAGAGTTTTGGAGTTTTGGAGTTTTGGAGTTTTGGAGTTTTGGAGTTTTGGAGTTTTGGAGTTTTGGAGTTTTGGAGTTTTGGAGTTTTGGAGTTTTGGAGTTTTGGAGTTTTGGAGTTTTGGAGCTTTGGAGCTTTGGAGCTTTGGAGCTTTGGAGCTTTGGACTTTTGGACTTTTGGACTTTTGGACTTTTGGACTTTTGGACTTTTGGACTTTTGGACTTTTGGACTTTTGGACTTTTGGACTTTTGGACTTTTGGACTTTTGGACTTTTGGACTTTTGGACTTTTGGACTTTTGGACTTTTGGACTTTTGGACTTTTGGACTTTTGGACTTTTGGACTTTTGGACTTTTGGACTTCTGGACTTTTGGACTTTTGGACTTTTGGACTTTTGGACTTTTGGACTTTTGGACTTTTGGACTTTTGGACTTTTGGACTTTTGGACTTTTGGACTTTTGGAATTTTGGACTTTTGGACTTTTGGACTTTTGGACTTTTGGACTTTTGGACTTTTGGACTTTTGGACTTTTGGACTTTTGGACTTTGGACTTTTGGACTTTTGGACTATTGGACTTTTTGACTTTTTAACTTTGGACTTTTGTACTTTTGGACTACTAACTCCTATATATTTCATGATATTTCTTTCGAAAAATAAGGTCATGAAGAAGTTTCAATTCTTACGTGTGTACAATAGTACACGCACACATTTTTTTTTTAAATGTACCCATCATTTAGTTTGTTACTCATTACTCATAGGTACATAAAACCACAATAAAAAAGTCACAGCGAAGCGTGGCAGGGTACCGCTAGTTATCTATATAAATATAAGGAGCATAGTACCTATGATATGTAAAGGTAGGTAGGTATCTATAATCTTCAGAGTCGGAAACCACAGCATCTGCTGACGAGCCTCGGACCCTGGAAATATTCTTTTTATTAATCACTTACCTGTTTTTTTTTTTTACGTGAGGGAAAATATGGATGTTATGCCGGACTCCTACCGACTAAAAAACCTCACGCAACGCCCAACAGCCTATGGTTGTGAGCCCCGGGTGAGCCCTCGGGAGGATGTCCCAGGAGTCCCAACAGACCTACAGCCGCCTCTGTAGCCTCGTCCAGGGGGTGGTTCGGGTGCTAATCCGCGTCTTTGGGGGTGGGTTTCGGGTGTGATCCCGCTTCTAAGGGGGGTCGTGCGTGAGTTCCTCACGTCACGCTGCCGTCATGGGCCTGCTTCTGTAAGGACGGTGAGCGACCCTCTCACCGTCCTCAGACCCCCGGTCATGGAGGCTGATAGTCCTCGGCGAAGACAGGCCGCCGACTGCGGAACTCGGGGGGGAGAGCTCTCTCCCGTACCCGCCCCGCCGCCTCTTTCACGAGATTGACCTGCTCGCAGAAAGAGGCGGCGCAGTCCCACTTACTGCCGCTGGAGAGCATGGCTCGCACCATGGTCTCGAGCGAGAGTGTGTCCACGTCCAGACCCACTACGAGGACCTGGCGCTGTTGCGCCCATGCTGTGCACTCCACCAGCGTATGGAGCGCTGCGTCATCGCTGCGGTCCTCGCAGTGCTGACACTCGGCCGTGGTTTCCCGGTGTCTTCGCCACAGATACCTACCGAAGCTACCGTGCCCGGTTAGTATCTGTGACAGCCGGTAGGAGAGAGCACCGTGTCTCCTCTCCAGCCACTCGTCCATGACCGGTCTGACGGCCGCGATTGTGGCGAATCCCCCCTTTGGTTGCTCAAGTCGCACCTTCCATACACTTCCGTGTTTAGACATAAATCACTACAGTAATTACTGCGTTAGTATCAGATTAACGCACCCTCGGTGATTTTTATTCGTATTCCAACAATGATTGAAATATCCTCACGACATTTAACTCTAACCAGTTATTTTTGAGCTTTTATACCTCCTATAAATGCAGTTAAGTTTCTTAACCGTACCTTTAATACATTTCCGCTAGGTATACAAAAAATAAACCAACAGAAGTGCACCTTGGTTCAAATATATATGAAAAGGTTAGTTTCGTGTCTGAAAGGTCACATAATACTACTTGCTGCCTCTGTACATCTTCCTTGTGCTGCTGCTACCAGCTTGATTAAGGGTGCTATCACTGGACAGTTGTAGACAGTATACTCTGTGGTTCTAGGAGGAGTCTGTGAAGCATGCTAGCACAGGGAGGCGATCTTCAACCACAGATATACTGTCCATAACCGCACGCGGGTGAGTAACCGCATGACAGCGAAAGCGAAAGAACTTAGATCGAAAGGTCTTCAGTGCAAAAATTCATAGAATCTGAAGTCAAGAGATTTTTGAATGTTTCGTAACGGCTCTCCTGGTTTTCACAAATAATTTTTATGTGATATGTTAGATAGCATTTCAGAGTAAAAAATATCGTATCAAGGCGACTACTAATAAATAAACTTGTGATGTGCATGCTTGCATGAGCTATAAACATTAACGGCACTAAAAACTAATAGTCAAAGCAAATTAACCGTAAAAATATTTAAACAATAACGCCGACAATTCATATTTGACATGGATATAATAAACTATTTATTTGGTCTGGTAACACATTCTCGTTAAAATCCATATAAAATTGTACAGCTTAAATATTGAGCGCTCACAAAATTCCGTTTCATAGCGGATATAGGTACCTATATTGATAGAACATGAAACTTTAGATACCTTTGAGGATATCTTACCCGAACGGTCATCAAGGAGAATAATCATAATAGTTTTAAACGAGTAATGAGTAAATTTGATAAGCTTAATCATTGTGCCATCGAAGGTTGTTCTCAACCCATTTGAAACATACTATAGTCGTTGTGCTGTATGTAATTTGCACATGAAGTAACGCAAATAGAAGAAAATATACACTCATATGAGAAAAGTATATAATTTTTTGTCTATTAGCTGTCAGTCTAGCTTTTGCCTACGCTAAATTTCCTGTGGTAGTTATTACATAGGTATATAAAATCGACACAGGTCATTATGCAGATCTGTTGCTAGGATATTACCTCGTAAAACTTTGCTACCAATAATAAGTAGGTCGTTTGCACTTCATGCCATTATATTATAACTTAGGAAATCTAATAACACTTAAATAGGATGCATCTATATCCAATAATAGTTTAAATTACAATCTTGAAATGGCTTTCGAAGCATTAGCGCTTAGATAACTGCGTTTTATTGCTCGCGTTCGTGCATCCAAAAGGCTGGTAGTTAGAAATACAGGTATTCATTATGTACCTAACAAGGGTGTTGAAAATGAGTTTTCTATTGAAATTTAATGCTGCTATTCAAAAAAAATATTTTTAAATACACTTGTAAGGGCCGTACTTATACAAAACCTTCAGAACTCAATAAGTGCTTAAGTGTGGTGTTAGACGGCGAAAACTGACCTCATGCGTTTGCTGTGTATTAAGCATAATTTTTAACCTCCGAAAAAAAACGAGGGGTAATATAAGTTTAACCTGTGTATCTGTCTATCTATGATACGGCAGTCCAATGGATGACCCAATTTAGATGTTTCTGTTCGTAAGCCAATTTGATCGAGTTGGTGCTTGGCTATAAAATAAAAATCTTCAGCTCACTTTCTGGGTATTTGGGTAGTGGGAAAAGATTTTACTAAAATTTACAGGTCTGATTGATCTGAAATCTAATAAACTTTGATTGTATTTCTACGATGGTAACTTGGCCCTTGCTGCTGCATCAAGTAGTCTGCAAGAAACCCAACTCTTCAGATAATTACAGCATATAAATCATTCTTGGGCTTATAAGATTAGTCTCAGTGTCAGGGCTTAAAAAGTTATCGCCATACTCAAACTTAGTTTTAATTATATCGTAATACAAGACCATAGACTAGCTTTTCCCCGGAAGTAACAAATTCAATCATGGAAAAGCAACGCATATATTAGCGACAATGTTGAGATTTTAAGGAAATCACCGATACTTTTCCACTTCTAATATTATAGTCTCGTAAAATGTCGTCATAAAATGTGACTTACACGGGTTTAAATAGCGATAGTTAAAACATAAAATCTGTCATTAAACAAAAATAACACAGGCATAATGTAAAGTAATTATAATAAACTGGCCAGTAGTTTTAATTAAACCGAAGGAATTCAGGCACCCTGCTTCGCTCCCAGAGAGGTGCATGGGATAATAATATGCCGTAAGTTCTAAGACATTATTAGACTGTAATAGCCTAAGGACGTCTCTTGAAAAAAAAAAAAAGTACTTGACTACAAATATCTCCGTATAAATACATTAGCAAATTTCTAAATTCTCTAGTTTTCTTTTCTCAGTCGCAGCTCACCGTTAATAAGTTATTCTATGAGCTATAACTCGACGAAAAATAAACCTTCCGTGCGGTTTGTCCTATCTATACTAATATTATAAAGAGGAAAGATTTGTTTTTTTGTTTGTTTGTTTGTAACGAATAGGCTCCGGAACTACTGGACCGATTTGAAAAATTCTTTCACTGTTGGGAATCTACACTCTTTGCGGTGAACATAGGCTATATTTTATTCCCGTATTCCCACGGGAACGGGAATTACGCGGGTGAAACCGCGTGACGTCCGCTAGTTATAAATATTTATAAATAACGCATTTTTAAAATTCTTGTCTTTATATCTGTTCCCGATGAGCGCAATAACTACTGAACGGATTTTGACGTGGTTTTTTTTATTAAAAAGTCTTGGTCAGATTTAAAATCTTACATTTGTGTCATCGCAATAGTGGAGTAGAACCGAAGACGTTGGATTTCTGTGATATCATTAATCTTTTGGTCGCGGTAACCGACATCTACGCGGGTGAAGTCGCGGGCATTACATTGTGGCATTGGCTAGTAAAATAATATTGCAAGCGAAATCTAGAAGTAAGATATGAATCATAGTGTCAAAGTCACGAGTAATAGTTCCTAGCATAATGAGACCATTAAAATTATGTAAATTAAATTCGTTGTTTTATTTTTAAAAACCGCAGTGATATGGTACTTACTGAGTTTTACACACCAGTTAAATAACTGAGTTTAAGATTTTCTAGTAGAATTCTTAACAAGAAATAACTTATATTAGGTTGTTTCGAAACTACTATTCCCGAAAACTGGGTATTGCAGCGGGTTAAACTCTAAGAGCAAAAGTTTACAAGTGTCAAAAATTAATTTTATTTTATATTATTTATTTTTCATACTTTACTTGTAACGCTATTTAATGTAGCAGTAATTCCTTAAGAACATGGTAGATATTACCGATTTAGCAATTACAGATAAATAATAGATCCAGATTGCATCTCACTATCGCAAAAAAACTTTTTGTTGATAGCACTTAATCTTTCTGTATCCCACTTGAATCTAGTGAGCGTGGGTTGGATAGTGAGTTCTGCACTTACTGTGTCACGAAGATGTCACGCTAAGTGCAAAACGCAATACGACATAAATACATGGTGTAAGTAAACTTTTGTGACAGGCTACTGAAGAATACGAGTTCATGAGCACATGCACTTGTTACATGTTTGCAAGTTGTAAATTGCCTTTTACTATTGAATATGCATAAAGAGTTTTACAATTTCATTTACTTTGGAATAGACTGTAATATTTTTAAGTTATTTTTACTAAGTACAGATAACTAAGTCGATTAAAATGGTTTTTTATAATGTGTTATATTTTATTTTAACTAATCCTGCATGCAATATATAGGTATCTAATTATGAATGAAGTAAAGGTATTTTGTGTTAAAAAAAAGATAAAATGTCAATATCCATTCAAAACCGAACACTCTACTGACCCATAATGAAAAGATCTTCTACTATTAATATTGTTATTTTTTTTATCTTTGAGTTCCAAATGTATGTCTGTTTAAAATTATTCTAGAACTATATTGTAAAATCAACAGTTAATTTGTTTATGGGGGCGTAACGTCTTATTAATCTATTCATTCTCGCACAATCCTTTCACGCTTGTGAAAGATCAACTAAACATCAAATAAGTAACCACATTTAGTCTAACCTTTAGAAGAGTCTCGTTCTGTTGAAATCATTGACACATAGAATGTCTATTTATAATTTTTTTAGCCAAATTAGAAGAGAAATAGAGGCAAAAAGAAATAAGTATAGAATACACCTCAATATAAAGTTAGAAATAAAATCAAACCTCAAAATTGCATTAATTTATTATTGAACCTTAAGCACCTGTAAATCATGTGTCAGAACTCAGTCATACTAATATCGGTTGTCGAATTAATTTCACTTTCGATTATGTTCTAATGAATAGAGAGGTCAGTAGTACCGCACTTTCGCCCGAGGCATCTAATATAATAGTGCTCTATTATGTGAGTTAGAATTCGTCATGTTATGACATCATTGTGTTACTTTTTATTCATAACTCTTTTTTGTTACAGGTATGTATGAGGATGGAGATGTTTTGGACGTGAGTATAATTTTCTGGAAAGGTGATTACAAATGGTGAAGCATTTTCACTAGTTTCACACAGTTCTGTAACTTAACTAGTCAGAGGGTTACCCTTGATAGGAAAATGTCATAACTTCAAATCCCGCTCGTTCCAGCTGTCGTTTTACACCATAAATGAAAAGCGTTTTTAGTGTCTTACGCATGTACTTATTTATTAATCGAGAACTTAATGAGTTCAGTATAGCTTAGACACTTTCGGGATCCTGTGCAAGGTAATGCAAATTTTCCTATCACAACTGATGCCATGTTTATCCTTTTAGGTTTACATTTTTACTAACAGGTTTACAATCAAAGTTTAAATCCACGATGACGAAACTGAATCGACGCGGCGACGTTAATTATAAATAAATAAATAAATATTTGTGGTTATTTTCACACAACGTCGTCTAGTCCAAATTAATCTAATAGAAGTTTGTGCTATGGGATCTAGACGACTGATAGACAAACTTATATATTTCTAAATACATACATATTATACATAGAAAACACCCTAACTCCGAAACAAACATTTGTGGATCACACAAATATTTGGACCGATCCGGGAATCTAATCCAGAACCTCGAACCCGCAAATCTGTAACACTACCAAATGCGCCGCCGAGGCCAATATAAATAAAGCCATATATATTATGCTATCCTGATTTTCCACTCCACTTTCTTCGTTAAAACACATCAGTTTAGCGCCTATGCAACAAAATCCATCGTACTTTCGAACCTTAACTTTCTACCGAATATAGGTACCAAACATTTCATTTTCTAAACATAAATCACTCGAATGATATCTTTACATTCTTATTTGCGAATGCATAAAATCGACTTCATTCTTGCAAATCACTATTATTAAGACCGTTTTATGGTGATTTACGTCTGCGTTCTCGTTACTTCACAATAGACTCTTACTTCCCATGAATAGAAAAAATAGATAGGTTCTAAGGTCAAATGCGGACCATCGGAATCACCATTATAGCTCTCGAATCGATTTAATCCAATGCTTTCACTGAAAATGTTATTGTAGTCCCAATAGGGCTTTCTTCATCTATCAACCTTTCTACCCGTGTAATATTATTCCTTCTTTATCTATTCTGTTAGTAAATTAGGTAAAGAATGTTCTTTTGTACCTACCTAAGTAAATTTCCTGGCAATGACTTTATTAGACAGGAATGTTTCTCTTTTTTTTAACGTGAGTGAAAATCCTTCATGGATGCTATGACTCCTACCGATAAAAAATCTCACGTAACGCCCAAAAGCCTACAGTTGGGAGCCCCGGGTAAGCCCTCGGAAGGATGTCCCAGGACAGGAATGTTTCGCTTGTCCGAAATATCTTTTGTGCTTTTCAAAAGTGGATTTATGTTTTACAGAGCTGTAAAGTAACTTCCATAGATCTTCGCTTAATTGAATAGTTAAATATTGAAGTCTAGTACTCGTACCTATTGTACTTATAAATGGGTATTACCAAAAGCAAACATGCTAAATGGCCTTTAACAAACTTGCACATTTTCTCAGTACTTTGTTAATCCCACTTGTCTATGCGACAATTCGCAAGTTGCTCTGAATGCATGATAATTATTAGCGGCTCGCTGAGAGTGAAAACATTTTCTACCCAGCATTGGCCATCCATTTATCACACTAACTAGTCAAGCTTTCTCTGATATTAAACGCCATAAAATAATTGTAACAGGCCATTGGTAAATTTCATGTAAATATTATTTTAATATAGTTTCGTTTTCTCGGTCAAAATTATGGGTCAGCACTTTTGTTGAAGCAATTTAAGCACTGGTTTTAATAACCTGTCAATCATTGTATACACAAATAGTTGCAAATTGACCAGGACAAATTAGTTTGCAAGCGATATTTTGGCATTACAATAAAATGAATACAAATGAGGAGCATCGGAATTGCGAAAAGAAATCAATATCTTTTCAATAGTTCAATAGTAAGTGATCACAGAGATCACTGATAGAATAGTTTTTGTGTACAAACAGCCGTGAAAATGTGATCACACGTTCTTTTGTTATACCTGCTATTTTTTTTGTATACGTTTAGCTACTTAACCGATATTACCAGTGAATGTAATGTTTTTGACGAACACAGACTTGGGAGAAACTGGTTTTTCTACGTGTAGAAAACCTCATGGATGTTATGCCGTACTTCTACCGACTAAAACACACGGTGCTCTACCATCTGCCTATGGCCTGGAGTCCCGGATATGCCTTCGAAAGGATAACCCAGGGCTCCAGACAGGCTTTTCCATCATCGCAGATTGAGAGAAACTGGTTCTATTTTGCTGCGATTACTCGTTATTTAGCTATGTTTATGAGCTTAATTGGACCTCAATATCATTGATATCCATAAAGTTTACAGAAACTCGCAACTCTTGTAATATTAGTAGTTACTGAACTAACTGCGAGTATTATTTACAAACGCTTAGATTGAATATTTACTATCGCCAGTAAACGGTTTTCGGCACATATTGAAGCTTACAATCAAATTGTTTTTGTATCGACTGAAGCTCATACAAGAAAACAATTTTGTACACTTTCTACGATTATTTACTTGTTAGATTCGCTTTCTTAGTACCAACTGTTTATTTTATGTTTTGATGAGTCAGCACATGTTTTAGCAATGCTATTGAAATAATATTTTTCATTTCTATTCTACTCGTATCGACGACATTTAACTTATGCATACATTTTTTTAAATTATTTTGTATGGAACTTATTATATGTTTAGTATAGTTTGTTAAAATACATGACTGTGAGTACTGAACATGTAAATGAGAAATTATATAACATAAAATCACTTTTGTGATTTTTTGGTGATGTGTTCAAAAGTCGCGTAAAAGTTATTTGCATATTGCGTAATACAAGATCGAACAGTTAAAGAGAGGTTAGAAACTAATGCTAGCTACTTCTTGTACGTGATATATAAATTAATGTAAATTACATTTAAATTACTGTTCCGGAATTTATTTTTATAATTTTGAATAGTTTACATAAATGCAATATAACGACAGACCAAGTAGTGCTATTGGGGTTAGAGAATTAGTATATTTTTCAATCCAATAAAACACTAGTTATATTTTACGACACTACTTATAACAGGAAATATTTACGTGATCCAATGCTCCTGTCAGTAACACAATCACGGTCATTTAAGAAAATTTTCTCAGTTATTACCGATTCTACTAAAAAATACAATACGGCGTAATTAATTTCTATATTATAAAAAGTTATGCCTTTGTAATGGGTATACGGTTATTTCGCGTACAAAAAACTGCTATCGCATCGGTAAGTAACAATAACATTGAAGTAAGTGGTACGGTTTCGTGAAAAAATGTAACGAAGCGCTTCTTAAATTGTGGTCCATTTTTGACAAATTTCTATAAAGAGATCAATGGCATTATTGATCGTGGGTAAAATCATTTTAGCCACAAAGAACTTTATGCTCACAAATTTATGTTAAGTAATGATAATAAATTGTCTAGTTTTTGTAGATAGTAAAATCAGGTAATGTATTCTCAACAAAAAGTAAATAAAATCTGTCTTACTTTAAAAGGAATAACAAAACAAAATGTAGAGCAATGTCGACGTTACACATACGCTCTCATAAGAACAGCTATTTTTATCAATTCTCGTATAATTTCTGTAATCGATATGCAGCTATGTTACTCGTTATTCCGGACTCAATTCGAAGTCTAATCAGAGAATAAGTGATAGTCTATAAGTAAGGATATGGTTACGGTTAATGCAACGGACGTAACGCGTTTCAGTGAGTAACTGTAACGAGATAAACGACCTAATCGTAAGCGGTAACGTGATCTTGAACAGGTTTCGCGTGTGAATTCGCGTGTCACGCACGCGTACCGGATAAACGCGTTTTACGCAGTCAGACGTGACGCCACTTGTAATTGGCGATAAATCGGTTATGTCATTTTTGATGCAGTGGTCACTCCTCAATGTAAAAATACCTGACTGCTAAGTTTTTGTGCGACAGAGTTGAACGTGCTACCGTGGTTCAACAGTCATTGAATAACTCATATCCATAGTAAACTGTTTTTGTCATTTTATATTTCATTCTTAGTTTTAACTAAGTTTCTATACAATATGTGTATAAATGCGTAGTGGAAAGATTTAAAATAAATTTTCTTCCTTCCTCAGTAGGTTTTTTTTTGTTTTTTTTTTATTCTCACATCTCTGTCGTGGACAGAGCCTAGGTATAACAATCTGTACTAGCGAAATACTAGAAGTGATCTAGCCCCGCAGGGCTCCTTTATCTACTTCAAGAGATGGCGGGGGCAGACATACCCGTGCCAGGGATTGTACTCAACACATTGTTTGGCTCGGTACACCTCGGTATCGGAGCCTGTGGGTGCACTTTCGTGAGCCCCGCAGGATTGACCCTGAGTTGTGTCGGCCTCATTTGCCGCTCCTCAGTAGGTATTATAGATGCTTTAATCGAAAAATGTTTTAAGAAACCTCCAATATTTTTGCATGAAACAGAAAAACGCGTGTTAAAACTTTAGCTGTAGAAGAGGTATACTAAAAGTCATGTCTTTTTCACACTCTCGAGTTTTATGAATAATCAAACTATTTGACAAGAAACCCTCAACAGAGTCAGGCTTATCCAAATCAAAATAAATTGAATTGATTTGTAGCCATCTAGCTAAGATCTATTACCCCGACATAGCCTTCTATGTACTGCATAAAAAGATCATTGTGCATAATGCCTCTAACCAGAAAACCTCATGGGTCTGACTACATTAATGTTTAAAATCCCGTACAACCGATTATTTTATAACATTCCTGTGGTTGCAAATCGCTACTTGCAGCTTTCTATTATAAATTCATGAGGTTTAGCACTGTGTTTTACCATTGCAGAACAATATTAGTAAATTTCTATTAACGTTAGCAGAGCTAGGGCACGACGGGATTGTGTAGTGTAATGAGTATGAAGTGTTTGCTAAACCCAAGAGAGCTTTAGCGAATTTATTGGCGTTGTTTCGAGCGTTTATAGACTTGATTAATAAATAGGGATTTCTCTTAAGGCTACTACAACGTAGTTATTGGTACGAAATTTTGACTACATAATTTACATTTTCTCAGTTAGTCGAATATTAGTCGTACCCTTGCGAATCCTAATTATATAGTTTTACTTTAAGTTTTAATATGTGAGTGAGGAGTATCTGTTGATCTGGTAGTTGACGGGAAACTGCATAAATATACACTTACTATTTGTAACTTGGTAAGTACTACTACTTAAACTATGCAATGTGTCAATATGGAATTCTAAAAACAGTCGTTTTTAAAAAGTATGTTCAGTGAAATATTTACCAATCCTCGATCCTTTTTTTTAACGTGAGATAAAATCCTTCATGGACTCCTACCGACTAAAAATCTCACGTACCGCCCAACAGCCTACGGTTGTGAGCCCCGGGTAAGCCCTCGGAAGGATGTCCCAGGACTCCCAACAGAACTCGGCTAACGCTGCGGCCTTGCCTAGTGGTTGTTCGGGTGTTATCCCGCGTCTTTGTTAGGTTTTTCGGGTGTCGTCCCGCCTCTTAGGGGGGCGTGTGTGAATTCCTCACGGAACCCTCAATCCTATAATATTCAGTTTCGATCACATTTGTCCAATGACATGTTCCCTACCCTAAGATATAAATAGATTTTGTAACCTATCAAATTAATTATCCTCACAAATTTCTTCACCCACAACTGAAACACAGTGTTACGTGAAAGAATTTATGCAATAATACGGCCTTGAACGCATGATCGAAGTCAATTCCGGTCACATAAGTGCAAATTACGACATACGGGAAACCTGTCTTAGCTATAAATAAACTCTCGTGAACATTTCTTTTACGACACTATCATCTAAAGGTGGTATTTTATAGATCATGGTGGTAAATAATAGGCCTAAGTGTACTTCTATTTCGATTACACAAACCGAATGTTCTTGCTACTTCTACAACTTCTGTTCAGTTGCTTCTAAACCCTCGCTTTTCAGTCGTGGGTCCTCTTTTTTTTGCCTATTTAATAAAACGCCATACGGTTCTCTGTCCGTTTATCAGCAGGTGCACCATTTGCATTTAAGCTTGACTTAAGCTCAAAGATCTTGGGAGGATGCGCTTATCGCGGTTTCGTCCTATATTTGAAACATTTTAATGCTATTTCAATAATTAAATTTCGAAGTTCAGCTGCATCCCAGTCAGATTAGAAAGTCAGCCCTTATATGGTTGGAAAAAGGCTCGTTGGATGATAATAAAGAGTTAATAATTCCAAATTTCGCCCTAATACAATACCTATTATCTAGGTTTTAGGACAGTCTCTTAGTTTTATGTTTTCTGATAATCTCTGAACAGAAAGACCGTAATAAAATATTTATAACAACTTGTGTTGATAATACGTGCATTACAAGTTATAAAAATATTGCAACAGCATTTTAAATTATAATAGTTTTATAGTGACGATATTATCATTTCCCCTTAGCCTCCATTTTGCTGTTTCACCTTTCACTTCAGCTACGATCTTAACAACCCTTTCCGCTGTCGTGACTTGAGTTGCGGGTAGACGCTATGCATATTTATGTACTGCCCGTTCGCTCTAAGTTTGCCGCTGGCGTAGAGGCGTAGTATGGGAGGCGACCGGCAAACTTAAAGCGAACGGGTAATACACGCTTCAATCCTGTACAAAATAATGGCGTATAAAAACTGGGAATGGCTATCATTAGCTGTGTGCAGCCTCTTGATAAATATTGTGTTGTATAATGACATCGGTAACCACTACACAATGATGTGGTTCAATCACGTTTTCTGTTTCGTTATGAAGTAAAATGATTCCCTTCATTACTATGATTATGATTTTTACTGAGATTTGTTCGATTTTGTAAACTGCTTTTAGGGTTCTGTAGTCATCAATGAAGATTTTGCTATATCGGTTCGTTTATCTGTCCGCAGTTCAACTAAGAAACAGTAACTAACTAAAACTACAATTTGGCATAGATATAAATATTAGTCCAGTATGACTAAGCGGTACAATTAAATTTGGAAAAAAAGATGCTTCGAACCCCCTCTGAATAAGTCTTGTAACTAAACCATGGCTTATTATTCTATATTTCTTTTCGAATACGTTAAAGATTCCCCTTTCAGTCTGTTACGCCGTATGACTGTAAGCCATGTTATAAAAAATATCAATCCTTGAATCTCCCAAATGAAATAGGTGTTATACTATTTATATTAGAATTAACTGAGTGTACAGAACCCTATGTAAAAAGGTAAATTTCTTACTCCACACTACATCAATTAATTGTAGAGAGATAAGATCTCGCTGTCGAGCGTGCTTCTCCACCATTTCACTTATATTGATTTCAGATGGTACGTACTTCTCACTATGAATGCAATTGTTAACAGACGATTGTCTTATTTCCATTACACAAATTGAATTTACAATTACAAATCTGGATCACTCGAAACTTGTCTTGCGCAACATATTACATTATTTGACTAATAATAGAATGAAATCTAATGGTCTAAAGGAATGAAAGTGTACAGATAACATTTTGTTATAATCGGTTCGAAATAAGAAAACAAAACTTGAACCTTACATAAAAGTTGAGCTTACGTAGTTTGATGAAAAGCGTAAAATTTGTCATCTAAGCTAAAAATTATTTAGTTTTACGCTTTAAAGTAATACAAACGAACTGTCACGAGTCACGTTTAATAGAGTATTTTTCGACTATTACATCATACGATATAAATAATCTATACTTATAATAAATCTGTAGAAGTGAAAATTCTGTACATTCAAAATATCAAAAAAATAAATAGCAGGGGGTGTTACTAGACCGACACCGAATCCAAAAATGTGATTAAAAAAATTTTTGTCTGTCTGTCTGTCTGTCTGTCTGTTTGTTCAGGTATCACGCAAAAACTACCGGTTCGATTACGATGAAACTTGGTATAATTATTCTTTAATGGCCTGGGCACCACACTGGGTACTTTTTATCCCGGAAAAGTATTTAGAATTCAATAAATATAATAAATAAAATAATACATCTGTAGAAGTGAAAATTCTGTACATTCAAAATATCAAAAAAATAAATAGCAGGGGGTGTTACTAGACCGACACCGAACCCAAAAATGTGATAAAAAAAATTTTTGTCTGTCTGTCTGTCTGTCTGTTTGTTCAGGCATCACGCAAAAACTACCGGTTCGATTACGATGAAACTTGGTATAATTATTCTTTAATGGCCTGGGCACCACACTGGGTACTTTTTATCCCGGAAAAGTATTTAGAATTCAAACCAAACTTACCCAAAGTTATTATCAATTATTGCTTAAACAGTTAATGGTACGATGATGAAACTAAGCATAAGCGTTGTTTATTACAATTTGAAAAAAGTAATTTTAACATTTTTGCAAATTCCACCTCCAAAGGTATAAAAAAGGAGGGTAAAGTTTGTATGGGACAACGTGATTCCTTGGTCCGATCTACTTAAAATTTGGCATATAGTATTACCAACATAATTGATGGAAGACGTGTTTCATATTTTATTGAAATTTACACTATAACGAGCTAAAAAGGTAATGTAAATTATTTTGGGAGTGATTTTCTCCGGAGTTGATATCAATTCTCCTTAAATACTCTTATTTTATACTTAAATTACTTTTTATTTTGACACATAATTTGTGAAAGTTTAATACAATTGACGTTTTCATCTATGTTTTACTTCAAACTTCAAACAGATGATTTTACTACAAAGCCATAAAGTTAAATAAAAAGCGCTATAATGGTATAATATTAACCAAATATGCTTTATGGAAGTATTATTGCTAATTTATTAAAATTTTGTGTGACAAAAATACATTTGTGAAAAGAAGAAGAAAATTCTAAGATGGCTAGGCAGAAAAATGAAAGACCACACTTCAGGTAGTATCCACTGCATGTTACCATCTACGCTCAATCCTTACGATAAAGTTTGTCAGCAGGCCTAAGCGACTGGTCATGGAAGGCATGAACTTTATTCTACATAGTGCCGACTGCATTCTGTCAGGAAACAGACTCGGTCTTTGTAAAATACGGGAATGGTCTCTACGTAGACTACATTCGAGAGGACTGGAAAGAGCCATTACAATGAACATTAACGCCCAGCTGACGAAATTTACATTGTTATTACGTTACCAGGTCTTGGTTGTATTAGGAGGACAAAGCCTACAGTAGTTCGGTTTATCCAAACGTCGTAGGCTGGGACTACCCGAAGAAGGAACTAAGTTAGATGTCAATGGCTTAGAAGAGAAGTTGTGTCAAGTAATAGTTTAGCCATTGAATTAAGAAATGTATTTAATAAATAAATTTATGTAGCTCATACTATTTTGCGTTATGAATTTCTTAATCAGAAATCTATCTAACTAGGTATTATTATAAATGCGAATGTTTGTGAGTGTGGATGTTTGTTACTCTTTCACGCTGTAACGGCTGCACGGATCTAGCTGAAATTTGGTGCCTACAGAGATATGTTATAGTCTAGGAACAAAATTTCACGCAGGCGAAGCTGCGAACATCAGCTAGTACTCAATAAAACATCTTATTTCGGTTTACAATATTTTGACATTAAAAATAAAGAACTATGAAATTTGCGAATTGAACCACATTTATGAAAGTATTCTATACAATGAAGGACCAATAACGATGAAAGATACTAGATGAAAAATATGTTTTGCCCCCGTATGCCCAAATCGCCTTATTTTACTGCGAACTTAAATCTATATTTATTTTAAAAATCTCATAAAGCCATTGATTTTTTACGAAGTTTAATGGCTGTAAAAACTATTTCCCATTTATAGTATAAGTAGAGACATGTAATGTGTACTTATGAGAACCTTCTGAAGCCGTGTATATTTAGATACATTTTACTTCTTTTACGGTTTCTTAAGAAGACTAGCAATTGAAATTCCCTATGTTCCCGTTAACCCCTCCAGCGGAGCTAAATTACGTTTGTTAGGAGTTCACGTCGGTAGTGTAATGGCAAGTGATCGAACCAGCGACTTTTAAATTACTCTATAATGTATTCTACACGTTCATAGTGCATACTATTTTCTTCAATAATACATTTTCTCATGAGCTATACAACAGCACTTGCTTGTATCAAGTATCAACCTAGTTAGCCCCTTAGCCACTGTTTATTAGGTACCATAGCCCCTTTCTCTTCAGTCACTTTCTACCAGTAATGCGTACTGATTAATTAGATTCGATTAGCAATGACTGATATCTTTGAATGATTCACTTTGCTTGCCAAAATGAGATTTGTTTGATTTCATTAAAAATCGATTGTTCCGATGTTACTGTTTCGATTTTGTTGTTTGTTTGTATGAGCATCGTATAACTTTCTTTACAATTATTCTTTGTATTAATAATAAATACCGAACTCTCCAGGAGACATCAGCTATCCATTTCTCTAAAATTTGATTTATTTGATTGCATTGCGTTTTAAAAAATCGATTGCGATTCGATCATTTGGTTGTCTTTTCATGTTAAAGTTTCTTTATAATAAATCTTCACACCTAGTTATTAAACAACAACAACAGCTCCAATGATGCATTGATTCACAATCTTGGAGTAAACACGAATGCCGGCAATACTCCGTAGTTTTCACTCGCCTACACCAAAGCAAACCGCTTATGATTGTGACCATATATGTTCATGTTCCCTCATAAAATCTCAGCTATTTAAAATAATATAAAAAGGTTGTGTGACGTTATATGTGTAAGGCGCATTCTAGAGACGTTAAGTCTTAAAAATAATTAAATTATGAGTGGTAGTGTTGGAAAAGGGTTGATTTGCAAATTTACAAATTCTACGCTTTTTACTTGCACACAAAAATTTTAGGAATAGTTTTAGAAAGCCTGCCTTACTGTAACTATTTCTAAAATATCAAAACAAGGTAATAAAATAAGTTTATAAACTACAAGTCAACCTGTAGAATATATCGATAAAGGTACCAAACAAGAAAATATTGGGGCAACTGTGGTCAAATGCCACCTCGTAGAATCGTGATTAGACTTTACGAAGATCTGTTTTAAGATAAGTGGTGTAAGACCACGATTATCCCCAATATTTTCTTGTTTATACTTTTCAGTAGTCTACTCTTTAATATGCCATCTAGCTTCGTATTTTTTTGTTTCTGGCATTTTTTTCTAAAATATTTTTTTTTTTTCAAAAATAAAAGTAGCCTAAGTTACTCCTTATTACATAAGCTATCTGCCAGTGAAAGTCCCGTCCAAATCGGTCCAGCCGTTCCAGAGATTAGCCGGAACAAACAGACAGACAGACAAAAATTTTAAAAATATATATTTTGGTATGTATACCGTATATACATTCATACGCATGTAGTAGAAAGCGGTTATTTTAATATTACAAACAGACACTCCAATTTTATTTATTTGTATGTATAGATTGTGTAATGGAAATAGAGCTATTATCACAAAATGTTATCCACACTTATCTTGTTTTATGCTTAAAAGTTAGTTTGTTTCTGTCACGGGTAAGCATCTTTGTAACCTGAAATCAATTGTCACTAAGCTGGCACTAGCCACACGTGTAAATGACGTAATCATTATCAACGCCTAGCCAAAGCTGTAAGCTACGCTTATATTGCAGGCTAAGAACGAACTATTGGTTATTTTACCGCTAGGGTGGGGAAAATAAGAAATAAACTGTTAAAGTTCGCCATTTTAAAGTCATGAACACGAATTCACGTAGGTTCGCCTGTTACTGGTTACAAATAAATCGGCATGTGTTTTGCAAAATTAGTCACGAGGTAGTAAAATAGGGGCTGTTATTGTTAATAAATGACAAATTCCTTATTTTCAAAGATAAATAGTATAACTACATCAGGTTAAAACTAAATGTACACATTTTCAGTATTTCTCAAAAATATGTCCCTTCAGGGTGTAAAATAGGGGTTGAAAGTTTGTTTGAAAATACTTGAAAACTGATTTGGTGACCAATTAAGATTGGAACGGGATTTCAAAGTATATCAAAAACGAAGCTGGAGACACCTATTATATGAATATGCAGTTAAATAACTTAGCACTAACAATTCTTAATTTCTCTGAACTCTAAGTGAATTCTATGAAAGTAATTTCACTCAAGCAGACTATCTTATAACTCGTTACTTAGAAACGAAATGCAAACAGATTAAAGCCTTTCTCAAGATCATTTCATTCATATGAGGTGTAACAATGATTCCTACATAATAATCAGATTAAGCTTTACAAAATATTTAATTATTTCTACGATAGAAATGGTTATTATGATGTTAATGATGGAAACATCTCGTTAAATGTGATTTATGTGGGTTAATTCAGTTTCACTGTTTATTGTTAACCGACTTCAAATATGAGGAGGTTCTCAATTCGATTGATAGGTATTTTAATGTTCTGTTTGTGAAGGTTCCTGTGTCGTGATGGTATTAATGATAGAAAATGGTCGTATTGTACGTGGGGTTTTTTTAATCGGTAGGAGTCCTACCGATTTAAAAAAAATCCTTCATGGACCGACTTTATTTTTTTAGTTGGTAATCATAGCATCCATAAAGGATTTTCCCTCACGTTTATCAAAAAAAAGTCGTGTTGTATGTTTTTATGAATATTTTTTCCTTATTTCTGCAAAGTATCTAACCGTAGTTCAGTAGTGCGCTTAAACTCATTAAAACATAATCTACACACCATTATTTGTTTTAAACAAACACACGAAACGTTGAGTAAAGTAAAGATACCGAAACCTTATAATACTAGAATTGTGCTACGCGAAATCCCGTTCTGTACAAAATTACACACTATTGTTTACTTTAGAAATAACTGCATTTTAATTCTAATTGTTTTTTTCCTACTTTTCAATAAAATATGTATACCGAAATTTAACTAAATATGAATTAAGTACCGCTATACGCAGCGCAAGTCACATTGCAAAAATTTTAGAAACAGCTGATTTTTATTTTTTGACCCGACATTTCGCTCTCATGTGTTCAATGTTTTTAATAGTCCTGCAAAGATTCTTTATTAACTCCAAACCATTAAAAGCCCATACCCTGACTGAGATACTTCTACAGAAATGTGTTCCTACTTTCTCCAATATCATTAAAGCGACTGGACCGATTTTGATTCTTAACACAAACTTTCCAGAGCCATTCGTAATCCGTCTCGTAAAGACGAGATTACACTACTGACAAGTACTTAGCGTTTACTAATATAATAAAAGCTTTAAATATTTCATAACCCAACGATGCCGCAGTAACGGCGACAATCACGTCTATTAAGGATAAACGACGAAAATGCAAATATCTCGTGGACAGGCACCGCATCTGCGAACCCGTTAGCTTCACCCGATGGCGCTTACCACAACGGTTAATGTACCTACAGTAGTTTAATCAACTTCATGGAATAACGTATACTAGATAGTAGATACATTGTCATGTCATGATTATGGCAACGGAAAATGTTGTATAAAGTCTTTCTTGTCGTAGCAATAATGACAGAAAATTAGTACCTAATGCCACGGGCACATTCTCTTTGTTCTTGGTAGTGGCAAAGTGTTTAGTTTTAGACTAATCTTATTACCAAGAGATCATTATAATTATAGTGCGAAAATGTGATTATTTTAAGTATGCATAAAAAATACCACAATTTCGCTGTGGATACCATCCGGACTAAAACCATACTTATCGGCCTATAACCGGACGCCCTGGGCAACTCCTCGAAAGAATGTCTCTTCTATTTTCGCCTTGAGAAAGAAAGGACTAGTACTAGACCTGGCATTCATTCTTTTAAGAATGTGTATGTAAGAATTTTACGAGAGAACTATTCGGCATTTGTAGCATAATCCACTTTTGCAAGACAATTTATTAGCGTTTGTTTAAAGTGTGTGAGTATAAAGTTAGTTCTACTTTATTTAGTCAAAGTGTGTTAATTGTCGAATTTCTACGGATTATTTATAATCGTCTCTTGTGTATAAAACGTGACAGTAACAAGAAATATTTCAAATTTCAACATAATGAAAAACTAATCTTGAACAAATTCAAAAATTTTGTGACTCGTAACAAGCCCTTTCAGCTACATTCGCTTGGAATTCAGATAATATATTAATCAGTATAGTTTATAATAATTATAATGAATATTTTGAACTATTTACAACGATAAAACATTAAGAATCTTACAACAAGTCCTTTATTTGTGTCTTTTACCCGTATTTGGGTAACATAATAATGTACCTAATACTCGTATGAGTACCAAATTTTAACTTAAACTGTTTTTTTTTTATACCGCTAAGGTGGCAGACAAGCATACGGCCCACCAGAGGTACCGGTAGTCAACGTAGCCTATGGACGTTTGCAACACCAGAGGCGCTACACTCGCGCTGCCGACCCTGTAAAAAGCTAAGACCCCTTTTGAAGAACCCCATACTGTAGGCTAGGTTTTTATAGGTTTTTTAAATTAGCTGAAAGTTGGATGTCCTTTCTTCGTGATGAAATTCAATCTATTCTGATAGGTCTGTTTTAATTTTAGAACAAGCCCATAAATAAACCACTTTATCAGTGAAGCTTATTCGGTTATATTTGTAAAATGTTATTTATCATCAATTCACTTTACAAACGCAATATATTCTACAAGTGATTCTAAAGCAAGTTCTACGTTATTCAAACTTTGTTATTCATACAGATTTATTGCTAACAATTTTTAATCACCTTAATGTTTATTTCTTTGACCGCTAAATATAAAAATGTGACCAATTCCGTTCTATTTGTTAAGTTTTTATTTGTTGATACTACATTGAAAGTCAGCAATGTAAAAAAGTGACAAAGGACATTCGGAAGATCATCAAACGAGCTCAAACATTTTTCATTCATTAACCTAGCGCTAGTGAAAGTTTGCATTGTATAGTGTCTCCAAATGTGTTTTTGTTCGAAAATTCGAAAATTTGCGGCACTCACCGCAGTTACATCGGCGATGAAGTCGCTAATGACAGGAAGCCACTGTGTCACCACAATATGACTTTTGAACATTTTGACCGTACACAATCACCGTCTTTGATACCTTTCAGTGGAGGTTCTATGTACGGCTGTTTGTATTTTTTATTTATTAATTTACTATTTCACAATATTTTCTAAATAAATTTTAAACATATTAAGTTGTAGTACGTATTGTTCATCTTAGTCTCATCCCACAGTATAAACTTAAAAATATACGAGTGTAAATCACCGCTCGGATCCTACAAAAATGTAAGAAAGAAAAAAAGCTAGAAATTATCAGTAAGAAAATCTTAATACATAACTACATCCTGAGAACTTTAAAAAAAATGTGTATAAGCGTATTATGTATCTTTGTTTATATGACAAGCCCGCAACAAGCTTCCTTAATATAATAAATGTCATCATATCATCTCTACACATAATGTGGGAAACTTTCTCGAGACTATCTAGGAGGTGTTTTTGTATACTTGAGGATAATTACCAGCGCCTAACGACAATATAGTTGATGCTGTTTTCAATTAATTGAATGATGTTGTTTATTATTTGTGAAACTAAAACCAATGGAGCTTGTTGTATTGTTTCGAACAAGACTGAATCTGCAGAATTTTGGCACAATTATCTATTTGTATAAAAATCAATGCCACTTTTCGTTGTAATTTTATAACTCAAGAACCGGCTCACCTATCCAAACCAAATGTTTAGGCTTTGTTCGGACTATTTAGTAGATGGTTTATGTGAAGTTTGCACAAAATCGGTCGAGCAGTTTTTCATTTATCACGCAAACGAAGTTGCGCGGGTCAGCTAGTAACATATTTTGCATTGTGTCTGTATTACAATCATCAATACAAAGTTCTGAACACACACTATTTTGATATATGATAGGTGGTACAATATTTTATCATAGGTAAATTATTAAATTGTACTGAGACAACATGACACACACACTAATATTACAGAGTCAGACCTCTACAAAGTGCATCCCACACTGCATGACCATCAAATAAGTATTTAACGGACGATCGTCCAATAAAGCAAATCACTTTCCTTCTATTATGAAGTTTTTTACCGTATTTTGATTAATGACTATCAAGTACTGTGTTATAGAAAGGGTTTAAACGTTAATTACGAACCATTACAGTGCAGTAGAAGCTGTAAGTTCTAATGCCGCGTAATGATTTAGTTTACATATGGTCAAAGGGTGGAACACTCAAGAGTTTTTATACAGCTTTTTCATAATTTCATGCCCTTCATCGAGTTACGAAGAAATAAATTATTCCTCACAATTTGCACAGCTAATGTGAGAACATGCTTTCTGTAGTAAACGGGTTGGTGCCTTTCTTCAGGGTTCATTAGGTCGAACTAACGTTCCCTCACTCGTAAGCTACTAAAATAGTGTGAACTTATAACAAAAACGACTTCGGCGCTATCATTCTCCACACTTACAAAACGCTCTCTATATTTATTTATCGATTAGATTCACTTTGAGTAAAAAAATACGATCAATCTCTTGGTGAAAACAAGATGCTATGAAAGTTGCAGCTATTAGACTGTGAACAATTAAGATAAAAAAGAAAATAGTGTTAAATCACTGACCTCTTTCTTGGTCTGCTCATTGATCTTGACGTGGGTTTGTTGAGGCTTGTCTCGAAGCGGCAGGTATCCCTCACGGCTGTCGGCTGGCTCCATGGTAGTATCCGTCTGGGTTGTAGACTCCACAGTAGCGGTACTTGCTGTACCAGGGTCCGTAGAACGTACGTCATATGAGGTAGACAACGTTGGAACTGTCTCCTTAGGCTCGTCGACAGTCGTTCCTAATGTATCGCTAACAGAAACTGTTTCAGTACTATCGCTATTTAATGTAGTTTCAGTATCCTTAACCGTGGGCGTCTCCGTAGTGCGCACAAATGGACGGATCGTGTAATGCTTTGTAGGCCGTAATGTCGTCGCGGTGGAATCTTTCATAGTTTGCGTTTGGAAATCGATTTTCGTTTGCGTAGTTTTTATCTCAGTTGTGGTAGAAGGTTTGCGAGTGGACTTTTTCGTTTTTGGTGGACTCGTAGCGGTTGGATTTGTCGCGGGTGCCGTAGATTTTGTTTTGGTCGATATTTTTTTCGCATAGGTAGTGGACCGTTCCTCAAGGGTAGTCGGCGCCGGGGTATTTTCTACCGTGGTGATAGAGGGTGGTTTTCTGTCAGCGGGCGGGTCCAGATTGGATTGTTTAGGAGTTCGGGATGGTGGGAAAAAATAATCCATAATTGAAGGAGACCGGTTCCGGTTAGACGGTAGCCATGCCCAAGGGTTGAAGTCTATGAGCCGGGGTCGCGGCGGTTCATCGGCGGCGACGATGGTAAGGAGGGCGGCGAACGCGCAGAATGCAATTAACGAACGGAACATGGCGCGGCGTGCGCGTGCGGCCGCGACGACGATGCGAGCGGGACTGCGCGAGCGCCGCAGCTGAAGACAAGCCGCCACCGATCGCCCGGCTCATTCCGCCCTACGGACATCGCTGCAGATGCAGCGGCTGTAGTTCCTGTTTAATTTTCTTTTTAGAACGCCTTAGCGTTTCTTCTTTTGTGCAAAGCTAATTACGTAATTTAAAAATTGAATTAGTTTCACTAAATTAACGGTACACTGTTCCACAATTATGTATTTATCACCGTGGACTTCATAGATTGATTTTTTACAAGCGTTTTACTAACTAGCAGTGTTTATTGTACTACGTAAGTATTCTATTCAAGCGTAATTTTACTGATATCTCGATGTTCAGTTGAGTTCAAATTTCATAGAGAAGATACGGCTACTTGGGCGGCAATGCAATATGGTACTGTAGAGAATTAGAGATAGTCTAATGATAGATTGGAAGGTTAGATTAGGCATTAATAAAAGCATGGTTGAGCGTATCGAGGCGTGGTTGAGCGTATCGAGGCGCTAGGCCTGCGGGTGGCCGTGGAAAAGTCGGAGGCCCTTCTGTTCCATGGGCCCCAACGTAGGCCACCTCGTGACGCATCAATTGAGGTTCGCTCGGTCCTTGTGCCGGTCCAGTCCCAGATCAAATATCTGGGCCTGGTATTGGATGGACGGTGGCTCTTCGACGAGCACTTCAAACGGCTGGGTCCAAAGCTTGTTAACGTTGCATCCGCCCTCAGTTGGCTTCTACCTAACCTAGGGGGACCCAGCGTCACTTGTAGACGGTTATACACGGGGATTGTCCGGTCAATGGCATTGTATGGTGCGCCAGTGTGGGCGCCAGCCTTGACCGCCCAAAATAGGGCCCGACTTTGGCGTCCTCAGAGGGTAATGGCGGTCAGGGTCATACGCGGATACCGCACTATATCCACAGAGGTTGCATGCGCGTTGGCCGGAACTCCCCCGTGGGATCTGGAGGCGGAAGTGCTCGCCGAAGTGTACAGGCGTACTACTGAGTTTCGGGCAGGTGGCTTCAGTCGGCCGCCTCACTCAATGGTCCGCAGGTGGCGTGAGGCCGCCCATTTGGAAATATTACAAAATTGGTCATCCAGGCTGGAGGATCCGCGTGCTGGCTTTGCCGCCGTGGAGGCGCTCCAGCCGGTCGTTGTTGAATGGGCGGAGAGGCAGCATGGGGTCCTTACTTTCCGACTGACACAGATGCTTTCCGGGCATGGTTGTTTCGGAAAGTATCTGTTCACGGTTGCTAGGAGGGAAAGGACCCCATCCTGTCATCACTGCGACTGCAGCGAGGACTCAGCGCAGCACACGCTTGCGGAATGTCCGGCATGGAATTCTCAGCGCCGGACTCTCGTTGCAGTCATTGGCGAGGACCTCTCGCTGGCGGCTGTCATACAGGCCATGGTTGCCTGCGAGAGTAAATTTTGTGCGGTTGCGACCTTCAGCGAGGACGTAATCTCGCAGAAGGAGGCGGCGGAGAGGGTAAGGGAGGGAGATTCCCTTGCTGATCCTATCCGCTGCCGTCGCGCCGGTCGGCGAAGACGTGTGTATCTCCACCTCATGTCACCCTGATATTGGCTGCGGGTGTATGGGACGGGGACCCTTCACCCGCGTTATTATAGCCATCTGCGAAGGAGCGACGTCCAGTGTGCCTGATGTCGCCCAAAAAGAGAGAGTACTATTACTCAGCAAGTAGGGTGCCTGCGACCCACAGCGGGCACGCGCCGGGAGGGATGAGAAGTAATGGCTTGCCGTACCCGGCCCTTCCACCAAGGCGCAGAGTTTGGCACACCGCAGGAAGTTTTTAGTGGGTGCGAGCCCCACACTCGCCTGGACGTCCCCGCGTCTGGGTAGTGCCTGAGGACATTTTTTACCTGCGAGAAAAAAAAAAAAAAAAAAAAAAAAGGCATTAATAAAAGCAGTACAGTAGTATATTAAAGTCATAGTTCATTTTGAATGAACTTAATGTGTATCATAAAGGTGATGCAATGGTCATAAGCAACCTCCAATGGTTAGTGAATTCGACGTTACATCTATCTATACTTTTAATTTTTTCTTACCAACTCTCAGTAGATAAAAAATTCTGAGCAATTACAAACTTTAGGAGGTCAAAGGTTGCCTGTAAGCAAAGGTTGCCTGTAAGAGATTGCTTTTTAGCGATAAGGCCGCCCTCTGTACATGTAAAAAATTGTAATATCTTTCTCTTCTGTATGTTTTATATTGGTGTACAATAAAGTTTATTCTATTCTATTCTATTCTATTTAGAAATACATATAAGCCGTGAGTAAGGGTGGGCAACTTGGGTATTCTTATTTCCATCCTTGGCATTCGTTGTTTTACTTTCTTTGCTAAACCTTTGAATTCTGATTGTATCATAACAGTAGCAGCCTTTTAATTAAATGCTTTTAAACTGACCTCTGGATAACATTATAGTCTACCTTTCGTCCAGTCACGAATGAATGTAAATTACAACGGGGTTCGAATAACTTGGATATATTTGCTTGAAAACAATGATGTTTTCAAGCAAAATATTTCAAAGAATTTATTAAGTCATGAGAATTCTGGGACTACAGAGATTGTTATTTATGAATTTGTATATCTGTCTTTCAATTTCAGAATAGTTATAAATTTTCTTCTGGATATGCACGATGACGACACTAGGCTTAACCAAACCAAAATCAGAGTAAGGCTATACTTGTACTTTCTAAAAGGAAAGTGATTTTTTAATACAGTTGCTCAAAAAGTGGCGTATTACAGGGACGTATAGCGTTCGGGATGAGGGCTATTACACACTCGTGCTTTTTGCTTTACCATTCCCGCACTCGTGCGTTTTCTTTCCCAAATGTCAAAATAATGTCTGTGATTCATGCAAATATTTCAAAAAAGATACTAACTTGTTTAAATATCCGATTAAAAGTAATTTTAATTAAAATTTAAACATAAATTAATATAAGTGTCGGCCAAATAAATTTATAAATATAAAAAAAGTTGGCTGTATGAAGTGCACTGCCATAGTCTCTGCTTAGGTAGGTATTTATTCTTTTGCGGTTGGCGCCATTTTGGATATTCAGGTTTATTGTGTTATCATTATTTTATTAAATTGCTTATTTTTTTCGCAACTGTATTAAAAATAGTTGTTCAATACAACGTGTGGGACTGTTATTTAAACTCGTTCCGACTGTCTACCCTCGCCTTCGGCTCGGGTCAACACCTATCGAAACTCGTTGTAATAACAGAAATCCCACACTTGTTTCGAAAACTACTATTCCATTTCACCAATAACTAATAAGTACAACGTAACTATGGTAACCATACTGAAGGAGACGTAACTATGTTAACCATACTGATGTAGACTACTTCAGTACAAGTTATTCTCTATTATTGTTTTACGGCGATTTTGGTCGAATCCGGCTTAAGTCATTTATAAGAGTCTATTAACATGGTACGTACAAAAATACAATGTGCATTTTAAGCATAGTGCTTAGACTGCACATGGTGTTGTAGATTTGTAACATTGATAGTAACTGTTGGAGTTTTAGTTCCGCTTACAGAATGATGATAAACTTTTCAATTACAGAAAGCGATAGATTTTCTTGCCTCTAGTGCCTGACTTATTGTCTTGCCCCCTATTATGTGTGACCAAGAAAACTACTAGCGAAGTGAGATATTTTTTCATGTAGAAATACTCATTTCAATGTCGGAATTCTATCGGCAAATTCCACACGTAGCCTTACTATCTGCCTACGACAGGGAGCAACGAGTACGCCCTTCGGAAAGATAACCGTAGAGCTCCCGACACAGACTTTGTACACCATCGTGGACTTTTCCTTCTAGTGAAGTGTGGGTGTGATTTATAGACGTGATTGTGTACAGTTACAAGTACCTAACAAATTCTGTCGACTCGGAATATGTGCATACATTGATAGTTCCGTATTCCTTATGACGTCACTAATTTATTTTCTGCGTGTGGAAATAGAGTGGCGCAATAAACTCCTAACAGTTTAACATCTTGAATTAACAGTAGCACAAAGTTACAGCTACTTGCAAGTGGTAATAAAATGTACTTTAACATGTAACCCACTATTTACTCTAATGAAGCCTTTCTAATTAATTTACACACTAAATGCATAATTTACTCACAACGCGCTCCATATACGTGACGGAAAACTAAATTAATTTAACAAACAAAATGTTCAGACTTCTTGACCTGTGGTTTATTTTTTTACTTAGTGAAAATACAGTTATTCAATCATACCGTTGAAATTTGCGTAGAGTAGTAATGCACGTCTTTCTAAATTTGTAACAATATCGAAATTGTGATGCGCAACCACAAACCGTACGACTGACGGCTGCACGAGCAAGCTTGCTCTCTACGCTCCATTTAGTTTCCAATCATTGTCTCCCAGCTCATCTGCAGTTAGCCAGCGCTAAAGCACTGTGGCGGGATTATTTAGCGGCCATTTTAAATTAAGAAAGCCTAAATCACTGACCTCTTCTTTGATGGCGCTGCTGTAATGATGCCATTAGCTCTGGGGATTAATTCTGAAATTGGCGCGAGATATTAAATTATCTATTACTAGTATTTCAGCTCTTGAGAGAGCAAAGGAGCTGGTGAATATTTAAATGAATAAATAGATATTTTGAGATATTTGACACAGTGCCATTGCTCATTAAAGCTAGTAAGTATTACTTGGGTTATGCTATCCAGACTATAGAGAATGAGCACATACTATAGAGAATAAACACTTTGATAAATCATTATATGGGTGAATTTCTCAAACGTAAAAATGAGGCGGCGCCACTGAAAATCATACCTTAAAGTTCAGATACGATAAATCTTTTTTTTGTGTAAGAAAGCAATTAATTACCTTAATAAAGTCATACACAATAAGTTATAAGATATTATTTTAATTATTATTAAAAAAAGGATTTTCTATATAAAATATAATTTTGGTGGCTCGTCCACAACCTGTTTTATAAAGAAAAATCACATCCCAATCAACACAACGTCAGTTTACTAGATATACCTAATTTTATTTTAATTCTATATTAGCTTTTCCACCTCTTGACTATTTAATTCGAGTATTTAGTGCTATATTTGATCTTATAAAAAATGTATAAGGTCCGTCCGCGATAAGTTTAAAATTTTGGTGTCAATAATAAAATCATTCCGTGAATCGTACTGAAAATAGGTACCGGGACGTTACTACCATCTTTCGAATCATTGAGTCCTGTGCTGTCACGCACCAGTGCCAGTCTCGTGCCAGCTTGCTCCGACTTCCCGCTAAAAACGTAAGTAATACTCGTAAGTCCTTGTAAGCCCTCGGACACGATTTCAGTAATTTTTGTGTCGATAATTTAAAACGTTTTAAGCTCGGTAATTGTTTAAATACCTAATGTATAGCGTAAGGGTTCGGCATTTGTTTAAAATAATAGTAATGTCATTATAAAATTCTGAATAGTATTTTGTCAAATCAACTTATTAGACACATTTCTAATTTTGGTGGTCTAATTTTGGTGATTTTGGTGGTGTTTGACTAATCACCAAAATTGCTTAGTTACACCAAAATTAGATTTATAGTTTCTGGGGTAATTTTAGAAATTCTATGTTTATTTTCATTAAATTAATATGGATAAAGAATTTATGCTCGAAACAGGATTCGAACCTATGTCTACCGGAATACTGTTCCGGTGCATCTACCGCTGCCGAACGTTAAGTTTTGACTCCACAGTACGTATTAAGAGTGACGCCATCCTCAGATAGCACAACTAACAAGCATTCAGCCGCAAAGCCTTGATACTTGCATGCCTGCAGGCAAGTATCATCTCCTGCGCGTGCAGTTGAGATGAAGCGGCGGTTATGGCTCTACTCGTCAGCAGACTGGGACGGTCTCTGCGACTACTTTGCGTCTATCCCGTGGAGTCAGCGCTGCTTTGCAGGTGAGGCTTCATCGGAGAGCGCATCTCCGGTAGCTGGTGACATCAGTTTAGGTATGGAATACTACATTCCATACACTGATGTCGCCAGCATCCGCAAAGCTCGTCCCTGGTTCGGGCGTGAATGTGCCGAGGCTGTTCAGAAAAATCAGATGGTGTTTCGCGCTTGGGTCAGGGCTCGGGCAAAGCGGGATCCGAACGTGGCACACCTCATGGCAGCGTATAACAGAGCCACTAGAGCCAGCGAGAGCGCCTTCAAGAGAGCGGATGCCCAGCGCGTCGTACGGCTGTGTCGGGAGCTAGCCTCACACCCTACGGGTAGCCGTGGCTATTTAGAGCTGGCCAAAGCTGTGCATGCTAACTTCTGCCAACCGTCGCTGCCACCGCTGCGTTACCCCGATGGATCACTAGCTCACAAGGCCCAAGAGAAAGGCGACCTGCTAGTTAACCTCTTTGCGGCCAATTCCCGGGTCGACGACTGTGGCATGCAGCCCCCCACCATCGCCGATTGTGGTTACACAATGCCAGAAATTGTCATCCGGCAGTGCGATGTGCTGCGGTCACTGAACACGCGGAAAGCCAGTGGTCCTGACGGCATTCCGGCGTTGGTGCTGAAAAAATGTGCGGCCGAATTGGCTCCAGCATTAACGCGCCTGTATCGCCTCTCCTACTCTACAGGGGAAGTGCCGGAGGCTTGGAGGGTGGCGAACGTATAACCGATCCCCAAGAAAGGTGATCGGTCGGACCCTGCCAACTATCGCCCTATAGCCGTCACCTCGATCATTTGTAAAATATTTCAGCTGATCATTAACAAACGACTCATGCGCTTACTCGAGGATCACTCGCTACTCAATGATCGACAATATGGCTTTAGGCCAAAACGATCTACGGGTGACCTCCTGGCATACGTGACGCATGTTTGGGGTGTGGCTATGGAGAGGCACGGTGAGTCGTTGGCTATAAGCCTCGATATCGCTAAAGCCTTCGATAGAGTATGGCATGCGCCCTGGACCGCATTTCACAATGGGGATCGTCGAACCTGTTCGAGTTCAATGCCCGTAAAACACAGGCGTGTGCGTTTATAGCTAAAAACCCCTTTCCTCCCCTTCACCCTCTCTTCAGAATACGACGATTCCACTTGGAGATAATCTGGACATCCTTGGCATAGACGTCCGGCTCGAGCTCAATCACAAATACCATATTGAGCGATGTATTGGGCTAGCCTCGAGAAAACTAGGAGTCCTAAACAAGGTGAAACGGTTCTTTACGCCAAACCAGAGGTGTCTGCTGTACAAATCGCAGAATACATCCTTGCGTCGAATACTGCTCTCACCTTTGGGACGACTCCGCGAGGTACTTGCTTGACGCGCTGGACTCTATGCAGCGGCGAGCTATTCGCATTTTAAACTGCCCTGAGGTAACGGAAAGTCTGGAGTCATTGGCGCAGCGAAGAACTATTGCATCTTTGGCAGCTTTCTACCGTATCTATCACGGTGAGTGTTCTGAAGAACTCTTCAACCTACGCCCACCCTCTCCATTCTGATCCCGAACAACGCGTGCTGGACAGAGGTGCCACTCTCACACAGTGGAGAGAATCTTTGCTAGAACTGAACGATTCAAAAGATCGTTTCTCTGTCGAACCATAAAAATCTGGAACGACCTGCCAGCGCACGTGTTTCCCTCCTCTTACAATCCTGGGTTCTTCAAGCGGAGCGTGAAGAGGCACATCATAGGGCCGCCAAGTTGAGGGCCGCTTTCTATTGTCCTACAGACTGGGACAGTGGCCCCCAATCGCTAGATGTCACTGTGGCTTTCCATCAGGCGGCGGCTGCATCATTTTGGCAAGCTAAATATATTAAAAAAATCTATATTACATTAATGTGTCATTAAGTAAAAAAATCTTATGTTACAAGGTATTTTTATTGTCTACAATTTTTTTTTGTTCCTATATCTAATTTTGGTGTTAAAATAACAATTTTGGTGTATTGACAATTTAGGTGTCGATAATATATTAATGTCATTTTCGGGTTTAATTAGACTTTTCTAGCTTTCATGCAACTATTATACGTATTTCTTTCTAATTATAGAATAATATTATCTACATATAGAGTAACAAAAAAAAAACACCAAAATTAGGTAAAAATTCATAAATGTTGAAATTCACCCATATGTGTGATTTATCAACATTTTGATAAATCACACACTGACACGACAAATCAATGAGCTAATCTAGAAGATTTGTTTTATTTTAAGAACACTAAGATCAAGTTTAGATGTTTGAGAAATATCTGTATTGTAGTTAAGCTTTTGCTTCTGTTTAAATCGATAAATAGACAGATCGAGAGACCAAGAGCTTAATAAAATTTACTTAGCACAAAGTTAGTATTTTCTGATTTATCAGATATCATTCAATTGAATGAAATTGGTGCCCAGTAAAACTACGTAGGCTTAGGTGGCATTATTAATCTCTCTCATAGTCATATTGGCACCGACTTCAGTATTATATTTAATGATCTTAATAAATAAAACAAAGACGGGTTTGTTACAACATTTATAACTCAAGAACGGCCGTACCGATTTGGCTGAAAATTGGTGGGGAGGTGGCTTAGAACCAGGAGACGGACATAGGATACTTTTTATCCCGTTTGATCTCGCTTTTTATTTTCGCTTTTTTTGGTCGATTCACTATTCTGCTGGCGAACGTACACCGGTAGTCCACGTCCTATGCATGAATATGCGAAATTTCTACAATAATGCGACGGGAAACATCTATCGTTAACGAAATTATTCTGACGGGAGTAAATGCGACGGGAACGGGTGATTTACTCTCTTATGTGACGCATACGAAGTTGCGCGGGTCAGCTAGTATCTGATAAATCAGAATAAACTAACTCTGTGCCAAGTAAATTTTATTTTTCAGTTTTTAGTTTGGTTTGAAGTCGGTTTTTTTTTGTTATTTTTCTTTTTCTTTATACTTATTTAGTGACGGGTAGACTGAAATTTTATATATCTAGGTGTAAAGTTTTCGACATTACAAATTAATCAAAAAGCCCAAACACAAGGTAACTGCTGTGTATCGTTAGGGAGTTCTATCTACTGTCCTACGTCTCCATCATCAGATCGACTCCAGCCCTTCATTAAATCGTGCTATTTTAGAGCACTTAATAAACATTTTTACAAACGCCGTAGATGCCCCTACAATTTTCAAAAGTTCCCTTCGATTTCTCCAGGATGCCATCATCAGATCCTGACTTCCTTAAAATGGGACCACTTTGGGAGTATCTATTTTCCAACGAATTTTTTTTTTAAATCGGTCCATAAACGACGGTGTTCTGCGCGAACAAACATAAAACAAAATACGGTCGAATTGATTAACCTCCTCCTTTTTTAAAGTCTGTCAAAAAAAGGATTGGATGTTACCGGATTAACGGCGGCATGATAAAAAAATCTTAGAAATCAATGAACGCAGTGAAAGAGCTATTAATTAAAACAATAATGAAACCATCTAACTCTACAATCGTTTTAATTAATTGTTTAATTGATGGAATCGGAAATACTAATGAAACCATGGGAAGACTTTTTATGTAACGATACGCTCATTGACATAACGAAGGAAATAAATGCAAATATCAATACAACTACTAATTTGTACAGTGCAAAAGAAATCATCTTTGTTACAATAGTCGCTTGGGAACTAGAAACTATTATATTTTATTACTAATTTTATTTTCTAGTATTGAGTTTTCTTTTCATTATGTTTCATACAGTACTCGTTTCATTATTAAGTACTTTTCATTCCATCACACCACTCTCACCAGTCTTGATTGACACCTGGGTACTGTAAATTTCAAAAAATATGTTGGCTATGACCCATTTTATGGTTTTTTTTTATACCACTAAGGTGGCAGACAAGCTACGGTTCACCAGAAGGACTAGTGGTCACCGCAGCCTATGAACATTTGCAACACCAGAGGCGCCACACTCGCGCTGCCGACTCTGTAAAAACCTAAGACCCCTGAAGGCGTTTGGGATAACCGAGGCAGGGAGATCATTCCACAACCTAAGCGTGCGCGGAAGAAAACCCCTACCGGATCTAACCGTGCTCGAAAGCACTGGACGTAGAGTGTGAGGATGAACTCCCTGTCTATGGCGAGCGGTGCGGTAATAGAACGTAGCCAGTGGCATCATTATCAAACAATTCCTTAGAGCACATACCATTGTGCAGACGGTAGAACACGCATAAGGAGGCAAAGTCTCTCCTGTCGCCATATTATGGAAGTTGGGTTTTTAATCTGAATGACTGTCTTACTGTCATATTAGAAGAAGTAGACTGAGGTAAAAGTACTATACAATGTTTCTAGTAGTAGTTATATTCTAGTCTCGCGTAATAGGTGAAGAGTTTACTGCCATGTAAAAATTATCAGGCGCAGGTCGTACTTACTGTCGAAATTTTTGCCGCTAGCCTTTCAACTTAGCTTAACGATTTAAAAAGTATGTAATTGTGAATGTTAATATACATTCACAATTACATACTTTACAGAATTATGATTACGTATTTTTTCACATTAATTTTGTGATTTACGTAAGGACTAATTGCTTTTCAAAATTATCTCTAATCTTGATTACGTGTTTTTACCAGTAAATCTTCATAAATATTTAGATATTTTGTTAATAATCACTGTGCGTTATTTAAATCGTTACGTCACGCTTCAAAATCATAGACAGATAATAAAACTTATATTTGACCAACAGCTTTTACATATTTTCTTACTATTTAAGTATCTAATTGCTATATTTTCCTCTTTTTAGGCAGCTTCGCTATTTATACTAGAGATTCCGGCCGGCGAAATTCGACAGTAGTAGTTGTTAAAAAAAATAGCTTTCTGCACTTTTGCTTCTTCTTTTCCATATAAACTTTGACTGTGTCAAATTACACGACTAACCGTGTGCGCATATTTCTCAAAAAGGTGTACAAAGTTTTCAGTACCTACATATAGATATGTGCAAGAGTCCTTACATGAATTACTGCTGTCATCTTTTTTCTGATACTTAACGACCGGCGTAAACCTGAACAGCTCTATCTATACAAATATTATATAGAGGAAAGATTTGATTGTTTGTTTAGATGCTTGAATAGGCTCCGTAACTACTGAACCGATTTTAAAAAAATCTTTCACTATTGAGAAGCTGCACTCTCCCAGGGTGACAGCTGCTAGTTTTATATACAACAGTGCTAGAGGCTCTCTATTGTTATGTATTCAAAAATCCTGCTCTTACTGTAATGGACTTTTCAAGGCCGCCCAAAGAACACCATCTTATTATGAAATATTGGCTTTTATAACACACTAGCTGATGCCCGCAGCTTCGCCCGCGATGGCGCTGTGTGTGAAATTTTGCTGATTTTTTTTGCTATAAACCTCACGGAGCCCGAGACCTTTCCAACGAATGCAAAACCGTGGAAATCGGTTCGTGCGTTCTAAAGTTATAGCGTCAGGAAGGAAAACCCGACTTAATTTTATATAATAGATATCTGTCAGCTTTCCATTAGATCCTACTAATATTATAAATGTGAAAGTTTGTGAAGATGTTTGGATGTTTGTTACTCAATCACGCTCTAACGGCTGAACGTATCGGGCTGAAATTTAGAACCGGGTTAGATTATAGCCTGGAATAACACATAGGCTACATTTCATCCCGGGAATATGTTTCCATGGGAAGCGGGAACGGGGGAACCAAATTCCACGCGGGCGAAGCCTAGAGCATCAGCTAGTAAATAATAACTTTGACAAGGTACAATATTATGCATTATGCATACTGTACTTGATATAACTTATTCCGACTTATCACTAATCAAGTGAAAGTGAAAAGGGAAGAAAGTTTTTAATCATGTACTTAGCACAGGATGTTATAACCTGGCGCTGTGTAAAATCACTCACTTTCCTTATTTAAAATTATTAAGATTGAACTGATACTTAAAGAGTGATAGTACTTAGCGCTGAAGCCTACTATTTAGACTAGAATAATTATCTGCTCTGGCGATGTTTACTTAAACTGTGTATTTAGACAAAATCTAGAACATTACCAAAGATTCGATTTAAGTTTTCCCAATTATGTTATTCCCAATTAAATATATGTGACAAAATGATATGAAACTTCGAATGATAAACGAGTATTATGTGTATCTACCTGGATATCATTTCCTTTACATTACATTAATGGTATGTTTTACCGACATTGATATTTTTTAAATTTAATTCATGTAAATGGTTAGATTTAGAATTTGTAACTTTTAGGAAAATAATTCATAAAATCCTAAACTAGAAATGGTACGCACGAACCGAAGTGAAATGAGGCCTAGGTAGTGAGTATTCTGGTCCTACTGCCAAGCACCACAATGACCATTGTTTTCTGTTGATTTATACGACCTTACGGATGAAATTGCTATAGTGGAGAATAACAAATACGCACCGCTACATCCTTCCATGACCGCAAAATTTATTTTCACGTTTAGGTCAAGTTAGAAAGCAGCGATATTGTAAGAACTTGCAACTGATTGTCAAGTTGAACGGAAAAAGTTAGCGCGAATGCAATTGTGGAGATGCTAAAATGAAGATGATTATAAATTTATAATGATGCTTTTTAACAACTTGATTACTCTTTAACAATGACAGACGCATAAAGCCTTGTATCCATAGGGTACTCGATACTATAATTTCCTAAGGATTTTTTTGAAAATTTTCAGCAGTAAGTTTATAGAATACAATATTTGTTGCATATAGAAATAGTAGGTTTATTTGTTACTAGCTGATGCCCGCAGCTTCGCCCGCGTAAAATTTGTTCCCGTGGGAACTTATTCCCGGGATAAAAAGTAGCCTATGTGTTATTCCAGACTATAATATATCTCTGTACCAAATTTCAGCCAGATCCGTTCAGCGGTTTGAGCGTGAAAGAGTACCAAACATCCACAATCACAAACTTTCGCATTTATAATATTAGTAAGATCGAATACTTGGGATCGCTCTCCGATTCCTTCATGACTGTTCACTTATATTGAGTCCCAAAACTGGTGGTATGGGAAGATACGAGTATAATTCAATACATGTGCAAAGTCGTATAAATTTATATAACTCGGAAGTGTTCCATATTTGTCGCATCCGCTCTACTAACCCAAATAACGAATTATACTAACTTCATCACACGACCGGCCCTCATCTGAATCCGGAACAATACTAAATCCGCGTGAAAATGTGTAATCAGACACCATTTATTTACTTGTTTATAAGGTTGCCAAAGCCATATGCGTTAGTATACCACTCGCTTTTTTGCAAACTATTTTAAACTTTATTCTTTTGTAGATATAATTGAATTTTGTCTGTATATTTCGCATAGTATTGTTTGTTGTCGGTAGGGAATATTGAAATTCCAATCAAGTTCGTAATGCCGAATTTACAGTGTGACGAGCATGGATAATGCCTTTAGATGAGTTTCGGCTATACTAGATAGTGATCACTTCCTTAACGAATAGGGTTTGTGTGTCGATATTTAAACTGAGAGTGGATACAATTGAATTTGGTATACGGTGTACGTACAAATGTTAGTTTTGTTAAAAATAGGTCTATTGAAATCACTGTGGACTAATTATTTTATTTATTTTAGGTAAATAAATAAAATAATGAACCAGAAATGTCAACATTTTGATTTATTTGAAGTCAATAGATGATTAATAAATTTTTAATTCAAAGTCAAGAAATAATAGAGTGTTTGTAATGGTTTACAATGAAGAAAATGTGTATCTGTCTAAAGTCCTGCAAAATTGTTCACAAATATCATTTTATAAACTGAATTATGCAAGGCGACATAATCCTTCAGTTGCTACAATCCTAACATCATTCGTACCCAACCATTATATAGCCAATGAGTTTTCAATCCCAATACCCATTGCTCATTAGTTAGCAATCATTTTATATTGGGTGTAACAAAATTACCTATCCAAATTTCGTCACGAGACGTGGCATCAGTCAAGAAACATTACAAAAATGAAGAAAAAAAAATCACATGAATACTTTAACCGTAAAGCCGTTTTAGAGCAAGAGCCAGCGGCCCCCAGGCATTCGGTAAAGTATAAAAGCTGTAAGTTTCTCAATGTATGTCCCCAACACAGATAAGAACGAACCCCGTCTACGAAACTTGGGTCGCGGTGGCTTTCGCAGGTATCAGGTAGTTAAGGTGTGTAAAATTGTGTGTTAAATTTGTTAAAGTATAAAACTCAGTTTTTACATATTTTTAACCGACTTCAAAAAAGGAGGAGGTTCTCAATTCGTCTGTATGTATTTTTTTTTATGTATGTCAAGCGATATTTCCGTCAATTATAAACGGATTTCAAAATTTCTTTTTTGTTGAATAGGGTTTACTTCTGAGGTGGTCCCATTTTCACCAAGTCAGGATGTGATGATGGGATCCAGGAGAAAACGAGGGCAACTACCGAAAATTGTAGGGACAACTAGTGCGCTTGTTAACTTTTTAATTAAGTGCTTTAATGTTCTACATTTTAAGGAAGGTCTGGACTCGATCTGATGATAGAGTCGAAAGACAGTCGAGGGCATTCCTTAACAATTTACAGCAGTTACCTTGTGTTTGGGCTTTAATGATTTATATTGGTGAGAACTTTACACTTAGATTGATAAATCCGACTTAAAAAAAAAAGGAAGTTCTCAGTGTTTTATGTATGTTCACCGATATTTCGTCAATTATAGACGAATTTCAAATCTGCTTTTAGTTGGATAGAGTTCACTGCTGAGGTGGTCCCAATTTCACCAGGTCAGAATCTGATGATGGGATTCAGGAGAAGTCGAGGGCAACCACCGAAAATTGTAGGGACAACTAGTGCGTTTGTTAACTTTTTAATTCAGTGCTTAAAGGTACTACAATTTAATGAATGTCTGGAGACGATCTGATGATGGAACCGAAAGACAGTCGAGGGAATTCCTTAACGATTTACAGCAGCTACCTTGTGTTTGGGCTTGATTGATTTGTATCGATGAGAACTTTCACCTAGATATATATATTTTTCGATTCACCCGTCACTTAAAATGATGAAAAAAAAATTTTTCAATAAAAAATAAAACCGACTTCAAGCAAATCCTGAAAAATAAAATTTACTTAGCACAAAGTAATATGTATTTTGATTTATCATATTTAATTCATTATAATATTGAAGTTGGTGCCATCAATATAATACCTACATAAAGCTATGGGTTTACTTGGCGCCGACTTCAATATGATATTGAATAAAATCTGATAAATCAAAATACATATTACTTTGTGCTAAGTAAATTTTATTTTTCAGGATTTGCTTGAAGTCGGTTTTATTTTTTATTGAAAAATTTTTTTACTTATATTAATCTTAAAAGTCACCTTGTCGAAAGCCAGACACTTCGTACGGTTGCAACCCTCTGCCAGACACCCTTAAAGTATATTTCATTATTACTATACTTACGGTATAGTATAAAAGCTGCAATTTATATATGTTATTTGGAGAACTATCAAATGATGTTTTCTCAATAGCCAGACAGTTTCAGTAGTTCCTTAATAAGTTAAAGTCTAATGTAGGTGCGAGCGCGAGGGATATTATGTGTCAGCGGGTGCGAGTGAAATACCGCGTTCGGTCCACTGCGACGTTTTATTGCGCATCAGCTGTCATTTATTGTGTATAATGAGAACTATTTTCTAGATTTACTATGAAAATTCACTATGTACAATAACTAAGAATCAACGAATAAATGTTTAGAAAATTCTTTAATAAAATTTTTGTGTTTAGGAATCATTAAATTAACACTCCAATAATATACTTAAATAATTATTTTAATAATAGTTATTGGAATAATATAATTAATCTAATACCTACAATAATTAATGGAAAAATATTTCGAAGATATTCTATGACTCGTGGTCGTCGATATCTTGAGTGTCCTCATCACCGCTGCTCCAATCTGTGGGTTGGTCGTTATCAATATCGTCTTCTTCGCCAGTTTCAGATTCAGTTGGGTGAAGAGCTGGATCCAAGGTTTTTTTTTTATACTACTTAGGTGGCAGACAAGCTTACGGCCCACCGCAAGGTTGGTAACCGTAGCCTATAGACGTTTGCAACACCAGAGGAGCTACACACGCGCTGCCGACCGGGGCGCAGGTTGTGACGACTCACAGTTGAAATTTTTTAAGCCGCCCATTAGGCCTTCAATTTGGCTTAACGACTATCATTTTACTGACAACCGGGACCAACGGCTTATCATGCCTTCAGAAGCACGGAAACGCTCGTTAATAAATATCACAAATCAGAAAGTGGTCCACGTGGTGGTCACCCATCCATATCCGGCCATAGTAAATGTTGCTTACTGCTTATTTTATAAAAGAATTTTCTAAACATTTATTCGTTGATTCTTAGTTATTGTTCATAGTGAATTTTCATAGTAAATCGAGAAAATAGTTCTCATTATCCTACTTCCTACTAATATTATAAATGTGAAAGTTTGTGAAGATGTTTGGATACTTGGATGTTTGTTACTCAATCACGCTCTAACGGCTGAACGGATTTGACTGAAATTTGGTACAGAGATAGCTTATAATCTGGAATAACACATAGACTTTTCATCCCGGGAAAATGTTCCCATGGGAAGCGGGAACGGGTAACGATTTTCACGCGGGCGAAGCCGCGCGCATCATCTAGTACACTATTAATGACAGCTGATGCGCAATAAAACGTCGCAGTGGACCGAACGCGGTATTTCACTCGCACCCGCTGAGACATAATATCCCTCGCGCTCGCACCTACATTAGACTTTAACTTTTTAAGGAACTACTGAAACTGTCTGGCTATTGAGAAAACATCATTTGATAGTTCTCCAAATAACATTTATAAATTGCAGCTTTTATACTATACCGTAAGTATAGTAATAATGAAATATACTTTAAGGGTGTCTGGCAGAGGGTTGCAACCGTACGGAGTGTCTGGCTTTCGACAAGGTGACTTTTAGGATTATTATAAGTAAAATATGTAAAAACTGAGTTTTATACTTTAACAAATTTAACACACAATTTTACACACCTTTACTACCTGATACCTGCGAAAGCCACCGCGACCCAAGTTTCATAGACGGGGTTCGTTCTTACCTGTGTTGGGGATATACATTGAGAAACTTACAGCTTTTATACTTTACCGAATGCCTGGGGGCCGCTGGCTCTTAGACTATTTTAAAGGTCCTATTTTATCCAATTTCACCCTTTCTATCGCTACTGAGCGGCAGTAGAAAGCAACAACGACAGCCAGACGGGTGCTCTGTGTTTGTTTTGCCACGGCGACCATGTTACCTCGAATTGCCGCGGTAAAAAATGAATTCTTAATGTGCGATAAATTTTTTTTTAAAAATATGAAAAAATTTACCCCCCTTTTTTATTAAATATTTGTATTTGATTTCCGATGCCAAGTCATCTCATGAAATTTGGAGAGGTAATTTTGTTACACCCAGTATATGACTAGCGGACGTCACGCGGTTTCACCCGCATAGTTCCCGTTCCCGTGAGAATACGGGAATAAAATATAGCCTATGTTTACCGCAAAGAGTGTAGCTTCCCAACAGAGAAAGAATTTTTCAAATCGGTCCAGTAGTTCCGGAGCCTATTCGTTACAAACAAACAAACAAAAAAACAAAAAAGCAAAAAAACAAATCTTTCCTCTTTATAATATTAGTATAAAAGGTGCCATTTGCATCTTTACATGAACATTATTGTAATCTATCTATCGTTTGGATTTCCTGCTGATGCCACCGATCCTCTACATCCTCGATTATTATTTTTTTACAGTCATGAAGCCTTCTTTGTTTTGAAAAGTTTTCCTCTATTTGAAAGTTTTAATGAAACCTAAATTCCTTGCAATAATGTCTTCTAAAAATAATAATGATCAGCTAAAAATTTACGGCATAGGTATAAGTTTTCATGGAAAGTGATAAAACTTCGCATGTATTTATTTTCTACTCTACTTTCGAATTATTTTGTCTTATCGTCGTACTTTAAAACAATTTTTTTTTTCAAGATACGTAGATCAAAAAGAATTTAACATGTCAAGTGCCTCGGATTGAATAAAAAGATTTGGTAGAAAGTTGGTAAATACTTAAAGCTTTAGGTAGCAAAACGGTTAAAATATATGTCACTGTAAGCAAAAATACTTTCATTTGGTCGTAAAACCTGCACTTACAATCTTTATTTGTTAAAAGAAGTTAAATAATAAAACGTAGTGAATGCGCAAGTATTAAAATCCATATTTGGTTTGACATAACGTAATGGGTGTAGTGGGGCCCTACCAACACCTCCGGGCCCAAGTCAACCTCACGTGCAAGCTCGTGCACCTGCAGAACAACGGACGAGGCTCTGACGTCGGCGGTCCATTTCAACACGGCGATGGTCTCACCACCTGTTACGTGGGACCGAATTGTACACGGTGAAATGTGGGCCGGTATAGGCCTCTGCCTACCCCTTCGGGGATAAAGGCGTGAGTATATGTATGTATGTATGTATAACGTAATAGGCTTGTGTCCTAAATTTCATAAATCGTTTATTTTGTAGCTTTATATCTACATGATCACAAAAATGTAATATTTTGATTTAAAACAATCATTTACATAGTTTATTTTGTGATTTAAAAAATGAATTTCAATTTGTATCGAAAACGCTCATGGCGCCTTGTGTGACGTCACTTGATGCCAAACAAAAGTAGTAGTGGTATTATTTATCCATTTTCGGATAGGCAAAGGCAATTTGAGCCATACAGCCAAGTCTTGTATATTTATTATCTCTTCATTTTGCTTTAAAAAGTCACAGTCCTCGTCCTCTAAGTCCAGTCAAGTACATCATCCCTAAGTCAATGTCAGTCTTCCTTCAGAAAAGCGGTGGATAAATTTCTGAAAGTTTCTTTGGATTTTTTATCACTGCAAAGTTGCGATTCACTGCGTTTTATCACTTCCCAGCACTAGTGCACGTTGTCAAACGTTTATGTTTAAGAATCCACCATTGATACACACAAAACACTCGAAATTACACTAATTTTGCAAATTTACAAAACGACGCGATACGATTCCTTCCAGTTCCCGCCAAAGAATCTCGCCAAACAAAACAAAAAGAAAATGTGTATTTTTTAACCGACTTCCAAGAAAGGAGGAGGTTCTCAATTCGTCTGTATTTTTTTTTGTTTCTTTTTTTTATGTTTGTTACCGGCAAATCGCTAGAAGGAGTTAACCGATTTTGAAAATTCTTTTTTTGTTTGAAAGCTGGTGCTTCCCATGTGGTCCCATAGACAGGAAGTCAGAATCGGATGCTGGGATCCTGGAGAAATCGAAGAAATCCCTCGAATCGAGGGAATTCCTTAACGATTTACAGCAGTTATCTTGTGTTTGGGCTTCATTAATTTGTATTGGGGAGAACATTACCCCTAGACAGATATAATTTCAGTCTACCCGTCACTGAAAATCATAAAAAAAAAAAATTAACAAAAAAAAACCGACTTCAAACAAAAACTGAAAATTGAAAAATAAAATAAAATTAGCACAAAGTAATAGGTAGTATATTTAGTTTTATATCAGATATTATTGACTGTAATACTAAAGTCGGTGCCAATATTTCTATGAGAGATTAATAACATCTACCTAAACCTATAGTTTATTTGGCGCCGATTTCAGTATTACATTCAATAATATCTGATATAAAACTAAATATACTACCTATTACTTTGTGCTAATTTTATTTCATTTTTCAATTTTCAGTTTTTGTTTGAAGTCGGTTTTTTTTTTGTTAAAAATTTTTTTTAAGAGCCCTTTCAATGATTTGTTTTGAGATTAAAAGTTATACTACAAAAAAGAAACTTTAAGGGGTTTTAATCGATATTTAGGGAAATCTGGGGAATTTGAAGTTGGTTTTTAGAGGAACATTCGGTAGGAGTTGGCATCACTTTGGCATATGATCTAAGTAACCAAAGCCAGTATACTTAAATTAATTGAAAAAAAAAATTGCCATTGACATAACTGTTTGACAGGTGTTTGACAGTGTTAAGTTAGCGTTCGTCTGCTTTCCATATTAATTTAAAATGTTCTCTGTCCACGGTATTTTATGACACAAGATAACACGACTTGTGACACAAGATGTCAAGACTCGAGACTGCCAGAGTGTGTCAAACGTCAAAAAGCAAACTGTGACGTCACACCATCTGATAGAGGTGTTTGATGTCACGTGACTGATTGCCTATTTTTTCCAATCTTATTTTCTAAAAATAATAGTAATCCTTAATTTGTGCACCAATTTATATTACTTTTTGTTATTTATATATCGGACATAGTCGTTAGAAACACACATCGATCAGATTTATTCTTAGTGGACACACGCCTATTGTCATAGTGAAGTTACATTGAATGCAAACTTGCTGTATCATTAATCTATTTTAATTACTCTATAATCAGGGTAAAATATATTTTATTAACGAGTATGTTACAAACGTTATGTAAAAAGTTTTTATTGAAGGTGTAATTCAACCTTAATATGGCCATAGTGAAAAGTCTCTCCAAGGCAATCTCTGCCTTAGATATACTTTTCACTACCGAGGGAACGGGAGGCTAGCGAGTGCACGTGAAATAACCAGCTTAAGCCATTACCATTCATCTATGGACATATTTTGTTATAATGCGAAAATCTATAACGCTTAGGTTAAACTTCTCCTACTGAAATTAGGGATCCCCTGAAGAGAACCCCATTTCAGGAGTTCTCGCAGAGCAGCGGCGACCTATCCTGGTAGAAACAAGGCGGAACACTTTTGTTTCCCTAATGCTTACCACCAAGTGCTTACTAAATCAACTATTCTATTATGAATTCCTATTTTCCAAAAACTACAAACTTTGATCAATCATCGCGTGCAATGCGAGTTTACTCGTAATCTTTTTGTCATTCATTTAAATTATCTAGAATATTGATTATCTGTAACGAGGTAATTGGAAGCTTTCCAGACACAGAAAGTGCTTTAGATTTCCGATCACAATCATACGCCTCAACCTAAGTCGACTTTCAGTAATCGACAATGATCTGTGAAGGGTTAAAATGCTATTAGACTTACTATTTGCACGCGAACGCTACGCAGCAAATGGCTATGTAATTTTAACAGTATAGACTGCCCTATAAAACATACATACACATAGTCACGCCTTTTTCCCTAAAGGGGTAGGCAGAGGCATATTATACGCCCACATTTCACCCTTTTTTTTTAGAAATTGTCCCACGTTATAGATGGTAAGCCGTGTTGCCGTGTTGATATAGACAGGCGCAGGTTGTGAATGCCTGCTTAGGAACCATGTGTATTAAAATAATCTCAAAGCCCCCTCTCTTAGATAATTATTTGGTGGCAGTTGGTAGTATGATACCAACCCTCTATGTTTTGAAGGAAGTACCACTTAAAATTATGTGGTCTCTGTTATAAAACACCCATGTCATATTATACATCGATATATGCATGTCCAACCTCAAGCACTTTTGATTCATGTATTCAGCTTCATGCTAATAACGCTAGTTAGTTGCCTTAGTTTAGTTTGTCTTAGCAAACTATTTGCCGAAAACTATAAGCCAAGTGAGAACGAATCCGTATTTTACAATATCTATCAATATTGAAAGTTGAAAACAAATATTGAATAGAAATGGTACCATTAACAGTTAAATGTGGGGTATTTTCACGGTTAATGCACAAAATTTAAAATGAGGAAGTGATTTGGTAGACAATGGTGTTGAAAGCTGGGTCAGTTGCTACCATAAGTCGTGATTTGCTCTGTCTCAATCAATTATCACTATTCAAAAATGCGTTTTTGTGTTAGTGGGTAAAACTGTAATGGTTCACAATATCGTAGCTTGTTATACGAGTGACGGACAAATTGCATTTTTAGAGCTTTTAAAAATGCCTGCGCAGCATTTACCTTTATGCTTATATACAATGAAAGTGAAAGTAAACTTGCAATACTTGTCTTATTGTCATATTTGGAAAATAATTTAGACTTTAGTAAAATACTACTGACATTTTTTTTTATTTTGATTAAATTGCATTACTAACGGTTTTGGGAAACTTTGTTGAATTATTTACCACACTTTCTTAATCGTAAGTACATTAGTCTTGCAACGATTTTTTGTCAAAACTGAATACTTGAGTTTATTTAGTAAAATTTTGTCGTACATAAAGTAGTAAGCCTAAAATAAATTAAACATTAGCCAGCTCAATATATTTCGTGATGTCCTCGAAAAAAAATTATTGCAGTTCAATCGTGTCATGCAAACGTGATATAAAATTTGATCCGGAGAACAAGAAGCCCATTCCATAGTCTTAGCTTTTGATCGACTTAACTTCCCAAATATTAAGAAAATTTTGATTCGCAAGCCAAAGAAAAATATTGAGCTCTAATGGTGAAGATTTTGGCCGAGCTGAACCAACTTTACCAGTTTGTCGAGTTCAATCAGCCTAATCCATTAGGTTCTTCCAAATGTTGTTGCTATTTAATACGCTATTTTGCCTTCCTTTAACTAGTGTGCTGACCAGAAATTTAGTGTAGGATTAATTTTCAAGTTTTCTTTCTATTCGCCTCTTCTATTTGTAGAAAGGTCCCCATAGTACTCAATTTTTTTTGTGCGTGCGTATATTTCAATGGCAAAGTAGTTGCCCGTTTATGGGTTCACTCTCGCGTCCCGTAACTGTAGTTATTAGAAAAGATGGGATTTGCATTTGTTTTGCTATGGGATCTTGTAATGTTTTGTTCATGAACTAGAAATTGGTTAAAATAGATATTAACAAACCTCTACTTATAACGAAATCATAATATTTACTGTCCGTGCTATCTCTCTGACTGACGGTGTTCTAATTGAAAAAATAATTTCTTTAGACGTTTCATGAAAACACGTAAAAACGGAGTTGCCAGGTAACAATATAATGAGTGTTTAGTTGCAGAGAGAGTATTTCGCACTATGCTCGAGGGTGCGCATGATTGAAGTGCTAATGGCACCTTTCGCATGCTTTTGAGTAAATTATTTTCGAATGCCTTAACTACGTGTGAGTGTAAATCTCGTTGATTTAAAACCTATCGTATGCGCTTTTATTGTTCGCATGTATATTATGTTCCATGATTTGAAATATTTGTGGGAGTTTAGTTCGTAACTCTTGTATGTGATATTCCATTGTTGATGTTCATTTTCGGAATACTAAGATTATTGGCTATTATTTGCTAGTTCTACACAACTACGTGGGAAAAGGTCTTATAGCGTAGGAGTAAAATACCGTCGCAATTAAAAGATATATAACTTTAGGCGATAGTAGATTTACAGGTGTTAGGTGTACATTGTACAGAATTAGATGCATGCCAATTGCCTCATTATCTGGGATACTAAACGAACAACAGTGGAAACCTGAAAATTGATCTGGAATGATGTTGTACCTACCTACTGTGTAATAGCATAATACTGTGTAACGTAAATAGGTCGGCCGTAGGATGATGGCAGGGTACGTGTGGTGTTATTCAGTAGGAATCCGACGTAGTTTCCAAAAGAATATGCACACATATTAAGAGTATACGCAGCCATAATATTAGTAGCAAATTAATTTCAATTAATAGTAAACTTATTGACAATAGTTAATCCAAGTTGAAGGCTTAAAAAATTTCAACTGCGGGTCGCGGCGAACTGCGCCTGTCCATTTCAACAAGGCAATAGGCTCACCACCTTTCACGTGGGACATAAAACTATAAGGTGAATGTGGGTGTATACTATGCCTCTACCTACCCCTTCGGGGATAAAGGCGTGACGTAATATATATAAATATATATATGTCGGAGTCAGGACGGACCGCGTGGGTTAATTCGTTGTCAGGAGCCGCTATCAGCAAGTTGTAGGCACGAAATAAGAACAATCCTTTAGCACTGGTACTAGTTTATTCACTTACAAACAATAAACTTAAAAATCACAGTTAACCACGTAGATTAAAATGGATGGAAACGCAGTAAGTTCGATACAGAAAGGTGACCGTTCACTATCGAGCCCTTTTCCAAAAGTGACTATTCTCTACCACGTCTCGTTCGCAAGTGCCCGGTCTGTGCGCTCCGCACAGCGCACATCCCCTCTCCAACATGACACAACACACACATAGACAACTGACATCTGTCAGGCTGACAACGTCACCTTCTGTATCGACCTCACTCAAGCGAACTGCTTGACGTTTCCAAAATTGATAAGAGATGGCGTTTTAGTAAAATTAGAGTCATTAATTATCTTGGTTCTGCGACATATATGTTTGTATGATAGTAAACTGTAGCGAGATCTAGACCTATATTGTACCACATCGTCTTCAAACCTCTGAATATAAAATACGCTATCGTTTTGAAAGAATAATTATTATATCCGAGAACAAGATTTTCAAGCAGTTATTAACTTGTCAGATATCAAGTGAGCAATACAAACTGAGGTAGTCGATCCGTTTAATTCTATCTAATTACATAGCAGTCAGTAATCATAGACTATACTTCGCCTAAAGTTATATTACAATAATTGGACTGAAAACTCGTTAGGTACCTGCAAACATTTTCGATTTCTATCGTTAAGAGCCTAACAGACGCCAAATTGTTGAAAGAAGATAGAATATATACATTTTAGCGTGCAAGAAAGAGAGAGATGCGATCGGTTTTTGTGCGTTTTTAACGAAATAAATTAATTATAAAAACTATAACCAATATAAAAAAAATGCTCTAGTGCAAATGAAGATTTTACTATTGTCTTTCTTATAAATATTTAATATTATAAAAACAACTTATAACATACGAGATCTAGCTTAAAATTTCACGAAATCGAGGTATTTTCAACCCAAAAATCTATCGAGGATTTTATCAGTAATCGTGTTTCGAGCCTAGAGCGTTTTTAGTTCATGAACTGAAGTTGTCTGTGTTCAAATTTTAATTCAGCAGACCTCACGAGTCCTGAGATCTTGATCAAAGTAATAGTCTATTTGGCGTCATATGCACTCTTAATACTAGTACCTAGTTGTTAAATCACGGGTCTGAAATGTGATCTTTATATTAAAACGTCAAACTGAAAGTTTGTACCTACATTTTAAGAAAATTTCACGGTCACGCATGGAACGTGAAAAATGTTGTGGAAGCTTTCATCCAGCAGAAAATTATCAATTTATGGTGTTAAAAATCAATTTGAAATATTTAGTACTTTCACTGTCTTTCTAAGTCAAATAAGTAAATCACATAGTAAAGTGTAAACTTATCACTATTGATCACGAAGTATCTCTTTTAGCAAACCATTATAATAATCATAAATAGGCCCCAAGAGGCAATTCCATTAGTATTGAGCGGGCCACATTTACTAATGACTTCCTTTTGTTTGGTTTCTGTGACGTTGAAAGTGTTGGCAATAAATTGACACCGTACTTATAGAACTCGTGACTTCACGCGAAATTTACTTACATTTTATACACCGACGTTTCGGGCACGTTGTCGGGAATTCAGTGATTAATAAACTTGAACATAAAACTGTGTCAATTAAAACTGACATAGTGAGTGTCGTGTGTCGCCGACCTTATCCTTCGTTGTAACAATAACGGAGGGTAGATCGACAAGAAGCTACTTCATGGTTTTCGTCGATCCTCGCCTCAGTACAACCGCAACCACGGGCGCTGCAACGTGCCCGAAACGTCGGTGTATAAAATGTAAGTAAATGTATTTCGCGTGAACTTCCGAGTTCTATAAATATGAGTGTAAAAAACCGCGATAGTTTAAAAATAATATTGACACCGGTCATTTGGTCTTCCCTATGATCTGCAACTGAAATTATAACTTACTTTATCAGATAATCCTGGGGTCATCCTTCCGAGGGCTTACTCGGGGCTCCCAACCGTAGCTCAGAATGCAGGGAACGTGAGGTTTTTAGTCGGTAGGAGTCACTAGCAATTCATGTGACAATTTCCTCACGTAAAAAAAAGCTGTTTATGATAATGTTGGTAAATGTTTAGATTGCTTTTATTTATCAGACTAGCTGACCCTCGCAACTTCGTTTACGTCACATAAGGTTTGCGAAAAGAGAGGTTACTTCTTCATCAGACTTATCAAGCAACGTGTGAAACGGCCCTGTTTGCTTAATCATATAAGAGCTTAAAGATTAAGTCTATACTTAAACAATTCAGTCCCTGACTGAATTATTTTACAATAGCCCTTAATCATTAAGCTCTTTTATGATTAAGCCAACACGCCCGTTTAGAATTACCCTCACTTTCGAAGGAACCCTTGAATTCTAGGTTTTGCGAAAGTTGAGATGTCTCTAATTCCTGAACTACAAAACCCTCAACATTGAAACTTCTGTGAAACAATCCTTAAAGTATTCACTTTATGACACTGAAAAAATTTTTGGAATAGGCCCACGCATATAGAAGTTACAACCAAAAAACCCATTTGTCTTTCATCCCCTCTCCCAGAGGAACCGCGCAAAGTATCGGGATCAAAAGTATCCTAGAACCTTCCTCGGGCGTGATACTTATTTGGGACACAGACAGACAGACAGACAGATATGAAAATTTTAAATTACGTTTTCGGCTTCAGTATCTATTAGAGAACGTCCTACAATTGAAATTTTCTAAATATCTTCCATGTACAGACTCTCGACCCTCAACTGATTTATGTATATAGATTAGATAATTCCAATTGCAAACAATATCTAGATAATTATGTTGTTTTGTACCCAAATTGGATGCGTTACAATTATTAAAAAACTACCCATATTTGGTAAGTACCAAATTAATGTAAAAAAAAGTATTTTAAAAATCCTGCGATCATTATAAAATTCCCAGAAGAATTCAAGAGTCCACTTAAGACTTGGGATTCTTTAATATCCATTCCATGACAGGGAAACCAAGAATTTTAAAATGTACGTAGATTTTTTAAAATAATTTATCCCGGAAATATCTAATCCCTGAAAACCACGAACCTGAGTGGGTTTTCGTACCCTTTTTAACCTCCTACGGAAACCCGGACGGGGTGTTATAAGTTTAACGTGTGTGTGGGCATGTGTGTGTGTGTGTGTGTGTGTGTGTGCGCGTGTGTGTGTGTGTGTGTTTGTAAGTCTGTCTGTGGCATCGTAGCTCCCAAACGGGTGAACCGATTTTGATTCTGTTTCTTTTTGTAAGATGATATCTTGAATCTTGACTTTACGCAGGTGGAGCCACAGGCGATCTCTAGTGTTTTATAATTTAAAAGTGTTCATTAGTAGTTTTCCGGCGAGATTTAAATACTCTCTCTTCGAATCGTCACCTCGTCTCGCCAAAGTAAAACCAGCTGTTTATTAAACTTCTATAATTGGAAATAACTTATCCGTAGACCAAACTTCCTCCAGAAATTTTCTACCCGTCTTACTATATTGTTCAGAAATTCTAATCACGTTTTCATTTCCGTGGCTCGCTTTATTTTGCCGTAGGAAATTTGACTTATCTGTTTTTAGTTTTGGAAGCGAAATGCTTTACAAAACGGAATATCGAGACACTTTTCATTTAATGTGTAAGATATTTAATTGAAATGGGTTTACATCTAAACTATGGACCGATTCCATCTGTGACATTTCTTTGAATCGTCGTTATTATTAAGTAAATCTTACGTTGAGGATAGAGTGACGGTTTCAAATATTATTTTTAGTAGATTTCCAGTCGTAATAAGTATAAAAACTGTATAAATGACAATTTTAAACCCAACCCAGCAGCGCGAGAGTGGCGCCTCTGGTGTTGCAAACGTTCATAAGCTGCGGTGACCACCGGTCTTTCTGGTGGGCCGTATGCTTGTCTGCCACCTTAGTGGTAATAAAAAAAACAAAAAAAAACCCTTCAACATTTTGAGATTCGTAAATACTAGCCGACACTACAATGAACCACAACATCTCTTCCGGGTCCAACATTTTCTGTTGAAATTTGGTGGATATGGCATGGCGGCTGAACATTTGTTCCGTACTTATTCGGTTAGTTTTTTTCCGAAATCTCATATTTGCATAATGCTAGCGTGCACTTTTCTTCATAACTTGACGAGTCTAATATTGCATAACATAAGATTATGCATACATCAAATTGAATCCAGAAAAAATAAACTAAGCAGTAAGATGTAATGTTTTACACCTGGAATATGTACTAAATTGCTGGAATAATCTAGCAATTTTGCACATTTCTCGGTGCCGTTTTTATATCTTCAAAAACAAATTTATTCCCGTAATATGCGGTTTGAGAAAGCTCAAGCAACAATGTTACTGATATTAGTTTCCATCAGATACCTATTACCTACAATGTCTTTAGCTGGCTACGCTTATTAAATCACATAGCATACAATGTAAATTATTCACTTCATGATAAGCTTTATGGAAACTGCAATTCTTCTCTGCTCATTTTGAAGTATACTCGAGCCCATTCTCATAATAATCAATGTGGTCTCAGTAAGGAGTAACTGAACATAATGACCGCAACTCTTGATCCACGGCTTGGGATAATGGTGCGAACACGTATAGAACACTTATTTTGTTCTATCACAGTACCGGATTTTGCACTTGTTGCGTTATAAAACACATTACTCTCGTGGTGTATGAAAAACTGTAAAATGTACTGAACATTGACATGCATTAAGCCAATGTCATTTCCTGACGCTGCACTCGGTGATTCACCCAAAAAAAAACAGACTTGAAGGAGGTGAGAGATCGACCTAAGATCCATGTAGGATTTCCACACGAAAAAAGGAATTTGACATTCGCTACCAAAAATGGGTTTGCTATTATGCATGAAATCTTAGCGTTTTTTTACCCACATCAGTCACACTAGACTTATTTAGCTCCCACTGATCCCTCGCTAGCTGAATCAAGCGCTGTGCAACTGCTGAACCCTCAAAGCAACCCAAGCGGGACCTGAATACTTGGCAAATTTGGACTTGGCTGCACGGTGTTACCCCACGGAGCTACTCACTGTACTACCTGACACTCACATGGGAGTTATAACTCGGCTGTGACGACGTACAAGCCTAAGCTGTTGGTAAGAAGGAAATCCACTTGCAGGTGAGATCGTTACCGCCCCAAATATCATCATAGGCTTCTGAAAAATCTATTCTTATTGAACGAAGCAATTCAGCTAACGTATAACGGAATTTGTACATTTATTTAATTTAATAAGAACTTACGAAGCTTAATTAATTAAACGACTATGATACTTACCGGGGCCATAGCACGCATACCTACACAATAATTACAAATACCCTTCGTGTTTTGCTATTTTTACTTTCATACACTTTCCAGCAAATCACAAGATTAATAAAACCAGTTTCCAATCCGTGCCTGTTTGTTATAGAAGTTGTTATAAAGGAGCTGCCCGTAATTGCTGTTTAATGATTATTTTTACATCTGCGACTGACGATGAATCGGTGCTGTGATTGACGCCAGTTGTTCGCGTAAACTGATGTGAAAATAAACTTAGAAACTTTCCAATTACGTAAGTTAATTGCCAACTAGTAGTAATGTTATGAAACAACTACGTTTTTTTTTTCATTTTTCTCGCGATCTGTGGTTTAAAATTCGTCATGCAGAAGTGTTAAGTGGATTCAAACATGTAAAAGCTTAAAAAAGACATTCTCCGGAGACTTCTTTGGATAATACATTTGTACTTTCAAACGTCTCAACAAGCTATTGTAACTACATATTTTCATCTAAGAATCGTTATCCAATATTTTGATAATCCTCATTAACACAGTAAATCGTATTTTACGGAAGTGATACTTATTTTGTCACTCTGTCACACACTTCAACGTTCGCTTTCTTTATTTTACGGCCCCTCAACTTCTGTTTGTGTCCCTCGAGTACCGTGTTTAAAAATGAATAACACTTTACAAAAGTTGCGTAATCACAAATTTTTGCAAGTAATTCCAAATAATGATTTTTTGGCAAAGAAGAAATTTCCATTCCAATTCACGCCACAACACATGGTCCTGCGCTTTCCGCGTCCAATTCCTCTCTGCGACCTTTTCCAAGTCGTCGATCCATCAAATTACCATTTATCAGTACTAATTATACCTATTATTTGTAAAGAAAAAAGATACAGAGGTAAAACAATATAATTCTGTACGTAGAGAACAGCGAACAACAGGTTGTATGCTATTTGTTTGAAGGAAAAATGGCATAATTGTAGTTGGAAGTGAAGAACTATTACAAATTATTATTTCCTTTTGTAAAGCTATTTTTATTCTCACCGAACGCAAAAAATACAATATTGAAAATAACAGACTACCGCGTAAACTATGCACTTAGCATAATTCATACTGATATATGAAAAGACAGATTTTATATGTTTGTTTTATTGTGAGTATTATATGATATTAACTCATAATCGGATTTGTATAAATCCTCGCTGTTTGCTGAGGCAGTCTTAAGCCGTAGTTATATCATCACGCTACTAACCAAGGGAGTAGAAAGAGTAGTAATCTGAAAGGTCGACTAATCCTACAGGCTTTATATATACAGACGAAATAGCATATGGTCACGCCTTTTTCCGAAAAGTTGGGCAGAGGATATTAATATAGATTGCCGACTGTAAACAAAATTTGGGCATAATATTATATGCGTTATACCTAGCGATGCAACAGGATATAATGTCAAAGAGAAACCGTGATGCATAACTTGCTTTATTTTCAATGTATGAAGATTTAAATATATTGTATTTTTACATGCTACGATTTCTTTGTTACGAATGGAAATTGATTGTATAGTGAGTATAATTATCTGGTGTAACGGGGCCACACTCTCGGCGTGACAGGCTGCCCCGTGGGACCTGCGTGACCTCTTAACACAAATTGTGCTAGAGTTAACATTGCAAAAGATGAATACAGTTGATTGGAAGTATTATAGCTACTGGTTACAGAGACAGACGCTTATTGGTTAAGAACATTGTAATCTAGAATAATTTAATAGTCCAGCATGCTTCGTTGTAATCTATACTTATAATAGAGATATAAAGTAATCACTTCACTTTCTTTATCTTTGTGATAAACTTAAAAACCACCGCTGATCTTGTGAAAAGTTGGCGACATTTAAAGATTTAATGCCGGTATAAGAACCAAGAAATCCAATTTTTTTTTTAACGTGAGGGAAAATCCATCATGGATGCGGACTCCTAAATCTCGCGTAACGCCCAACAGCCTATGGTTGGGAGCCCCGGGTAAGCCCTCGGAAGGATGTCTCAGGACAACCAAGAAATCCATTACTATTGTCCTTCACGTTGACGGACGGACGAACAACCTCTGATTTTGTACGGAAGTGTTCGGAAAACCCATAAGGCGCTATTGGACATTTTGCGAATGGGACCAATTGCGAATTGGACATTGTTTTTAACATTGGACAAATCGCGAGTTGGACCAATCGCGCTTAAAGGGTTCAAAAATAAAATAAAGTCATAAACTCGAATAAATATATGCCAAGTCCCCCTCGTCTAAAAATCAAAGCGAGCATTGTGTCAAATAAAATTGACACTGACCTGTAGATTAAACAGTTTTACACTTGCAGACACACGTATAATGTTATTGCCAATAAAATAAATGTTTATGATAGATATCAAAACTATAAACACAATAAAATGAATGCAACTGAATTGACCTCCCTGCTGTAGAATATGAATTGAGATTATCGGTGAATTAATGGAAGTTTACTGGAAATGTTCTAAATATCTTAGTTTATTTAGCATTATAACCCGGTAACTGTCTTTTCACTTTTGAGCGCGAGGTAGACTTTTGAGTTATTGCAGGAAGTTGAGACGCCTGCTCCATTGTCCCTATAGGATACGAACCACCTTGTTACATGAGACAAAATATAATTAGTAAAGGTGTTTACAGGCGTATAGTACGCCTTTGCCTACGCCTTCGGAGAAAAAGGCGTGACTTTATGTATGTGTGTAATTTAATACCTATTTAGAAAGTTCATAATATTTCTTACGTGTCAATCGGCCTATATACACTCGAGAGCAATGAATCCGGGTCACTTAAAGAATCCTAAAAATCTCGGAAACTAAAAATGCTAGGTTAATGCAATAAATTGTATTTAATAGACAATGTAATACTCCTTAAATGAAGGTATTAAAACTTCTTAGTTATTGTAAAGTTATATCATAAAAAAATCAAATTTGAAAAAGGGCCACTTTCGAAGATGGAACTACGAAATTACAGCATTTGGTGTTGCTTTTTTTTGTAATCTGTCATTTATGTGGGTACATAAACCAAGTTGATAGTGCTCTATATTCATTAATCAAGCTGAAATTATGTCGCTTACGCCTGAAGAATGCACCAGAATACTTACAATGCTGGAAACCGGCCGGAGTCAGCGCGATACAGCCAGGACTGTCGGTGTGTCGCTGTCAACAGTACAAAGAGTTCTCCGACGTTACGAAGAAACTGGTTCTAACCTACGCAGACCAGGAACGGGCAGAACCAGGTGTACCACAGCACGAGAAGACCGATACTTGGTGAACACCATGCTTCGAAATCGCTTTCTCACAGGAACTGAACTCACCAATCAGTTTCGACGCCTCGGAGGAAGTAACCCAAGTGCATGGACAGTAAGACGTCGGCTTGCTGAATCTAACTTAAAACCCCTTAGACCTGCAAACGGCCCTAAACTGGAGCGTGGGCATCGTATTTCGAGACTAAGGTATGCCCAGAGCCACGTAAATTGGAGTATTGAAGATTGGTCAAAAGTTATGTTCTCCGACGAATCAAAATTTATGCTCTACAAGCACGATGGAAGACACAGAGTGTATCGAAGACCAGGGGAAAGATTCAAGCAAGCATGCATCGAAGAAAAAGTAGCCTACGGTGGTGGGTCTGTACTTGTGTGGGCCGGAATTTCTTCTGAAAGTCGCACAGAGCTGGTGATCATAGAAAACGGCTCTTTAACTAGCGTAAGATATGTGGAAGAAATCCTCAATGACCACGTTGGTCCATTTATGGTCAATTTAGGTGAGGATGCTATATTTATGCATGACAATGCCCGACCTCATACAGGTAGGATTGTGAATGACTACCTTCAAGAGATGAACATTACTCGTATGGAGTGGCCAGCGCGCAGCCCGGATATCAACCCGATCGAGCATGCTTGGGACGAGCTAGGCAGATGCGTAAAACAACGAAACCCTCCCCCAATCACGCTTCGTGAGCTCAAAATTGCTCTCACAGAGGAATGGGAGAATATTCCCCAAAATCGTATAAGGAACTTGGTGTACAGCATGCCAAACCGCGTAAACGCAGTAATGGAAGCACGAGGAGGCAATACGAAGTATTAAAATTCAAGAAAATCGTAATAAAGTTCAAAAATTTCATGTTTCCTATTTTTGTTTTAAGGAGAGATCGGCAGTTTTTTCTTTATGTAATTTTGTGTTAATAAAATGTATGGTGACTCATATTTTTTTTACTTTCATTTAAGGAGTATTACATTGTCTATTAAATACAATTTATTGCATTAACCTATCATTTTTAGTTTCCGAGATTTTTAACATTCTTTAAGTGACCCAGATTCATTGCTCTCGAGTGTAGTTGCCCCCATAAATTTTCCAGTCACGTTTTGATACCACAAAACTATACTTCGTTCACATTTTCCCCATTTCGATTGAGGCCTTTCCACCTTATACCTATGATGTAGGTAGGTCCTACATTGGTACTTATGAAAATAAAAATAAAAATACATACTACACATTACCCAGTAACAGTCTATAATTGTCTAACACTTTCATCTACTTGCTAAATCAATTGATATCTAGTGGATCCTTCCGTTTTCCATACACGTATCTAGCCATCGACATCCTCACGCTAGCAATAGTCAACCAACTTACGGCAAAGCGCCACCATGTTATTAAAAAGTAACATAGTCATTACGCACCACTCTTGAGCTGTAAAAAAAGTTCAGTTCCTGTGTCTGGATGATGTTTCAGAACGAAATAGGTTCACGGGTGGTCGCCCCTAATGATTGTCAGATGCTCGAGATGTACAGTCAGCTTCGTAAGTATAGGGCATGGCACAATATCGATAGAATTGGTCTGCGCTTTATTGTAATCGAAGGAGCTATTGTTGCACGTTGTAGGTATCGGCTACTACGTTCTGAGTTCTTTGGTAACGTACCAAATTCTTTTGTATCTGTTCCATGCAAAATGAAATATCTTTGTTAGACACAAACTAAATTTGTAAATCAATTTTATCATAGATGCTCTAAGCTTAGCAAAACATACTATCAACATGATACGCGTTTACATAATATTGACTTCAGCATTCTACCTCACCGGCAACCTGGATGGAAACTGGTGACTGACAATGCATACACAACACAAGTATCCATAGAGGAACTGGGAATAGCTTTTTGCTGACATCCAGTTATAGCCCTATAGTTGCCAATAAAGCATCATCAAAACGAACCCTGTGATCCATATGGTTATACTGTGATATGGAGAATTTGAATACGAACGAACTTACAATTCTTTATGCTACACCCTAAAAACTCTTTAAATTTACGGAATGAATATTCAATAGGTATTCATTTTGTTTCGTCCAAAATTATGTTTAATACAATAGTTGTGAAACTAGTATACAACAAATTTTCAGTGTTCATCTATTTAGTGAACTGACTGTACTACAGTCACGAGTGGGGGGCTATTCACTATTCAATTACACTCTGCAATAAGACATGGGCAGAATATACTGTGGAGAAATTAAGGGCGTGTCCTACAAAGATAATAATATTCAACTAGCATAATTTCTAAGCTTACAATTAGATCGCATCTTATGTGGTCGTCGAAAACGGAATTCCTTTCCTGACCCTTACAGTTGTATGTAAGTTTATTTGTGTCTCGGTAATCTCGGTAATGTCAGTATACTTTCTCACAACAAACAATTTAATCCGCACTGTAGATATATCGGTTAGGCAGTGGAGAGAGTTACGAGCTTGATTTCCAGAAACTTTTGTTGGAATTTAGTGTTACGAAAATTTGAAAAATAATTTACACCAACCACAATAATAACGGCTTGGCGATTCGTATAAAATTGTTCGAACAATTGTTTGTATGTATATATGTATGTAGATTTGCAGAATCTGTTATATTAGTGTGTGACACATCCGATAAAATGTGATGGCGAGTCACACAATTTGTATTGCAAGGATAGCAATAAGTACTTCTAATTTTAAGTGTGTCACAAATATTGGTCAATTTTTGGATTATTAAAAATATTTTATGAAACAGCAATCATAGTTCGATTATAATTAAAATATAATACAAAACGCCTGAAAATTGTTGCCTAGTATTATCAATTTAAGTAGTTTTTCCGTAGATTTTGTCGGTAAAGTCAAATCTTTGACATCTGTGCTAATAGTACGAGATCCGACTGCAGAATCACTACGTTCATCGAGTATACGCCAAAAACCTAATTTTTACGCATATTTATGATTAGGAGAATATATATATACTAGGGGGCCTATCAAAATTTGGCCGCAAATATTTTTAATTAAATTATTGCTAATTGATTTTCGGAAAAAAATTTCATTCACTTGTTTTTTAAATAAAATATCGTCCACTTCACGGCAATATACATAAAGACTCTGAAAAATCACGGTTGCCGTTGCGCACTTGGCCGCACCTCTTCGCAGCCAGGTGTAAACGGGTATGATTTTGATACATTTATACGTTCATAACGTACATTTATTATTTATATATCAAATTAAAGCTATTTTTTTTCTGTTTATTATAATATACGGTTGCCTAATTAAATCTGGCCGCAAATAAGGGTTGCTGGCTGTTAAAGATGGTAAATATTCAAGATAGAGTGAAAGAGAGCTAGTACGTAACATCACTAGTCAGACGAGGATAGTGATTGCCAGCTGTACGACGCTTTAAAGCGATTGTGCATGCGTCGAATACTAGTGTTCTCAACCACCGCTGCACCGCCCGGTTCAAACAGTAGTAGGGATACTGAATAAATACTCCAAAAGAAATGTCTTCTTTTTCAAAATGACAAATTTAAAAATTACAACATTAAATTAGTATCGGGGAAAAATGAAAACAAGTGCTGTTTGAAAAAATATTATGTTTTGTTCAAGTATTCAATCGTTTGTTACATATTAATTAAACATTTAAGCAAATTAAAAATTTTAAAAATGTATCTTATATTTCCGTGACTCTAATTTAAAATTCTGAATTATCGGAGCTTTAACGGACACTATCATTGCTGCTATCACTTTCATCGCTACAAATATCAGAATCGTCGTCATTATCGGAAGAATTGTTCATCGAATCACATAGCGCACTCTCAACTTGCGTTGGAGTTGAGTCTCCCAGGAAGCACATCACAGAAAGCAAATGGGCGAGGCCGCAGTGGTGTAAGTGCATGTGGTAGGTCTGTTGGGAGTCCTGGAACATCCTTCCGAGGGCTTACCTGGGGCTCCCAACTTTAGGCTGTTTAGCGTTACGTGAGGTGTTTTAGTCGGTAGGATTTACGTCAAAAAAACCATTTCGCATTAAATTGATAAAGACGAAGACGTGTTTTCTGTGTGACAAAAAATTCAATGTACTTGACTTTAATAATGCATAATTCAAGTGTTAACTAATGTTATCGTTTCGTCGTAAGAAAAAATATAAATATCATGACACTTTGTTTACAATTGAATCTACTGATGATTTTGGAAAAAAAATATAGTTCTAAAGCAGAAAGATAAAGAAGAATTCGAAGATTTCTGCAAAACACAAACCGTAAGTAAAATGTCAATTGAACTTAAGAATAATATAGGTTATAGTGTAGGATTTCTGATATTACGAGTTCCGACAGATGTTAACCCGAGCCTAAGGCGAGGGTACACAGTCGGAACGAGTTGAAATAACAGTCCCACGCGTTGTATTGAACTACTATTATTAATATAGTTGCGAAAAATTAAGCAATTTAAATAATAAAAACACTTTAACTTACTACTTCCCTACTACTGTTTGAACCGGGCGGTGCAGCGGTGGTTGAGAACACTAGTATTCGACGCATGCGCAATGGCTTTAAAGCGTCGTACAGCTGGCAATCGCTATCCTCGTCTGACTAGTGATGCTACGCACTAGCTCTCTTTCACTCTATCTTAAATATTTACCATCTTTAACAGCCAGCAACCCTTATTTGCGGCCAGATTTAATTAGGCAACCGTATATTATAATAAACAGAAAAAAAATAGCTTTAATTTGATATATAAATAATAAATGTACGTTATGAACGTATAAATGTATCAAAATCATACCCGTTTACACCTGGCTGCGAAGAGGTGCGGCCAAGTGCGCAACGGCAACCGTGATTTTTCAGAGTCTTTATGTATATTGCCGTGAAGTGGACGATATTTTATTTAAAAAACAAGTGAATGAAATTTTTTTCCGAAAATCATTTAGCAATAATTTAATTAAAAATATTTGCGGCCAAATTTTGATAGGCACCCTAGTATATATATATTCTCCTAATCATAAATATGCGTAAAAATTAGGTTTTTGGCGTATACTCGATGAACGTAGTGATTCTGCAGTCGGATCTTAGACTATAACGACACTTTTATTTTTCTTCAAGTCAAAGCCACCGTTTCTCACAAAAAGACGTACTCTGCTTCCCAGAAGTGCTACCTTAAGTAAACTGTAACACTATGATACCCATAGTGATTTATAACTGTTTCATTTTCAACCTTGTTATACAAAAAATAGATATCATTTCAGTAGTTTGTTATTGTTGTCCACAGATTATAGCTATCTTTTTGCGAATTGACACAGTGAGCACGAACTATCCGTAATGACGAGCAGTTTAATTTTTAAGAAGAGCTCTAACTGGTCTTATTGTTAGAAGAATCTATTGATTCTTTATTGAAAATTCATAAAGATTTGATTTCAAATGAAATTAATCTATGACTCATTGAATCATGTTTCAGATACTTTCTTTTTTTAGTTATTGTTAGATAATTAAATCTGCACGACTTGTAGTTCATAAAATGTTTCCGCAGTAAAGTAACAAAGAGGTTGAGTAATAGTTTTGTCAGTTTGATACAAAAATATCATTGTTTTGAAGATTTCTCTTTATTAGGTTATTGTTTCGATTCTTGCTACGGTCTCACCGATATCTTCGGAGCACAAACTGACGTCATCTGGCACATCTGATGTCCAAAGAATTACAACTTTTTGGACGTTGAATGGCACGGCATTGATCATTATTGGTGGGTGTAATCCCCTTCTTTTCCGTAGTTCCATTGGACGTTCCATTAATGGGACGATGGAAAAAAATCATTTAAATTGGAACCACCAAAAATAGTTTTTTACTCCACTACAGGTTTTCTGTGATACCACTAATAGAGACGTAACGACCACTTGCTGAAGTGGCACTGTTTCTGCAAACAAATATTTTCGTAGAATTCGTATGTGGACCTACATTTCGTCAGTATCAAGATTTACCTACTAGTAACTCTTTGTCTGAAAAACTGCCCAATATTTTGATGCACAATTTCAGCATTGAAATCTTTCACCATTGAAATCTTTCACCATATTATCTCTTTCACTTACGACTAGGGAATGCAATCCCGCAACATAATTGAAATCCCGGTATTTGCGGGATCCCGCATATTTCTGAAAGTAATTGACAAGAGAATAGAATTCTGTATCATACATGCATTTAGAACTGAAAAATAGTCATGCCTTAATCCCCGAAGCGGTATGCAGAGGCATATTATATGCCCACATTTCACCTTTCAAGATTTCGTACCACGTAATATGTGGTGCAGGTTGCGACTGCTTGCTGTTGAAATATTTTAAGCCGGGTCTTCTACCCATTTTACCGGCAGACGGGACCAACGGCTTAACGTGTCTTCCAAAGCACAGCAACGCTTAAATAAATGTCACAAAGTGGCCACCCATCTAAGGACCGGCCATAGTAAATGTAACTTACTGCAGTGATCTTTTACAGAACAATGTGTATGTGGGGCCACAAGGAAAAATAAATTATTGAATATTACTTATGTATTGACATTATTAAACGGATATACATATAAGTAATAAAATACCTACTGCAAATTATTAGAAGGAGATAAAATTGTTTCGGCATTACTTTAAAACTGCGCAAAAAACATAGCATGTCAAAATTCTTGTCTGTCAAACGACTCCTAACTTTACATGTCAGATAGCCAGCAAGCATTGTACGAGATAATTGAATATTTCTCTAACTGTTCATAGTACAAGAAAAGTCAAATCTCCCAGATTAAATCACTACAAACAAATATGTACGGTATTAGGTAATATATTAAAATCACAATTACACAAAACTTATTCAAACCGAATCAGTTTGCGCGCTTCCTCTTACAGAACAACACATGGCGTTTACCTTTGCACAGTCCCGCTAATCCCGCGGGATCCCGCACGATTTACGTGCGGGACTGGTCCCGCAAAAATACTGCGGGATCCCGGTATCCCGGTATTGCATTCCCTACTTACGACATTCCTGAATTATTCTTTCCCATTTACCACATTGTAAATATCCCGATGTTTCCAGTTAATATGAAATGAAAAGTAAAATTTGTTCACATGGAGCTTTTACAACAATTTCCTGTATGACATCCGGTGCTTTATGAATAAAAGTTTGCTCGGCAGTAGTCAGCGTGATTAATGTGAGAAACATTAGACAACTTTCACGATGCTCATAAAGGATAACTTTAACATCTAAATGATGAAATCATACAAAAATAACCACAGACCTACGCAATTTCACTTTCGGCAAAAAGTCCAGTCGTGACATTAACTTAATAAAAGTTATTGTGTGAGAGGAAATTCAATTACTCTTCCTATTTGTAGAATGATGAGCCTCTTCTACGCAGTGCTTAGTGCAGTGTATGCAATCTGTTTTGCCCTTTTTGTTATTCAGTTACCTACGTCTGTAGGTAACTGAATAACAAAAATTTTTGATCTGAAATAACATCACAATTGTCTAATTGTGATGTTATTTCAGATCAAAAATAGGTAGTTCAGCTACCTAAGCTTTGTATGAAGACCTGTGAATATTAATATCATAGAAATTAATAGCCCCGAGTGGCGACGGGGTCCCGTGTTGCGACGGGTAAGAGTACAAAATGTCCCAAAACATCCCGAAGGTGCCGTAAGAGGCGACTAAGGGAACACTTTCGATGAAATTTCAATGAAACTCAGTTTTCAGTAGAATGATAATCGTTAAGCCAAGTTAAAGGCCTTATGGGCGGCTTAAAAAATTTCAACTGCGGGTCGTGCGACTTGCCCCTGTCCATTTCAACACGGCAATAGGCTTACCACCTATTATGTGGGACATAAAACTATAGGGTGAAATTTTGGTGTATATTATGCCTCTGCCTACCCCTTCGGTGGTAATGGCGTGACTACATGTATGTATGTATAGAAATAAACTGACAGCCAGATATCAGAGACAAAACTTAACCTTACATTAATGTTAAGGTATGATTTCTTTTTCTCAAGGATCACCCAAGATATTCACCTTTTTTGTAGGTTTAAGTATAGGCCTAAAAATATACCTAAACGAAGAGGCGTTTCTGTATTGTTAAAAAAAAAGTAACTCGAGACAGCCAATTACGGCGACACTTGCATTGCGCACGTACATCTTTATCATATCAAAATTCTTTAATGGACCTAACAGTAATTTTATTGCGAATACAATTTAACCTGCTTTTTGACGAATTTGCCACAAACTCTGAGCTCAGTTTATGGTTGCCCTCATTATGACCCGGCGGACCTGTCTTACCACTTCCTTGTTGCCTTTCCCTGGTCAGATGCCATCTCGTTTGTGTATTAAGAAGGTTGTCGGCGAATATTTCTGCCTCTGAAACCGTTGTAGGAAATTTAGATAAATATTTCTAGATTTATTCTTTATCTATGACTTGACTTCAAACAATTTAAATTATGACCTATTTTCATTTTAATTTTAAATATATTTAACTACGAATATGTAGCTGGTGCCGACTAACTCTGAAGCGCTCGTGGCCCCGCGGACTCAGTGCTTTGTAAACGATCACAGCAGTAAGCAACTTTCAATATAGCCGGTCCTTCGATGGGTGACCACGTTGTGACATTTTTCCGTGCTTGGGAGGATATGTTAAGCCGTTAGTCCCGATTGTCAGTAAAATTGCAGTCGTAAAAACAAGTTGAAGGCCTAATGGGAGACGAGACTTGAAAACTGTCGACAGTAGGCAGCCACAACCAACGCCTGTCCATATCCACACGGCAATACAGCTCAACACCTGTTTACGTGGGACAAATTCTAAAAGAGTAAAATTTGGGCATATAACTTGCCTCTGCCTACCCCTTTTTGGGGATAAAGGCGTGACCATATGGATGTATATCCGAACAATTCTCATTACCGAGTCTAGTTACACTACAAACGTATGTTCTGTAACGCAGCTGAAATTTACAGACTTATAATCTGTCCTGTCTTATAATCGAGTAAAAATTACCTACCTAAAGCTTCTACTTACAAACCTAAATGCGTTGTTACGGTGCTGACAGCTCTTCTGCGAGAACTGTCAGCACCCTACCACTTGTACAGTGAACTTGATAGAACCTTTAATAATTATCACTGCAATCTGTCGCCTGCAGTGATTTGTATCCGAAGTCTTTACTTTAGTTACATATTTTTACAATCAAAACCTATTGCGATCTCAACCTTTTACAAGCCCGATGAAGGGCGATTTTATGCGCGTAAAAAACTGATTTATTGTGCAAATTAACTGATGCTGGCGGGCCTTTTCCGGTGCCATTTGTTACGTTATTATATCGTAATCTTTGATTAGATACACTTTATGAATCAAACTCCTATCAGCGGGTACACTGGTCTTTATTATTCTTAATAGTTAACTGTGAATGAAGATTGTTTGCCAACGATTTAAAAGGAATGTGGTAGTTTTGAGTTGTGGTTCTTTTCAGTTATTTGGAATTTGGTGTGTAATTCCATTAATTAAATCAGCCTATCACAGTCCACTGCTGGAGGTAGGACTACCAATTTCATTTTGGTAGAGTGATTGACCTTTCTGGACTACGCTTCGAGGGGTTGGCACAGGATTTTGTTTTGAGTTCTCCTCCTCTTCGCTGTGACCTCGTCCGGCGTCCGTAACTTGGCAGGTGCACCACTATAGATCTCTACTACCCGTTCGCTCTAACTTTGCCGCTGGCGTAGAGGCGTATACCCGAATTGTTAATTAGATGAAGTAAATTGACAGTAGCTAATGTCACTTCGTCATAGAAAATACGCAACATTGTATGAAGAAGTGACATTAGTTGCTGCCAATTTACTTCGCCTAATTAAAAATTCGACTTTAGTATGGAGCCGGGCGGCAAAGTTAGAGCGAACGAGCTGTACTCACTTTTACTGTCCATATTTGTTTACTAATTCTCTAGTGAATTTGACATATTATTGAGCTAAATTTTATTTACTACTAGAGCATGCCCGCAGCTACACCCGCGTTCCCGCATCCCACGGGAATTGTTTATAAACATTGTCCTGACAATAACAAACACAACGAAAAATGAATAATCAGATTTGGTGCATTTATGTGCGTAGGTATACATTTGGGGACTTTACTTGGGGACATTGTTATTTAAATAGAAGATATGTGTTTTAAACGTGAAGTGATATTTTCTTTTCTACGCTACGGTAAACTATGTGCTTTGCCACTTGCACTACTTAGCCTTACATCGTGATAGAACACACCGCGTCTCAAAATACTCTGCTATCTTTATTTGCAGAATTGCGACGATTGTTACAACGAATCTTACTAATATTATAAATGCGAAAGTTTGTGAGTGTGGATGTTTGTTACTCTTTCACGCTCAGACCGCTGAACGGATCGGGCTGAAATTTGGTACAGAGATACATTATAGTCTGGAATAACACATAGGCTACCTTTTATCCCGGGAATAACTTCCCGCGGTAACAAATTTTACGCGGGCGAAGCTGCGGGCATCAGCTAGTAATTCATAATTCTATGAAAATACAAGTACGTGGTACCGTTTTGCGCTAACCAACTAATCTGTCATAGTCACGTTTCTGATAGCGGAATGATAACAACAGACAAACAGTAATTCCTGCACGTCAAAGCACAACCGTTTCTTTATTTTCGACGTGCTGCTGGAATCGTCTAGCATTATTAACCGACTGCGAAATAGAGAAGTCTTAGACTTTGTTTTCCCGTGTGTAAATTTACTAGGAGTAAGAATAGAATAAACTTTTGTACACTTATACTAACATCATTAGCTTAAAGAGATTACAGTTTGGACACGTATAGGTTGACCGACGAGCTGAAAAAGGTTGCAGAGGTGACTAGGCGCAGAACCGCTATTTAAACTTGGAAAAACTAATAAACACCTAATAGTGTGCGGTGATTTTAATGTTAATATACTTATAAACACGCGTCAAACCAATGATATCTTAAATTTATTTAAATCACACAATCTCACTAACTTATTTTTAGAGCCTACTAGATATTGTGATACAACAGCTACTTGTCTGGACAATATATACAGTGATATGTTGCCAGAAAGTAAGAGTATTATAAATAAGATAAAATCAGATCATACTGGGCAAATAGCATCTTTCAAGATCACAAGAGAAAAAGTTAAAAGACGTAAAATATTATGTAGACCAGTAACTAGTGGCCGCTTGGAACGTATGCGAGTTGGACTTTGCAATAAACTTCCATTTTTAGACACTGGCTTAGATCCAAATGTAAGTTATAAGTTATTTTTTGATTCCTTTTACAATGAGTTCAACTCCATATTCAAGTCTAAGGAAGTCACAATCGGTGACAGGCCAGCCTTCAGTGAATGGGCCACTGAGGATATACATAAAAGTAGATTAAAACTGTATGAACTATACTCAGAAAGACAGCTTAATAGAACAGATGAATTTCTAAATTATGTTAAAACTTGTTCAAAAAAGTTTAAAGCAGACTGCTTAGCGGCCAAAAGAAAGTATATAAGTAATAAAATTATCAATAGTGTAGACAAAGTTAAATCTACTTGGAAAATAATTAACGCAGAAAGAGGCCAAGCAAAATCAAATGATAATAATTTTAAACTTAAAGTAAATGGTGACATAATTACAACAGATGCCGAAGTCGCTAACGAATTTGAACAATTTTTTTCTCGTATTCCAGTAGATTTGACCAGAGCCCTAGGTTCTTCTATCCCAATAGCAGAATCCTTGTTAAAAGCAAATGTTCCTTGCTGTAATGAAATATTCAAATTCAGTAAAATTAGTTTACACACTATCATAAAAACTTTTAAATCTTTAAATATTAAGAAAACGGCTGACCTCTGGGGAATTTCTGTACATTTAGTTAATTCGTTAATTGAAATGGTTGCTCCTGAATTATCAATCATATTTAATAATTGTGTTGATAGTGGTGTGTTTCCTGACTTAATGAAGTTTAGTAAAATAACTCCTCTGTTTAAATCGGGTAGCACCTCGGATCCGTCCAATTTTCGTCCTATTTCTGTACTACCCACGTTTAGTAAAATCTTTGAAAAGGTAATGCTTAATCAAATGCAAAATCATTTTAATACAAATAAACTATTCCATACTAAACAATTCGGTTTCACGCGCGGTCGGTCTACCACGGATGCTGGAATCAAATTATTAGAGTATATATATGAGGCCTGGGAGGAGTCGTATGATGCTTATGGTGTATTCTGCGACCTATCTAAGGCCTTCGATTGCGTCCAGCATCAGACTTTAATTAAAAAACTTGATCATTATGGGATCCAGGGGACGGCCTTGGATTTAATTAGTTCTTACCTAAGAGATAGAGTACAGAAAGTAGTTATAAATGGTAAACAGTCACATGGTTCTGCTGTAACAATGGGGGTGCCTCAGGGTTCAATTCTGGGACCTTTTCTATTTTTAGTGTACATAAATGATCTCCCTCACCTTATAAGAGACGATCACGAGGTAGTTTTGTTTGCTGATGACACATCTTTTATATTTAAAGTTGAACGTGGACAACGCGATCTTGACGAAGTAAACAATGCCCTCTCTAGGGTAGTCCACTGGTTTAACGCAAATAATTTATTGTTAAATGAAACTAAAACAAAATGTATTAGATTCACCTTGCCAAATGTTAGGCTCGTTAACACCAGTATTAAGATTAGGGATGATCAAGTAGAATTGGTCGATGAAACTGTCTTTCTGGGCATAAAGTTAGACTCCAACTTGCAGTGGGGGCCTCATATCGAGAAAGTCTCGGGCAGACTGAGCTCTGCAGCCTATGCCGTTAAAAAGATCCGACAACTGACAGACATTAGAACAGCGCGTCTTGTCTACTTTAGCTATTTCCACAGTGTCATGACCTATGGCATACTATTATGGGGTAACGCTGCCGACATCGAATCTATCTTTGTGTTGCAGAAAAGGGCTGTCCGGGCTATCTATGGTATGGGGATTCGGGAGTCATTAAGAGAAAAGTTTAAGGATATCAACATACTTACTGTGTATTCACAGTACATATATGAAAACTTATTATATACTCATAAAAATAACAGTAAATTTATTAAAAATAGTGATATCCATAATCTAAACTTAAGAAATAAGAATAAATTGGCTGTACCTAGATTTAGGCTTAATAAAATAAGCAATTCTTTTGCGGGCAATTGTATTCGAATGTACAATACATTGCCGACAGCCATAACAGGTTTGTCAGTTAATAAATTTAAAAAACTAATAAAACTTAAATTGTGCCAGAAAGCTTATTATAGCATTAAAGACTTTCTAGAAGACAAGGCTGCCTGGCAGTGACACGAATTGCTCCTTTCTACATTAAAAAAAAACTGTATTAGATACTAAGATACTAGAAGAGAAGGGACCAGACTGAGTTTCTTGGGGTGTTCTTCTCAGTCTGTAGTATTTCCGAACCCCCGGTAGAGTCACAAAAATTTTGACAAACCTAAATAATTTTTTTAAAAATTTCAAAGGGAATAAATTTTATTTTATTATTTTATTTTATTCCGTATATTGTGGTGTAATATCGGAGAACCTACGTCCAGCAGTGAACTGCCATAGACTGATTTGATTGATTCAAACGTATAGAGCCGAAAAACAATCTCTTACGAGCAATAGTTTTTTAATAGGTACTACTTTCTGGTGTAGCCTTATCGCTTAAAAACATTATACGCGCTAAATGTTGAGAAATTTGGAAAATATAAGATGAGAGAGCCTTTTAAATGTATGAATGTTGTGATGCACTTTAAAGAAAACCCATCCTCCCTCAGCAGTGGGCGTCAATTGGATGAGATGTTGCTGTACAATAATTATGTTATTAAAACTCACTGGATACGTGCTCCTCCTATCCTTAAAAGGTATATCAGGGAAGAATGCGTTGTAGTTACGCTTTACCGCGCCAGTAATTGTCCGTAAAGCGACGTGAAAAACTCGTAATTGCTGTAGTACATTGCATACTGCACGTCAATGAACCAATATCAGTGGGATCACAGATCTAGTGATCAAGTGATTGCGAACGTGGCGTTTGTAAAAATGTGGCCAACCAGTTTATTGGGCATTTTTAGCAGTCATCAAATCAGCTTATAGCAGTTCACTGCTGGACGTAGGCCTCTCCCAAATTCCCAGCGCCTTCCACTTTCAGTTACTTCGTGCGACCTATTTTTGTACTTTTTTTTTTAATTTTTGGCATTTGTAAATTATTATTTTTGATCTAAGTAACGCGCTCATGATGAAAGCAAGTTTACAGGCGGCAGAATTGATTTAATGTATGATAATTATAGTAGTTTTAAGACTATTTTATAGTGATGTATTATGCGTGGCACCTATTATGTGGGACATAAAACTATAAGGTAAAATGTAGGCGTATACTATGCCTTTGCCTACCCCTTCGGAGAGAGAGGCGTGACTATACGTTTGTATGTTTGTTAAAACTATTTAATTTAACACACTAAACTTGAAACTATCAACTGTAGGTCACAACTGGCGCCTGTTCATTTCAACACGGCAATAGGCTCACCACCGATTACGTTGGACAGAAAACTATAAGGTGAAATGTGGGTGTATACTATGCCTCTGCCTACCCCTTCGGGGATAAGGGCGTGAATATATGTATGTATGTACACCAAACTTGGATGAACAGCGACTAATCTTGTGACACTACACAACCAAGGTTGGTATATTGCCTGTATTTATGGTCCGTTACATAAATACAGGCAATCTACCAACCTTGGTTGAGTATACCAGTCTGTTGACAATGATGGTAATTCTCTTGATTTTTTTGTTCAGAATATAAAACCTGTAATTAATATATTTTTTGAAAAGTAAGTAGTATGCTAACTAACCATAATTGTTTAATATAGAAAAAGAATTTGTTTCCAGCAGGATTCAAACCTGCGTCTTCTCGCATACTGTGCGGACGAACCAAGTTTCGGTGGCCAAGTGGTTAAGGCGTCCGCACGGTATGCGAGAAGACACAGGTTCTTATCCTACTCGAAACCAATAATTTTTCAATATTTAAAATTCAAAACCTATAATGTTGAGAGACAAAGAGTAATCTCAAAACTTGAAATCATTACTCACACTTTCTTGTGATCCATGTTCCACATATAAATAAATATTTTTTGCTCATTATAGATTTTGGATCTTTTTCGCGGATACATATGAAACTTTGCTCACCTCTCGACGTTTTAGATATATGTGTTATTGCAATAGCCGTGGTCACAAGTAGACTTGTGTTTATAATATAGAAAAAGACCCAAAATCCAAGTAGGCACAAGTCGTGGAGGTTTAAATCCATACTTTAGGTTTACCAACAACTTATGTCGACCCTTTTCACAAAACAACATGTCGCTTTTCTTAACTATCTCTCTACTATTTACCTTTCAACTTGACAATCATCGAGAGACGATGGAATCGATACAATCTGATAATTCTTTAAAGAGAAAAAAACAATTGAAAATTTGATATTGAAACATTTATTCTTCTGTCAATAATTTAACTTATGAGTAGCTATACATAATAAAACAAAGGAAGACATACCATTTCTTGCGGTTCATTTGACAAAAACCAACAGTCTATTTACATAAATACAACGTTAAAATAATTTTTATTAACGAAATCTGTTGCAAAAATATCGGCCAATCGTTTTAAATAACTGTTTATTCGTTGTGTTACTATTCTAAAATAAGGTGTTAAAATTGTAAATCACTATTCGAAAATCTCTTTCAAATTCAGTGTTTACAGTAAATTATTATGTCGCTCGTTTTACCTGTTAAATTTAGTAAGCAATTCTAGTATAGAATACAATTTAAAAACATACTTAGGTACTACTAGTTATAAATATTGCTATCGAATAACGCGTTTCGTATAACAAAAATTCTTATCATACAATTTGTTAACATAAACAAAACAATGAACATAACTTCGTCTTCTTGACTGGAATGGAAGACTTATGACAAACGCAACATACTGCGTCTTTATGGCAAGTACATACAATAATATTAAAATATGAAAAATAATAATTTAAACTAAATGTTTGGAATGATTCGGCTTACACTAAAATTATTTACACGATAATAACAGAAACAGCGCGCAATACAAAGTACTTAAAATTATTTACAGTATCTGTATCACTTTTTAAACCTCGTTGTACATTTTCCGACTTGAATTTTAGTTCTTGCTTATTTTGTTCGCGTTAAGTCACATCGAGAGACTAGCGTCCGATTAATACCCGAAGTATCGGTTTAGCGAAACTATAGACATCGCTATCGCATAAATTATTTAACAAATTAATCGTTCTTTTTTTAAAATCAAACATGCCAACACTTTTTGTACTAAACAGGTAATGAGCAAAGCCAACATCGTTGTGAATTCACTCCATTAAATGTACGATTTGGGTACATTTTGAATTGGATATCACAAATTAAGTTGTTGATGATAAGTTCTAGCACTCAATCTTTATCTCCCACGAACCTGTACGCCTCTGGTGGAGGCTCAGGCATGCAGTATCCGTGGTAGGTGCGGATATCTTCTGAAGCGTATGTAATTCCTGATAACACGCCGGTCTCCGTATGATGCTTGGGGCAAGTGTGTCCTCTCGGGCATTGGCAGATGGTGTTTGCGTTGACTTCATCAATTTGTTCATGTCGCCTTCTTGCGCTGAACAACTTGCAGGGTTCCTTTCTCGAACAACGTAATCTCTGTAAAGGAAGGTTGAAATTCTTTAAAATTTGACTTTCTTTATCAAAATAGATATCAAATGCATTTGAGTTACAATAATTACGCCAAAATCTTGTATACTCTTCCGGGGAAATGAAAATGCATGTCTCTATGAATGGCTACTTGTACCCCCGCCAAGCGTCCCAACTAATGTGCCAAATTGGATAATGTATTACATATAAATTTATCCTGACAAGTAATTCATGGTGTAAGTACAATAGTATCAAAGATAATATAATATCGTACTGCTAGTTCCATCTATCGTCACACAGCCAAACTACAACAATAACAAAAGTAAAAGCAACTCACGCTTTGCGGAGAGCACGCAAACTGATACTGGTTCCCTTGTTCGCCGCTAGGTGTCGTATACGGTAGTTTCTTCAACAGATAAGTCACTGAGAACTTGGGGCAGTGACAGTTGACTATCTGCTGTGTTGCATTGCTGTCTGGGAACGAGTAGATGACCCAGGCGGCGTCTTTGAAGTATCTGCATTTAGGCAGACGTTTGACGGGCTCGCAGGTCTTGTACAGAGTAGTCTTGTCTGCCAGCGTGTGGTTATCGTCCATGCTTAGATCACTGGAATAAGAAAACGTAAAATATGTTAAATATTATACTCATGAACTTGATACTAACTTAAAATAAAAATACATATATTTCAGGCCTTGGTTTTTTTTGAAAATACATTGAAAATCAAATCGGTTCATACAAAGTTATATTCGGCTCTCCCACCCGGCATCCCACCTGAATGGGCAATAGATTTTTAAGAAGTGTCTGAATTGTGTTATAAAGATCGGCAAAGTAACATTAATATAAGTTGATGAAAACAACCTCGTCGTGATAATCTTTGTATCATTCCTATATATATAACGATCACTGCGGTACTCGGTGTACGATAGGCCAGTCCTGAGATGTTTGACCGTTTGCCATAGTTCTATTTAGGAGCGTCTTTTGCTTCGGAAGTGTGTTTTTTGCTTCGGAATGGTAATCCAATAGTCTTTCACGTAAGGAGGTACGTATTCCCGAAAAAAATCATATCGAAAATTAAATTAACCAAAGATATCAAACCAAATAGCCAGTATCTAAGAAACATATGTACGTATAAGAAACATACGTAGCCATAAAATATACGCAATACAAATTTTGTTTACAAGTAATTGTAACGTAAACGCAAAAGGCTTCTGTGACCTCGAAGCGCACCCATTCACTTTGGCACGATATTTAGAAGCCACATAGTTTATTGATGGAACACTAATGAAAAACATGACTGGCTAAAGAGTTGCGTGAGACAAATACATTCCAATCCATTCAGTGTTAAGAAATAGTGCGTACTAGTATCGAAGCCGGAACTGTTGGCGATAAGTAGAAAATTTGTTTTTGTTATTTACTTGATGATGCTAGCGGCTTATTCCTCGATGAAATCGGTATCCGTTCTCGCTTCCCAAGGAAACATATTCCCGGGATGAAAAGTAGCTATGTTTTGTTCTAGACTACAATCTATTCCTGTATTTCAGCCAGATCCGTTCAGCCGTTAGAGCATGAGAGAGTAACAAGCATTCAAAGTTTCAAACATCTACACACTCACAAACTTTCGCATTGATAATATTATTATATTAATTAGTAAGATATTCACGCCTTTTGCTCCTAAGGGGTTCGCAGAGGCATACTCTGCGAACACGGCTCATTCTAAGTATTTAGTGCCAGATTTTTAAAAAATCGTTAACTTGGCATGTTATTGGCAAATGAAAGTAACATGCCTTCCAAAGCACGAAAAGACTGCAAAGGTTATCTCAGGATTTGCCTTATCATACACAGCTCACCACAGTGATTGTTTCCTAAACACATTAGAACCTAAGAGCGCTTCCATTCATAATTTTATTTCCACATAAGAATCATTCTCGGACTAACATTATAAATGCCGAAAGTTAGTGAGTGTAGACGTCTGTATGTTTGTAACTCCTTTACACTCTAACGGCTGTACGGATCTGGCTGAAATTTGGTACGGGGATATAATTATAGTCTGGAATAATACATAGGCAACTTTATATCCCAAGAATATGTTCCCATGGAAAGCGAGAACGTGAACAAAATTCCAAGAGGGCTTTGCCGTGGGTGCCATCTAGACTGTACATACATAATGGTCACGCCTTTTATCCCCGAAGGGGTAGGTAGAGGCATATTATATTCCCACATTTCACGAATAGATTTTGAGTCGTATTGCTGTGTTGAAATGCATATCCGCAGGTTATGTCTGCCCGTTGTTGAATCTAGTCTGTAATAAATGTATAATACAAAATATACTGACCTAGAACACGCCCTATGCCCCAAACAGCGACATTTCCTCTCTATCCAGGGCTGCGTCGCATCGTACAGGTCCACTTTACTGCACACTTGTCTCGGCCTGCAGTCTGGAAGATCCTCCTCTGAACCCTGAAAAAATATTGAAAAGACCTTATCAGTATATTGCTAACCATTTATTACCTCACACATGGTAGGTTTTAAGTTCATGAAAGAAACACATAAAACTGAAAGTACTATAATTAAATTTTATTCTGTAGTTTAAATTTATATTTGCGTTTAGTAGGCAGTTATTTCATTCTTCTTACAAATACCTCAACAAACATCACGCAAACGTTGAAATGTATCGAACAACACGAGTATACAAAATTGAAATCAGAATTGAGTTTAACCAGCGTGTTTCCGACAGCCAACAATTTTACAATTACCATGCATTGAATCCATCAAATTTCGCATCTAACTGTTTACAATTCAGCTTGCGTCGCCATCGATATATTCAACAAGACTTAAAGAATACTAAGTCAGGAAAAGAATTTATCATTACTACAAAAGAAGTCGGCGTGGGAAAAAAGGAAGGTGTTCAGAAGACACCTGCCTTCGAAGGGTACGCAATGAAAGAGATTATTATGAGACACGACTATAAATCGATGTTAATCATAACGTTCTTATAACGAATCACAGTACGAACATGTGCTCTGAATCCATTCATTATATTTTTTGTGTCCAAAAGGACCATCGGTCGTACTTCCGACCGGAAGACGTGCCATTCGGCAACCTGTTAGCTGTGGGAAGATTTTTTTCTGCGCACAACTTGTAGGGCTACTGCGTTTACGCCGGGTGTAATTTAGTTATTATTGCCTTATAAATTGTTGTATTTAATTGGAAACGATCAACATCCGATGAATATTTTTTGTGTCGCTTGTTTATGACTGTTCTGGTTTTAATTTGTATCAATACATTATAGCGTTTTTGTTTTAATCAATCTACTTTAATGTGTTATTTTAAATTGTTATTAATTTTTTGTGTTAGGAAATCCTCAATAGCTGAGTACAGAGCGGAATCCGGAAAGAGCGTCCGGTTAAATTACAGTAGGCTCGTCCCCTTGGAGATAGCGAGATAGAATCTTGATTTGAAAATAAATACATTATATCAAACATTAATTATATAGTTGACCAAATCACAAACAGTAACATTCAGGATGTACAGCCCGCTAAGATTTTTGTATATCAGACTCTTTGGATGTCAAAAAATACATAATTATATATGACACAGAAACTTTGAAAACCGTATTGACCGTCGTTCTTATTCGCTTGACCCTGAACTCGTAATTCATTCCTAACGCTGATTGCATTATTATTTTAATGTATTTTGAAAATGTATAATTTCTAAGACGTCACTCCACGAATACAACAATAATAAATTTATAGTTAAAATGTAAATTGTCATTGAGAACCCTAATATTATATTGTATACTATTCGACAAATGATTTTTTAAAAGACCGTATTGGAAAAAAAAGGTCGAACATAAAATAAAACGGCACAATAAGCTTATTCGTCACTCTTCGACAGCCCTACTAACACATAGGTGTGAAAAAAAACTTTTTTGTCGCTGTTCCGGATATGCTTCCCGTTTCTTGTGTATTGCGATAGATTTCGCGGAAATGGTCTCAGTTGGAATCTTCCGAAGACCGGATACAGCCCTTTTGTGTAACAGACAAAAAGCCATACCAGATACATTGTATGGGTTGTTGACTTACTTCGACAGAGGTTTGCCTTCGTTTAACGGAGTCGCAGCGACGACTTGAATGCTAATACTCGTAAGAAAATTTACAATTCGAACGCCTTTGGAACCTTAAGGGGCCTTTAAGAAAATGACAAAAAAAGAGGTCCAATAATGAATAAAATGATCATAGGATGAGCCCCAAGTTTTTAGATAACTGCATTTTATGATTTCAATTTTTATCGATGCGGAAGATAAAAAAGAAGCTAATAAATGAAGAAAACATACACCTTATTTTTTTTAATAAGTATGAGTATTAACTTATTACAACTAAAATAAGCTATAAAATACTACATTTCCCAGCTTGAAGGCCGTGTGTTTTGTATGGTCAAGATTGTTAGCCCTATCAACGGCCTTAATATATCTTGAGCAAAAAGTAACGATAGCACTACTTGTTTGTATTGAACAAATTAATGTATTGAATCTTGTTTCGGTAAATATGGAAACGGATGTTTTGCAGACTTTGATTATTCGATTATTGTCGTGTCGTTAATTTGAATACGATCACAATCTATATAAAACAACGGATTATGTTAAATGCCTGGGGATATGATATGTCGAATGCTTTTAAAAAGATTTTGGAACACGAAGCGACAGTGCTAAAGGCGTTTTCATTTTTTATTCTTTTCCAAAGTCAAAAATTAGCAAGTGCTGTGAAAACTGCAACATCGACCTTCTGCTCATGTAGTTAAGGTATGAAATCGTATGAAAAGGATCGTAGTGAAGAGTTCCAGTATTTTATACGAGCGATAAGCGATAAGCTTTTGGTTCTTTATTGATACTAATGATTCTGATTTTCAAAAATTTTAATTTCAAATTCCAAAATAACATTCAAAACCCCCACTGTTAACTTTTCAGAGCCTGCACCTACTTTTCTCAGTCTTTAGCATCTTCTATAGATAGATCGTGTTCACCATTAAATACATATTTATTTTATTAGTCACGCCTTTATCCGCGAAAGAGTAGGCAGAGGCATGTTGTATGCCCACATTTCACCTTCTCAGAATTTGTCCCATATGCCCACATTTCACCTTCTCAGAATTTGTCCCACGTAACAGGCGCGTAGGATCATATTATAAAATATTTGAAACTGTAGACAGAGGCATACTATCCCAAATAACCATTGCCAAAAAAAAGATCGGAAAAATATTACGGGATGATTTTATCAAAACCCCTTTTATTTTTTTTTCTCATAAGTATGGTTACGCAGTTTATGTCACTTGTAAGAAACTGCCCAATAGTTTCTCGCTGGTACAGTAACCGCAGCCTCAGTCCCCTGTCGGGTACGGTCGGGTGTTGTAGGAGGAGCGGGGGACATCCGGCCGAACAGGTGGCGAACGCTCCCAGCCGCGCCCACTCTAATGAAATAATTTGTTCACCTTCCACAACCTTACCTTATCTTACTGTCTCTGTTTTACTCGTAGGTGAAGTTATAGCTGTCTCTGTCTTTCGTTTGCTTATCAATTTTATAAAAGTTTAAAAAATTTGCAACACCGTTTTATGTTAGTTCGCTGAAAATTTTTGTAAAGCTTTTCGTTGTTCTTGCAAATTGTCTTGCATCTAGGTTATATTTGCGAACTTAGTAAGTTTACCACATAATCTCAGTCTACAACTCTGTAATTTTTTTTTTTCTATAATAAGCTGTCTAGGGTTAGGGATGGGCTATCACAAGACAGTGAATAATTTTATTTATTCAGAACTGTTTAAATTTCTCCGAGGTTTCGATTAATATACATAAATAAGTAGCAATTGAAAATTTCAATCTACTCTAGATATTTTAAGTCACCCTTTTATCAAATTGTGCAAAGATCTACAGATTTTCAAACGGATTTCATTCGTAATCTTAAAAATTGTGTAGGTGCAAAATTCTGCATCTGACTAAAATTTAACAAACAGATCTCTTACTAAAGAACGTTGATTTGGAATACCAAGAATTATCCTATGCACAAGACACTTTAAATTGAACAACAAACGCTTTATATTTTTGTTTATATTCAAGATTAAACCTATAAACAATTTAAAACCGCCTCAAAATCGACGAATGAATTGACATGATTTTATTTAGGTGTGAAGAGTGCCATAAGCTAGCTTTTTATGCTAAAAGAAATTTTATTCCTACGGGGAAAGAGCTTTTTGCTAAAGTTAAATGTTAAGCATACGGATCGGTAGGCATCCTTTAATAAGAAACAAAATCTTAACCTTTCTTTTAATCTATTTAAAAAACAAAATATAATACAAAATACGGTACAATGAATTACATACAGATTGGTCGACTCCGGGAACTGACGGATGCTACCCACTACCCACCATTCCGGGAACACAGGTAACTCTAGAAATCTATCTTTTTTAGGCTTGGAGAATACCATAGGCTACTTTTTAAAAACACTTTATTCCCTAGGAGAAAACGGTTTCGCTATAGCTAAAAGACATAGACACAAACGCATAGGTGAGCAGAGCATCCTTTAGTTGGAAATGAAAACTAATCTTTTAAAAAACAATACATGATATGTACAAAATACGTTGCAATAAATTAGATACAGATTGGTTGCCTCCGGTAATGGACGGATGCTATCCACTACCCACCATTCCGGGAACACAGGTAACTCTAGAAATCTATCTTTTTTTAGGTTTGGAGAATACCATAGGCTACTTTTTATCCCGTAAAAACACTTTATTCCCTAGGAAAAAACGGTTTTGCTATAGCTAAAAGACATAGGTACGAACGGATAGGTGAGCAGAGCATCCTTTAGTTTTAAACGAAAACCAATCTATTAAAAAACAAAACATATTGTATACAAAATACGGTACAATAAATTACATAAAAAGATTGGTCGCCTCAGGGAACGGACGGATGCAACCCACTACCCACCATTCCGGGAACACAGGTAGCTTGAAACAAATTACTAATCCAGTAATTACCCCATAGCCTGCGGTCGCGTGTTATTACGAGAGCAATTAGACGCAGCCTCCGGGTACGGACAGAGATGTAGTTGGTTTGAGGATGTTAATTCTTTTTTTTTTTTAAAGCAGGTATGTAGGTACTTGTATGTGAATCATTTGGTTTATATTTGAGGATATGTATATGAAGTACTAGATGATGCTTGCGGCTTCGCCCGCATGAAATTTGGTACCCGTCCCCGCTTCCCGTAGGAACATATTCCCGGGATGGAAAGTAGCCTTGTGCCTATATTTTATTCCAGACTATAAGCTATCTCTGTACCAAATTTCAGCATAAGCCGTTAAAGCGTGATTGAGTAACAAACATCCAAACATCTTCACAAACTTTCACATTTATAATATTAGTAGGAAGGAGGAATATAAGATGATACAATACTATCTTTGTCCTTTGAGGGATCTATGCTTTAGGTGTGACTGGCTGGAGACGTGGACCGTGCCTTGAAGTACTGTTTTGATTCCATAAAAGAAGTCCGAGAAAAGAGAGGTGTTATACTTTTAATCCGTGTGTTATCAAGGGAATCCAATGGTTAAATCCTTACGATATATAAATAAAAAAGAATAAACAAACACACTTTCCCATTCATAATAAGTATGAAAGTATTTCATTAGGCAGTTTTATTAAACCTTAAAACAGAAAGCTGATGACGTAAATTTGATAACCTATACATTTGGTATCATCATAGCTCCTAAAAGAATGACCAAGTTTTGATGCGGATTCGTGAAACCTTAACGTTTGCGGTTAGATGACGAATTCGCAGAAGTAATTCTAAAACTTTCCTCAAATTCAACGTCAAAATTTTAGGTCATCTCCTACTTGTTGAAGAAGTGTCACTTATTTCCATCAGTAGGCTTGATAACATGTAGCGGGTACTAGATAACAATTATTGTCAAAAATCCATGAGTTACATACGGAATTAAAGACTATTTTCTGGTATTTTGTCCATGTATTAGACCAAAATACGTTAAAATAGAATTTTATTATAAAAAAACATATTCCATCGAAATACTTAATTAACTATACAACTCTGTGTCAGTCAATACCTATTGGCAATAAATAAAAAACTAACATCATAAACCACCAGCCGTATAAAATTAATTACATAAATGGCCAAATTCATTTCTATGGTGGCCATAATAACACTAAGACGTTTATCCTTACCCATAACTATAATCAAAATATTCTATTCTAATTTTACTATAGCCTATAAATCACGCAAACAAGTAATTAAGCCTACGTTGGCGTACCACATGTGTTACAATCTCGCGTTCAAAAGACATCAACGCGTCGTGTTTCTGTTTATTCGTATTGAATGAATGTGTGGCCACGCGTCGTAATCGTCTCACGTGTGTACAAATACATTGTCATACGTGTCATGTATGTCATACATATGTGTCCAATGACACCGGCAGTTATGAAACAACTTGTATAATGTCCATGCGTATAGTTGGATGTAAACACTAAAGTACCTAACGCTTGAAAGGTGAATGAAGTTGAAACTTGTTTGGAATCAAAACGCCTTTAATAACTACTTATTCCTTAAATAGAATTTTATTGAACTGATTATATAAATCTATATACCTAATATATGGCCTTGTAATTCTGATTTTTTCCAGTATCTAATACGTATATTTTATTCTACCACTAAAGTGGCGAACGAGTTCTTGGTTCACCATTGAACTGTTAAATGGCGCTGATCAAAGTAACCAATACTTTTTTCATAGTTTTACAGATAATTTTGAAAACAACACCTTGAATACAATAACTAGTATTTCTCAGTATTATTCGCGTTATCAGATAAGTAGGACAGATGGAAGTCCCACTCTTTAAATTTTTTATTAAAATTAACATGACCAAACTATTTGAAGCCTTACATTTATTCATACTGTATTCAAGGGTACGTTGTGATCCTACCGATTCTTTCAGGACCCTACTACAGCCTCGCTTATAAGTAGTGAGCCTACTAACTACGGACGAGACCCTCGCGAGGAGAAGGAAAACTCGAAATAAAACCCTGTACCAACCCGTCTGGCCAGCGTGGTACAGTAAGACCAATCACCTTCCCAAAATAAAATTCTAAGAAGGCAACATCCAACACTGAAAAGTTATAAGCTGGTTTGATTTATCGATTGAGTTATATATTATATAGATTGGAGGGAATACGCATGTCATAGTAGCCGTTGTAAAGAATAAGTATTCCAAACTGTGTTACTGGAAGGATCTTGAATACATGTTCAAATTCTTTACTACTTACGTAGAAGAGCTTCTTTTCATTCATCAAAATAAAGCATTGTAAAGACACTCTTTGAATGCCAGTTTATGGTAAAAGTACTTGACAGACAAAATGATTATACAGCATTTTTTTTAAAAGGAGATTTCTAAATAAACAGAAAATTTCTATACCATCGAATCAACAGTCAAACACTTCACATAAAGAACTTAAGATCTCGACTCTTAAGACGCACTTCCTCATTTTACAAGTACACAGGACGTATACACACTTGAAGATGAAAAGTCGTAAGCGCTCATGGATGCGAACATACATGTCACCTTTTAGTTCGTATTGGTTGAAACGTCTAAGTATACAGTCGTCCCTATTGTGGGACAGGGCATCCGGAGCGATCCATTGAAGACGCACGTGGCCTCCCCTTGAGACGGAAGCCGGGCCCAGTTCGACTTCCACGGTTGGTAATCCCGCACGAGTTTATGGGCACAAAAATGTATGAGGCGCTAATTGAGCAGTGGAGATTTTTTCCATACTATCTACTAGGTGACAGATACGTACTTACGTTTAAAATATATACAACAGACATGTTCAATTTTGTTACTGTTTGGTGGTATTCAAAAACGTTACTGATTTTTGAATTATTTAATCTCGAAATCTATTTATGTAACAAAAATACCATCATCCATGCATGGCATGTCAACTTTCAATAAAACCTCGCTTCAAAGAAACACAACTTTTTTTTTGTATCAGGGGTTAAAAGCGCTTCAAAATTTATTCAAAAGTTCGTAGTACGCTAAAAACAACAAACCTATAACAATGAAATAAACAAAAATCGTCGAGTTACGACGAACGACTTGATTCTTGTAACATTATCCCTGCCTCACGGATCCCTTGGGTTTTGTCCCTTTTTTCTACTCAAGTTTTCTTGACGCGTGTCCCAGTGTCACGCTTTTTGCCCGCACCATCCGTAGCGAAGCGTAAATTATCTCATTATTTCCTATTGATTTTATTTTTCAGTCAATCCAACTTTTGGTTTGGTTTTTTATTTACTTTTTTGAGTATTTTTTTGTTCGCATCCTTCTGACTGCGTTGTCGTTCCTTAGCCGTTGTCAATCGGAATATCTTAATTCCTTAATTTATTTCTACATATTTTATCACGAGTCAAGTTGTTACTATTGATGATAGCGGTGTCATTAGTCTGTTGATGAATAATTTTGAATATGTTCCCAATTGTACATTGCATATAAATATTCATATCATATCACAATGCTTGTCAACAATATTGTTTTAAAAAAACACAATTTTCTTAGTTTTATAACTAAGAAAATTGTGTCTAAGTCTGAAGAACGTTTTTCTCGACTAGGGAATTGAACTTATTAATAGAGTAACCTTACTAAATCCTCGACAGGATCAGAACAGGATTGATACATACATACGTCGCAAATATTGCAATAGTACAAAAGAAATTATCGCTAAGTCTGTACCTGTAAAAATATAGGTACGCAATCTATGCAAAAGGATTGCTGATAGACCAACATATACTAACCATATGCATATTTATCTAATCTACTAACATTAGTTCTAGCTAGTCGGACAGGCTAATAATTATAAACAAGAAATTTTATTCTTAAGTTTTCCAATTTTATGTTTTGATTACATTTTCATTTTAACTTTCCCTGGGTCAAAGCGTTGCCATAGATCCTGATGCAAGTACAAGAGTCTCTGTACGTAACAATGAAGGCAGTAGTCAAATAGAAAATAGACCTTAATATTGAAGAATTTGTCATTTTACTAAGAATTCTGATGTGACGTGTTCCGTTCAACGTTTAATTACGTGCATTAGCATAAATATTTCCGATTGGCACCTTTTTGCGAATTAATTTCTTCATTAGTATGCTTGAGACGTTTGGCTTGCGTTGAACATTAGTAATATAATTTATCAAAGAACATGGTTTTAACATAGACATGATAGAGAGTTGATATCATAACGTATTGTAGTAGCTTATATAATATCCGTCTTTTATGGTTCCAATATATATTTTTAAATTGGAACATCGACAAAGGTGTCCTTTTTAATCTGTTTATGATCCTCCTAATCTGTGTATACCGACTGTAATGATTTTGACTGGACTTTCTTTGACGAGTAACAGATCTTATATATAAGTATCTAAAAGCTTATGTTACTATAACTTATTTTCTCCTGAATAAAGTCGCCATACATTCGTTTGTTTAGAATGTTAACCATCGTAATCCTTGGGTCATTCCTGGTCCTCTTCCTTGCTGTTAGATCTTCAGCAATCCCGATTGAGTGACCAAGGCAACCACGTCATTACATCAAACCACGCCACATTTTATAATAGAAATATTAATATGAATGTATTGAACAACCCCCCGTCGTTCGACATCATTATTATATACGCGAAACTTGTTCTCTACAAAGCTATTTTCCAAGTGTGCAGTGATTTATCATCGATCGTTCATTATGAATCGGCTATTATTATCTAAATATTCAAATGTGGAATATATATTATAATAGATCAATTAAATGGCGCCAGACATTGAATGCGAAATGTAAAAAGCTTATCGTAAAACACATTATGTTCAACATTGTAGGTATTTTGGATGATCTGAGTTTTACGACTTTTAAATCCTCATACATTTAATTTAGCCGAATTATGCAACTTGAAACCCGTATCGCCTTTTTAGCACTCTTTTATTAGCTTCCCTTGTAAATAAATAATGGAATTTTTAACATGATTTTTATTCGCTTCGAACGTTCGTCTACATATAAATTTTACACTGTCTTATAAAGGACTACTGGAAGAATTTAACAAGCTTTGCCATCCCTACCAACGATATTCTGCTTTCATTTGTGGTTAGATCTTAAATTCTAAATGTACCCGAACGTCGACAATATGGTTATTTATACGTGTGGAAATCCTCATATATGTTCTGCCGAACTCCTACCTGCTAAAACCACATGGCGTTCTTCTAATTGCCTACGGGCGGGAATCCAGGGTACGCCGCCGGAAGCTTTCAGTACAATATGAAGTTCTTCAAAAAAGAGCAGTGCAAGTGTAACTCGGTTGAAAAATACAGAACGATGCTCACATGAAACATGTAACGTATCTTTGGCTTATTATGATTCATATCCATTTTCTTATTTTAAATCTTGAAATTGTTTCTACCCGTATTAGTCAAACTCCATCTACTGCAGACATTTTTATACCACTGCGGTGTCAAACAAGCATACAGCCCACTATATTAAAAGTGGTCACCTTAACATATTGAAGTTTGCAACACCATTTCACACGTTTGCCATTTGACGATACATGTAAAATAGCAGTTTCTTTTCGCTCTATAAACATCTTACTTCACACCTGCCCACAAAACATGGAACTATCCGTTGTGTGATGGAAAATTGGCGTATTAGATAAAAACAGGGCGAGTCGCCCGAGGTCAGAATCTAATAATGTTTTAATAGTGATTGATGATGTGCGAATAGACTGCTAGCTAAATCCTGTTCGGTCATGATGGCCGAGGGGTTTCATAGACAGTAGTATATTTACCACAGAAAATATTATATTATATATTATATACTTACCTACCTATTTTGTCTGTTTTATTACAATGTTACTATATAATTCTGCATAGAATTTTTGCTTTTTCTTCAAGGCAATAGTACTCGCAGGTGTCATAATTTTTTAATATTCCTGTGACTAACTTAAATTATATGTGATAGATATTAGTGAATTTACGTGTATGTAGCCGGGTATAGTCTGAATACTTATCTATATATATAAAAATCAATGCCACTTTTCGTTGTAATTTTATAACTCAAGAACGGGCTCACGTATCCAAACCAAATGTTTAGACTTTATTCGGACTATTTAGTAGATGGTTTATGTGAAGTTTGCACAAAATCGGTAGAGCGATTCTTCATTTATCACGCAAACGAAGTTGCGCGGGTCAGCTAGTTTTAAATAGTTTTAAATGCGATGTCTAAAGCACTCGCTTTTTTTTTCAGTTTTTAATTTCTTATCTTTAGTCATAATGACAACGTAGCTCAAATTTAGGAAGATCTTCCTTTTCTCATTAACGATACTATTCTCACATGAGTGAACTTTCACATCTCCTGCTTAAAGCATAGAACCCTACCTTTATAGCGGTCGCCAAAAGATCTTAGATGGCAATTTTGATGCTGGGATTTTGAAAATTTATTAGAAATTTTACTGATGAAACTTTATCTCGTGTTTAGAGAGAAGAAAACGCTTTATCCAGTTTTCTATTTTCATGCAAAAATATTGAACATGCTAGCAGTTCCTTATGCGATCTATCTATTCCAGGCCATCCATCATTCCCTATAATTCACTTAAAGCAAATGTGTGCCTCGATCCAATACGGAATAACAATTGATTCAGTAAAGGCCGCAATTGTGGCCCAATTGCCACGCTATTATCCTATTCAGCACTGCTTCAACGCAGAGGGTGCCATAAAATGTGATCATATCCCTCTTGTGTATGGCGGCATCCTTTGGCACGCCTATATTGTTCCTACCAAGATTCTGACTTGACACTGATAACAATAAAATTTACATCCGAAAGTGGTTTTACATTGTCAGATTGTTGAGAAAATTGAAACTTATTTCATTAAACTCTGGTCAAATGTCTCTTCTCTTATTTTGCCATTGCTAAATATGAGGCAAATGTCATTTGTAGCAATGGCAAACACATGTCGCACTGTTGCCCTGGCTTTGTTCATTTAATTAAAGTGGTCATCGTAACCTATGAATGATAGAGTCTACAATAAGGCTAGACTGCAGTCTCATATAAACAATCCGAAAAATTGCATCAAATCCAAAGCGATTCAAAGGAGATGCCGGCCTCGAAAATAGAGATTTTGTCAATGAAAGAAGATTATGTGACGAATCTATTCAGATAATTGTCATTCAGTATTTCAAAGAGCCCGACTGATTCAAGAGGTGTGGCGCAGTGCCGCACGGCCCTGATCACAAACACCCTCTAGTAGTTTTGTTATTCAAATCTTGAGAGCACTAAACTCGCCTATTATTTAGCATTTCGCACTCCAACACCCACTGTGCGACTGAATGCTTGATAACTGCAAACATTCCGTATCTTTAACCTATACAACAGGACAATTGCCCTTTTGACGTAAATAACAAATCTGAAAAAATGGCCGCTCATACTCGTATATCTGTCAAGATTTACCCTACCCAAAATGTAATATGAATAAACTACAAGATAACTTTAAATTCCAACGCTTAAGAGCCGATCGATCGAAAGACGGTTACCGTTACGAATGGGCTTAAAGGCAATGACATAAAAAATGTTTTTTTTTTTGTACCAAACAACACACACGGGCCGGGAGCGAGGCTTGGCCCGTAAGTCATCGAAGCTGTCAAGATAAGAATGAGTGAATGAACACCTGCCGCTACTGGTGTTACGCGCGCGCCTACGCTCCCGCGCAACGCTTCCATTTTGTTATACAATTTCGTAAAAACCCCATCACGTCATTTTATATTCTATGCCACCTGTCTTTAATGTCCATATTGGAATGCACATAAATATATCTTAAAGCCATTATCAAGCAAACATAATTTTATTGGGAACCTAGGTTAGAGCGATTATTCTTATCGACTTTAAATTTAAGCGTGGAAATGATTGCCGTTGTTTTTAAAATTGTAACTGACGAAAGTTGAAGTCCGAAACTCCTATTATATTTTATGACGAAGTATAAAAGCTTGTTTGTTGTGTTGTGTACTCGTTTCTGAACTTTTTCTTTTAACATTGGCTACGAGGCATATCAGCTGGTGATATCCGCTGTCAAGATGTTAAGAATGCGGTTATTTTTCCGCATATTTTTTTACATCTTCCGCTCTTGGCAGAGATTAGTCACGAATGGATCCTGTATGTATGAAATTTAATTTGTCCGACATTCTCGTACTGTTTAATTGGTATAATTGATGGGCGGAACCCTTCGTGGAATTTAAAAGAAGTAATTGGGGAAGACCTACTGGTCATGCGTCATGGATGTTATACTAAAGATGAATATCATGAGGTTTACGTGTATCTATGATTCTAATGTCATAACATAACAGCATGTGATTGTGTTAAAGATTATAACTAAAGCGTGATTGTTTTATACCTGACTAGCTGGCTAAGTTATTGTGCTGCCTGAAGGTAAATAGGACTGATCTATCGTTGTGGTTAGGTATACGTTACATCTTCTATCTATACTAATATTATAAAGAGGAAAGATTTGTTTTTTTGTTCGTTTGTTTGTTTGTTTGTAACGAATAGGCTCCGGAACTACTGGTCCGATTTGAAAAATTCTTTCACTGTTGGGAAGCTACACTCTTTGCGGGTAACATAGGCTATATTTTATTCCCGTATTCCCACGGGAACGGGAACTACGCGGGTGAAACCGCGTGACGTCCGCTAGTCTACATATAAAGCAGTGCTTAGTATTGTACGCAGCATGTATGTATTTAGAATTAAAATAATTATACACGACTAACTAATATACGAATTCCCAAGATATTCTCTTCTAAAATATATAGTAATACTCTAGACATCTGAGTTTAAATATTACCGGCCCCTAATGGACAATGGCAAATTCGCGGGACCTAACACATTGAGTTAATATTACTACGTAGTAATAATAACTTCAATGACCTAACATTATTGCAATATTGTGATACTAGGTAATTGGTGAAAAAGACAAACTCTTTTGGCCCTTGTCAATGTCAATAGTGTTAAGAATCACTTTTGACAAATTTATCTATAAGATCAGTTGCCGTTTTAAGAAGCTGACCCTAGGCGTTTAAACCATCTACACATGTATTGTATATCATTCTCTTTGATGTAGAGATCTATGTTCTAGAATTATAAAAACACAAATGCTATATTTTAGCAAATGTATCAACCTTTTAATCAGTTTGGTACAGTATAATCAAACTTCCAAAAATTATGAGGATAGCCCTACGTCCTGAAATTGATTTTGATTCCTTGATACCTATTTGAGCAAAGGATATTGAATTCCTGTAAATTTAGAGATAGGAACCGACTTTTTGGCCTTGAATTAAACTCATAGCAATGTTTCAAAAACTCTTCCGCTTTTACCAACCAGCTATCTTGTTAAGTTTACCGCCAATTCCTGTCGATACAACGCACCGGTACTTCTAATTGCTACAATTTAACATATATTGGTAATACATTATTTGTAAGTGCGACAAACGCGGTTATTTCGAAGGTTCACTTCCAGCCTCAATGTCAACACATGAACAAAATTGTAAGTAGGCGTCTTACTTTCATAAGCCGTAATTAAAATCATTCAATACACACACATGTTGGCTTCGTAGAAGAAAGTTCTTGAACTTACCCCGGTCTGATATAAAATCCAGAGGTCTCCTTTCTGTGATGATGAAAGTCTCTTGTGTGGTAGAAACGATAGCTTCTCTGGTCGCCTAAAGTGTATCTCTGCTGAAGGCCTGAACGCCTCCAGTGGTGTTCTTATCACAGCTCGAACCCCGCAAAGTGCCCACGCCAATATCAAAGAAGTTAACACTAGCATGTTTGGTTACACTATCTATTAAACACTAATATATAAATCAACAATCTTTCTGATATAACGTTCAATTTGTTTAAAAATTGTGAATGGTGTTCGATATTCGGCGTTCGTGCGTGTTCGTGTCGCGTGCGCTGTGTCGCGTCATGAGGTCGGGCAAGCTCGGACTGGCAGCAGCGCGACGAGGCAGGTACGACCTAGCCTACGCGCCCGGTATAACCACCTTCGACTGCGACCACTACGACTTGATTGTTTCGAAGCTTTCCTGGCAGTTTGGCGCGTTTATTTCTTTGGGCAATGAAAAAAAAGTTTATGTGAGTGAGAGCGCTGAGTGTATTTTGACAACTGTTTCAAAAAGATTTTTGCTAACTTTAAATTTTATTTTGTAAGTACCATGAAATCAGACTTAAGGCAATACAGAGCAATAGCTTTAAATAGATCAGAATGGTCTGAAAGAAATAGACTCCGGAGTATCTGGTAGCCCACCATTTTTAAGCTGGAGATTGCGATTTATACACGTATATTAAGTTGTGACAATTTTTGAGGGAGATCTATATCCAGCAGTGGTCGTCAGCCGGCTGAGATGCTGTTGATGACAATATTGTATTCAAAAACTTTTAAAAGTCTCAATGTGATTTGAAAGAAATGAGAGTGCGAGAAAATAGTTGGCAACTGTAACAAGACTTGGAAAAATATTCTGTCTGCAAAATTTTGTCTTCTCACTAACTTAATAGCGGTGGAATCAGTAGGCGTTGCATGGCAACTGTAACAAGACTTGGAAAAATATTCTGTCTGCAAAATTTTGTCTTCTCACTAACTTAATAGCGGTGGAATCAGTAGGCGTTGCAAGTTGTAAACATGTCAAAAACTACAGATTGCTATTTTTACTTTTTCAGTACTTAATTAAATTCTTACAAATCTTTTGATTACGAATTTATTCTATGACGTCATGAAATAGGAGTAAGATTTTCTTCAAGTATCAAGACTGTTTGGTTGCGACGGGTTGACTTCCTACCGACGATGTTTTTTTTACACAATCTTGTTGCTCTGTTGCAAAGGTGCGTCCACAGATATTGCACGATGTATATAATAAGCATTTTATGATAAATTTTATTATTCCTTTACTTCTCGTATAACGGTCGATATCCACACTGAAAATTAAATCAAAAACAGATACCTATATTGATAATGTTTTGTGTTTATTACTTAAAAAGGTTTTTTAACCATTGACCATTTCGAACGTACCATTATTTTTACTCTCGAGTAATAAAAAATATTGAGTAGGTAAACAATTCAAAATCACCAGGTGTTCTCAACATAGCGTGAGTATTCTTTTCATTCAAGCGACTTAAAAGAAAAAAAACACGTATAGAGTGACAATTCTTGAAACTAGTAAGGTAATTGTTGTTTCCCGTAATAGCCACTTGAGCAACAAAGACTAACCACCGGCCACCCTACATAAAAACAATTGTTTTACACACAAAACAATACCATTCATGTATTCGTAGAACAGGATTTCAACTCATTGATGTGATTTCGGAAAGATTCCATTGTTAATGTAACGCGACCTTATATATCTTCCGTCTCTTTCGCTCCCATTCACCTCGCGGCCGCATGAATGAACTGCTTCTTATGAATGGACACAGTCGCTATAGTACTATAGGTACTTACCTGCCGGTGTGGGTATATTGGTATATATGTTGTTTATATCGGGTTATATGAGTGTCGGGGAACACTGTATACTGCCCGTTCGCTCTAACTTTGCCGTTCGGCTCCATACTAAAGTCGAATTTTTGATTAGATGAAGTTAATTCACAGCAACTAATGTCACTTCTTCTTATAATGTTGCGTATTTTCTATGACGAAGTGAAATTAGCTACTGTTAATTTACTTCGTCTAATTAACAATTCGGGTATACGCCTCTACGCCAGCGGCAAAGTTAGAGCGAACGGGTAGTATGTATAGCTGTTGGAACCAATGGCACGTGGTCAATCGTCTTTTTATTCTACATATTAAATATTCAGAGAAACGAACGTTGGTTTTAAAATAAAGCTTGTTCTGCCAAAGCGAATAGTGTGTCTATGGTTGAGGACCTCTGGCGTGATTTATGTTGATTATTGTAGAATGAAGTTTGTAGTTTTGCAAACTTGTTATTGACACCTTGATTTAATGATAATAGTCATGATATCATACAAGTGAAGTAGGTATACCTACTAGGAAATACGGATACTCATTATAATATTGGTACCAGCCATAAACACAGAAGTTTGCTTGAGATCTCTGCCCATATAACCTGATCGTAACGTCCTGTGATCAAAAAGTATGAATGTATACCTAGTTATTATCTATATAAAAATGAATCCCTGTTTCCCTTTGTCACGCCATTACGCGTGAACGGCTGGACCGATTTCGCTAATTTTTTTTTGTTGTGTTAAATATTGTCGCTCGTGGCCCCGCGGACTCAGTGTTCTGTAAACGATCACTGCAGTAAGCAACTTTCACTATGGCCGGTCCATGGATGGGTGACCATCCATGTGATCACTTTGTGACATTTATTTGAGCGTTTCCGTGCTTCGGAAGGCACGTTAAGCCGTTGGTCCAGGTTGCCAGTAAAATGGCAGTCGTTAAGTCAAGTTGAAGACTTTATTTCAACAGCAGGCAGTCACAACCTGCGCCTGTCCATTTAAAACACGGCAATACGGCTCACTACCTATTACGTGGGACAAATTATTAAAAAAAAAGGTGAAATGTGGGCATATAATATGCCTCTGCCTACCCCTTCGGGGATAAAGGCGTGACCATATGTATGTATATAAAGATATTGTCAGAAGAAGGTTCTAAATTTCTAATGGAAGAAAAAGTTAAAAAGTTGCGTGGAAAATTAGAAAATTTGCAATAACTGTAACTGGCTCAAACTGTTCCAAGAAATGGGTTTCTCTTGCGATTTTGGATCGGGTTTTGGAACTCGAAGCACCAAAATGGGAACCGGGAACAGAAAGACATACTGGGAAATGAAAACCAGGAACCGGGAACTCAGAACCTGAAACAGGGATCAGGAAACAGGGAACGGGAACATGGGACCGTGAACTCAGAACTCGGGATACCGATTTACATATTCATAGTTACGGTAGGACAACGTCTGTCGGGTCAGCTAGTTGGGTTATAAAAATATGTACTAAATGGCGCATCCGCATCCCATGCGAACTTATTCCTAGGATTAAAGAGTAGCATATGTACTATTCCAGACTCAGTGTAATCTATCCCATCACCAAATTTAAGCCAGATCCGTTCCAACGTGAAAGAGTAACTAACCTCCAAAGACTTACAGTCACAAACTTTTACACTTTATAATATTAGCTTTCATTATAATGACATGTCTAGTAAGAATTAAGATATAGTTACCGAGTTTATACCCGGTTAATTAAAAGTAATTATGCAATATTTTAAAAGTTAGTACAGCCCAATTATGTTGCCAATCATGTTTATTCTAGTTATACACACGATTCCCTTGTTGCCCACAACCTTAAAATAACGAGCAACCATCGCCATCGTCACGAAAGTTTGCAATCAAACCTTCCACAATTATACTTAGTGACGTCTTGGGTGATATTACTTATTGTAATAACTAAATTAGAACTATTCATTTATTTATTTTTTACGTGAGGGAAAATCCTCATAGATGGTACCTATGCCGGACTCCTACCGACTAAAAAACCTCACGTGTCCTGCTAACAGCCTACGGTTGGGAGCCCCGGGTAAGCCCTCGGAAGGATACCCCAGGATCGGAAAGATATCCCAAGCAAAGGCATTTAAGGTTGCCAAAGACCGGTTTCAGTGTTTTCTAGCTAGGGTATGTACAAGAAAATTCTAGGACATCCTTCCGAGGTTCCCAGCCATAGGCAGGGGTAGGGCAACGTGTGGATTTAGGACATAGCATGCGCAGAGGAAAATCTGAATAGGAGTGTAGAGAACAAGACCATCTACATTCTTAGCGACAGTCAAGCGTCACTAAAGGCCTTAAATTCCTTCAAGGTCAACTCAAAACTTGTCCTGAATACGGTGAAAACCCTAAACAAACTGGGCCGCAGGAACAAGCTGCGACTGCTCTGGGTCCCAGGCCATGTAGGAATAAAAGGAAATGAGAAGGCCGATGAGCTAGCTAGGACAGGATCGGCAAATGCCATGCTTGAACCTGAACCATGTATGGGCCTACCAGCATGTACATTCATAAAGGCCGCTAAGGATTACGCTGATAATAAACACATGCAAGAGTGGGATATCAGTCAAGGGCTACTACATTCAAAGAAATTCATAAGTAGCAGAACCAATGAGGCTTCTAAATTTATATTGTAAAGGGTGTTTTTTTTCGAGGTATAGAACTTTGAAATGGAATAAAACAAAGGTGATTGTTTTTATTGATATGGAAATGACTTTATTCGAAAGGAAATCTTCTGGCATTATAATTTAAATATGATTTCTGGCATATAACCGCCAGGGCTGGCTCGGACGTAGTCTAATCTAGAGGTCCAATTTTCGATGACTTTCCCAACATTTGTGGCCGTATAGCGACAATATCGCTCCGAATGTTATCCTCCAAGTGGTCAATCGTTTCGGGCTTATCGGCGTAGACGAGCGACTTCACATATCTCCACAGAAAATAGTCAAGTGGCGTAAAATCGCACGACTCTGGAGGCCAATCCACGTGTCCAAAACGTGAAACTATGCGGTTACCAAACGTTTCCTTCAATAAATCAATTGTGGCACGAGCAATGTGACATGTTGCGCCGTCTTGTTGAAACCACTACTCCTGCACAACATGGTTGTTCAATTGATGAACGAAAAAGTCAGTAATCTTCGCTCTATAGCAGTCACGATTGACTGTAACATTCTGGTCAGCATCGTTTCTAAAGAAGTACGGACCAATTATTCCACCAGCCTATAAAGCACACCACACAGTCAGTTTTACTGGATGTAACGGTGTCTCAACATACACTTGAGGATCATCATCACCCCAAATATGGCAGTTTTGTTTATTGATGTATCCATTCAACCAAAAGTGAGCTGCACCGCTAAAGAAAATTCGCTTATGAAAATCACGATACGCATTTCGGAAAGAACCATGATTTTCAAAATAAATTTGCACAATTTGGAAGCATTGTTCAGGCTTCAGTCTATTTATGTTAAAATGCCAAACCATACTAAACATAAATCACTTTACAGCTGACAAAAATACCGCCGGTTAAAACAGCTAGGCCAACTTAAAGTTCTATACCTCTAAAAAAAACACCCGTATAATGGAAGAAGCAAAGCACGAGCTGTGGTTGGTGCCCTTACAGGGCATTACGGAACCAACGACATGCTTTTTAAAATGAAGATCACTTCAAATAACGACTGCATAGCCTGCGGTGATGTCAAGGAAACTATGGAGCACATCCTGTGTGAATGCGACGTCTTAGCAGCAAAGCGTATGAGCCTCCTTGGGAATGCTTATCCCAAACCGGAAGAATACAGGTTTCTTCCTCTTAGTGGGATCACCGCGTTAATAGACCACTTCTTCAAAGAGTAAGAAACATTAAGGTAGGGGCAAACACAAAAGATCCCACTGGGTCGAAGTGTTGCTGACTTCGTCAGACCCCGATGTAAGATAAGATAAGAACGTGTGGTTTTAGTAGGTAAGTCCTTTTTTTTATGTGAGGGAAAATCCTCGTGGCTGCTACGCCGGACTTCTACCGACTAAAAAACCTCACGTAACGCCCAACAGCCTATGGTTGGGAGCCCCGGGTAAGCCCTATGAAGGATGTCCCAGGACTCCCAAAGGTAAGAGTCCTTTAAGCATCGCATTCATGAGAGATTTTCACAGGTAAAAAATGTGTACGTACAAGATATGCAGTGAAAATGCTTTTCAAATAGGTTTTGATGCACAAGGTAGAAAGCTATCTAATGTGACAAATTTGAGCCAGATCAGTTTAGCTGTTTGAGCTGTGCGACCTGTGCGTTGATAGGTTTTCATATATAATTCTGGTTACATATTTAAAAACTATATTATTCGTCGGTACTGCTTTTGTTAGGCTTTTAATATAAAATGTAATATCCTACTGGACGTAATATAAATGTTATAGGTCACAAATTATCTTTTGACCTTTTGCTTGGCCTTGCCTTGTTAAGATGATTAATGAACATTTTCCATTGTTATGTGAATATAGCACATTTTCATAAAAATCCTAATGGATGCTATTTTGGGAATAATGAGAAGAAGAAATAAATTTCATACCCCTTTTCAACATACGCACTTAGTAAAATAAAACGGTAAGAATTTATGGAAGTTACCAAAATTACGATTAGGCATTTGAATAATTTAAATAACTTGACGGGTCATGCTCAATATAGGGATCCGTGGTTACTAACATGTGTGAAATTCATTCTTACCAAAATCTTTTTACTTCTATTAGTACATTTTTTAAGTCACTTGATATTATTCAGGATCTTGTAAAGCATGGTAATCTGTGACGAATTTTTGAAATATATGAAACGTGACTAAAAGAAGAAAAGTTATTCTTTTATTTATTTATTTATTATACAATTTATTGTACGCCAGTTCAATAACTTAAGATGACATAGTTTTAGTCTGAGATTTAAAGAAATAATGTTTGGCTAGAAGGGGAGAGAGGGTGAAAACAGGACTGACGAAAATTAACACTTTGAACTTAAACCTAGTGCATACTTAAGTATACTCTAGGTTATTCAGAAATAGATCTTGTAATCTAAAAATAATTTTTAAAAGCTTGACTCTATGCACACCGCATGAGAAAAAATGACTATTAAATGAGTTTATCTATATACAGCTTTCTAGAACACCACGGCGGTAAAACTATATGGGTACCTACCTGTTAACTACGGATCCCTAAAAATAAACAATGGAAATTTGACAAACGCTATGACTTAAATTTCACCACAATTTATTTTAGTTTGAACATTTTTGTGTTTTTCATTTCATTTTAAATAATTTTATTTTACTTTTCTTGCACAATTAACAAGCCAGATTTTATACAGCGCGTCATCTAAAATCAAATACAAACCACACTATAAAATACAGATGACAATAAATACCTTTTTCTAACCGCATTTTTTGTTGGAAACTAACTCAGCTTAAAAAAATCTCAGTATAATCACGTTTCCGAGAGTCGTCATAAACGTGGGTTACAGAAGAGCACTCGAACTTTTTGTACGGAGAACTAGACAAAGGCTTCTAAAGAGACACTTCACTACGAGTGGTCAGCTTTTTTTGCAGCACTGCCGTTTGCACCTTCTCGCTACGACTTGGGCATCGGCACGCGCTCTGTGAGTCAGGGTTGTCAAAAATGAACCATGTTTTAATAGTGAAATAAAGTAAAATCAATCAATCAATCAAGTTAGCCAATGGCAGTCCACTGCTGGACGTAGGCCACTCCCAATTTACTTTATAAAAATAGTTACAATAAAATACCATTATGTTAATTTAGTTCAACGCGTAACGCCAAAAATTTCAATACTATCAAAAAGTGATTAAGATTTATTTATATTTTTTTAAGATTTATATAAAAATAAAATCTACTCTCTCTCTTCTTTTCATCATCGTTCTTTTCAAACCCTGTCTAGATTTGTGCGTAATGTCACTTAACATTAACGTACGAATAGGGGCCATCTGAAAACCAGCACTGCAAACACACTAATTTTGGGAATGGTATATGTAGCTGTTAGCCGAGATGGCTTTCTTTTTCGGGTGCATACATGGAAATGTTCTTCTCCTGTAGCTTTTTCTGTCGGTGCGTATGTTTGTATTATTGAGATATTGAGATCTTCCACTTTGAGTCGTAATACAGCCACTCTTTCAGATATTCCTGAGAAGTTTATTATTTTATCTTTTAGGGACTTTTTAATTAAAAAAGCCCACTCCATATAGACCTTTTGTTTGACCAATGTAGCATAAGATGTAATCTGGGTACTCCTTTATTTGGCAACCTAATATTCTGGTTTCTGATAAACCTATTATATCGAATTTTATGTTGTTAAGAGCATGTGTTAGCTCTAGAAACTTTTCTTCTGAGCACAGTGATTTGACGTTATATGTGCATATTTTAATGGTACTTTTTGCTGTTAGTTTCTTCGTGTTGCTAGATTTTTCCATTTTTGTTGGAGGGTTTTGGTCATACTTCTCCACGGGGACCAGCCGGCTTGGAGAAGGGTTTGGGTTTAACGTTGCTGGTGTATTGTTTGGTATCTTTGTTTTCCCGTTGGATCTGTACTTTAGTTGCTATTGTTTGTTTCTATCAGGGAGTGATCTTGGTCGGTCAGCATTGCGTGTGTACTCTACCTTGCTGGTTTTATTTATCTTTGCAGGAGCTTCCTTTTGGTTTCCTTGTGAGTTAGGTGATTTGGATGGGGACCGTTTCCTTTTATCAGCCATTTGTTTTGGATTGCTTTTTATTATTAACTTATCATAACGAATATAGGCCATGTTTCCTTTTTTTATTTCATCCTGTTTTTGAATGTTAAGCTGCTTTCGCTTGTTCAGGACTTCTTTGGGAAAGTCTTCGGTTACATACACATGCTCCGGGAACAACTTTTTATTTCTAAGCAGTTCGAACTTTCGCCATTCTAGTGTGAATTTTATTAGAATAGGTCTTGTTTTCCTCTCATCTTTCCTCCCTAGTCTGCGAGCACTGCTAATCTCCCATTTGTCCCATTTTTCTAGGTTACCTTTCTCACTAATTCCGTTGAATATTTGTAATATCAGTTCCAAAGTATCAAAAGGACTTCTATCAGTCTCTTCAATACCAAATACTAGTAAATTGTTTTTTCTCACTTCCCTTTCCACTTTAAGAATTTTCTGCTTTAAAAAATTTACTTCCGATTTCAACATTTGGTTTTCTTCCACCAGGGGCTTAAGTTTTTCTTCAATACGGCTCAAAATATTAGCACTCACATTCTCAGTAATAACTTTTGTTTGTTTTTGGAAATGTTCCAAAAACCAGTAGAGCAAGCAGGTTTTCGTTCAAGCTACAGTACAACTGACCACATACACACTCTTGAGCAAGTGCTAGAAAAATATGAGGAGTTTAATAGACCTCTATACTTAGCATTCGTAGACTATAGTAAAGCCTTCGATACTATTAGTCATAACTCAATTTGGAGAGCACTAAAATCTTTCGGAGTACAAGACAAATATATAAAAATTATACAAAACATCTACAAGGAAAGTGTAAGCAAAATTAAACTAGAATCTAGAGGTGAAGAGATAAAAATTGAACGAGGGGTAAGACAGGGAGACCCACTGTCACCAAAACTCTTCCTAGCAGTGCTAGAACACATATTCAGGGCTCTGGAATGGAAGCAAATGGGAGTTAAAATAAACGGCCGCTATCTAAGTCATTTGAGATTCGCTGACGACATTGTGATCTTTGCTGAGACTCCTAGGGACTTGGAAAATATGCTTACCTCACTAACTAAAGAAAGCTCCCAAGTAGGCCTAGAGATAAATACAAATAAAACAAAACTAATGAGCAACCGCTACAAAAGACCTATTAACATTAATGGCAAAACAATAGAATATGTTGAGAACTACATATACTTGGGAAAACAGGTGTCCTTTTCCAAAGACAACAACGAGGAAGAAGTTATGAGAAGAACAAATATCACATGGAAAAAATACTGGTCGTTAAAAGAAGTTTTCAAAGGTAACTACAACTTATCATTCAAAAAGGTCGTGTTCGACACCTGTCTTCTACCCTGTCTAGCTTATGGCTCCCAAACATGGGTTTTCACAAACAAAATAAAAGCTCAAATCAGAACCACTCAGCGGGCCATGGAAAGGAGTATGTTAAGTGTAACGAAAAGAGACAGAATAAGACACACTAAAATAAGAGAAAAAACTAAAATAACTGACGCTCTTACCCACACCTTGAGACAAAAATGGAAATGGGCTGGCCATGTTGCTCGACTGTCTGGCAGAAGATGGACTAGTCATAGTACTACATGGAGAGGGCCAGCAGGCAAAAGAAAAGTGGGCAGACCCTACAAGCGGTGGGTTGATGACATAATACAAACAGCGGGAAGACAATGGCTAACAATTGCCCAAAATAGGAAGAAATGGCTAAATTTGGAGGAGGCCTTCACCCAAAGAGGGATCCATAATGAATAATACTACTAACCAAACTAACATAGCAAGTAAGAAAAAATATTAATAACTATACTAACAACATTAGAAATTTCATTACTGAAATTATGGAAATAAACAGGCTTTATTATTATTATTATTCCTCTTTATTAAATATAAACAACATATAAATTAACATTTTTAAATATACATATAAAAAATACATTTAAAAATATAAAAAAATAGTTTCCCACCGGCATCGGGTACAGGGACCAAGCTACCGGTGGTCAGGGCTCCAAAGACAGGAATCTCCTCACAATGCGCGCCGTGCTCAGCAAAACCGCCTTTTGCATCAAGCCCTTGACCCAACTGCCTAAAGAGAGCCTCTTAAGATGTTGATCGAGGCTCTTGGCGATCAGACCGTGTGCTGATACGACTATCGGAACAATAATCGCTGAATCTACATCCCACATGTCGACAACCTCGTGAGCCAAGTCCAAATATTTTAATTGTTTTTCTTTTTCTGCTTTCACGAGATTCTCGTCATGTGGAACTGTAATATCAACGATTATTGCGAGGCGCTCTGATCGATCTATTACCACTATATCAGGCTTATTGGCGACAATAGTCCTGTCAGTGATAATAGACCGATCCCAGTATAACGTGACACGACCATTCTCTAGAACTGGGTCGGGCACATACCTGTAATATGGTACCTCTAAATCTACAAGTTTATACTTTAGTGCAAGTTGCTGATGGACTATCCTGGCTACTTGGTTGTGTCTATGCAAATACTCGCCATTGGCAAGACGAGGACAACCAGAAATAATATGTCTGAGAGATTCACCCGGTAGGTGACATGCCCGACATATGTCAACCGTACCATCTCTCAAAATATATTTCCGATAGTTATTCGTCATGACAACTTCGTCTGTAATTGCACAGACAAAACCTTCAGTTTCTCCAAACAAATCACCGAAACGTAACCAAGATACAGATGTTAATAGATCTACATCGGGCCCGTGTAAAGCCCGATAAAATCGTCCATGCAGCTCTTTGCCCCGCCATATCTCCTTGCGATCATTAGTAGTCATAATTACTGGTTTGTGCCAGTTCTTTTTGGCAAGAGCAAGAGGGGTCAGTCCATTATCTATTGCTACCACATCCCGATGCATACCCACGTCCGCATGAAGGAAATATTCCCTAAGGTTGTATACCTCACGATTGTGTAAGGTCTTGGCATTTAAAAAGCCACGACCTCCACACTTTCGTGGGATATACAACCTCATTACAGACGAACGTGGGTGATGCATTCGGTTTATGGTCAACAGAGAACGAACTTTCCTATCCAGGGCGTCTAATTCAGTCTGAGTCCATCTAAGTATGCCGAAGGAATAGATTAAGATTGGCATGGCCCAACCGTTGATAGCCCGCACCTTGTTACCGCCCGATAAAAGACTTTTCAGAACTTATTATTATTATTATGTCTCTTCTTTTCTCGGGTATCTTCTTTTTTTTTATTTAAGATACCCGGTCTTTTGGTAGGCTTACATGGGGACATATTGGTCCAACACGCAGAGGCCCTTTGAGATTTTTAATGTATTGGGAAATGGGACCCCCACTGCAGACAATTCACAACCGCCTTATGTAGAAGAACGGCAATGGACTGCCTACAATGGGAGCTAAACTATTGTAAAATATGCTAACTACAAAATGGGCTATTGGGTTGGGGGTTAAATGGAACTATGTATCTTATGCTATGGATGACAACGGCGTCTGCCATTCCAATATGTTATTATGAAAATATTGGCAGACGGTGACTCGCCAACTCACTAGATGGGCCCCCTATACAATCGCCATAGGCCAGGCCTGTAAGGCGACAGAGGGCAACACCGGTGTGAGCGGCTAGGGGTGTCGAGCGGTGCGGCGCCGGTTTCGCCATCACGGGTCAGACCCGGAGCGGGTTTCCCCGTAGTTATGCCCTTGAAAATGACACTTCCACCCCCGAGCATAAAGCTCTGGCTTCCTCCCTCTGACCGGCCAATTAAGGCAAGCCAGAGTTGAGATTTGCTGCACTCCCGGGAGTAGCGTCTCCCGTTAGCCCATTAAATGCTAACTGGTCGAGGAGCGCAACAAAACTCTGAGGAATCGGGACCGATGTGTAGCCACGCACATTCAGCTCGCCACAAGCTGCCCTGCGGATGTGTGCTTTCCTATAACCTTGTGAGATATTTTTTGTTGATCTCAAAAAGTGGATGACTCGAAAAGCAAATCTACTATACCCTCATAGGGATGCGTTAATCCCATGAAAAGATAACGACTGTCCACGAGGGATTTATTATTATTATTATTTTATTATTATTATTATTACATGGAAATGAATATTGAGATTTCTACTTGTCATAATTTGTGCCTGATACATTTCTTTATTTCTTCTTTCTTGATGCCCCAGTAGATCTACGTAGTAATAATGTATCACTTCACTTCACTTCACTATCACTATCACTAATATTATAAATGCGAAAGTTTGTGAGTGTGGATGTTTGTTTCTCTTTCACGCTCAAACCGCTGAACGGATCGGGCTGAAATTTGGTACAGAGATACATTATAGTCTGGAATAACACATAGGCTACTTTTTATCCCGGGAATAGGTTCCTACGGGAACAAATTTTACGCAGTCGAAGCTGCGTGCATCAGCTAGTGTATCATAATTTTGCGTATGGATATTTTTTCCACCAGAGTAATGGTGACACAATATTGTGTTATCCCTTGCGAAATGCAAGTTTATACCATTTTTATTTTTACAACCAATAGGCAAGTTTGCTGAATGTAAATTCGCCAACCCTATGTCTGTTTTTTCCTGAATATCAAATGACGCTTTCAATAGATAAGGATTTGAAGTGCTAAATCCAATTAAGCTCTTTTTTTATAAATCCGGTGTTACTTTTGTCAAGTCATTTGGACGTACCTTTTGTAGATTATGAATAAGTAAGAATCAGAAAAAAAAGATTCCATTGTACATCACGTAGATGGTCAAAACAGAATGTATAAAGTAAATATTTTGTTAATGGTGAACACAACACAAGAAATTCTTAATTTTTTTACGGAATTCTAATGAGTGGACAATTTATTCTTTCAGGATGTCCTTGTGGGAAATTTTACAATAGGTACTTATTCACAAATTATTAAGGAGTGGCACACACTAATCTCTGAATGCAACCAGTTTCATATACTTAAGTAAAATTCTGCTTAAAAGAGTGTCAGACATTGTCGTCAACCGTGCCATTGTATACATAGAATGGAAGATGGAATGCTTTTTGAGTTTCTATATCTACAAAAGGACTCGTTTCGATTTCTATAATTCATTCATGAAACTATTTACTAGTAATTCATGATTTTACTATACTTGCTACCAAAGGTGACACTGCGACAACAGATAAAATAAAAATTTACCAATATTATAATGTTAATGTGAAAGTTTGTGAACATGTAGTTACTCAATTACCCTCTAACCCGTAAACCTGGAATGCTAAAATTTCGTATACACATATAATATATCCTTTAAGGTAAAGAGTTGCATAAATGTCACTCTTGTTAGTTGCAGTAGTCTTAAATTGGGTTCCGTTATTAAGACACCCAGTTTCGACATGTCCGTCCGTCCAGGCAGCCTCAAAGACTCGTTTTACTAGAAACATGCTATTTTCCATTTATATAAATAAAATTCCAAAACTACATTTTAAGAGTATCTCCCGTCAACGCAAAACGTCCATAGGCTACGGCTATCACAAGTAAATCTGGTGGACCGAATGCTTGTCTGCCACATTAGCGGTATAAAAAATAACGCTAACTAGTTGAAGAAAAATAATCATACTCGTACATACTATCTACTGAACCGTAAGTAAGTACATTGCTCATAACTCGACTCGCACTTGGCTATTTTCTTGTCATTATTTTGATTTTAATTAGGTGTATTCTCATGAACGTTTAATTATAATTATAATTAAACGGTCATAACACCTCCAAAACAAAATTATATTTGTTTGAATTCGCATAATTTTTCCAAGCCATTGATTTACAGCTGACAGACAATTTTGTTCCTTATATTTTCTTTAGCACTTTAGAAAAATTATCTTATTCTTTTTTTTAAATTATTATGTATGTTATATATTAGCTGTGCCCCACAGCTTCGTTCGTAATTTACTTCCATCTGTCATTGCGACCTCTAACCCGTTATCTAATTAATTATTTTTACACGCTGAGAAAAATATTAAGGTCGTATTTTTTTTTCTCTACATAAAAACCTTATCCGGCTCACAGTACATGTTTGAAAGCAAAAATGAGCCGAATTAGTGCAGCCGTTCTCAAGCTTTGCACTTAGCAACAAAATCAATTTATTTTTATTATAAACTTATTCAAAGCGATTTATAAAATTGAGAAAGATAGCAGCATACCTAACCTAAACTTAACCTTAATACTATTTTCGCCAAACCACGGCACATTCGTGATCATAAATATTAACTTTGGCTTGTCATACTTATCTAGATGCAAAGAAACGCGATTATAGGAATACGAGTGATAATATCCGTTCCTTGTGGTTTAATTAAAACGAAAAACTTAGCTCGTTTAAACAACCGCTGCTAACTCAACTCTACAAACTACTCGGTCGTTAAAACTTTAAATAAATTTAAGTGTGCTAGAACACGCGACTAAAACAATATCTATGCTAATATTATAAAGATTTGTTTGTTTGTTTGTTTATTTGCATCGAATAGGCTCCGAAACTACTGAACCGATTTGAAAAATTCTTTCAATGTTGGGAAACTGCACTACTCCGTGTCAACATAGCAATTGTTACGCCAGTTTTCTCAAACGTCCAGAGATTATGGTTACCGGTGTCAATCAGGTCTTTCAACAAATGCTTGGACTACGGATAAATACAAATTCTCGCCTTATCCACATAATCACTTACGCAAGGAGGCAACTGTTAGAAATTACGTAGAAGGGGGCCGCTCTAACAGATGTGACAGCCAAACATGACACACACTGACCTGACCCTTAATTGGAAAAGTCAGCAACTCTACGACTCATGTACCTATGCATGCATGCTGCCACTTATACATCTTTACACTTATACTTATAACTCTCTCATTAAAAAATTAGCGGAGATCATAGTTCACAAAGTTGTATTTCATTGCATTTACTGTCATGTATAGAATAGTAGCAGTGCCTCACTTTGCCCTTTTTTTACGTGAGGGAAAATCCTTCATGGATGCTGTGCCGGACTCCTACCGATTAAAAAACTTCACGTAACGCTGTTTGGGAGCCCCGGGTACGCCTTCGGAATGATGTCCCAGGACTTCCAAGGCCTTCCAAGACTCACTTTGCCTATAACATATTAGGCTCCCATTAAACCCATCCATGCCCGTGTTTACAATACAATATGGAAATCTGTCAAATTTGTTGACATTCATTATTACTGCTCCGCTCTCTTGGGCAGTAACATAATGAACTTGAATTTTACTCACCAGTAGTTTTCAAAGTCCATTAATTAGTTCCAGAGTTCATTGAATACAAACAAACAAATTTTTCCTCTTTATTTACGTTGGTTATTTTTATAAATATTAGTTTAGATAATAAACCCGTTAATATTCCGAAAATTATACAAAAATCTCAATTTTGAAAATTAAAAGTTTAGCCTGAAAATCTTAACCGTTGATATATCTACGGACGAAACGTTAGTTCTAATATTTCATTTAATATTTTATAATATAATAAAGTTATAATAAAATGTAGAAGGCAATAGCTACATTCCATATCTGACCTTACCGTTGAACTGATAACAAACTCATTATGGGGTTAATTTCCCTCAAGAGTGACGGTTATAGCTCCATAATCTGCTAGTATTTCTCATTCAGGCTTTATGGATCGTTACAGCACGCGTTCTTTGCCTAGAACATAAAATCTATGAATAGGACAGAACCCATGAGTAGTAAATATATTTTTTTAATGCCCACAAAATTGTGTGGACATAAAAAAAATATATAAATAATAATAATATAATAATAAACTTTATTGATTTTCTCTAACATAATATCTTACATGGGTGATGCATTAGGTAGGTACATTTTCCTCGATAGTAATAAAATACACTCGAGAGCAATGAATCCGGGTCACTTAAAGAATCCTAAAAATCTCGGAAACTAAAAATGCTAGGTTAATGCAATAAATTGTATTTAATAGACAATGTAATACTCCTTAAATGAAGGTATTAAAACTTCTTAGTTATTGTAAAGTTATATCATAAAAAAATCAAATTTGAAAAAGGGCCACTTTCGAAGATGGAACTACGAAATTACAGCATTTGGTGTTGCTTTTGTTTGTAATCTGTCATTTATGTGGGTAAACCATGTTGATAGTGCTCTATATTCATTAATCAAGCTGAAATTATGTCGCTTACGCCTGAAGAATGCACCAGAATACTTACAATGCTGGAAACCGGCCGGAGTCAGCGCGATACAGCCAGGACTGTCGGTGTGTCGCTGTCAACAGTACAAAGAGTTCTCCGACGTTACGAAGAAACTGGTTCTAACCTACGCAGACCAGGAACGGGCAGAACCAGGTGTACCACAGCACGAGAAGACCGATACTTGGTGAACACCATGCTTCGAAATCGCTTTCTCACAGGAACTGAACTCACCAATCAGTTTCGACGCCTCGGAGGAAGTAACCCAAGTGCATGGACAGTAAGACGTCGGCTTGCTGAATCTAACTTAAAACCCCTTAGACCTGCAAACGGCCCTAAACTGGAGCGTGGGCATCGTATTTCGAGACTAAGGTATGCCCAGAGCCACGTAAATTGGAGTATTGAAGATTGGTCAAAAGTTATGTTCTCCGACGAATCAAAATTTATGCTCTACAAGCACGATGGAAGACACAGAGTGTATCGAAGACCAGGGGAAAGATTCAAGCAAGCATGCATCGAAGAAAAAGTAGCCTACGGTGGTGGGTCTGTACTTGTGTGGGCCGGAATTTCTTCTGAAAGTCGCACAGAGCTGGTGATCATAGAAAACGGCTCTTTAACTAGCGTAAGATATGTGGAAGAAATCCTCAATGATCACGTTGGTCCATTTATGGTCAATTTAGGTGAGGATGCTATATTTATGCATGACAATGCCCGACCTCATACAGGTAGGATTGTGAATGACTACCTTCAAGAGATGAACATTACTCGTATGGAGTGGCCAGCGCGCAGCCCGGATATCAACCCGATCGAGCATGCTTGGGACGAGCTAGGCAGATGCGTAAAACAACGAAACCCTCCCCCAATCACGCTTCGTGAGCTCAAAATTGCTCTCACAGAGGAATGGGAGAATATTCCCCAAAATCGTATAAGGAACTTGGTGTACAGCATGCCAAACCGCGTAAACGCAGTAATGGAAGCATCTATCATTTTTAGTTTCCGAGATTTTTAACATTCTTTAAGTGACCCGGATTCATTTGCTCTCGAGTGTATGTGAGAGACTGGCATCTGTACTAGGAAGACCTGTGTGACAGATTACCAGCCTCTCCGGACTCTGAACATCAATCATGCTAACAATCAATTTACACATAAGAAATATAAATCCATGCCTACACATATATCATAATATGTATGGTATATATATATACACAACACGTATATACATACCATTATAAAGAAAAATATGTGTTCATGTGAATGTGTGTGTGTGTGTGTGTGTGTGTGTGTGTGTGTGGGTGTGTGTGTGTGTGTGTGTGTGTGTGTGTGTGTGTGTGTGTGGGTGCGTGCGTGCGTGCGTGCGTGCGTGTGTGCGTGCGTGCGTGCGTGCGTGCGGTGCGTGCGTGCGTGCGTGCGTGCGTGCGTGCGTGCGTGTGTGTGTGTTTTATTTTTGTTGTTTTCAGGATCGTATTCAACTGAAGAGTGCTGTCTGATAACTAAGTGTAAAATGAATAATTGTCTAACTGTTAGAACATTCCACAGTTTATATAATTCCTCGGTCGGAAATCTGTAGGGCAAGGACATACCAACCTTTAAAACCGCTCTTTGAGCTCGTTCTGCCTGCAATAAGTAATCCTTGCATGCTCCTCCCCATACAGTAATACAATAGCCCAGAATGGACTGACACAGCGCCATATAGACCGTTCTGACTACTGATCTGTCAGCAACATCACGCAGTTGTTTGAAGATGAAAACAAGCTTACGCGTTCTAGATGCCAGTAGGTCCAAGTGAAGCTTGAAATTTAGTGATGAATCTATTAGGACTCCAAGATACTTGACACTAAGTGCTCCTTCCAAAGGCGTACAAGAACAAGGGTCACGCGCTAAACAAGTATGGGCTATAATAGGCTGGTTGACATGTGTCTCTAGTGGAGAACCTCTCATGGAAAAAGGCACGTATTTAGTTTTTTCAACGTTGAGTGTTAGTCCATTTCTCCTAAGCCAGGAAGACACCGTGTTAAAACCAACCTGAGCAGCGTCATAAACCCCTTCCCAACCATCACTATCAAAAATTAGGGCAGTGTCATCAGCGAAAGTAACGATTTTACCGTTTAATAATTTTAAATTACACAGGTCGTTTATAAACGCAAGGAACAACGTAGGGCCCAGCACACTTCCTTGTGGGACACCATGGGACAGTGGCAAGTCATCACTAACGACATCTCCAACTCTCACTCTCTGTTTTCTGCCAGTCAAATAGCTTTTGAACAATTTGAGCTGGATGTTTCGAATTCCCAACCTCTCCAACTTGTCAATCAGCAATGCAGAAGGCACTGTATCAAAAGCTTTTTTTATATCTAGAAATATTGCTATCACTTTTTTCTTTGAGTCAAGTTTGGAGACTATGTGATCTACCAGTTCATGGACTGCATCTGAAGTTGATGGATGAGCCCACCCTAAAGCCAAATTGGGAGTTAGATAAGAGATTTTTAGTTTCTAAATATTTTATTAAGCGATTATTTAATAGTTTTTCAGCAATTTTAGAAAGAGTAGAAAGAATAGATATTGGTCTGTAATTGTTTACGTTTTCCCTATCACCACTCTTGTGAACAGGTATTACTTCAGCAAGTTTAAACTGATCGGGAAAAACGCCTGTAGTGAACATTAAGTTAAATATATATGTTAGAGGTGAAATTAATCCATGATGATAACGTTTAAGAAAGACTCCGGAAATATTATCACGTCCAAAGGCTTTATCTTTTTTTAAATTTAAGATAATGTTCCGTACCTCAGACTCGTCAGTGGGTATCAAGGCAAAAGAAAATGGGCATGAATTTGATGTAATGGATTGATCAAGGAGTTCGGATCGTTCTGATTATGAGAATTCAAAACACTTGCAGCAAGATTCTGACCGATAGACGCAAAGAAATGATTTACGCTATTTATAGAGTTGGTAGGATTGGTTTTGGAAACAAGCTCAGTTGCAGGATTACTCGATTTGTTAGAATAGGTTACTTGTTTTATGGTATCCCATAGCTTTTTGTTATTTTTAGCTCTAACAGCTTCATTTATTATATTATTTTCATAGTCGCCTTTTAACTTTTTCAGGAGCTCGTTACAATAATTTCTATATCTCACATATATTACCCTATTTATGTCACTAGTTATATCCTTTTTATATTTCTTATGGAGTTTGTCACGGTTCCTCATACACTTCAATAACCCAACCGTTATCCAAGGCTTTTTAGTGTTTGCAGCCACCCTATACACCGGTCAGTGGAGCAAATGTGGATTAAGGTAAAAGTTAACCACAATAAGATAATCATTGGCACTGGCTATCGTCCACCTAGAGCTAACCATAGTTTATTTTTTGGACACCATTATGGATACTATAACATCTCTTAGTGACTATGATTACTTGATTTTGTTAGGCGATTTTAACATAAATTTAAATGACCATTCAGACTCTAAAACTAAATTATTCAACATATTTTTAAGTTGTACTGGTTTACGGCAGGTGGTGACAGAAAACACACATTTTACTGACCATAGCAGTACCTTGATTGATGTCGTTTGTACAAATGCGCGTGTGCGCGCGGTAAATGTGATGTCGGCTGGTACGCTCTATGGTCATGCTTTTATATTTACAGAGTTTGTCTTCCGTAAGCCAAAAATACCACCTAGGATGATTCACTATAGACCGCTGAAAGATGTTGACCTGGAGCAGTTTGAAAGTGATGTGACTAGAGTCAGGTGGAACCAAGTTTGTGCTCTGGATGATGTTGATGAGATGGTCTTTGATTTTACTACGGCTATGACGACAATATTTAATTTGCATGCACCAATGAAAAATGTGATAATTCGGGAGTTACCCGCCCCCTGGCTCACTGACAATGTTAGATTAATGATGAAACTACGCGATGCTGCACTAAAAAGAGCTCGCACTACTCGGGAAGCTTCACACAAACAGTACTATAAAGATTTTAAGAAACAAGTAGACCGTGCGATTCATAATGAAAAGACTTGTTATTTCAGAATTAATATCAATCAAAATAGAAATGATCCTAAATCATTATGGAAAAATATTAAATCAAAATTGTTACCATCAAAGGCCAGTGATACTCCTGAGTATCTGTGCGAACCTAACACCATAAATGATTATTTTCTAGATGTTCCTGGCTTGCTCAGTCATTCAATATCACAGCTTACATTTTTTGAATTTCATCGTTTCAGCAGTAACCACTTTATGCTTGAACCAGTTGAATCTACAATTGTGCTTAAGGTACTCAAAGAGCTAAAATCAAATGCCGTGGGTGTTGATGGCATATCATTGGATATGATTGTTATGACCCTCCCACATACCCTCAGATTAATAACTGAAATAGTAAATAGGTCGATAATGACGTCCAAGTTTCCATCTTTATGGAAAGCAGCTATTGTGACACCTATACCTAAAAGTAGTAATATAACATCATTAAAAGAACTTAGACCCATAAGCATACTGCCTTGTCTTTCTAAAGTACTCGAAAAGGTCATAGGATATCAAATGACTAAGTATCTGGAAGACCATGACATCTTGCCTGATAAACAATCAGGGTTTCGTAAGGGCAGAAGTACTGCTACTGCTCTTCTTGACGTTACTGACAGTATTTTAGCTGCTCAGGACTCTGGACATGGCACAATATTAGTACTATTGGATTTTTCTAGGGCATTTGATGCTTTAAATATTTCATTGTTAATGTCAAAATTGACTTATTATGGATTCGACCAGCAAACTGTAAAATGGTTTAATTCTTATTTGACGTATCGTTCACAGTTTGTGAGAATACATAGCGCGGATGGAAGTACTTATGACTCAGACCCAAAATATGTAAATAGGGGCGTCCCGCAGGGCTCCGTCCTGGGGCCAATTTTGTTTATTCTTTTTAGTGCTGACATAATCAATGTAATACAATATTGTAAATTCCATATTTATGCTGACGATGTACAAATATATTTTTCTTTTCAACCAGACGAAACTCTTTCAGCAGTGAATAAAATTAATACAGATTTAAATAATATTTATAAGTGGGCATTAAATAATTCTCTTTTGCTGAATGCGTCCAAGACAAAATTTATGATTTTGGGTTCCAGAAACCAGATTTTAAAAATAGGCAATTTGAATCCACAAATTACTATAAATGGCTGTCTGATAGAACGTGCCTATGAAGCTCGTAATCTGGGTTTATTTATGGATGGGGAATTAAGGTTCGAAAAACACATTGTTGACATTGTTCGTAACTGCTTCTATCGTCTTAAGCTACTGTACAAACTACGGGATTATCTTAGCTTGGACTTACGTGTGCAATTGTGTGAGTCACTTGTTTTGTCTAAATTTAATTATCTTGACGTGGTTTATGGACCCAGGTTATTGGCCAAAACATCTAATTTAATACAAAAAGTGCAAAATGCATGTGCTCGTTATTGTTTTGTTATTCCTAGACGCAGCCATATTACACCTTTTTTGATAGAAAATAATATTTTAAAAATGAAATTTAGACGTGAGCTGCATTTGGCTACGCTTCTATTCGGTGTAATAAGAAAAAATAAGCCAATGTTCCTGTATGATAAGTTAGTCTGGATGGAAGAACACCGTTTGTACCCTGGTAGAAAGATTTCGCTGCCATTACGCATACCTAGACATAGAACCACTGCGTTCAGAGGTGGATTTCGGTACAATGCTACCAAGTGCTGGAATAATATCCCTCCGCCACTGCGCAATACAGGGTCAGTTAGTGGTTTAAAGACTAAATTAAAATTTATTTTGTTGGAGTTGCAAAAAACCAGCACCTAACCTTAGCATGTCGTATATTTATTTGTTTTATTTAGTGATTAAAGGATCTGACTACGGATTTTGAGGCCGTAGGTTTGATTTTCACCTAGGACAAATCTCTTTGTGTGATGAGCACATTGATTTGTTTTGTGTCTGGGGGTGAATTAAATTATCTATATGTGTAGATTTATTGTACCTAATATATTAAGTGTGTTCATTGGGTGTGTGGAGCCAATAAGACAGGCAAATATTGGCTGATTTGGGATGGCGCTGTGTAGCAGTGTACTTACGTGTGAATATAATATTTATTAATATTTAATCTCTTGCATATTAAAGTTATGTCTTACAATGAGTAATTGATGATGTTTCCAAAAAGTCACTTTATTTATATATATTTATTGTACTTTTGCATACACGGGTTTTTCGGGCATATGTCCGTGAGTAACTAGTGGGCTGCAGCTGAAAATCAGCGCTGTGGTAACCTACAGCATTTATGCTGAGCTGTGGCCTTTTAGGCGCACAAATAATTCTTTTTGTTTTATTTTTAAATTGTAATTTGTTTTCCTTGTCTTGTTTATATAGTTTTATGTGTGCCTAATAAAAATGATTTTCTTTCTTTTCTTTCTTTCTTTTTTATCCTCCTACGACAAGGAACCTTGGAAGTTACAGTATTGACTTGAATTTTAGAGTTAAGAATAAAAGTAAGACGAGAAGTTGCTACATTAACATTTGTAGTTTCGTATATTGAATTATAATTAACATTTTGCATATCAATATCCAGAGTTGAATAATTTGTCTTTTTAATAATTTTAGGTTCATAGGATAGACATAAGTGCGCTCCAAAAACAGTATTGTGGCATTATGATCGGTAATTGTGGTACTCACAACATAGGAGAAGACTGGTTGCTTAGTTTTAAGTACAAAGTGATCCAAACATGTTTTAAAATGCGTAGGTATTTGATAAGCCGGTAGCATACTATGGTAGGCTAATAGGTTTAAATAGGTTGATGCATTTGTTTCTTTGGTATCAGGCATAATATTTATATTTATGTCTCCAGAAATAATGATGTTTGGATACCTCAAATTCCCTAAAACGGTGTCGAGTGAGGACAAAAAAGGTTCTATATCATAGGCGGGAGGTCTGTAGACTGCAATTATACAAGTAAATCGATCTACTTCTATTTGTAGGCAGTTTGCATTTTGTACCCCGGGCTCAATTATATTTACATGTATGTTATTCTTATAATATACCACGACACCTTCATTTTGGGTTAAATTAATGTTATTTTTAGCAAATTTATAACCATCTATAGTAGGGATATGATGAGTGTGTGGTAACCAACATTCAGTCAGAATAATAAAGTCCCAATCAGTTTTAGACCTTTGTATGAGAGTTAAGAAGCGAGATATGTTGCAAGACAAACTTCGAATATTCTGATGAATTATTTTTAAGGTAGACTTTGGAGACTTCACTAGTTTAGGACACTCTTCTATGTCACAAATGGAAGATTGTGCAACCGTAAATTGATCAAGGTTATCATTTAAAACATTTGAATTATCTAAGCGCACGGCAGTGCGCAGGCCAAGTTCCAGCAACAGGCCGAGCGCATGCCGTACTCTATTTACACGAACCGCTTCGACCCACTTTTGACCCCCCTGTAGCTCAGTGCCTATTGCAAGTACAGAAATAAAATTGTACGTACATAATCATATACTAGTACTAAGGCAGTGTACCAAATTTCATAGATGTAGCTTTAGTAGATCCTGAAATATGACCCTGTGAATATAGCTAATTTTGGCACTGACTGACTCACTCACTCACTGACCGGTCATCAAAACCTCTAGGCCACTTCCAATTGTCCTAGCGTTATGAAATTTGGCACACAGATCGGGTGTTATATGTAGATTACCGAAAAATTGAGAAATTTGAGAAATCGGTCAAGCGTGAGTTGGAAAAGGGTTACAAAGTTTGTATGGGACCACAGGATTCCTTGGTCGGATCTTCTTCAAAATTTGCATAAATCATCTCTAACATAATTGATGGAAGATGTGTTTCGTATTTTATTGAAATTCATTCCAGAACAGGCTAAAAGGGGGTAACAATTGTTTTCTTCGGGGGGTTTCGATTCGAATTTGTATCAATACTTCTTAGTGATGAGAGGACTCTTTTGATTTAATTTACTTTTTATTTTAACACATGTCATGTTTAAAAACTCAATCAGATTTGAGAAAGATGTTGTCAATGTTTTGATTAATGTCAATCAAATTCTCTATACATACAAATTATGGAAAAGTCAATACTGCACATTGAATATTGTTATTCATATTTGTGAAATATTTGGATCAAATTCGTCCAGTAGTTTAGAGATCAGCAAGCATTCTAAAGGATGACTCACGCTAGACCGTGCCGGGTCCGAGCCGAGTGTCGGCCGTAGCACTGTCACCGAGCCGGTTGCATTCACGACTGCTCGGGCGAAGCTCGGTGGCACTGTATTCATGCAACGGGCCGTGGCCGAGCCGAGGCGGGACCGAGTTGTTTATGAGCGCTTTCCGTAGTTCGGCTGTCACTCAGTTGCCGCTCGGTTTAACGCGTAGATTTAGCGCGAAAAATTCTAAATCTATGGTTTAACGTGAGTTTGTTCACACAAAATATATATAATATTGACCTTGCTGCGGCCGGCACTCGGCTCGGACCCGGCACTGCGTAGCGTGAGTCATCCTTTTTAGGGTTCCGTACCAAAAGGGTAAAGAACGGGACCCAATTCATGAGACTTCGCTGTCCGTCTGTCTGTCTGTCTGTCTGTCCGTCAGGAGGCTGTATCTCATGAACGGTGATAGCTAGAGAGTTAAATTTTCACAGATTATGTGTTATTGTTGCCGCTATAACAACAAATACTGAAAACAAAAACATAATAATATTTAAGGGGGGCTTTCATACAACAAACGTGTTTTTTAGCGACTTTGTCTTATATATTCGGTAATAAGGTATCCTTTACAATTTAAATACGTCAGTTAATTTGACCATTTCATCAAGATCATTCATTCCCTTTACACCATGCAAATTAAATGAATACTTTAGGAGGTACAGCACAATCAAATGTTGCTCAATGAAATTAATTTCGTGTCGCCATGATTGAACATTATACGGGTCACATACTGACTTATTTTTCGACTTTCATCGTAAATATTTGTTCTTTAAAAAGTGAACAACGCTTTCAGCAGATTACTTTAGGTAGGTGTAATATTTCAAAGATAGCTATTTCATAGGAAATGGTAAACAAATAGTCCATATTTTAGATTCTTCTCCAGTATAAACAATTTACGTACAAACACACAATTTATGTTGTAGACGTAGATATCGTGTTTATAATGTCATTATTCAAATGTCATCAATATTCTGAAAAAGAAATTAAACATAGAGTTCACAAACTCTTTTTGAAATATTTACTGTACCTACCGTAGAGGATCTATACAAGGATAGTTAACACTATAGAGCAACGCGACCTGTCTAAAGACGCGCGTTGTATAACACTATAGAGCAACGCGACCTGTCTAAAGACGCGCGTTGTATAACACTACAGAGCAACGCGAACTGTCTAAAGACGCGCGTTGTATAACACTATAGAGCAACGCGAACTGTCTAAAGACGCGCGTTGTATAACACTATAGAGCAACGCGAACTATCTAAGGCGCGCGTTGCTATGTGTTAATAGGTAATGAGGGCAACCAGTAGACGCTTGAAATACTCACAGAATATCGAGCATTGTATTTTCATAAAAAAATAATAATTGAAACAAAATGGACCTTTACTGGGACATCCTTTCGAGAGCTTGTCTTGTTGAGAGAGAGTATAAAATAATGTCATGTATACATAATGCACACTTTAAAGCTTATTAAAGACAAAATAGGTACAGTTTCTTGAAAAAAGTATTGAAATCCCACCAAAAACATCCCTGTTGAAAAGGAGGCCAAGTTCCTATGGGCTAATTGTTCGCCTAAAAAAGGGTTGAAATCCAATCCAATGCCAAGTTTAGATGTACTTTAAATAATCTAAAAATATCTAAAATAATGTTACTTCTAAATTTGAACTTGGCAGGGTTTCGTGCAGTACGCAACACTTGATTAATTGTATAATTAAATTTATTATGTATATAATTAAATTAACCTGCCAAGTTCAAATTTAGAAGTAACATTATTTTAGATATTTTTAGATTATTTAAAGTACATCTAAACTTGGCATTGGATTGGATTTCAACCCTTTTTTAGGCGAACAATTAGCCCATAGGAACTTGGCCTCCTTTTCAACAGGGATGTTTTTGGTGGGATCGAATTTTACGGAAACAGAATGAATTGTTGAGATAGGAGGTGAGTAGTGAGGTGCGTGAAAAAATTGTGACAAAGAATAAGGATGGTGCTGTGGGGTTATAGGTCTCCACAATAGGATGATTGTATATATTCAGATAGTGTACTCGTATTAAGCTTATGTTGCAGCATTGTATATAGTTTTCGTTCAAAATCCAGTTGAAATTAAAACAGTGTACTCTAGTTAGGTTTGTACGATATGAGCATAAATAAAGGATGTAACAATAATTAAGATATATTTTTATATGGCTTACTTGGGTATAAATTAAGTAGTAGTAATATAATGTAACATAATGAGGCAGATTATAAGATATATAACATTTTTTTATATTGTGTAATTTTGTAATAACTATGTAGTAGTATTGTAGGTCATGCATATGTGTGTGAAAATGTGTGTGTAAATAGAGATAATGTGTATATACATGGCAGAACAGTTTTTGTAACGTTATCAGTAGTGGCAGAGAAACGGATAGACAGGTTTTCAATGTGATAAAGTGCCGGCAGGAAAGACCCACGGCACAGAACATAACAAATAAGAAAAACAAAAAATAAGTAAAAAAATACAACAAAAGTTATTTACGCATTACTTTCTGAAGATCCTGTTCGTTGTCAATTCGCAGAGCAGGAGTATCCTGTGATTTCCTGATGTATACCTTCCCGTATGAAGTCCAAGTACTGTGTAAGTTATTGTCTTTAGTTAACTGTCTGGCCATGTAGGCCAGTCTTCTTCCCATACTTGTGAGTGATTCGTCGATGCAAATAGGCCGAATTGGGGAAGGTAATTGTAGGTGAGAGGTATTTATCTTGTTTTCTTTGTGAGTTTTATTGTACTTCCTGCACTGTCTTAGAAAATCATCTTTTATTAAAGTAGTCTGGAAATTAACTATAATATGATTGTTTGCCTCCTTCATGGTTTTAAGGCGAAAGACATCATAAATCTCACAGTCAGATAAGGGTTGTTCGATCAGGTCGGCCACCTTTTTGACGACAGTACGTAAGAAGGTTTTATTTTCCGAGGGTTGCTTAGGGATGTTCCTTATTTCAATAGTTGAGGCTCGCGTATTGCGTTCTAACTGTTCCAATTTACTCTCCAGGGACTCGATCTTTTGTTCATAATCTTTATTTTTTTGCTCGAGATGAACCATCTTTTCCAAAATCTCATCGTACCTAGTCGAAAAAAAATCCATGCTATTTAGTAATTCGGTGTTTTGTTCCTGTATAGTTTTTATGGAGGATATAAATTGTACCTACTTGGTTAATACTTGTACAATATCCATAGGCTTAAGCGTTGAATTTGTATAATACTCTTTGGGCCCCACATGCAACTAAGCAAGTGCTGATCATCGAGCTAGAGATGTAGCGGGTCGGCAAAGTGCGTCTGACAATTAGATAAACAAATTTTTGGGGCATTCTCACACAAGATATTATACATAGAAAACAGCCAAAAACCGAAACAAACATTTGTAAACCACACAAAATTTAATATTTGGTAGTGTCCGACCGAAACTGGTTTTCCAGCCGAAACCGAAACCGAACTTTTCGGCCCCAGGGTCAGTTTCGGCCGAAACCGAAGCTCCCGTGTTCATATTGAAAAAAAAAACCAGCCAAGTGCGAGTCGGATTCCCGCACAGAGGGTTCCGTTACAAAAATTGGGTTTTTTTCTGATTCTAGTAGGTAGGTATTTTTTGTTATAGCGGCAAGAGCACAGGGTGATGTGGTTGGTGGTGGCAGTGTCTCTTGAAATTGCTGACGCTTTCAACACCTTGCCCTGAATCTGCGTTTGGGAGGCGCTTATTTACCATAGAGTGCCTCAATACCTCCGTCGAATTGTCGGGGCCTATTTTTCCGAGAGGGCCATAACTTACCCGAGCTGGCTAGGGCAGGGTCGGCGAGACGTGTCGTTCGGTGTTCCACAGGGATCGGTCTTAGGACCGCTTCTGTGGAACATCAGTTACGATTGAGTGCTGCGTGGTCCGTTGCTCACGAGGTGTCGGCGTAACATGTTACGACGACACCCTAATTACAGCGCGAGGAGCAACGCACCGAAACGCACTATTAAAGGCCACCTGCGGGATCCAGCTTACATGTAGGGGGCGTCAGCATCGGCATAGAGCTCTCGATGACGTATCTGTGGCTCGTACTCGATAGCCGGTATAACTTCGGATACCACTTCCGAAGTTTGGTCCCAAAACTGAGGGAGGGGGGCATCAGCCGCACTCTCGCGGTAGTTGTCCAATATCAGGGGACCCAACGCTCCCTGCAGGAGACTGTACTTGGGATCGTGCGGAGCATCGCCCTGTACGGGGCTCCCGTATGAACGGAGATCCTGATGGCCTGCAATGCGGCTAGATTGCTTAGCCCGCAGAAGGCGATGGGTGTCAGGGTGATAAGAGGATACCGCATGATCTCAGTTGTCATGTCTTCTAGCCGGGACCCCTCTATGAGACCTGGAAGCGAGGGCCCTTGCGTCATTGTTTAATTGGCGCAAGGAGGCGCTGGAGCGAGGCCATAGGCCTTTTCCTGTGAGCAGGTCATCCTCGTGAAAGAGACGACGGGGAGGAAGCGGGAGAGAACTCTCCCACCCGAGTTTTACAGTCTGCTGCGGCGCGACCTATACTATCAGCCTCCATGACCGGGGGCCTGCGGACGGTTGCTCACCGTCCTTACAGAAGCAGGCCCTAGACGATAGCGTGACGTGAGAGATTCATGCACGCCCCCCTCAAGTAGCGGGATAACAACTGAATAACCCCCCAAAGACGTGGCCGCATTATGCATCATTCCGAGGGCATACTTGGGCCTCCCAAGACGTGGTTTTTAGTCGGTAGGACTCCGGCATAGCATCCTTGTAGGATTTTCCTCACGCTAAAAAAAATAGCGGCAACAGAAATACATCATCAGTGAAAATTTTAGGCCTCTATCTTGCACGGTTCCAGCGATACAACCTCGTGAGTCGTGACTAATAGACAGACGGACGGCTAGGCCTCATGTCTCGTTAATAGCGGTCAAAAGCGGTCCCCCGCTTTAACCCCTCCGTGCGAGAGTTCTCTCGCACTTGGTTGGTTATTATTTCAATAGGTGCAGCAAGTTCCACCAAGTGCCATCAATAAACGGTATACATCTTCTCAAGTGTTTATTTTAGAAATATCTCCACCTAAAGATGAGTTTCTTTCTTCAACGTGTGGAATAACACATAGATGCTATTGCGAACTCCTACCGACTAAAACCACATGGTGCCCTGCTACCAGCTCTTGGCTGGTTTTGGTTACATTCTAGAAGTGTATAACTAAAACTGGACAAGAGTGAGCCGGACTCGCGCACGTAGGATTTCGTACAATAAAAAGCGGCAAAAAAGTCACGTGTGTTGTATGGGTCCCTTTAATATTATTATTTTGTCTATTTTTTATTATTTGTTGCTATAGCGGCAACAGAAATACATCTGTAAAAAAATTTACTGTCTAACTATCACGGTGCAATAGTTACAGCCTGCTGACAGACACACAGACGACCAACACAGTCAACGGAACCGACACCAAAGGGGTAGGGTTATGTAATGTCCTAGATCTTTAGGATTCAGTAACCAAACGTAAAATGGGACCCTAAAAAGGAGATCTAAGACATAACACAGGGGTAACTGTCTAATACTTCTCAATGATTCGCATTGCTTGTGGTTTAAATAAAGTTGTAGGTATTATTATAACATTATTATAACTATTGATTGAATTGAAGTCCTTTGTAAATCTCTTAATCTTCGTTTAGTAACATATTAACTGGTTGGGCTGACCCCAACCACGTCACAAGCAGAGCCAGGCACTCAAAATTCATGAACACGTGAGTTTCGGCCCGGCCGAAAGTTTCGGCCCATTTTGGCCGAAACCGAAACTGCGGCCGAAACTCGAATTTTTGGCCGAAACTGGCCGAAACCGAAACCGAAACTTCGGTCGGTCACTAATATTTGGACTGACCCGGGAATCAAACCCAGGAGTGCCCAGTACCTCAGCGCGGTGGCAAGCGGTTACACCTTACACTACCGAACGCGCCACCGAGGCAGTCAGTCTGACAATTTGGTGTATTCTTGCAATTTTTCATAACATTTGAATTATTTCTGGGAAAAAGCGGCCCTAAAATTGTATGTTAAAAAAGTATTCAAACATTTTATTCAAGTTGTAAAGTTTCAAGCGTACTTTGAGCATTGAGCATCCCAATATTAATGTGTGTCCTCTTTCTTTCCAGGTATTATACAATCCGGTCCAGCTTCCTGGTAACGTAGTTATCATATATTGTCCTTATATATTATCTGTGTAAAACAAAGATATAGGTTATTGCGACACAGCATGATCGTTTTTTTTTAACGTGAGGCAAATCTAACATAGATGTTATGCCGGACTCCTATCGCCTGAAAACCACATGTATTCTACCTAAAAGCTTACGGTTGGGGTAAGCCCTCGGAAGGATATCCCAGTATTCCCAATAGACCTACGGCTACAACTGCGTCCTCACCTAGGCAGCATGATCGGTTAACAATGTTCTTGCTACAGCAACTCTCTAGCTTTAGAAACTCTTGGTTTCTGTCGGAAATCCTGGAATATCTTTCCGAGGGTCTACCTTCCCAGGTACTTCTGACCGTACGGTCCGTGTGGTTTTAGTCGGTAAGAGCCCAGCACAGCATCCATGAGGAATTTCCATACCTAAAGAAAAGCTGCTAAAATTATGTGATTTTCGCTTAGTACAGACCTCATTGCCTTTGGCGAGCGACGAGCTCCTTGTCTACGCATGTTCCGCAACCATGGATTTGACCAACATTTCTGCTTCAAGCTACCATCATCATTATACATTCCTGACAAAAACAAATTCAGAAAAAAAATAATCAGCGCCTGTTTTTAAATTTCGAAAAATTGATTTTTGCTTCTATACTAGAATGATTAATTGGACTGGAACATTATCTAATAACAATTTTCTAATAAAGAGTAACGTGAGTAACGTTACTAACGAGTTACACTTGTGTAACTCGTTAGTAAATCAAATTATTGATTAATATTTTTTTTCCAATCCGTACGTATCCTTAACACGTTCATCGCCGACTAAAATTTTGTAATATTTGGATGAGGTGCCGGTCATTTTGACCCACCATGGCGATTAATGACTTATATTCCTGTAATGTTTTAAAACTAAATCGGTTCAGTTCTCGAGTTAGCGAGACAGACGGACAATGAGTTTGTAGATTAATGATCCACATAATATAACTTACATAGTCCTCAAAAGTTTCCTTAGATCATATCATACCTATATAACCAGTTTTATAATAAATAGCTTACAACACGTACTCGACAATCCGCATCAGTTGCGACGACGTTATGTAATTTGTTTACACCTACCCACATTGCCAGGGTAGTGGGTTCAAAACCCACTCGATGAAGCCCACTGTTTCCTTCCACGGCCCGCTATGTCGCTACGGACTTACCTTGGCATATGTTTGTACAATGAGTTAGATAAGTTATTGAATGTGGCGACATTTATAAAACGACATGTTGCTGGCTTTTATTCGCGGGTTCGCCCACGAAAATGTCTTTCTCCTTTTTTCATTTGAAACCCTAGTACTAAACAACCGGCCAAGTTTAAGAAGTTCTTGTCGTTAATCCAAAAGCCGAGGATCGAACTAAGGTCCGAAGAACGCAGGAAGTACACATCTATACCGCTAAGCTTCCGTACACTTCAACTTAAGGTAGTTAACAAGTTATAAAACATAATTGTATATAGGCATAGCCATCTTAAACCATTCCAAAAAAAGCATTCAATCAACTAACTTCACTTGAAATTACCGCCCACTCGTAGCTTTGCTCTGGATTTTCTATATATAGGGTGTTCTTATAAGGAGTAAGCGATTCAAACATATCGTACACGAGACATGACACGATGTAGGCTGACTCAGGCCTTACATAGTAGCACTACATGATTATAGTGCGACCACCTGTTTACGACACACTCGGTAGAACGGAAATGATCATGTTTTTTGGAGATACCCATTTATGATTTAAAAGCATCTTGGTATGATATTTTGTACAAAAAAAGTTTCACTTTAACGTCAATTTCGTTTGAATCATCCTTTTAAGGCGAGGCAATTCAGGCCCAGCTTCGAAGGTTTTAGTGACGTGAAACCGTAAGATTTGTGACAAATTTTGAATTTAAGAATAATGAAACTTCAATTAAAATAAAATGTAGTAGGTACCTACTTTTGCTTCAGTACTAGATGATGAATCTCTGCTTCCCTTCTAATATTAAAATGCAAAAGTAATTACCTCTGTTTATCTGACACTTTCCCGTGTGAATCGCCGAACGCCTGAAAAACTAGAGCGTGGACACAGTCTACCTTTTGTCGCTTAAAACGTTATGTTAGGGGATAGGTTAATTTTTTTAACGAATTTCTCTATTTTCGAAGATGAACCCCATAAATTTGATAGGTAATAAATATTTTTTTTTAGCGTACCACAGCAGTTGTATTCGCAAAATAAATTACCATGATACGCAGTTACTATTTCGCGCGGACAAAGTTGCTGACAACATTACATCTCTGACTATCTTCGTACCTACTCATCATCATCAAGTTGTTGGGAGACCCAACCGAAGGCTGTTAGGTAGTGCTGATACGTGTTGTATTTAGTCGGCAGGAGTCCGGATTTTCCTCACGTTAAAAAAAATCATCACTAAGTTATCTACAGAAGTGCAATAAATATCTCTTCTAATGCATAGCTAGCTGGCCTTCAGTTTTAGGCTTCCCATCCCTGCCTTTTCACTGTAAAATATCCATAGAAATAGTTTCGAACCCTGTAGGCTGTAATACGAGTTTATTTCTGGGACATCCTTCCGAGAATTTACTCGAGAGCTCGAGACGTTCGGCTATAGGTTTTAGTCGGTTCGAGGCCAGCATAACATCCGTGGAGGATTCCACACGTAAAAAAACCCTATGATATAATTTAGTACAGCCCAGCGGAAATATCTACGAGCCTGTCATGATGACGTCATGCATACTGTACGGTTTAATTCGAGAGCAACGAGAATGTGCCAAACCTCGTCAAAGTCGATAGAAAATGTCCTATTACACAGTAATTTCGCTCGCGCGCGGGTCTTATTGTATTGGCGAAAACGGGCGAGGTGAGGGAAGCGCGAGGGGAAGCCAGGTTCGCAGATATTTCCACCGGGTAGAAGATGTGTTTCTCTACACGTGTCATTAACTAATATGTACTACTCGTTCGCTCTAACTTTGCCGCTGGCGTAGAGGCGTATACCCGAATTGTTAATTAGACGAAGTAAATTGACTGTAGCTAATGTCACTTCGTCATAGAAAATACGCAACATTGTATGAAGAAGTGACATTAGTTGCTGTCAATTTACTTCGTCTAATTAAAAATACATACAGACGAATTGAGAACCTCCTCCTTTTTTTGAAGTCGGTTAAAAATTCGACTTTAGTATGGAGCCGAGCAGCAAAGTTAGAGCGAACGAGCAGTACGTGTTATGCAATATATGTATTGTAAAGTACACAGCAATTAAACTGATATTAGTGCTTTTTTTTTTTTTTTAACGTGAGGGAAAATCCTCGTAGGATGCTATGCCGGACTCTTACCGACTAAAAAACCTCACGTAACGCCCAACAGTAACTTTTTTTCGTGCGTTAATCCCTCCCGTCACGCTGCCTCAGGACAAGGGGCTAATTTAGTAAAAATGCGGGACTAAATAACTGCCCGCATAAAAGTTAGGAAGATATCCAAAGATTTAGAGCCACTTTAACAGCTAGAAAGGCTATTGATAGTAGCCTTCAGGTTGACGACCTCACGATAAGCCTGTTAATGTCCGGGGTATTATTCTGTCCACTGCATTAGTGTGGCAATTCTACCTGTTGTTCAGAATCAGAAAAGAGAGGAAGGGTTATATGCAGGGCCGTCTTTTCCACTGGGCACTATGGGCACTTGCCCAGGGCCCCGCGATCGAAAGGGCCCCCTCAGACCAAATACAAAGTCCCTAGTCCTAGACTCTAGTCCCTAGGCGTACGACGGCCTTCAAAAACCACAGTAAAGATTTTCTGTGATTTTTTAATAAAATTATATACCTATATTAATATGTTTTTATCTTTAGTGCAATCTCTAAGAGGTCCCCGTCCCATACACCTACAATAATATTGACTCAATAACATTGCATCGATATTTATTTCCGTCCGAGTACATGTCTGTTCTTACCCCAACCACAAATGATGGTAACGAATTGCAGTGGGGAACGCTCCTTCTCCAAATTAAAAAGAATTAAAAGTGAATTGAGAAGCATAATTCTTCAAGAAAGATTAACCAGTTTATCACTGATGTCCATAGAATCTGATGTGTTAAAAAGCATAGATTTTGAAGAAGTGATTAATGATTTTGCCAATCAGAAATCTAGAAGGGTTCCTCTTTAATTAACATAGATTTTAAGTACTAACTTGTAAATGCAAAAACAAACTACTTTTGTGTAAGTACTATATTACTCTATTCGTTTCATGTCATCTTCTTCTTCTCTTCTATATATATAAAAATGTTGTGTGCTTATACGTACCTAATCTGTAAATACTCCAAATTTACGGAATCTATTGAGCTCAAAATTGGAAACGATATATAACAGGATTCAGAGATGGTTTTAGGCTACTTTATACACTTTTATCATAATAGCAATATGAATAAAACAGCTTTAAAAAGTTGTAACGACAATATTGTACCAATAGATGGCGCTTGTCGTTTTTTTTTAAATTATATTCTGCTAGCTTCAGATAAAATATTATAAACAACCTATTTAGAAGGTACCAACCAGATTGCTGATTTTTAAGGGAAGTTTGATTGCGGCCTCCTTGCATTCAGAATAAAAAAAGAGAGTGTAAGCCCCGCAAGTTGTTAATGCGCTGGAACCTTGTCATAATGACAGCCAAGTGACGTCATCGTGACGTAGCGCGAGCGCGCGCTGGTCCGCGAAGCTGCGTGCGGTATTTTTTTTAGTACTGACTGCTCGCCGGACATACGTCACCAAGTGGTCACCAAGATGGCCGCCAAGCGCAATATCAACGTGCGGGGCTTATACCTACCTTAAAAAGAGGTCAGATAGGTATTTTTTGCATGTTTTTTTTAAAGTTAGAGTTTTGGCGCGGTAGCAAAGTATTAGCAGAGTGAATTTGTTTTTTTGAAGCGTGCGCACGATGTTTTAAAAACTGAACATTGATCACAGAATAGATTTTTTTTTTCAAGTGAAGCTGCTTTTGTTTCGGATGTTAATTGGATTTTCTGAAAGATTTATAATTTTGGGTTGCGGCTCAACATTCAACTTTTTTGAAATGTACCCATCCTTTGGTTTGTTACTCATTTCTCATAGGTACATGAAACGACCACAAAAAAGACACAGCGAAGCGTGGCAGGGAACCGCTAGTTGTTAATAAAAATTAAATGTTCAACATGGTTTTTCTACTTTCTTTGTATATTCTATGAAAATAGTGTCCTGTCAAAGTCATAGGGCCCCATTATCCTTATATGCCCAGGGCCTCCAATAGGATAAAGACGGCCCTGGTTATATGATCAAATTCTACGAGTTTATATGAACCTGCTTTTAACATTTTTGTTCCGCAATCTGTCAAGAAAATACTTTTTTATAACCTCGTGTTTTACCACTTTCTGCCTGCAGCTAACTTCTATTCTAGGAAGAAGCATGCTTTTGTGGGCGATAGCTATAATAAAAAAATATTTGGAAGCGATTTATCTATACTAATATTATAAAGAGGAAAGATTTGTTTTTTGTTTGTTTGTTTGTAACGAATAGGCTCCGGAACTACTGGACCGATTTGAAAAATTCTTTCACACTAAGGGAACACTTTCGCAAAAAATCCATTGCGTAGAGAAGGAAAACTCGAAATGAAACCCGGTTGTCAGTAAAATGGTAATCGTTAGCCAAGTTGAAGACCTTGTGGGCGGCTTAAAAAATTTCAACTGCGGGTCGCGGCGACCTGCGCCTGTCCATTTCAACACGGCAAGAGTTTGACACAGCGTTCATGAAGATTTCCACACGTAGAACCAGACCTTTCGGTGGGCTGTAGGCTTGTCTGCCATCTTAGTGGTAAAAAAGTAAAAAACAAAAGCTGACGTAGAGAAAACACCTACCTCCGAAAAAAACATTTTCGGTTCACATTAATATTTGTTTTGACCCGGTATTCGAACCCGAGACCTCAGCACGACAGGAGTCACCCGAGTCACATTTATATACCACTGCGACATTGAAACAGTAGGTATGTATACGTTGTATAATATTTATCTATCTATACTTCTATACTAATATTATAAAGAGGAAAGATTCGATTGTATGTTTGTTTGCAATAGGCTCCGAAACTACTGAACCGATTTGATAAATTCTTTCACTGTTGGGAAGCTACGTTATCTCTGGTGAATATAGGCTATATTTTATTCCCGTATTCCCACGGGATCGGGAACTACGCGAATAAACCCGTGTGACGTCAACTAGTTAAGCATTAATTATATCATCACTATTTTATGACAAATGTTACGGACGCTGACATCCACGGTTAAGTTCTAACTCTTACTTTTGAACGGAAAGGGCTGACTCGTGTCATTATCGAATATCCTCCGAGTGATCGGTTTTAATTTGTTCTTATGTTATACGTTATCGTGACGGGAAACCGTCGGCAGGAAACGAGTAAAAATGTTATGTCGGTCGAGTAATAGCAAGCCTACACGGACAGGCTTTTTACTTCGTTCGGATAGGGCTGCCTCTCTCGCGAGATCGATGTGATTTTTAGGGTTCCTTAGCCAAAGGTGCCCCTATTCATGAGACTTCGCTGTCCGTCTGTCTGTCTGTCTGTGCGTCACGAGGCAGTATCTCAAGAACCGTGATAGCTAGAGAGCTGAAATTTTCACAGATGATATACCTATTTTTGTTGTTGCTATAATACACATATAACAACAAATACTGAAAACAGAAAAAAGGTATAATTAAAGGGGGCTCCCATACAACAAACGTGTTTTTGTCCCGTTTTTTGGTACAGAACCCTCTGTGCGCGAGATCAACTCGCACTTGGCCGGTTTATGATCGAAGGTGTAGGCATCCCGGTTCCATTTCTATTCGGGTCCTTTACTAGACGTTTGTCGGTGTAAAAAAACCTTTTTCACTAAGTATATTTTATTTCTGAACGAACATGATGGATAAACGCGAAAGTCGAGTTGTATGTATTTTCCACAGGAAGACAACTTAATTACAAACTTCCATCAACCTGTTACAAGGGCGTTTTAATTTGTTATATTAATTACTAGTTATAATATTACGCAATGTAATAAATTCAGCGTAATATTTATACTGTCAACATAATGGAAAGTTTACTTCGCAAAACCACCTTTTACGTTATTACTTGGGTATCTAGTCTAGTCTAGTCTTTACTTGGAGGATCTAGTCTACTCTAGCCTTTTCGATCACGAACAATAGGTGCGCGGTATGGGTGCCATTGGCAACATCTTCTCTCGCAGCGAACGATTGGAAAAAAGCCTCTTCCATACCATAGGCCATCCTTCCATACCATTCCATTCCATAACCTAGCACAACGGTCATAACCGTTGTGCTAGGTTTTGTCCAATATGTCCTGGCTTATAGTAACCTAGGTTCCTACGAACCTGGGTGCTTCCTACCGAGCGTGAAGAGCACTTGAGATCCACCGTCAAATTTGAAGCCATTGTCAACGGATCATCTGAAAAACAAGTTTCTTGAGGAATTATAAAAAATCATTGTGCACGAGCAAAGGCGGGAGCTCTTTATAGTTACAATAATAAAGAATTATGACTAATTGATAATATTGTTAGTATTTCGTTGTACTAATCAGATTAGATTATTGCCACGAAGCGATATTTATAAACAAAGTACTTGTTATTTTTACACCATAGAAAAGATTATACCTAATACCAATAGCAGTGTGCCAAATTTAGCTTTCCAACAATAGAAAACTGCGTCATGGCCTAAGTGAAGTTCATTAAGTCTATGACGCATTGGGGGCTCTAATGGCCCTGTGTCATGTCCCGTGGTATACCACAGGTAGCACGCTGACACGCGATTGGTTTTAAAAATAAAACTTTTGTTTGGTTTCGTATAGATTTTATGGGATATGCTATAAATAACCTTTGATATAAAGATGGCTCAATAGATTGCTAGCCACGCCGTAAATAGACTGTTTAAAAGTCGCGTTCGTTAATTATCATGGTTTTTTTTTTTAATTTTTCTCCACCCAGAATAGGATTTTTTTACCGTGAGGAAAGTCCTTCAGGGTTGCTATGGCGAACTCTTACCGACTAAACACCACACGTATCCTACCAAACAGCCGGTTGGGAGCCCCGTGTAAGCCCTCGGAAGTATACCCCAGGACACCCAGAATAGGATACCAGAATAAGTATTTAAAAAAATCAGCCAAGTGTGACTGGGACTCGCGCATGGAGGGTCCCGTACAAAAAAGCAGCAAAATTAATCATGAATCTGTGAAAATTTCAGCTCTCTAGCTATCACGGTTCCTGAGATACAGCTTCGTGACGAACAGGCAGACAGATGGACGGCAAAGTCCCGTAATCACACTTTGAGTACGGCACTTTAAAAAGACTGTTTTATTAGTACCGCCAACGCATTACTTTATAAAGTATCCATAAGTTGTTCCTGCTATCTGTATAAACATATTGTCCATTACCGTACGTTGTACAGAGCAGATGTGCTTCCGTTCTAATTGTGGCCCAAATCTTATTAACATAACAAACAAACATTGGCAAGGCCATAAGTTCCTGCCATGAACAGATGATCTCCAATCCACCCACTATTACTTCCTTCCTGATGGCTATCAGGGATAAAAGCGTGACTATTATGTAAGTGAGTTTTTACTACAGAATTATTTTAAATGATGAAACTTACCCCGAAGATGTAGGCAGAGTTATTGTCCGTGAGACAGTTTAAAAAAATACGTTAAGGTTCCGTATTCGACGTTGACAAATTCTAAGGCAATTCGAAGGACTGCAGCATACGCTTTTGTCGGATTTCATTCGATTTTAATACATTATATTACTGTTATAAAATCTGAAGCGTTTTAAGAAAAAATGTAGCCGTTAAATATTGTTCTAAAGATGTCCGTTATACTTTTGATTGTTGGCAATTGATGGAACTTGTTATAATACATTATGAAAATTCACTTGTACTATTCCACTTTTATTTTAATTTGAAAAATACCTGACCGGTTTCGCTTTTATAGCATTATCAAAGGTTCTTACACTAATTTTGACATAAGGTAATGACGTTTTATAAACATTTGTGCATGTGGGTAAACAAAAATAAACATAAAAATTAAACAGGGTTGTGGCGAGACATTTTGTTAAATCAACAGTTAGACATAAATAATAAGCATTGCCATCCAACGTGGCAATGCGGCCAGCCTTATGGGAACCTTACCAGTCGATTGCGATGGGGAGGAATTCTTCGACACCTAGACGAGGGTTACGACAGTCTTGTGTGTTTTTTTTTTTTCGTTTATTCTTACCCTAGTTTTCTGTAAATATTTAATTCATAGTTTATAATTGTAAATAGTATACTTTATTGTAATGTTGTAACATAAAGAAATATTTTATCCCTTTTAATAATTCACCATTATTAAAATATTTTCAGTAGTGTCATCCACAGCATCGCTTGAAAATTATGTATTAATAGCTATTTCGATTTGTTAATTTTATTTTTATGATTTTATATTTTATAACATTTTATTTGACATTTTTTGTAATTTTATTTTATTTATGTGACTTAATATACAATTGACATTTCATGAAAATTGAATTTATGACATTATTTAGAAATTTAATTTATTTCATTTGACATTTTATTGTAATTTAAATTTTATTGGACATTTAATTATATTGTAATTTATTTTGAGTGCTAATTTAGATTTGAATTTGAATGTTCAAAGGTTTCCCCATTTTGGGGGAAAATTCTTCACAGCCACAACGCTGTTTAATTTTTATGTTTATTTTTGTTTACACACATGCACAAATGTTTATAAAACGTCATTACGTTATGTCAAAATTAGTGTAAGAACCTTTGATAATGCTATAAAAGCGAAACCGGTCAGGTATTTTTCAAATTAAAATAAATGTGGAATATTACAAGTGAATTTTCAAAATGTATTGTTCTAAAGACCTATATCTATTTTATGACAAGTTTTTATGAGTATAAAAGTAATCATTTAGATTAGATTAAAAAACTACATTACTTATTAATATTATTGCAATATTTCTCATTTTTCGAGTGCGATTTCGATCGAATACCTAAAGTTTTGCTAATCGTGTTTTGAACCAATAAAAAGCAAGAGTATGTCATAAACTACAATATTATAGTTTTACCAGATAGAATCAAATAAAATTTCCTAGTAGAAAGTTCTCCCCAAGATGAGTCTCTTTCGAAGCCTTAATGTCCCCGTCCAGTACTGATTTTCTTCAAATGATATTGAGCCTTTGACAGATTGATCCACCTTAATAGTACTTAATATTGCGTACTTTTTGTTCAATAAAATGGTTATTTGTAGGTAGGTAATGATAATAATAATAACACAGGTCTGCAATGGTTTTCCTCTTTGAAATCTGAGTAACATTTTCTATAGTTTCTGATGTGCTGATTACGAGAAAAATAATAAAAAAAATCCATCACGTCAGGATTTTTTGATATTGAATATTTAAGATTTAGCTCCAAAATGTCTGAGCGTCTACCTTTAGAAATTTATAAAACGTCATTAAAATACTTCAGCTTAATTTTTATTGCATTTAATTCGTGTAAGGGGACATAGAAATTAATGCAAATCAGTAATTTGATGATTACTACATAAAAAGTACAAGTAATCCGCATTAACCATGTTGAAAACGGGTAATTTTGACTTAATTTAGTAATAAAATAATAAAAAATATTACCTAGTAGTAATATTACCTAATTGTTGTAAATATTATTAAAAAAGGGTGTAATAAAGATAATCCAAAAGGCTTTTTTTATTAACTACCCGCACTTATTTAGAAAATTAACATTTGAAGTGCGCATCTTGCAACATGAACTTTAAAATGTCATCGCGAAGATGTTTAAATTCTCCAAATTGTTTTTGTAATATTTGCGGGAATTTTATGGTGATAAAACAACGAAACAGCATTACTGACTTTGTAAAAAATATTTACAAAAGTTATTATGGAGACGTTTTAATTAACCAAAGTCAAAACTTGGACACCTCATAAACTTTGTACGACTTGTTTATTAGAACTTCGCCAGTGGTCAAAAGGACAGAAAAATAGATTCAAAATCGTTTCGCCTATGCTACGAAGAGAGGATAACAACCATGATAAAGATTGCTACTGTTGTTGTTGTGACATAACTGGATACAATTTTAATAATAAAAGGGACATAAACGAGCACTAAACTTCATTTCCTAAATTCGCACATTGATTACTTCCCAGAAAATCTAGGGGCCGTTGGCGAAGAACAAGGCGAAAGATTTTACCGAGATTTGAAAGAGCTTGAAGTCTGGTATCAAGGAACATGGAATACTAGCATGATGGCGGACTATTGTTGGTTATTGAAGCGCGACGATCCAAACTGGAATTTTAGCCAAAAATCGCACAACCGAAGGTTCCAGGAAAAAAGGACCAGGTTCAACAAATAAAATTTACATGTAATTTAGACTAGTAACAAGTTGTTATTATATTTTAGTCGTTTTTAAAGTTAAAAGTAATGTACTTTTTTAAATATATATTTTTTATGAGAAAACTTGGTTCTTTTTTTCTATTTTCTTTCTGTACCATTTTTGAAAAATCTGGAGGTGATGCAGAAAAACTAAGTACATATTCGTAATCAGCGCACCAAAATACCCTAGAATCAGCTATCAAATTCCAGAGAGGAAGTTATGACCCTCATTTTGCAGGCCTGTGTAATAGTGTAAATCATACATAATTTGTCTAGATTTGATACTGGTTGAATTTAGTGCTCGATTTTATTTTTCTGATCTTGATGATTGCTCTAGCTCCCTGTGTATTGTTTTTTTATAAGTCTCAACAACGTGAGTGCGGGTGGGTAAGATCCCATACCTATAAGTTTCAATATCGATATAATCAATCGAATAAAATTGCCAAAATTTAACTATACCTCGTAATGGATGCCCAATCTGCAACGTGCATATTTCTTATTGTTGTAATAGTTATTAAAGTTATTATGTATTAGCTGATAAGGCACCATCATCAAAATAGGAGAAAACAATTGCTCACGAGAACAATTTTATATTAAATCGGCAAGGTTGGCGTCTTGTGAGAAAATCTGAAATAGCTATTATAACAGCAACAATATTATAAAATACAATGCCATTGGTTTGAAGGTTTTGAATAAATTTACTGTTCTAGGCTAGCAACGTACTAAATGAAACTATTATTTTTCATGTTTAAAGCATAGCCGATCATCCCCAGAACGAAAAATACTCCAAGATATCTGTTAAATTCGTCAAGGTAATTGTTTTGCCAACGCTACCGCAGTCGTGGGAAAATAGTAAATCACGCGTGCACGAATAGGAGTTATGATGCGACGTGTCTGCTTCTTGACTAGCGTTAGCCCGCATATTAATGTTATCAGACAGTGCTTGTTACATAGTAGTGTGTAAAGCGCGGGACATACAAAAAAGACTTGGAAGGGGCACGGATATACTTTTTCAAGTCCCTTTCATCCAAAACGTCGTTTCATCCATCGCGAAACGATGTAAGTCGAACCATACGGAAAAGGGGACACGACCTAAAAAGTCCTTTTAAAATCTGTCAAAGGCTTAATATCATTTGAAGAAAATCACTACTGGACGGGGACATTAAGGCTTGTAAATTCGAAAGAGACTCATCTCGAAAATTGTAGGGACAACTAGTGCGCTTGTTAACTTTTTAATTAAGTGCTTTATTGTACTACAATTTAATGAAGGTCTGGAGTCGATCTGATGATAGAGTCGAAAGACAGTTGAGGGAATTCCTTAATAATTTACAGCAGTAACCTTGTGTTAGGGCTTGATTGATTTGTAATGATGAGAACTTTACACGTAAAAAGATAGATTTTTCAGTCCATCCGTCACTTAAAATAATGAAATATAAAAGCTACTTCGAAAAAACACTGAAGGTTTAATTTTGGTTAAAAAAACATTACCCTTTGGGTACGGAACCCTAGTAAGAAGTTGTCGTCGCGTGTCGTGTGAAAATAGCAACAGTAATGTTGACCTTTAACTATAGAATAAAGGAAACTGATTACGACATCTACCTAGAAAAGTGGATGTACAAGAACTTTCGATTACACTAACTCGATAGGATAGATTTAAAATGTTTTAAATTGGCGTTAGCGTAAATTACGTTATTCAGGCTGAACGCTACCCTCCGAGATACAGGCCTCCTCCTCGTTCAGAGGGTAGAATCAATTCCTGCTAAGCTCTACTGCCCATCACAAGGATAAAAGAAATAAATAATTTTGTATTTAAAGTCCAAAGATCCTGTAAATTACCGACGAATATTAATCCATGTTGTCATTTAATAAATTTCAAAATCGAGAAACTCGGAAAAGTCACGAAATATCTCATTAAGTGCATGCCCCCAAAATCAGTGTGAGTTTCACTCGCTAGCCAACGATTTCGCCCGCTGTTGACACTTTCGAAACCAAACAAAGGTATCTATTGTTTTTCACATAATAACACTTTTGCCACTCTGAAACAATGCATCCTTAGCGACAGTCTGGATACTTTTATCTCCAGAATTATTTGCCAGAAACTTCATTAAGTATAATCTTTTCTTAAGTTGGAACTCTCACGGTTTTCACGTCATCAGTGAAATGCATTGAACAAATGGAACCACACAATTCTTCATAACTGTGCACGCGAAAGAAAATGTCTGGGACTTAAACCACCTATCAGCCTTGGCAGTCTATTTTGGCAACCTGCTCGTACCTCATCTTCGATTAATAAGCTTCTGCTGTAATGTAATGCTTCTTCCAAGTTTGCCTGGTAGAAATTACTTTACAGCGATAAGGCCGCCCTTTTTACAACATTTCGTAAACTACTTTTTAACATTGAGTTCAAATAAAGTTTATTCTATTCTATTCATCAGACGAAATAAACATCTAGGAATACATAATGCATAATTATCAGCTTATTTCTGACTTTTAATTAATGTTTCCCTAAATGTTTCAGGCGTGCATAAAACTCTTACTCTTACTTATTTATTTATTGTACACACATAAACATATACATATAGTGAAATACAAGAAAAAAGTAGTACAAAGGGTCTGCTTATTTCTCAATAGAAATCTCTTCTAACCACTTCCAACAGACCGAAGAGAGGAGAGCTTACGTCACGCCTCCGTCTTAGGCTATTCAAAAAGTCTATACTTTTCTAAAATACCGTTCAAATCAATATCAGTCATAAGAATATAATAAATATCTAATCTCCGGTTGTTCCGCAAGGCTTTTTACTCTCCTTATAAGTGTACGTAGGTATTTGTCAGGCGGATGTCCTACCCGTTACGCGGACGGGGATACAGGGCACAACGGTCTAAGGCCGGTTCCCACCGTGACAGAGTAATGAGCTAAAGATGGAGAGCTGAACGGGCTCATTTTCAATTAATGAAATGAGTTTAGTTTTCCAACCATAAAGATTAGAATGAACATAAGAAATGAGGAATTTCTTTTTTTTTTTTTTGATCACATAATATATCTAATTAATATGAAAGCCAGTCCCCTCATCCTGGCCTCTTTATTAGTGGGAATACAAGTATGCAGTTTACTGTTGCGAGTTAAGCTGATTCACGCTCAGCTCGCGGTCGCGGTGGAAACCGGGCTCGCAAGAATCCACCTAACTGAGCGTATAGTTATCTGGTATTATTTCAACATAACTGTAAGCGCTACTGTAACGCTGTAACTCTAAGCGTTGACTCAAAGTTCTGTTAACAACCACTGCATGAGCAACTTTCGCTAGATTCTCAGATAGGTAGGTGACAGACAGACAGACAGACAGACTTTGTGACACACCGACTAAAACCACACAATGCCTTACAACAGTCTATGGCCGGGAGTCACGGGTAAGCCCTCAGAGGGATGTCCCAGGGTTCCCGGCAGACTTTGGCTGCTATCGCGGCCTCGCCTAGTAGAGGGTTCGGGTGCTATCCCGCGTCTGGGGATTTGTTTGGGTGTTATCCCGCTACTTGGGGAAGGGGAGGATAGTTGGGTGCTATCCCACTACTATAAGGGGCGAAGACACGCCACGATCTTGGCCTGCTTTTGTAAGAACGAGTTGGCAACTCGCCATACTCAGACCCTCATTTGAGAGCGTTTTCCAGGTTCAAAAGGCACGTTAAGACGTCTGTCCCAGTAGCTAGTATCATGGGATGGGATGGGTTTTACTGCCACTACTGCTACTTGCATTGATAATATTTATACTAATATACATCCCATTAAAAAATGTATAGTGGACCCTGTAAAATCAGATCATCGCTGACAGTCCGTTTCTTATTTGAGAAATAGTAGGGAAAGTAAGAAGATAATCAGTTTTGTCCCAGTCAACACACAGCGCTTGGAAACTTTCAGAAGAAATTTAGTGAAGAAATTACCAGAATTGCCTGATTACACTAGTTTAGATGAATCCTACATCAATTTATTTAATTTGATACATGATGTGTTTGGGAAAATTTTCACCCCGAAAACATTATCAATTGGAGGCAGTTCTGCTTTCAGTGATTGGGCAACACCCGGAATTTATAAAAGTCGTCATAGCCTATATGAACTGTATTCTGAAAAATCATATAATTTCAACCCTGAATTTCAGGAATATGTTAAAAAATATTCAAAGATATTTAAGCAAGCCTGTTCCTTAGCCAAATCTAATTTCATTAGAAGTAAAATTTTAGACTCTGCGAATGTAATTAAAACTACCTGGAACATAATAAATGCGGAATGTGGTAGGTGTACAGTGAATGAAAAAAAGTTCGATTTAAAGATAAACAATCGCCACGTCTCGGAGGATATGGAAGTAGCGACCGAGTTCGAAAAATTCTTCAGTAATGTACCAATAGATATAACTAACACTCTTCGGTCGTCTTCTACCTCCGCCGAGCTATTATTAGCAGAATCCGTTGCTGCCTGTGAAGGCGCGTTCGAATTCACCGTTGTCAACTGCAACGACATCATAAAAGCGTTTAAATCTATTAATGTTAAAAAAACCGCTGACCTTTGGGGATTATCAGTGAAATCCGTTTCAAGTATTATAGATGTCATTGCCCCCTACTTGACAACTGTGTTTAACGATTGCGTCTCAAGTGGTGTATTTCCTGATTTGATGAAACACAGTAAAGTATTACCACTGTTCAAGGCTGGCAGCACTTCAGATCCGGGTAATTTCAGACCTATTTCGGTGTTGCCGACCTTGAGCAAGATATTTGAAAAATTAATACTAGAGCAGATGCTGATTTATTTTAACAGTCACAAATTGTTTCATGGGAAACAATTTGGCTTCACTAAGGGACGTTCGACTACTGATGCTGGTGTAGAGTTATTGAAATGTATTTATGAGGCCTGGGAGGATAAACAAGATGCAATTGGTGTATTTTGCGATCTATCTAAGGCTTTTGATTGCGTCCAACATGAAACATTAATCAGGAAATTACACCATTACGGCATAAGGAGCAAGGCTCTCGATCTTCTGACTTAATATTTGAACAATAGAATTCAGAGAGTCGATGTTAATGGTACACGTTCAGAAGGATCAGTAGTTACTATGGGCGTCCCGCAGGGTTCAATACTCGGCCCATTTTTAGTCCTTATATATTTTAATGACCTACCCTTTTACATGGGGGACAACAACAGGATTGTTTTGTTTGCTGATGATACTTCTTTGATTTTCAAAGTCAAACGACAATTAGATAACTATGACGATGTAAACAATGCAATCTTGAAAGTGGTTCATTGGTTTAACACTAACAATCTTAGACTGAATGATAATAAATTCAATACGTTTATTTCAGACATCAGTCCATATAACACATAGATACAACTACAACACAATTTACAAATAATAATAGGCATATAGATTAAAAACAATACTTACTTAATAATAATAATTGTACAATTAGTAATAATAGGTCAATAAAATAAATAATGAAATCAACAATGTCAACATTATCAGAACATACATAATAATTAATAATAATACTTAATAATATACATAATAGGCATAAATATCCATAGGTCATCAATATCTTCTCTCCGGCATCGGTACAGAAATGTGCCTTCCGCAACAATGCCGAAGAATAGAGCAGTCCAGTCTGGATGCAATCATCAGCAGGACCCTGTTGGAGCTGGCCCGCACCCTACGCACCAGTGAGGCTGCACGCGCACGTATAGTCGCGTGGAAACATGCCGTCCGCGCATCCGCAAACATCCCCGAAGCGCTGCAGTGTCGGGGCAGCCCCAACAACATCCTGAGACTATTGTTGTACAGGACGCGGAGGTCGCTGTACCGTTTCTTTGTGTAATCAGCCCACAGGCTGCAAGTGTATAGTGATGTACAATACGCTCTGAAGAGCGTAACCTTAACTTGCGCCGAGCAACGTGCGAACCTGCGGGCTATCATGTTCGATCTGATCGACAGCGACCTCCGCTCCCTGTCGATGTCCTCGTTGTCCTTGAGATCGGCGGTGACAATATGTCCAAGGTACCTAAAACTAAAAACCCTGTCTAAAGACGAACCGTTCAACAGCACAGAAGGCACTTCCTTCGGACAGTTACCACCCGTTTCAAATACCATCCATTGACTTTTCTTCGCGTTGTATAACAGGCCATGACCACACGCATACTCCTCACACGTCTTTAATAATTTTCTGAGGCCACAGACCGAAGCGCTCAGCAGCACCATATCATCTGCGTAACTTAGATTATTGACGCAGACACCATCAATATGGCACCCAATATGCTGACTGCTAAGCGCCTCGATCAGGCCGTTTATATATAAATTAAACAGAGTGGTAGATGTGATCCCACCCTGCCTGACGCCACACTCCAGCCTGTACGGATCTGACATGGCCCCCGCCCACCGGACACTACTAACCTGATTCGCGTACCAGAACTGAAAAATGCTGACCAGTTCCTGAGGCACATTAAGGTCCCTCAGCTTCCCCCACAGCAGGTCATACGAAACCAGGTCAAATGCCCGGGAATAGTCGAGGAAGCAGGCATACACCGGCGTTTTGCGATCAGTGTAGTATTTGACAGTTTGCTTGAGGCACAGTATAGCACTCTCAGTAGAAAGATGGGAACGGAAACCAAACTGGTTATCGTGCAAATTGACAAAACGGTTTATCTGTGCGTCAAGCAAACGATCAAACACCTTCGCTATAACAGTAGCTAGAGATATAGGCCTGTAATTTGCTTTGTCGGTAAGGTCTCCGGTTTTGTTTTTGACAACAGGCACGACTACAGTCCTCATGCACTCCTCAGGCAAGTAAGAATGGCCCACACACAACGTATAGAACATAGCCAGGACTCTGTGTACATGAGGCCCCGCGTGTTGGAGATGCTCGACACTGAGGCCATCGTGTCCAGGGGACTTACCTCTTGTCATACCTTTAATGGCTTTAGACACATCCTTAGCATGAAATACAGTCCCTATCCTCACTCCGCTCATGCCAGTATCGAGCACCTCCCCCATCGGACCTAACGGCGATCTCACCATAAATTGGTCTCTGAAGGCATTCGCAATGTCCCTCGGTTCGCTCAGACCCGCGACGCTAGCAGGAAAGCCAGGACGTATATTTACTCTAGCGGTATCCCTCCAGAACATCCCAAAGTTCCCCTTGGAGTGTTTTTCCGCAAGAGCGTCCATTGCTAACTGGTCTTGATGATCTTGACACCATTTTAATTTGGCTTTGAACGCTCTTCGACTTTCACACATGACATTATAAATTAATCCCGTTCTCGGACGCCCATGTTCTACCCACTCACTAAATCTGACCCTGGCTTCCCTGTGAGCATCACGGACGTGTTTGTTCCACCCGACTATGTGTGGGCCACATAAAACTAAATGTATTAAGTTTACCTTGCCGAATGTAACACAGTCAGACACCAATGTTCAACTTAATGGTCGAGAGTTGGAACTTGTGGAATCAACGACGTTCCTAGGGTTAACGGTCGATGCTGGTTTACAATGGGGTCCACATATTGTAAAACTAGCTAGTAGATTAAGTTCAGCAGCATTTGCTGTGCAAAAAATAAGGCACTTGACTGATGTAGATACGGCTAGAATAGTTTATTTCAGTTACTTTCACAGTATAATGTCTTACGGTATTCTACTGTGGGGCAATGCCGCAGATATAAATTCTATTTTTATTTTACAAAAGCGAGCCATAAGAGCTATATATAGATTAGGTCCAAGGATCTCTCTGCGCGAAACATTCAAAGAGGTTAATATTCTTACAGTAGCATCTCAATACATTTTTGAAAATCTTATGTATGTACAAAGAAATTTACTTAGTTTCCATAAGTTAAGTGATAGACACAATGTCAACACTAGAAATAAAAATAACCTCGCTGTTTATCATAGCAGATTGCATAAAATCAGTAATTCTTTCAGGGGTGACTGTATACGCTTTTACAACAGGTTACCTAACGAAATTAAGAGTATGTCCCTAAATAAATTCAAAAAGTTTGTTAAAGTTAGATTGTACAGCAAGGGCTACTATACGGTTGGTGATTACTTGATGGATGGGGAGGCCTGGAAATGACCTGCTCTGCTAGATTCTCAAAAAACTGTTAAAATGCATAGTTTTTAGATTCATTAATAAAGTTGTAAATAGAGTAGTTAAAAGAATAACCCGCTGAGTTTCTTGCCAGTTCTTCTCAGCAGTGGCGGCTGTACCTTAAGTGCGCTCGTGCAGTGAACCACCAGCTCAAAGGATTTAAAAATAACAAAATTTATTAATAAATTACTAACAATTAGGTACCTATTTACCTAACACTTATTCTTTAAACATACAAAAACTTAAAACTATTAACATGTCTAATTATGACGAAACAATTTAAGCTCTTTGCTACACTACCAAAGCCTAGATTTCCTGTAACAAAAATCGGCGTGCGCTTTCCCGAGTGCACGAGGGCTGCTCATACAACTTGTTATAGATACGAGCTAATACGCCTGGCGCGTGAGACAAAACATCGTTCATAGAAAATGTACCGGGCAATGAGTCGCTTTTCGTGCGCCGCACGCGCTCGGGCAATCCGAAGTTTACCGAGAGTCCTCGATGTTTTGTTGATGACGAAATTCGAATTCTCCCGGTAAACCCGGTATTGTTTCGCAGTATCTGTGACGCGTTAAATATGTATTGATTGTTTTGATTTTTAAATTGTTAGTTGTTTTATTTTGTTGTTAGTTCTATTCTATATTGCGTGCAAAGTGTGTGCAAATGAACATAAACAATAACTAAGTACCTACCTAAGTACTTAAAACTATACAAAACTTTTCAAAATAAAGTTGATAGGTATAAAATTAACGCTTACTAAATTTAAAAGTTTTAAAACAAGAAAGCAGGTAAAGTGCACCACCAGATCGAGGACCCACCAGCCGCCACTGCTTCTCAGGTGGGTCGCGTTGTGAACTGGTGGTAACTTTTTGGTTTATATAAGTGACGTTTACAAGTGCATTTGTATGCCTAAGTAAATAAATGATATTTGATTTTTTTTGATTTTTTTTTGATGGGAATCGTTAAGGCAAGTTAAAGATCTTATGGACGGCGAAAAATGTCAAAATCTGCGTCTGTCAATTTCAACCTGACAATAGACTATTTCGTGGATAAAAGCGTAACTACACTCGAGAGCAATGAATCCGGGTCACTTAAAGAATCCTAAAAATCTCGGAAACTAAAAATGCTAGGTTAATGCAATAAATTGTATTTAATAGACAATGTAATACTCCTTAAATGAAGGTATTAAAACTTCTTAGTTATTGTAAAGTTATATCATAAAAAAATCAAATTTGAAAAAGGGCCACTTTCGAAGATGGAACTACGAAATTACAGCATTTGGTGTTGCTTTTGTTTGTAATCTGTCATTTATGTGGGTACATAAACCATGTTGATAGTATATTCATTAATCAAGCTGAAATTATGTCGCTTACGCCTGAAGAATGCACCAGAATACTTACAATGCTGGAAACCGGCCGGAGTCAGCGCGATACAGCCAGGACTGTCGGTGTGTCGCTGTCAACAGTACAAAGAGTTCTCCGACGTTACGAAGAAACTGGTTCTAACCTACGCAGACCAGGAACGGGCAGAACCAGGTGTACCACAGCACGAGAAGACCGATACTTGGTGAACACCATGCTTCGAAATCGCTTTCTCACAGGAACTGAACTCACCAATCAGTTTCGACGCCTCGGAGGAAGTAACCCAAGTGCATGGACAGTAAGACGTCGGCTTGCTGAATCTAACTTAAAACCCCTTAGACCTGCAAACGGCCCTAAACTGGAGCGTGGGCATCGTATTTCGAGACTAAGGTATGCCCAGAGCCACGTAAATTGGAGTATTGAAGATTGGTCAAAAGTTATGTTCTCCGACGAATCAAAATTTATGCTCTACAAGCACGATGGAAGACACAGAGTGTATCGAAGACCAGGGGAAAGATTCAAGCAAGCATGCATCGAAGAAAAAGTAGCCTACGGTGGTGGGTCTGTACTTGTGTGGGCCGGAATTTCTTCTGAAAGTCGCACAGAGCTGGTGATCATAGAAAACGGCTCTTTAACTAGCGTAAGATATGTGGAAGAAATCCTCAATGATCACGTTGGTCCATTTATGGTCAATTTAGGTGAGGATGCTATATTTATGCATGACAATGCCCGACCTCATACAGGTAGAATTGTGAATGACTACCTTCAAGAGATGAACATTACTCGTATGGAGTGGCCAGCGCGCAGCCCGGATATCAACCCGATCGAGCATGCTTGGGACGAGCTAGGCAGATGCGTAAAACAACGAAACCCTCCCCCAATCACGCTTCGTGAGCTCAAAATTGCTCTCACAGAGGAATGGGAGAATATTCCCCAAAATCGTATAAGGAACTTGGTGTACAGCATGCCAAACCGCGTAAACGCAGTAATGGAAGCACGAGGAGGCAATACGAAGTATTAAAATTCAAGAAAATCGTAATAAAGTTCAAAAATTTCATGTTTCCTATTTTTGTTTTAAGGAGAGATCGGCAGTTTTTTCTTTATGTAATTTTGTGTTAATAAAATGTATGGTGACTCATATTTTTTTTACTTTCATTTAAGGAGTATTACATTGTCTATTAAATACAATTTATTGCATTAACCTATCATTTTTAGTTTCCGAGATTTTTAACATTCTTTAAGTGACCCGGATTCATTGCTCTCGAGTGTATTATGTGTATTGTAACTTATTGAAGTTTCGATTACTACTTTTGTAAGTATTCAAATGTTGCTAACATTTATCACTATCTGACAATCTTCGGTACTTACCACCTTTACATACTATACTACGTGACATTTCGGAGATCTACATATATCTATAGTGTAAGTGTAAGAGAAGCATTATCCGCCAGGACATAACTCCCTGTCTAGTTTTTCCCAAGCGCCTACTACAGTATGGGATTCTTCAAAAGGGGTCTTAGAAGTTTCTTGCAGGTAGCGCCTCTGTTGTTGCAAACGTCCATAAGCAAGGGTTCCCACATCTATCGGGTGCACTGTGAGCTTATCGCGTGCTTACAGCGTAATAAAACTTGTATGATGATTTGTAGTAGAAATGTTGATTCTTGAAATGTATAGTGTGACCAAAGAGATACGAGTATAGTAACTGTCAACGATGTTATAAAAATGTAAATGCCGCTATAACAACCAGCTGATTATGCAGAGAATGCTCAAATTACGCCGCAAGTCGCCCACAGGAAGTGATGTGATTCTATTCTGACCGGATGTCGCAAGGCCGCTTCGTTTCTAAATAGGCTTAAATTGCACTCGAGTGTGTGCAGCGAATGTTACGTTGTTGAGTGATCTGCATAATAAGTGGTTATAGTAAAGCGAAATAGGTTCTATAGCTTTTGAATATCCTACTTAGAAATACAAAGTATACACTGCACCATCCCATGCGAGTAATAACTCCTTGAGAAATTTTGACTAAAACAGTAACTTTGCATAATCTCAACAAAATTTTGCTGTTCATAAAAAGAATTCATGTACACATTTTGTAAACGTCATCATGACAGGAGGTGTGCAGCCAAGACTTTCTGCCATCGCTACGATAGCCTAACGGGTCTGTGACTAACAAGGCATACATGTACTCTTACAATCCTGGGTTCTTCAAGCGGAGCGTGAAGAGGCACATCATAGGGCCACCAACTTGAGGACCGCTTTCTACAGTCTTACAGACTGGGACGGTGGCCCCCAATCACTAGATGTCGATGTCGCTGTGACTTTCCATCAGACGGCGGCATCATTTTGGCGAGCTAAATATATAAAAAAAAATACGATAAGGCAGATTTGCCGGTCCATCTATTTGCAGAAATCTGAAACGCAGTACTATAGGCTCTCACATTCGCCGCTGCGAGGAATAGCTTTTTAGTTAAAACACTCGTTCTCACGATCTCTTCCTCTGAATCACACTGTTTCCTTTTCAATTCCAAACAACACACGCTATGTAAGATTCCACCCTCACTTAGGATATATTGTCTGTGACCCTCACACTACCGCAAGAATCGTAATTTGAACCAAGTGACCCGACAATTATTTTCTCTGCCGCACCATAGAAACTCACAACGAGTGTCATGTTTTTCGTTCCTCTTATAACCACGGTTTCTTCAAGTCAGAGCCGGTATTGTGGTCACCTTTCTCTTATGATAGTGACTCTCAAACTTTGCATGTCTGCAGGACTCCATCGGGCTTTGTCATTTGATGAGCTACATATTATGACAAATCAGCGAACCCAGGTTTTGAAAATTATATGCACTCAATGTCACTAAAACTTCACGCTAAAATGGAATGTGGTTTTACTAAGCCACGTGTGTTTTATGATATTTGCTACGAACTATTTAAATTGCGGCACAGTCAATCATGAAACCACTTGAACATTAAAAAATACCTTCACTAACTTTGTGGTCCGAACGTAATTATCCCTAAAATCGATTCACCGCGTGAATTTCGCCATTATCTCAATCAATAGCGCATAGCTTGCCAGTTTAAAGAAATAACTTTCTCATAGTAGAAATACGATGGATCGTTCGTAAAGAATAATTACTATTTACTGAATGAAAACCACAGGAAATGGGCTCCTCTGGGCCGAGTCGAATTGCAACCACACTTGATTACGTCACCGGTCACCGCTGGCTACCATTGAGCGGCTGTTTATAGTAATGGACCTGCAATACGTGTTCGTTCGACATAAAAATAAAACCTCGGGAAAGATATGTAAACATTTTACAGGAAGTACAAGGATAAATTCCACAATAAAGTACTCTACAAACCAAGGTTGTATTATACTTGCTAGTATAGATCAGCAAAATAAGGTGGACAGTGCATAATGTAGGAAAATAGGGCACGCTTATGTTATTTTGACTATTGTGGTTTTAGGGTTCCGCACCCAAAGGGTAAAAAACATACAAGAACCGTGATATTTTGCCGTGTTTTGGTACGGAACCCTCTGTGCGCGAGTCCGTCTCGCACTTGCCCGGTTTCTTATACTCAGACTTATAGATTTTAGGACTTCACGCAAAATACTATTTACTTGCACCGACGCCTTAGACCATAAATCACGGGACTAGCCTTTGCGAACCACCGCATACAAAAATATTCTGCCAGTTTTCATACAAGTGAAGGGGGAAACACAAAGACATATAAAATTTCATTGCATTTAAAAATGTATTAATCGACAAACGCGTAATGGCTGTTGTGTGTTAATTTGTATTGTACAGTCAACTACAATGAAATGTACTAGTTTAATCATATAAAATGATGTACTGATGTACAGTGCTTTTTATAAAGCCAAAAGACCAAATGGTCATGTGCAATGGCAGAAAACAATGCTTAAGTAAGGCGCATCCTGTGGTTAGATGATCTAAGACCGACGCACATTGGACCCGTTCATACAACGGCCACAAATAAATAAAATAAATAAATAAATATTCATGGACATTTAACACAACGCTATCGGATCCCAAAGTAAGCTAGGAATAACCTGCTTGTGTTATGGGTATCAGACCACGGATATTAATACTTACATACTTTTTAAATACATACATATTAGGTATACATAGAAACACCCAGACTCATTGAGACACACAATTATGGGTCACACAATAATTTGTCTTCCGATGGGAATCGAACCCACTATCGACTGCGCCACAGAGGCAGTCAAAATAATTAATCATTATCCCAACCGTAGGCATTAGGTAGGAAACGTGTGGTTTTTAGTCGGCATATCATCCCTGTAGGATTTTCCTCACGTTAAATAAAAAAAAGTGTTGCTGCGCCCGTGGTCGTGGCTGAACTGTCCGTAAAGCACGCTAGCACCCCAGGCACGGGTGGTAACACAAGACCAGCATGACGGTCTTCTGTGGAGACAGTTAGAAGAGGCCTTTGACTTGAAGACATACTGAACTCGAAGATATTATCTACTCCTTCCTTACTCCTTGTTCTCTGAAGTTGAAGGCAGACAGGGGCCACGCATATGCACAAAATACCGCGCGTCACCAGTTGTATTTTATCCAACGTAAGAGTAAGAGACGGGTATTATTTTGTCTTATACCTGCTCTACGGGCCTAAGTGTAAGAACGGATAGAGGGATGTTGTTGCTATTTGCTCTTGCCATTTGTCATTCTGCCCATAAAGCCTTCAATTGGGCTTAAAAAAAATTCCATGTTATTGCCAGCGGGGATTCCCTGATCCCCTAGCAAGAATGCAAGCTAAACCCCTTGCTTAGCTTGCCTTCTGAAGCATTGCTCATCATACCCATCTGATGATTGGCCACAGCAAATTAAGGCATAACACTGAGCAAGCCGGCTTACTAGCTCTGTAATCTAGACGCGTTTTTTTTTGATACCGAAGCTTGACCGTGTTCAAATATCGATGCAACTGTTAAGCCAATTATTTTAGTGTGTATTTCCGTTACCGAAATGTTAGCTATTATAATTTTTTTGTTAACATTCTTACTGTGGCGCGTTCTCAAATGTCTGTGTCTACAAAAAGCTCCCTTATTTATTGGACAAATACGGCCGTAGTGCTCTCTAGACGTCTTGCGGACGTGACCAATTGAACCGGATGCACGCCCATGACCGGAAGTCCCCCTTTCATCTCAAAATGGCCGCGTCGAATCTGTAAGAAGCAAGGAATTTTTCTAGGCCACTGACCACTGAATATTTGTCAAACGACCCCAGCTATATCACGAGGCGAACTTTTTTGACTGTCACAACTTTTTGGGCTTCCTGCAGAGTTGCGGTTTTTTGTTACGATGAAGTGATGCGTTTTTTACTCATTGTAAATTCCTTCCAATTAGACTTTAATTCTTTAAGAACTCGTTATCCGACTAAGAATTAATAACTTAAAATTTCATTATTCTTTCCTTGCAGTCTATTTATGAATAGAATTATTTAAAAGACTTATAACTGACTTTACTACAACAAAATGCAAACTTGACAACGTAGGGTCATCGCGCCATGCAGCTTTCATCGTAACGTTATGTGCCGGTTTGAGAAAGGCTTCAAATCAGACGCACCCCATACACCTTTTGACAAACTCGCTCATTCTATACATATAAATATTAATTGGGATCAGATGACGCGGTGTTCTATAAATACAGATATCTAGTTTAGGCACCAATCTCAAAATTATAAGGTTTTCTGTGAACTAAATGTATAAAATACCTTTTTAAGACACTATGAATTAAGATTTTTGTATGATTTTTTTTTGAGAAAATAAAGAATTTATATTATTATTAAAAATTATAAAGTGAAAAGATTTGATTGTTTGCTTCGTTTTAATATAATGACGGCGTCTTTATTTTACCGTCTTCCCGGTTGCCGCAGTAGACTGAGTGGAGGTATCTGTGATTTAGTTTATTTCAATATTAGTTGTAGCTTATAAGGTCAGCAGCGCGAGTGTTGCACCTCTGGTATTACAAACATCGATAGACTACTGTCACCACATTCGATAAGGATGATGTATGCTGGTCCGGTGTCTGAACTGACTGCTGTCCAATCACCTAACTGACTATAAGGGCGCTTTCACTGTCATGCTGTTTCTTACCCCCTTGCTGCTGTGGACAGTATACTAACCTGTGGTCCTAGAACGTAAGCAACCACAGACTCCTCCTAGAACCACAGAGTAAACTGTCCGTGTGTCCACTTCCACACGCGCGTGAAAAACCGCATGACAGTAAAAGCGCCCTGAATGCCTTAGGTTTAGGCTCTAAGGCCCTGTCATAACCTCAGCAGCAGCACCAGAATCATCACTTATAGATAAGTTTGTAAAGTTTGGACATCTGTAAATAATTTCAATGTGTCATCTTCCAGGTAAACTATACGCGGCGCTGGGTCGTCGCGGCGGGCGAGTGGTCGCCAGCGACTTGCAGACTGGTTCCGCATCGTTCCGCGTTCAAGCGATGATGCCGGTTGCGGAGAGCTTCAAGTTCGCGCTAGAACTTAGAACGAACACCTCGGGGCTGGCAGCACCGCAAATGTTCTTCAGTCATTGGGAGGTTAGTGTTAATTTTGTATCTAAGTATATAAAAGGATAGCAACGCACAACGCAAGCTTTGCTCAAATTTCGCGCAGTTACGAAGGCATCAAATATAAATGATATTTGGAAAAGCCCTTTGAAAATGTGAAACGGGGGATCGAAATATCTCAAAACACAACTTTATCAACCTTAGTAAACTAGTGGGGAAAATTAGACATGAACATTATCTTTGGATTATCTAGTGGGGCCACGTGGTAGAGCAAAATGAAATTTTCCTGAAGAAGTTCATCATTTGACGATATCACCTTTATACAGGGAATATATATGAGTCTGTTTAATTTGCGAAAATGAGAAACTTATGATATCAGGCTCTCCTATCGTCTTGAAATTATTCGCTATTCTAAATCTATGGACTCTCCTATTTTATAAATTAAGTCATAGAACGTATTGTTTTGATTGTTGAATGATCTTAGGGTCGGCAACGCGAGTGTAAAATGTGTGTTGCAAACATCCTACGACGACTTGGTACACGTGAGGTAGGACGACCCCCCGCCAGATGGACCGACGACTGAAGCAGGCACTGACTGGATGCGGAAGGCGCAGGGCCGTGTGTTGTGGCGCAATTTGGGAGAGGCCTACGTCCAGCAGTGGACTTGCAGCTATAGGCTGATTTGATTGATTAATTTGAAACATCCAAAAGCTATGACCACTTTCCATCAGAAATAAATCAAATCATTATTACTTATTTGGCCGCAGTGGTATACAACAAAAATATATTATCAGCTATATACCTATAAACCACAATAATTCTAGATTAAGAATATAAATATCAATATCTGTACATGTACAAATTTTGACCATTGACCAAAACTTATTTTCCAGGTTATAGACATCGATCCATTTTGGAAACCCTGCACTGAAGAGGAATATCTGCACTGGGGCGAGAAATGGGACGGGGTAAACCGTGCTAAGGCATACATGGACTCTGTACGGGCTAGGAAAGGACTCTCCACTGATAAGCACTTGGTACAACACGCTGAGAAACAGAGGACGCTCTCCAAGAACAAATGATGAGGTTCAGATCAGACTAGCAAGACATTTTCTGATACCAAGAATTTACAAAAATAATAAACAGTCAAATCGGATCATATATTTAAGATGCTATCCCGAGTATACGACTTTGGAAACCCATACTTAATTTACTATTACCTATTACTTATTTTGAGCTAGTATTTTAATTAAAAAGAAACACAATTTGTGGAGAAATGTGGACTGTGCTTATAAAAATTGCCGTCATTGAAGTAAAACAAAATCAATAATTTTGTATTAAGTTGGAAAAACTCAAAATTGAATTAAAAACAAGTTTTGTTTGAGAAATTCGCCGTCATGTGAAGACAATAATTGTGACAACGCACGCAGTTCGTTTGCTCGGAATAGCGGCTTAAGCACGCCCACTACACCTTTTTAGTACAATACTAATTCTTTATTACTACAATAGTTATTTTTAGTGTATTAGTTTTAAACAAACCCTCTATAACGTATTATTTCATGAAATTTCTTTAAGATATAGATTTTTTACCATTAAGTTGACATGCTTCTTAAAGAAATGTGTAAAAGACAGCACATAAATTGTGATTTCAATTCCCTCAAGTGGCCAAATACATTACATATTATGTTTATAATTGCTAATTAAAATAGAAGAGGTTGGTGTCCACGCATACCACATTACTGCCGATGAGTATTCGCACTTAAAAGTAAATTCACTAAAAATTCCCGATCCAAAAACAAAACTTGGATTAGAAGTCATTTTAAATCATTATTGTTAAAATCATGTCTTAAAACGGTTTCCAATTTTTAAGAGCTACGGAGGACTGACAGACAGACAAACAAAACAACACAGTCAAACTTATAACACTGTTTTTGCCTTTACCCAATCAAGATATAATAATATAATACTTGTATTGTAAGTAGTAGGTAGTGTCCGACCGAAACTGGTTTTCCGGCCGAAACCGAAACCGAAACCGAAATTTCGGCCCCAGGGTCAGTTTCGGCCGAAACCGAAACCGAAACCGAAACTCACGTGTTCATATTGAAAAAAAAAAAAAAAAAAACCTGCCAAGTGCGAGTCGGATTCCACACAGAGGGTACCGTTACAAAAATTGGGCACAAAAATTACGTTTGTTGTGTTGATGCTTGCTTTTTTCCGATTTTAGTAGGTATTTTTTGTTATCGGCATCAGAACAGGGTGAGGTGGTGGTGGCAGTGTCTCTTGCCCTAGAGCTGCGTTTGGGAGGCGCTAATTTACCATGGAATGCCTCCATACCTCCGTCGAATTGTCGGGGCCTATCTTTCCGAGAGGGCCATAACTTATTCGAGCAGGGCTGGGTCCGCGAGATGTGTCGTTCGGTGTTCCATAGGGGTCGGTCTTAGGATGTGGAACATCGGTTACGATTGGGTGCTGCGTGGTCTGTTTCTCAGAGGTGTCGGCGTAACGTGTTCCGTGCGTAACGTGTTACGACGACACCCTCATTACAGCGCGAGGAGCAACGCACCGAGACGCAGCTCTGAGGCCACCTGCGGGATCCAGCTTACATATAGGGGGCGTCAGCATCGGCATCGAGCTCTCGATGACGTGTCAGGGGCTCGTACTCGAGAGTCGGTGGAACTTCGGATACCACTTCTAAAGCTTGGTCCCATAGCTGAGGGAGGGGGCATCAGCCGCACTCTCGCGGTTGTTGCACAATATCAGGAGACCCAACGCTCCCTGCAGGAGACTGTATCTTAGGATCGTGCGGAGCATGGGCGGAGCATGGGGGGCCGCCTATACGGGGCCCCCGTATGGGCGGAGATCCTGATGGCCAGCGATGCGGCTAGATTGCTTAGTTCGCAGAAGGCGACGGCAGGCTGTCAGGGTGATAAGGAGATACCGCACGATCTCAGTTGAGGCGGCATGTCTTCTAGCCGGGACCCCTCTATGGGACCTAGAAGCAAGGGCCCTTGCATCATTGTTTAAAATGGCGCAAGGAGGCGATGGAGCGGGGTCACAGGCCTCTTCCTGTGAGCAGGTCATGCTCGTAAAAGAGACGGCGGGGAGGAATCATATCGAGGGCATACTCGGGGCTGCCAACCGTAGGCTGTTATTAGTCGTAGATACGCGTGGTTTTTAGTCGGTAGGACTACTGTACAGTGAAAATTTTAGGCCTATATCTGGCACGGTTCCAGCGATACAACCTCGTGACTAATAGACAGACGGACGGCTAGACCTCATGTCTCGTTAATAGGCTTTAACCCCTCCGTGTGTGAGTTACGCTCACCACCTATTACATGGGACAAATTATACAAAAGGTGAAATGTGGGCACATAATATGCCTCTGCCTACCCCTTCGGGGATAAAGGCGTGACCATATGTATGTATGTATGTATGTGTGTGAGTTAGACTCGCACGTAGCCGGTTATTTTTTCAATAGGTGCAGCAAGTTCCACCAAGTGCCATCAATCAACGGTATAAATAAATCTTCTCAAGTGTTCATCTTAGAAATATCTCCACCTATACATGAGTTTCTTTCTTTTACGTGTGTAATTACTCATAGATGCTATTGCGAACTTCTACCGACTAAAACCACACGGTGCCCTGCTCACAGCTCTTGGCTTGTTTTGGTTACATTCTAGAAGTATATAACTAAACCTGAACAACAGTGAGCCGGACTAGCGCGCGTAGGGTTCCGTACAAGAAAATCAGCAAAAAAATTTGTTGTTTGTCTATTTTTATTATTTGTAGCTATAGCGGCAACAGAAATACATCATCTGTAAAAATATAAACTGGCTAACTATCACGGTGCATGAGTCTGCTGACAGACAGACAGACGACCAACGAAGTCAACGGAACCAACAACAAAGGGGTAGGGTTATGTAATGTCCTAGATCACCTTTTTAGGATTCCGAAAAATTGTATTATTATAACTATTGATTGGAAGTCCTTTGTAAATCTGTAAATCTTCGGTTAGTAACATATTGACTGGTCGGGCTGACCCTAACCACGTCACAAGCAGAGCTACCCGTTTAAATTTCATGAACACGTGAGTTTCGGCCAGGCCGAAAGTTTCGGCCCATTTTGGCCGAAACCGAAACTGCGGCCGAAACTGGATTTTTTGGCCGAAACTGGCCGAAACCGAAACCGAAACCGAAACTTCGGTCGGTCACTAGTAGTAGGTCATTAATCTATCCATTTGGTACCAAACGACCAACCCTCGTCTAAATACCACACATTAACTTCAATATTACTAATACCAATGCATTTATACTGATAGATATAGTTCTGTGACCATCAAACTTTACCACACACAATCCAATTTGTATGTAAACCTACTTGTGTGTCCTGGGACATCCTTCCGAGAGCTTACCCGGGGCTCCCAACTGTAGGCTGTTGGGCGTTACGTGAGGTTTTTTAGCCGGTAGAAGTCCGACATAGCATCCATTAATGCCTTTCCCTCACGTTAAAAAAATACCTACTTGTGTAGTTACATTTTTATTCCATTAGTGTTTACCATGTCAAAAACATCGAAGATATGAATTTAGCCGATATTTTTGTACCATGAGATTTATTATTACCCTGCGTCATAGTAAAAAGAAAAAATCTGTTAGTACCTACTACTGACTGCCTCTCCGATAGACTACCTCGTAGGACCTCTGTCGAATGAGCTCTTTGAAGAGCAATTCAAGACCAACGATGTTAAAGTTGTTTTTTGTACTGCAGATATTCTTATGTTTATATTATGGTTGTAAATTGTTTCCTATAATATCTCGCCAAACTTCTTTGAAAAGCTCGGAAGTTAGCGCGAACGAGTGCGTGTCTAACTTCAGAGAGATCAAGAAATTTTGAGAGTTAAGTAGATGATAAAACTGTAGTAAATAATGTTTAGGTATTTTGTAATTATTATAGCTTTTTTAACTTGTTATAATACATGTTCTATTTTTAACATTTTGTATAAAGCGGAAGTGGATGTTATAGATGTTAAATTTAACTGAATACTGATAAAACTCGTTTGTATAAAATTGTAACATTAAAATATGATTTTGAATAAATATTTGACATTATTGGTGAATTTTCATTGAATCCCAGGAAATCTGTTCTAACAAAAGCGTTAACCAAAACCAAAGATAAAAATAATAGTATTAGGTACATAACTACAAGTTTTTAAGACGCGCCTGATGAAAATATCAGGGCAAACATTCTTGTCTTCTACGACAGATTCTAATTTGCGCAGGCGCTTGAGGGACACTGTCATATCTATCGATGCCGGCTACCGGTCAGCTCCAATCAGACACTGATTGAAGTTATGGTGACAACAGTCTTACTACATAAAATTATTTAAACACTGGTCCAGCATGTGTTTACTTAGACACGTCTAAAAAAATAAAGTTAAATGTTGAAGCGGTTCTGTAAACGATCACTGCAGTAAGCAACTTTCACTATGGCCAGTCCTTGGATGGGTGATCATTCATGAGACCACTTTGTGACATTTATTTAAGCGCTCCCGTGCTTCGGAAGGCACGTAAAGCCGTTGGTCCCGGTTGTCAGTTAAATGACATTCGTTAAGCTGAAATGTGGGCATATAATATGCCTCTGCCTAACCTTCCAGGAATAAAGGCGTGACCAATTATGTATGTTTTCAGCAAGTAGGTTCTAAGAAATACGGTGTCTTAAATTTAATAATCGGAAAAAATATGTTTCGATGTACTAGCTCAAGGCATTGAGGAGATAGGAGGTTAAAACCAGAGTATGCGGTCGGGCTATGAAGGTAGTGATGCGGTAGGTAGGGTTTATGAAATGCGGTATTTTCAAATTCTGCATTGTAATACGTACCCCTTGCGATACGTGGGCGGACCTAGGGACGGCGGCGGTGGGAGAGCTTCTCGCCGTCCTCACAGAAGCAGGCCCTTAGATGGCGGCGTGACGTGAGAGTTTCACGCATGCTTCACGCCTCAAGAAGGGGTGTACTATGCCAAATCGAATGTCAAATAATCGAACGTTCAAAATATCGAACGTTCAATATATCGAACGTTCAAAATATCGAAGATTACAATATCAATGTTCGATATATTAAACGTTCGATATTTTGAACGTTCGAGTATTTGGATGTTCGATTATTTGGCATTCGATTTGGCATAGTACACCCCTCAAGAAGTGGGACAACACTCGAACCAAGCCCTAAAGACGCGCCATTAGCACCCGAACCCTTAAGTAGTAGCCAAAGTCTGTCAGAAACGTGAGACATCATTCCGAGGACTTGCCCGGGACTCTCGGCCACAGGCAGGTATAGGCCCAGGGCATAGTGTAGTTTGGTACCTAAAAAAAGAAAGAACCATCACGGTATTTTGCTCTACCAGACATTTTACAACAAAATCAATTCCTTCTTCTACTTATACGTTTCACAAATAGGACTTACTACGACGTTTTGCATACATTGACCTTTTTCAACCGGACATTTAGCTAACTCAGACGTTTAAGGGCCGGCGCCCATTATCGGCATCGGCAAGGAAAAGGATCCTTCAGCATCCTACATGCAAGCGCACACTATCGGCAATTATGCTTTGGCATGCTGCAACGTTCTTAGGGATGACGAGGCGTCCTTAAGGATGCCGCACCGTCCTGTAGCTTGCCGAAGCGTCTCAATATCGTATTTCTCGTCATAACAGTCTCAGAGTTGTTACAAGCTAGTTGTCTGAATTGTATTTAATATGGTGGACTGGGATCTAGTGTTCATAGCAACTCTTGCTGAAGAAGAAGAGAAATCTAATCAATCAAGAAGATTTTGGGTGAACAAACTTTGATGCAAATGGCGATGCCTCCCCTCGCCTCGGCGCCGGCGGCGTACCGAAGGATGCCGAAGCATCCCGAAGCATTCTCAAGGCTGCCGATACAGCAGCCTCAAGCATACCGAAGCGGTATTTTTGTTATTACGACCACATATCACGGAAATTTCTACTTTATTGCCATTATGTTATAGTATACTAGCTGACCCGCGCAACTTCGTTTGCGTCTCTTAATAGGGAGAGAGACAGAGAGAAAGAGCGCTATTATTTTGATATCATGTTTCCCGTCATTTACCCCCGTTGCGTTTATTCCCGCGACGGGAGTAAACGCCACTATTCGTAATTCTACTATTAGATACAGACATAATTTTAGAAATAATTAACGTTACTGTGATCGAAAACCTCCCAAAAACGCGAGATAGCACCCAAACCCACTTAGGTGAGGCATGCAGTAAACAACTATAGCAATTAGTCTTTGGATGGGTGGCGTAACCACTTTGTTACATTTATTTGCGTGCATTTCCGTACTTCGGGAGGCACGTTAAGCCGTAGGTCCCGGTAGCCAGTAAAGTGACTGGGGCAGGTATCCTTCTGAAGGCTTCCCAGGGGCTCCCTACCGTAGGCTGTTAAGCAGGATACGTGTGGTTTTTAGTCTTAAAGAGTCCGGCATAGTATATATGTAGGAATTTCTTCACTTTAAAAAAAAATAACTATGAGCGAACCTTAAAAGATAAATAAATAAATAGGTACCTATTGTGTTTTAGAACTTTTTAAGAGGAACAATTTTGTAATAAATTATTTTGATGTAACTTCAACCATTTACGCAGAGGCGCAACGGCTACTCTAACGATTAAATGTTTTTTGTTTTCGAAACATTTCTCATTGCTGCACCGCTCCTATTAATCTTAGCATTATGTTATGTAGCCTTAAGCCATTCTCAATAAATGTACCTACTTACTATCGAACAGTTTAAGAGTTTTTGGAACCCTACCAGTAGTTTCAGTAAGGCTTGCCTTGGTATGATGTGATCATGGTCCCTTTGCAGCGTGTGTCCAATCCAGCTACACTTCCGACGTTTGATCTGTTGGTGGATAGGGGTCTCACTCCAATAGGCTTACGTTGGTGATTTTCTCGGGCCCGTATATACCGAGGATCCGTTGGAGGCAGCGGTTGACGAAGACTTGTAGCTGGTAGCTGGTGCGAAATGTCTTTAGTGACCTTCCATGTCTCGCATCCGTATAGCAGTTAGCAGTACAGTTTTGACGTTTACTTTGTTTTGAGTTTCACTCTTCGAGTTCATTTTCGCGACTGCCTACGGGGCGCAGCTGTGTGAAGGTTGTTCCAGCCTTGGCGAGTCTCGAAATGATATAGGGTACTCTTCTATCCCACCAGTTTCTGACACGGCACTCCCGAGGTACGTGAATTAGTGCCTCCACCACATCTCCTGCGTCTGTCGATTTTATTTTCAGTCCAGCCATTCGCTGCCTCATCCTGCACGTTGTCCTGCAGGCACAGGTCATCAGCGTCATTTAAATCCTCCAGCCACGCCGTCATGCATGTCTGCAGGACAACGTGCAGGATGAGGCAGCGAATGGCTGGACTGAATTAAATCCTCCAGGATATCAGGATAGTCCCCATTCTATGACGCGCCGCTTGTTCTTTGCGGTATTCAGCATTATACCATCTATTTTCTATGTATGGTTGCTAACTATTCTGTTATCTTCATAACGATCCTCTAAGGTACAGTATGTATTTTCAAAAGAGTTTCTGAACTCTATGTTTAATTTCTTTTTCAGAATATTGATGACATTTGATTGATGTCATAACGTCTATTGATACATGTAATAAAATTCTTACACGCCGGTGTTTGTATGTAAATTGTTTATACTTAGGAAAATTCTATACTGAGGAATAGCTTTAATCATTAAGCTCTATTTTGATTAAGCAAACAGGGCAGATTCACATGCTACTTGATGAGTATGATTAATAAACCTCTAATTTCATAGACCTTATGTGACGTAAACAAAGTTGCGAGGGTCAGCTAGTTAAAAGATAAAACAATAGGTTTCTTCTTACCTACTTAAAAACTATTTTTACATTTTTTTTGGTAATAATAGATATTCTTTGAAATGTGCATTTATGGTACTGTTGTGACTTTTATGACACGTTTAAAGTACATAGGTATGGGATAGATGGCGCTCGCGGCTACGTCCGCGTGTTTTATAAAAAGTAGCCTATGTGTTATTCCAGACTATAATGTATCTCTGTACCAAATTTCAGCCCGATCCGTTCAGCCGTTTGAGCGTGAAAGAGTAATCCACACTCACAAACATTCGCATTTATAATATTAGTAAGATTGCTATTTGCCACCAAAAAATCCTTTTCCTTGCCGATGCCGATAATGGGCGCCGGCCCTTACAATCACGTCCTTCCGAACCCAACCCGTAAAACGGCCACACCTGAGTATGCGTCCATATTATGTGTTCTTTGAAGGTTGGAGTTCATAGCCGTCAGGCGAACGCTGTCTAAGGTTAATTTTGATATGGCGTCGTCACAGCTCCGTTGTAAATTAGGGAAGGAAAATTTTGACCCGGACAAGCCAAAAGCCAAGCATTCTTGGCATCTGTAAAGCCACCTGTCTTATAGTTTGTAAGACAATTCTTCAGAATTTATTCTCATTGGAACAAAAGGACTTATTCTCCAAATCCCTTTCAAGAGAATTGACAGGCTTCTATTGCATAATAAAACAACGTTGTAATCAGTTAACTCATTTATCTAATATTTACATAAACTCAACAAACGAATCACAACTTGGAACAAAATATACAAACAACTCAAAATCATGCATACGTCCAACACTTTCTTATGTAATAGGCATAAAGTAAACAGTAATATATGTCCTCTTCTGTCACCCACTAACAATATTGCTCAGTAATCACTTTAACTCTGTTCAGACAGACCGAAAAATCCGCCACCATTACCGGCTGCATTGAAAATTAGATCCTATGTATCACAAATTATGGTAGAAAATTACGTGAATACCTTCACAAGAAATGCTCGCGTAGTAACGAACCTTAGAATGAGGCAATAACGTCTTATTTTCAATGAAGCCTGTAAAATATTGTGCATAGATAACGTTTTGTCGGAACAGAGTATTTTAAGGACAATTCAAATTGGAGCAAAGTCGAATCGTAGCACCATGCTAACAGTTACGAAGCTGCAATTTAATCCTTATTTCATAGCGATATGAACTTATTTTTCTTGGATTTTACCCTAGAAAAGAAGTGAGTGAAATTTGCTGTTTAAATTTTTTTTGGGAAATTCGACATTGCCCCTTTATGAACTTTGACTAAATTAATGTAGGTCCTTATAGAATCAACCAGCACCGGAAAAATTAAAAAAAATGTTGATAATAAATCCTTAAACCAGCCAATACACTTCTGAAATGCATTGATGTTTTCTGAAGTGCCATTTGCAAAGTGGCGACCGGTATTATTTTGCTACATTGCTCTTTCGGTCCTTTGTTCTATGAAGATAAATTATTACTCCTCATTCAAATGTCATCGATACACCATATTGAACTATAAAACAACAATAGAACATGATTTAAATAAATAATTTCGTACAAATCATATCGAAAATATACACTTTTTTCCGCACCCAAACAAAAACTCTACCTAAAATAGATATTTACAATGACGATAATTAAAATAAAACCTGTTGAAACCTACCTAAAACTAGCTATATATTGTACAAACCTTAGTATTTCTAGTTTTGATATTTTTAATAATATAAATCTAACATTTTTTGTCTTTGGCAATATTATTTATTCCCGATAAATGACTTTGTATGACATTAACAGCCTCACATACATAACATGAAGTATGAACTAGTTACATGGACGACGCTAAACTGAGCACAATTTTATTATGTTACTTCTAGTTGAACATTTAATATATTCAAAAACATGTCTTAAGGCGTCAATCCACTTAGACTATAAAATATAGCTTTATGAAAGACAGTTGTATTAACGTAAACAAAAATAGATTTTATTTCAATACCGTAAAGCTTTTTTTTGAAATGCAAAGAATTTGAACACAGGTCTAAACTATAAATAAAACTGAAATAAAAGTTAATGTTAATACAGCTGTCACAGAGATCGTAGTATATTTTGCAGTGTGTAGCTATAGTCGCCTCGCTGTAACAAGGTGCGTATGACAGTTGGCAGTATGACGTTGATATCTATCAGTACCACATTACTAGGGATGTGTCGATATGCAATTCATGTTTAGAATCCTACGATAAAAGAGATAAATCACGTACTGTTTATTATTGTTATGAAAATTATTATATTTATTTTTGAATTAACTAAACAGCTTAAGAAACCGGCCAAGTGAGCAGAGGTCTCCGTACCGAAAAACGACAAAAATACGTTTGGTGTATGGGAGCCCCTTAAATATTATATTTTTTATGTTTTTAGTATTTGTTATTATAGCGGTAACAAAAACACATAATCTGTGAAAATTTCATCTCTCTAGCTATCACCGTTCATAAGGTACAGCCTATCAAAAGACCGGGTAACTTCGCAAGAAAAAAAGAAGGTAACCGAGAAGAGGAAAAATATTAGTAATAATAACTCAATAATATACTTTTTACAATAAAAGGTGGAACTACGGACAATATACGTTTTGTTTTATCAAAATATCGACTATCCATCGTAGATGTATATAGTCCCATCACTAAAGACATCTTTGGTGTTACGTTATACTCAACAATTTGTTAATTTTTTCTTCCAAATTCATTTTATTTGTAGACTAGAATTGCTAGAATATTCTGGTTAAGTTTAATTTTATATACAACAGTGATTAACGATTTAATATATTATGAATGGGATGAAGCTGAAATACTAAGTTCATAATTGTAATTCACGGCAACTTTCAAGAGTGAAACGAAACGCGATCGACAACTGTCATACGCACCATGCTACACCGAGATGACTATAGTCTATCGCGACGATAGCGTCGTTTTTCTATTCATATATTTCATTGAGGAACAGTTAAAATTTATGATACAAAGTCGTCGTGATAAACTCGCTTGTGGACGTGACGCCTTACGGTTGAACATCTAATGCAAAATATTCATATCGACAATTATACAAAATTTCTGTAAATCTATATTTTGTTCTGTTCAAGCAAAGATGATATCTATTTACTTACAGATAGGCAACTCCCTGCCTCCCTCTGAGCAAGCTTCCCCATCCCCGCCACAGCTGTCAAAAAGTTAGAGGATGTTTTGAAGGGATAGTGCTGCTTAACCTTAGTAGTCACATACACATTCAAGCTCTGTACAAGCGTCACGTGTTTATTAGTGTAGGTGAGAGAGTTTAAAACGAATCATTGCATGGAGTTTCTGCCGGATTCAAGTGACTTTGAATTATTACATAAGTCATTCAATTATTAAAAAACTTATGTAATGCATTTTTATCACTGAATGTGTTGTGAATTCAAATTCGATACTTCTGCTTTGAACATGTTTGAACGCTCAGATTTACACAGTTTGTACACCTTGTTTAATCAGAATATTTTGTATTAGGTGAGTTTGGATTAGAAAAGCCTAATTTTTACTTTTGAAATACAGCGTTGGCCGACTTTGGCACAGGTGGTAACTTATAACAATTAGGCCCTTTTTACAAGTGAAACAAATATGTATTAACAACAGCTAAGAAACGTTAATTTAACAAATTTTGTACAAAATATTTTTATGTAAATAGATACAATAAAATCATTATCTAGCTCGTCTATAAACTACATTTGTAATGTACAAACTTTTACCTAGATGTTAAATATAACTTAATTTGAATTTACATAGTTCAAAGATAATTGCAATGTTAAAACATGAAAATTATGATCTTTGTAACAATATCGGTTGCACAGACTTCATCCCCTTTACGTAAGTATAAAATGATCCCCTAAGTACAAATCTCAAAGAATCAACTAACAAATTCTTGAGCTTTAGCGAAGACTAGAATTATAAACATTCACAATCTTTACAAGTATAATAATGTACGCATTATTATATTATCTAAACAACACTAAGAAAAACGTTTGAAAATTGTCTTAACTGAACATTCTGTTTTAGTTATTTTTATTCTATATCGTGCGAACAGGTCTTTGCACACCGAACTTCTAAATAAAGGTTCTAAATTACGTCATAACTATATGATCCATTATTATATGGAATACCTACAGTAAGCTAAACCACTAACTTAAGCATTAAATAACCAACAAACTGTCGATAACTCGATTAAAATACACGATCAATATGGCACCGTAAAAAGGCAAAAACGTGGTATTGCGATCTACCTTGCGAGATTCTAAACTGTTGAGAGATTACAATAATTTAACTCATTATTTTTCGGTACATTATCCTACTTCTCTAATATTATAAATGTAAAAGTTTGTGAAGATGTTTGGATGGTTATTACTCAATTACGCTCTAACGGCTGAACGGATTGATCTGAAATTTGGTACAGAGATACCTTAAAACAAACAACAATCAATGTCTGGAATAACACATAGGCTACTATTATCCCGGGAAAATATTCTCACGGAAAGCCGTAACGGGTACCGAATGTCACGCGGACAAAGCCGCGAGCATCATCTAGTAATCAATAATTATAAGATCTGGAGATCGAGGACGGTCGCTGCCGCGGCACGTTAGCTTCGCTCGCTCACCTTCGTGCGTTACTACTCACTGTTCTTACCCAACCTATTAAAGTTTTTGTTACGGTTTTCAATAAACCGACAGTTAACATAGTCGCGGGCAGATTAAAATCAAGCCGTTTTTACAATTTTACGGTGACCGATACGTTCGAATTGAGATCGTTTGAGAATAACCCTTTTATTTTTTTCATAGTTTCATCTGTTTTTTTTTATAAAAGTTTTGCACGGTTCGGTATGCACAGACCTTTATTCCTGCACCTAACAATTTCTGTACCGTTGCAACTATAACAAGTAAAGAATTCAATCTATTGTTTCAATACTATTAATATTATTGTCAAAATAGCAGCATATTGTTATAAGAACGTTTAATAGTGAAATACTATACTTTATATATATAAAATATTTAACCTAAACGAACGCAACAGAAACGTTAGGTACATAGATTTAGTGATGTTTAAGATTAATGTCATATTACATACATTGGCAAGAAATATTACAATATTTGGCAAACGATCGGTACAAGCGAACATTTGGCCTGACATAACGTTCTGTAGATGCTTGTTAGAAAGGAATGTTGTTATAATATACTCTTATTTATATATACTAGCACCGCTTGCCTTCTGACAATCACATTCACAACTGTATACTCATCAATCAATGACCCGCTTTGATTATTCTCACTATTATTGTATCACCATCATAAGGAATATGCACACAAAGTAATACACGGTTTGCCAAAGAGAACGCAAAAATCACAAAATGTCGTATTTCATTTATTCTATGACATTACTGAAGTATTGACAGTATTTTGATGATGTAAACAGTTTTAAACTTTTTTTTTTGCATATTCCTTATTAGGTGAAGTACCCCCTACTAATAGTATTAAGAAAGTTTGAATAGTGTAGATATCGACTACTTCTATGAGAAATATGATGTATTTAAATGGTCAGCAAGAAATTCATACAACATAATACATTTAGGATTTATGTCTTGTAAAAAAATATTTTTACGAAAACTATTAGAAGAGATCCCGCATTAGAATGTTAGAAAAATATACTTTGGAGTGTCTAAATAGGCGTCAGCTACACAGTGCGACAAATCGCCACTTTATTTCAATATACGACGATCCAACATGTTAAAAATCACTTGTAAGTCACTTTCACGTTGTAAGAACGTCAATTGATTGCCCTAATATTTAAATTGCGGATGGAAAAAATATTATTCCTCGGGAAAAGCTGGATAAACCATAAAGAAAGGTTTGGTGCAAATACATTAAGTGATGTTGTAAAAAAAACATATGTAGGAATGCTAAAAAATAAATTATCTGTACATAAAATTTCATCAAAATCGTTAAAAAAGAGTTGTTACTAAGATGACATCTATAGAGAACGTCGCGCATACTCGTATTAACTCAATTGAAGTCAATGTCGATGCTTTTAGCATCGGACAGATTTTGGATCGTATGTAATTTGTTTGCGTATCTGTTTTAAATTAAATGAACATTGTGATATATATTTCATATTCTTCACAATAATTTTCATTTTTTTTTGTTTAATTAGACGACAAACGATTAGTCGCACCGTGAGCAGCTGACCTAAGCCAGGTTTTATTTTATCACTGAAGTTAGTAACTATAAATTAAACTTGTGTCATTTATTAAATCGATGAAGTTATATATAATTGTGATTATGAATATACCTAACTAAAATATGGAGCCGAACGAAATGCGTTTCTGTTAACGGTCTATAGAACAAAACCTTTGGATAAATCAGTTAAAACTTAGGTACAGTTGGCTGCAGAATTAAGTATACAGTGCTACCCTATACGGATTGAGTTTTTTAAGGAAAATCTTTTATAAAATTTTATGATATTTTGTTTTGTTACAGACACCTTGTAAAATGTTTTTACAGGGCAGCCCTGTATAATTTTCTTTACACAAATGTATTGTTTTTTTTTCGGACTCTATATAGAAGCATTGAAATTTAAATCAACAATAAATATGGGCTCTGTTTTGATTGATTTGTTTTTAACATTATATCATTGAAAAATAACAGCAAAGAAATGTTTTATAAACCAAAACCGTTTAAGTTAATAAATACCTACATAAAAATTTAACAGCATTTTTTTAACTGTAATAAGAGGTCTAAAGAACAAAAACAATATTTGAAATTAATTTCACTGCCTTTTTAGTACGGCCATTTTGACATCACGTCCTCTCTTTCTATCTTATAGCACTGTGTACGCGTTAGACAGAGATATCAAATATAGCCTGCTTTATTTAGTTTACAGAACTATAACAGTCATTTAAAAATATAAACAGTAAGTTAAATAAATAATACGTAATTCTAGTATCACTTCGTCCCACCTTTTACGACTACCCGCGTTTTTTACATAAATTATGTCGAATTTGACACTGACGACTAAAGCCGACTACACACTTTCGAAAAATTGAAGACATTTCTAACGTGATTTGTATATCCATATTTGTCACCGTAAAATTTTAAAAAAAAACATCGTCATTTTACAATTTCGCAAGATAGATTACAATCCCGTTAGATTATAATCTAATGGGATTGTAATATATCTTGCTAGATTGTAAAATGTCGAGATTTTACACTCTAACAGATTATTTGACGTTAAATTGCTTGGCGTTAGTTTCTGCCTTATAAGATACCATCTTTTATAGTTTCCGATATCTCGACAGTTTACAATCCCGCTAGGTATATTACAATCTGTTTTTACAATTTTACAGTCACATTTATGCTATATGTATTGTATAGATTCTAGATATTTCAGTGTGTAGCCGGTCGCATTGACTAAACATATAATGTCATACTACCGTTCAGTAGATATTCGCTATAAGTTCGGGTTAACTGAAGGCAGTCTCGTTGGGGACATCGATGTTAATGTCGGCGCCGGCCTGTGCCATGTCGGTTAGAATAACGCCCGATAACGCTTCTAGGGATTGCCGCACCTGAAATTTAAAAGGATTATGAAATAATTTTGATTATTATATTGGACTTTTATGACACAGGTACACACACACATACACTTATTTTATTATTAAAACTACAAAGCCAATATAAACTACATAGAGACACAAAATAATAAGGTATAGAACGCAAGCTCATGAATGTATTTTTTTTAAACCTACCCTCGGCTAGACTACGACACTCGCGCACAAACCATTACTTTGAAAATTCTTTGACCTGGTGTCTGTGTACTCCGTGAGCGGTGTCTATGTGTGCGTAAGCAAAGCCTTGTGAGTCCCGGGACATCCTTTCGAGGGCTTACCCGGGGCTCCCAACCACAGGCTGTTAGGCGTTACGTGAGGTTTTTTAGTCGGTAAGAGTCGGCATAACATCCTTTGAGGATTTTCCCTCACTTAAAAAAAAAAGAGAGATGTGGAAAGAATCTTGAGCTTGAGAAGAAATCTGAGCGATTCAATCGATCGTTTCTCTGTCAAACTATAAAAGCATGGAACGACCTGCCCGCGCACGTGTTTTCCTCATCTTACAATCCCGGGTTGTTCAAGCGAAACGTGAAAAGGCACATCGTGGGGCCGCCAACTTGAGGACCACTGTCAGAAGTCGTTCGGGCTGTGAGCGTAGCCCGAGTGCACACAAAGACAACGCTCACACGGACACGGACAAGGTCAGAGCATTTTAATAATAACTAGCTGTTGCCTGCGACTTCGTACGCTGCATTTTATATGTGATTCTTAAGATTGATACTTATAACTTTTTTATTTATGAACCAATTGACATGAAACAAACATTAAATGTTAAGTGGAGCAAATCACAACGCAATAAAGAAACCCGCATTGCAATCGGTTGAGCGGTTGCTGAGTATAGCTTGCACAAACGTACAGACAAACAGACAGTTACGATTTTATTATATGTATTGACATTGATATTGATAATATTGATTTGTGATACACGAGATTGCTTTCTGTACCTTATTCTTTTGTGATAATGCCGTAGTGAGTCTGGTACATACCTTAGTAAGTAGCAGCAGGTTGGTAGTAAGGTACGCGTGTAGCTCGTTGGCCGCTCGCCCGTGTAGCCTCGCTCGCCACTTCACTAGCTCTGAGTATAGCTCTGAACCCGCCAGGCCTGCTAGTTCCGATTGCTGGAAGGACAACAATACGCTTATTATCTTCTAATAAATGTGGAGGTTTGTGATTTGTGAGAGTGGATGTCTAGATGTCTGGGTGTGGATGTTTGTGTCTTTTTCACGCTCTAACGGGTGAACGGATATGGCTGAGGTACTAACATAGAGGCTACTTTTTATCCCGAGAATAAGTTCCGATAAAAAGCCAGAACGGTAATAAAAATCCCATTCCAAAATACTAGAGCGCCATCTAGTATTTTATATGCTTAAGCAGAGATAATGGGGAGCACCCACTTCTACATAACTAACAGCCCGCCAGAAAATCTTGTATTTTTTAAAATCATTGTGCAGGCGGGGGATTCTAGTCGCTTCCAAAACGCACACTGCATAATAAAATTCAAGACAGCCTTCACCCAAGAATGGGGATCTAACAGTAATATAGGTATGTTAGACTCTAACCAACTAATATCACACCTGGCCCGAAAGAAAGTTCCATTCCTAGACACAGTGTCTATCTGCGCCGTCTCTTACTGCGAGCAGGTCATGCTCGTAAAGGAGACGGCGGGGCGGGAACGGGAGAGAACTCTCCCACCCGAGTGTCTTCGCCGAGGACTATCTGCCTTCATGAGCGGGGGCCTGAGGATGGTTAGAGGGTCGCTCACCGTCTTTACAGAAGCAGGCCCATGACGACGGCAGCGTGACGAGAGGAATTCACGCACGCCCCTCCTTAGAAGCGGAATCACACCCGAAACCCCCCAAAGACGCGGGATAGCACCCGAACCACCCCCTAGGCGAGGCCGCGGTGGCGGCCGTGGGTCTGTTGGGAGTCCTGGGAAGTTATTCCGAGGGCTTACCCGGGACTCCCAATCATAGGCTGTTGGGCGTAACGTGAGGTTTTTTAGTCGGTAGGAGTCCGGCATAACATCCATGAGGATTTTCCCCCATGTTAAAAAAAAATAAAAAGACAGTGCCTATTTTTTGAGAGTCAATGCCAACCTGCGATACGGCACAAAGTTTCAAAAACATTGCATCCAGGTAAACGCTGCTAAAAGATGAAGAAGAGGAGAATATTTCTGTTAGGTGTCGATTGTAAGAATAACTTTCTACCTGCCTGCTTCCGTAAAGTCACATCATAAGGCACATTAGGTACGCAATTCACAGATTTATATACTATCGAACTGTTTTATTTTAAGCACTGATACGTGACAACAAGCAGCAAGATGTGACGAATGGTGAAGGAAAATGTTACGCATTTGTCACAGTTATTCAAATTATGATAAAATGCCGAGAACGTACTTCGTTTAAATAATATATCAAAGAGTGTTTTGTGAGAAACTATACCTACAAAATTATATTAGACGTTGGTATAATGTTATCTATTATTTTTTTATTTTGTGAACTACAATCGTGTGAACAGGATTTTTTCTTGAATGTTATGTGAACTAAATATTCAACATGTTACAGGATTATTGCAATAAATGACGTTCCAAGATGAATATTATTGCACATGTAATAATATGTGATAAGAAAAACCATAGTATAGGTAAAACTGATTTTGAACTCTATTTTGATGATCATGATAGTTTTGATAGAGCGCACTAATGATGAGATTTGAACTCTGGGGAAGAACGGGGGATAGAGATGTTCCTCCTACACAATGGGGAGGATCCTCTTACCAGGCAAGGTGATCGCGCCTGACGGGCCGATGCCCAACGGTTGATGTTGGATTGCTCTATTTATTAGCGCATGGTACATTATCGCGATTCAGGATTGCTTGAATATCGAACTTCAATTTTTGCTTCTTGACAAGAGGCGATCGTCACAGCTCCTATGGCTGAGTCTGGCTGGATTACTGCCACCTAGAGCTACATACATAACTACTTAGTACTGTGACTCACCTCTGTCCTATAAGTCGCTTGGTACAGCCGGTAAGCAAGAATCGCGGTAGAGAGCGTGAGTGGCATGAGCGACCGATGGCCCTGCCGTTAGTGGGGCTGGCTGGATTACTGCCACCTAGAGGTACTACATAGTACACCGACTCACCTGCGTCCTATAAGTCGTTTGGTACCTGTTTTCTGATTTTTTTGTTTGGTACTCGCCTAGAGATGAATGCATACTTAGTACTGCGACTCACCTCTGTCCTATAAGTCGCTTGGTACAGCCTATAAGCAAGTATTGCAGCGGAGAGCGTAAATAGCGGGGGGATGCCACGGCAGCGACCGATGGAGCCGCCGTTAGTAGGGCTGGCTGGATTACTGCCACCTAGATTAACTACATAGTACTGCGACTCACCTCCGTCCTGTAAGTCGTTTGGTACAGTCTCACCTCGCCTAGAAGTACATTCTTAGTACTGTGACTCACCTCCGTCCTATAAGTCACTTGGTACAGCCGGTAAGCCAGTATCGCGGCGGAGAGCGTGAGTAGCGCAGCCGCGGCTAGAAGCGCTCGCCAGTACAGCGGCGAGTGGTGCGGGGGAGACGCCGCCGCGGCCGCGACTGATGGACCTGCCGTTAGTAGGGCTGGCTGGATTACTGCCGCGCCCGCACCTGGAGAAACACATTCATGATGTAATGTAAACCCTCATATTTTCAAGCATTGCAAATTATTTACGAATATTAAATGATGAGTTTCAATACGTGTTTCAAACGACTGCCTCTGTGGCGCAATCGGTAGTGATACCGCCTGCGGCGCTGGAGGTCGTGGGTTCGATTCCCACCGGAGACAAATATTTGTGTGACCCATAAATGTTTGTCTCAAGAGTCTGGGTGTTACTATGTATAATATGTATGTATTTAAAGTATATAAGTATAAATATCCGTGGTCTGATACCCATAACACAAGCAGGTTATTCCTAGCTTACTTTGGGATCAGATAGCGTTGTGTAAAATGTCCGTGAATATTTATTTATTTATTAATAAAATAATTCAGTCCACGCTTTCGGCGCGGACTGAATTATTTTAGAATAACTTTAAGCTCTTTTATGATTGAGCAAACAGGGCAGTTTCACACGCTGGTCGATGAGTCTGATGAAGAAATACCTCTCCTTTCATTAATTTGTTTCAGAAGTTGCGAAGGTCAGTTAGTATTTTAACAAAGGAGTGTCTTCCTGTATTGGTTTTATGTGAAACTCACACAAAAACTACTAAGATTGACATGTGGGTCTCGATACGCCCAAATAGCTGTATCTAATCAACTTTGGTCTGATGTTTTACGATCAATTCTCGAAGAAGGTATGAGATAGCATAACGCATTGCCACTACCAGAAGAGGCGGGTTCCCGTTCCAACAGAAGCATGCTAGAACGGTAACTCGCCATAATTTTAGCCGCTTCCAAGCTCATGCTCTTAGAGAAACCAATGTTCTTATTTATACAGTTCATTAGAGAGGTCTCTTCCCTATATTTCGGACATAACTTTCTACTAATTAACATTAGATTAAAACGTAAACAATATAAAAAAAAGATGACACAAATCACCAAGTGTAAGTAAGGTTAAGTCAAAATAGAAATCTTCAACAATTACCAGCAGTAATAAGCGTATCGGACTCTCTCCTAACGGGCGGCGTGGCCGCGTCGTGGTGGTCCCCACCCGCAGAACTGCTGTCGTCTTCTGGAGAGTACTCTGATACTTCTAACTCCACTTCTGATGCTGGGATATCCTGAAATACAGTATAGTCTGTTAAGCTATGAGTAACTAATACGCAAATTCATATATAATTCAAAACATTTGATGAGTTTTATGTTAGCGTGAAATTCCAGGGAAGAATAAGAATCAAATGGAAATAACATTTAAGCCACAAAATAATGCTTCTACTTTCACTGCCTGATTCGCAAGACAGGTAGAGACTGTAAGAAAAGTACCTGGACTTGAAGATTGGACTGTATTTTTAGGCCGCAAACTGGACGTCAGCGGCGAGCGGCGTGACGGCGATTTCGGTAAGAGCACGGCGGTGACGCCACAGTTCAAGAGAGTAAGGCCGGCCGTACACGGACTGTTCGAGCAGTTAAAGGCTGAGCGCCGTACACGGACCGCTCGAGCAGTCGGGGTCGACTGCTCGAGCAGTCGGTTGTTGACTGCTCGAGCCGTCGCTACCAACAGCTCGAGCAGTCAATATTTTCTACCGCAGTCGAGTCATGGATTCTGACGAGAAAGCACTGCTTTTGCTGCTTCTGCTCAAGCGGAGAGAACGGCGGCGACGGGTTTGGGTTCATCCAATTTTGGAATTAAGAGAACAACATGGAAAACATTTTTTTATGGAACTTAGAAGTGATGAAGAAAAATTTTTAACCTATTTTAGGATGCCAATGTCTTCGTTTGATCAATTGAATAATATAATAAAGTCTAAAATTAAACGTAATAACACAATTATGAGGTAGCTCAAGAATGATGAGGAGCTGTCGACTGCTCTAGCGCAGTCAACGGCTCGAGCAGTCAGTGTATGCCTCACGACGTCGACGGCACGATGGAATTACATCATGCAGTTGACGGCTTGAAGCGGTCGCGACTGCTCGAGCAGTCGTGTACACGGCTGCTAATGAATGGCTATAGTTCACTGCGCGGTCGCGGCTTCAAGCAGTCGGTCTTAACCATGGAGCAAATATAAGAGAGGAGGTGTTGTAATACGATTTCCCTATGAAACAATGTGTGACTCGGTGCGGGGGGAGGGTGTGGTGAGGAGGGGTTTGTATCCGCCCACTTTACTATTATCCATCTAGCGGTCAGTGTCAAAAGTACTTGCTTACTTCAACTTCCGAGTTACTACGTAGTACTCCTACTGTACACTGAAAACAGGGCCGAAGTTGGAATTTTGTTCCCCGGAGTATTAACTCTTAGCAAGATCAACAGTGTATTATTTTTTTTATTTCTATTACTATGAAAAAAAATCATAACACATTCTCATTTTTTTTTATCGAAAGTAACCCGCTTCTTAGTGGTTATTGCTGTAAAGATTTTTATAAAGTCTTTTCTTCTCTCTCTATTTTATAAAATAGAGAGAAAATAATAAAATATGACTTCGACTGACATTCGCTCACGTGACAGTCACTTCAAAATAATGACAAATAGACAAGAATACGCACACAAGTTAAAAGTACCATGATGGCAAAAAAGAGACAGACCTTGAGTGTTGTATATAGTTTAAGATGCGTAACCAATAATAGAGAAAATTATAGCGAAAATGATTTATTAGCAAAACTCAAATTATATGTTATCAAAGCTCTAACAGTTATTAAGCCTTTACTGTATTGTCAGCGGTAAATATTAAAGAAAAAAAATGGAAGAATAAACCTCACATGGTGAACAAATTACTAATAAGAGGCCAATCAAGCCGCCGCCAATTGTCGTTAAACCGTGGCTAAAATGCAAGTACTCACTTTGAAAACTTTTCAATGAACATACTCAGGTTTATACAAAAACAGAAGCGCCAGTGTTTTTTCCTACGTAGGGTTCTGTTGTCGTTCCTGCATTCCATGGGAATCGACTCCGGGCATAAAAAGCGTTAAAATATGTGTTATTTCAGACTATAATCTATTCCTGTACCAAATTTCTGCCAAGTCCATTTCGCCTTTTGAGCGTAAAAGAGTGACAAAAATCCATACATCCACACTCAGAAACTTTAGCATTTACAATATTTTGTCAGATTAATTAAAGATTATTTTTCAGTTCCTACTAAAAAAATATGATTTAATAAAATATTCTTAGTAGGTATTCTTAGTATTCTCTCACCAAGAACACAATTTGGAAAAACCGTTCGACGTAGTGGTTGTTTGAAATTATCATTCGTTGCCTTAGCAACAGACTGCCATTCTGCCTGACTCACTCACCATCTTTAATATGAGATTTTTTAAATCGGATTTTAATAAGAAATAGCTTTTATTTTATAATATTTTATTTTATACAAACCTTGCCCTGACTATAACTAACACAGAAAAGAACGAATTAGCGAAGTTGGTTCCGCCGTTCTGAAGTTATGAGCGTACATATATTTCGAAGATCCATTTTATATTATACTAACTGACCAGCGCAACATCGTTTACTTTATATACCGACTGCAGCGCCATCTGCCGGGCTGATTTGTGAATCTATACCATCCAGGGCGCCACCCAAACGAATACAAAAAAAAAAAATTCAGATCTGTCCAGCCATTTTGGAGGAATTCAGCGACATGCACACGTACAGTAGAATTATATATTATACTAGCTGATACCCGCGGCTCCGCCCGCGTGGAATGTTATTCCCGCTTCCCGGTCACTTAGGGGTATGAAAAATAGATGTTGGCCGATTCTCAGACCTACTCAATATGCTCACAAAATTTCATGAGAATCGGTCAAGCCGTTTCGGAGGAGTATGGCAACGAAAACTGTGACACGAGAATTTTATATATTAGATAAAGACAGATAAAAATGGCTCCTATTGTAGTACGAACGAACTGCATCCAGTCGTTGCTAAATTACTTTTTGTACCTACTACTAGTAGGTAGGACGGTTATGGGCCCCTCGGTGAAATTCTAAATTCGATCCTGTTTTTGGTGCTGTTTATTCCTGGCAATAGATGGCGGTCTGTTATCGAAGTTCTTAAATAAATTTGTAAAAATAATCTTTGGTTGCCTAAATTTATTTCGGAATTATTGCTAAAGAGTTTAAATACTTAACAATATTAAAATTATATTATTACTGAGCTCTACGCACCTACATATTTTAGGTAACCAAAACACAAAGTATCGCCATCTAGCGTCGAGTAAAAAATATTTTGCTGTATTCGGAGATCAGAGATGTTTCTAGAACTATTTATGAAAATAAAGAATAAAAATACTTACAACTAAAATGTGATGCCATGCATAGCACCAAAACGTCTATCCGAATAATTTTTGCACGATAAAACACAACACTTTATCCTTATCTTTATAAATTCGTCTAATTTCGCGGAAATACGAATTTTGACAAATATTTGCGTATAACGAACCGGAAGTTGCCTAGACGAACGCGGACAGCGCACTGACTTAAGCCACGCCCACTGATGACGTCAGGACCCGCATTGAACGGTCACAGTGCACGCTTGCTTAGGCCCTCTCCTCTCTTATATTTGCTCCATGGTCTTAACTGCTTGAAGCAGTCCGTGTACGGCCGCCCTAAGGCGGCACTGCGCTTGCACACAAGGTCGGTGCCTTTTTTCTCTATTCGAAGTTACACATCCTCTTGTACCTACTCTGCCACCGAGCTCCCACCCAGTGGCGGATACAGGGTAGGGGCGCGGGGGGCGCGCGCCCCCCCCCCTTGAGTGGCGCACGTACGCGTCGTTCGTGCTCACCACGCCAGGCCACCCAAAATATTTTGGGTTTTTAACTATTATGTAACTATAATGCTTCCTCTACATTACTCGCGAAGTTGGACGAATACGATAGTGCAGAGGGGCACTTCGTTAAAATTTTTCTTCGCCTCTTCTTTGCCGACGAACTTCGTTCAACTTCGCGTGTAATGAAGAGAAAGCATAACAATCTTATGCGGACGCCGCGGACGTACTTATGAAATACTATAAATGCGACAAGCGTTGGCGGGCACACACTCGAACATACATACATAACATAACGCCTGTTTCCTTACGGGGTAGGCAGAGACTATGGCTTTCCACTTGCCACGATCCTGACATATCACTTTCGCTTCGTCTACTTTCATAAGTGCTTTCATACATGCTCTCCAATTAAGGGTACTGTTGACCTGGTCTTTTTCCAAAAGATTGTCCATTCACTCTCGCCTTATAAATCTCTTTTGTCAGTCTGTTTTCATCCATTCTCTCCATATGTCTGAACCATCTGAGCACCCCTTTCTCTGTCTTAGTCACTACTGCTTCTGTCAAGCCGCAATGTTTCCTAATCACAGTTTCTTTCTTTATTCATCAATGTTACTCCACTATACTTCGCAAATTTCTCATTTCCACTGCATTAATTTTACTTTTATGCGTCTTCGGCAACACCCAACTTTCACTGCCATGCATAAGTGTAGGCACAAACACTATGTACAGCCATCCTTGCCTTTTAGACACATCCTGACTGCTCATAAAGGCGTGAATGGCTCCATTCACTTGATTACCTGCCAAGACTTCGTTAAACATCATAGTCACACTTTGCATCTCTTGCAAATTTTGACCCCAAGTACACAAACTCTTACCTGTTCGACTTTTTGCCCTTCGATGTAAATTAGGCAATTCGTCATATTTTCTTCTCTTTCAAAAACATTTAAGTACTTTCGCCTTTTCTACATTCTCTCTCATACCTCTACTTTAAAGCGCATCATGCATTATGTTAACCATCAATTGCAACTCCTCCGCCGATGAAGCTAATATCACCTGATCGTCCGCGTATAGGAGGCATTTGATGGTCAGCTCATTCATTTTTAAACCATAACACTCTTGCAGTTCTTTCAAGCAGCTGTCCATGTGTACATGGACAGCTCTGTTTAACCTGTAGGTTAAACAGACACGGTGAAGCTACACAACCTTGTCTCACACCTATTTCCATGTGAAAAAAGGCTGTGCAAGCTCCGTTTATCCTGACACAAGCACTGGAGTCTTCATACAGAGATTTCAGTGCTCGTATCAAGGTTCCATTTACTCCATACCTGGACAGTGTTGTCCACATTTCATTCCTCACCACTTTATCATAGGCCTTTTCAAAGTCTACAAAGATGCAATAGACTTTTTGACTTTTTGCCAAAACCTTCAGCCAAACCGGTCAGCTACACACGTAAGGAAAAGACTTGATCCGTGCATCCCCTTTCTTTCCGAAATCCTGCTTGCACATCCCACATTTTTGCTTCCGTTTCAATTATCACTCTTTTTATCAGCACTGTTGCATATAGTTTGTCTACAACATTGAGCAAGCTTATGCCGCGGTAGTTCTTGCACTCTTGCTGCGACCTTTTCCCATTCCCTTTGTTTTTAACCGACTTCAAATAAAGGAGGAGGTTTTCAATTCGTCTGTATGTATTTTTTTTTATGTATGTCAAGCGATAATTCCGTCAATTATAGACGGATTTCAAAATTTCTTTTTTTGTTGAATAGGGTTTACTTCTGAGGTGGTCCCATTTTCACCAAGTCAGGATGTGATGATGGGATCCAGGAGAAAACGAGGGCAACCACCAAAAATTGTAGGGACAACTAGTGCGCTTGTTAACTTTTTAATTAAGTGCTTTAATGTTCTACATTTTAATGAAGGTCTGGAGTCGATCTGATGATAGATTCGAAAGACAGTCGAGGGCATTCCTTAACAATTTACAGCAGTTACCTTGTGTTTGGGCTTGATTGATTTGTATTGATGAGAACTTTACACTTAGATTGATAGATCCGACTTAAAAAAAAAAGGAAGTTCTCAATGTTTTATGTATGTTCACCGATATTTCGTCAATTATAGACGAATTTCAAATCTGCTTTTTGTTGGATAGAGTTCACTGCTGAGGTGGTCCCAATTTCACCAGGTCATTTCTGATAATGGGATTCAGAAGAAATCTAGGACAACCACCAAAAATTGTAGGGACAACTAGTGCGTTTGTTAACTTTTTAATTCAGTGCTTAAAGGTACTCAATTTAATGAATGTCTGCAGTCGATCTGATGATGGAACCGAAAGACAGTCGAGGGAATTCCTTAACGATTTACAGCAGCTACCTTATGTTTGGGCTTGATTGATTTGTATCGATAAGAACTTTCACCTAGATAGATATATATTTTTCGATTCACTCGTCACTTAAAATGATAAAAAAATATTTTTCAATAAAAAATAAAACCGACTTCAAGCAAATCCTGAAAAATAAAATTTACTTAGCACAAAGTAATATGTATTTTGATTTATCATATTTAATTCAATACAATATTGAAGTTGGTGCCATCAATATAATACCTACCTAGGTACATAAAACTATGGGTTTACTTGGCGCCGACTTCAATATGATATTGAATAAAATCTGATAAATCAAAATACATATTACTTTGTGCTAAGTAAATTTTATTTTTCAGGATTTGCTTGAAGTCGGTTTTATTTTTTATTGAAAAATATTTTCTCTTTTTCAAACAAACTTTTAAAATATTCCTTCCATCGTTTTAGCACACATTCTTCTCCTTTCACTAAACTTCCCTCACGATTTCTTATGTGAGTTGTAATGTTCCAAAAGAATTTCTTATTTGCTTGGAAGTTATCAGATAACCGGTTTTGAAATACATTCCTATCATCCTCTCTCTTTCTTTTTCTCACCTGCTCCACCCACTAGCAGGCATCGCCCCACCAGCAACAAGACGAATCGCCGCATGCAGACTGGAGAAGGCGAAACAAGAGACGGACTCCTAACACTGCCTATTCGGACACCAACCACCTAGAGCTCGCCTAAAGAGTCGTAAAAGCTTTATCCAAAAAACCATAGCCTCAAATGAACACCCTGTTGCGTTGAGAGTCTCGCTGTGGACGAAGTAACTACCTCCACCTTCCGAATTTTTACCTCCTCAGGAAAAGCTACCTCCTGGATGCGACCTCCGATGACCTGGAGATCTCTCAACCGCTTACGAACTATGGTCGGCCGGTCCAGACAAAACCTGTGCAGGTGGGGAATGCGAGATCCGGGCTTAGCCGCGTGTGACTGCGGCGCCTCCGTGCAGTCCATGTCGCACTTACTCGCATGTCCCCTTTGTCCTACATCCTGCTCTAAAGCCGAACTTATTAATGCCACCGACAGAGCGGTTGCAATGGCAAAATTATGTGCCAAATTTATTTTAAAAAAAAATCATTGACACGATATAAAAACTCTTTTGCGACATGCTTATACCTTTTACCATCCTTTGCCACTTTTATATCCTCATCCGTTGGCTTTTGCATTGTCTGATTGGCTAGACAAAACTTTCAAATCTTCTGCACATACCTATCATTTCAAATAAAATTTTCATAAACTTCACATGCGACTTGATTACTTTTTATTGCGATAATAGTAAAGGTAGCTTAAAACTCAAAATATGTTTTGCGCCCCCCTCTTGAGATTTTTCTGTATCCGCCACTGCTCCCACCGCAATCGCCACGCTAGCCGGTGACGTCCACTTTGAGTACTTACAGGAAACTTATAAAAGAGTCACACTTACTTGAGGTTTAGGCACGGTCTGCTCAGGTGCTCTGGCCGATTTCCACACGTGCATCATCAGCTTATACGTAGAGTCCCTGGACAGCAGCGAGCCGAACACGTGCCTCTCATCTCGAGTGCAAACTCCCACGGCATTCGGAATGATCCGCGCTACTTTCTCCTTCGTTATCCGGAGGACGGATGTTGTCGGTATTAGCAGCTGGAAATAATAGAAGTTTGAGTTAATCTTTTTAGGTGTGTATAAGGGTAAAAATGAAACTAACATTATATTTGACGACTGGCCGGCCGCTCAGAGATTGCGTTTCTGACAAGTGATGATAGAATCGGCGATGTAGCTTTGAACTGGCGCGTACAATTTAAGGAAAAAAACTATATATTTTTTATTTACCTTATTAACGAGTGATAAATCCAAAAATGGAATACTTACACAAAATTACAATAAACGTATTTATTTTGGGCCAAAATTAGTACCAATCATGACTTTGATTAATTGAGAACTGTCAGAAACGCAATCTTTGAACGGCTGGAGTACTGGCTGGATACTTAGCGTATTACAAAATTGCAAAGGCAATCTATCTAAATGAAGTAATTGGATCTCACAGTGAGTGTTATAACGGTTGAACTTGCTCACCTTGGTCACGTAACCGAACACATTGGAGTAAAAAGCGAAGTAGTTCTTCGTTATGTACAAGTGACCTTGAAGGAGAAGATCACCTACCAATGCGGCCGCATAATCTGCAATAGAAAAAGAACATTATTGAACAAAGGTTGCGGGAAAATACCATACATACATATGATCACGGCTTTATTTTATTTTGAAGGGGTAGGCAGAGACATATTATGCAAAGATGAACACAAGTTTTGTTTCCTTTATTTTTTTCTGTTATTGTTTATTTCTATGGCCCTGACTATGGGAAAAATACTAGTAGATCGCTTACAGCTTTACTTTTTGAAATATATACTTTCATTGTACATCTAAATATATATAACTCAAAAGTGACCGACTGACTGACATAGTAAGTGATCTATCAACGCACAGCCCTATTGTATACTATCAATGCTATTTTTAAGAATTTCGTGCCTGGATACTTTTAAGTAGATCTTGTTGCAAACTCCAACAGTAGTCTGTCATCATATGAAAGTTTCACTGCCCCTGAAAAAACTCTTCCATTGTCCGGAGATCCTGATGAAAACTTTCACCCTACTTCTCACTACTATCAGCCAGATTTTGTGGAAATCTGCTTAAATGCGAATGTTGGTAGTGGATTTTTATGGCCCTGTTGCACCCTAACTCTTGCAAGTTCGATGGCATGCGCTCAACAAGCTCGATAAGGTCGTCAAATTTCCTTTTGCCTAGGAATTAACTCATTACCAAAACAAATTAGGTTCAAGCTCTGGATTCGATTTCAGTCATTGATTTAACAGAATTAGGATCTTTTACGAGTTGCCTGAACAAGCTTTAATTTTTCTGTAGGTACTTAATCCTTGCCTGAAGGAAAATTTTACCTTTCACCATTTTTAATAGTACCTTCACAAACTGTTTCAGTATGCTGTATATTGAATTGAGTTCTTCGAGCAGAAGATAAGTTAGGATATGACCAGATACTTTGACTTTCAAGGTTAATTCCGTTTATTTTCACAAAGCAGAAGTGGTAATCGTCATGAACATAATGACAGTTTTGAGGTTCGCGAAATCATGTGTGCTACGAACACTTTTGTATCTGTAATTCCACTGAACCATAACCGTAGACATATATGACACATTTCTGGCATACAATATGAGAAACACATGGCTTCTCATAATTACGCAATTTTAATTTAAAGTATTGATGGTAAGCAGTTTTCACAAGTCCCGATATAGGAACAGGTTTTCGTTTTTTTTTTAATATATTTACCACAACTATAGCAAAAACAATCAGGATTGGGCACACAACATGTCCATAATAAAATCACAAACATTTTAGTGTGCAATAAAAAACCAGAATCTGATTAAAAATAATAAATTAGGGTAGTTTTATAACTACCCTCCTTTATTGTTTTTCTCTACCAGCTTTTATTTTGTGTGATAGCATAAGCTATTAAGAATAATTGTTGTCATATTTAAAAAACACGCGTTATTTTGAGTTATAAATACCTAGAAAAAAAATTCAGGAAACAGACAATTGTATATTTTTTGTTGACCAGTGTTATATGTCCATTTACGGTATGTTAACTGCATAACACCTCCTGGGGTATCCTTCCGAGGGCTTACTCGGGGCTCCCAAATGTTAGGCAGGACACGTGTGGTTTTTAGTCGCTACGAGTCCGGCATAGCATCCATGTAGGATTTTCCTCACATTGAAAAAAAAAGCGTATAACACATAGGGACCATCTTGACAGAAGTTAACTGTGAACATCTAGGTGGACCACTTATCAGAAAGGGAAAAGCTAAATGTTACGGTAAATGGCTGTATGCTGCTTAAATGAACTACAAAAACCTCAAATTGCCAAAAGCATAGCTAAAGTATAAAATACACCAATCAGTCATACTTGAAGACGGATGTTGAACAATGAGTCAGTGACTCGAATAACACAAACGAACGCAGCCTACTCTTATAGCAGACTACCTTGACCTGTAAGGCAATTGTAGACATCATTGATGATTTGTCACTCAAATTAGCAATGCTAGCTAGCTAGAGTATCCTCGTAATGGTAATTGTACCTGGCAAAAAAGTCAATGCTAATCCGCTAAAGCGCACTTCTAGGGCCAATATTTTTACTGGCGGTAAATAGCATAGATGCTAAGTATATTATTATCGTGACATAAAATTGGCATAGTGATCAAGATATGTTTTACAGATTGTTACGCATCATACCATATTTGGGTATATTAGAGAAACTAGCGGACGAAAGCGTAGTTTCGTTCCTGTGGGAATACGGGAATAAAATATAGCCTATTTTCACCGCAAAGAGTGTAGCTTCCCAACAGTGTAAGAATTTTTCAAAGCGGTCCAGTATTTTCGGAGCCTATTCGATGCAAACAAACAAACATACAAACAATCAAATCTTTCCTCTTTATAATATTAGTATAGATTTATAACTGAAAAGTACACTATCCATCCACGCTATAAGATCCCTCATGCAACGGCTTACGAAAGTGGGATGGTCCACAGTAGATCGTATGTAAGTTTATATGAGCTCCCAGCGACCCAGCCTCGGTTTTCCCAAACGCCTACAATATGGGGGCTCATGGGGGGTCTTAGAAGGTTCTTGCAGGGCCGCCAGCGCGAGTTTAGAGCCTTTGATGTTGCAAACGTTCATAGGCTACGGTCACCACGCACATCTGCCACCTTACTGGTACAAAAAAAAGTTTCTGCATGACAGTGATGCTTGCTTGTTCCGAAGAACCCTACAGGCTCGTGAAATCCAGCATGAATGCACTTCCAAGTGATAGTTCTCATGCTACAGACCGGGATACTTGCGAGAGTTTATAAAATTTCGCCACAGACCGTGTCTAGCTAATTTTATAACGCAAATAAGGTTAGTGTGGTACTTTTTTCCTATATTTATTTCTTTTAGTTTTAGTTTATCGGTGATTATAATATTATTAATCAAAATAAATATTAAAATATAGGTTACCAATACTTTCCATTGCTCATTAGTTACAACAAAGATAATCAAATACAGGTCATATTACTAACCTAGTTTTCATATCACCACCGAATGTAAATTGCTACTAAGCAAATTTAGTTCTACCAATTATAATAATATTCTCTAGCGAACAACCAAAAAACAAATTAAAATGCATACTTCCGCGTGGTCTATTACCATTTATCTGAATTCAAATTAGATTTCATTCTATCAATATCTATCTTAAGTCACAGTTTCATGGGATGCGGGGTCCTACTAACATCTTAAGGACCCCAATGGGTCGGATCCTCCTCGTGGTGCATCCTGGGCAACGGAGTAGCGACCACTCCGCTTCCTCTGTGGGGGAGTTGTGCTACTCTGGCTAATTCCGGCCGAGGCGGGAGTAACCCACCTGTGGGTTGCTCGGTGGTGTGTGTTGCTGCCGGCCGTGCCGTGATTCACGGCCGGCAGCAGCAATGATGGGTCGCCGTCGCTTCGCCTCCTTTGCTGGCGAGACGATGGCGGCAAAGTGGGAGAGGCACTGCGTGGGGGGCGGGAGTTTGGGTAGATGCTCCCGCCCTGCCATGCAGTTCGGGCTGCCGGCCGTGAATAACGGCGCGACCGGCTTCAACAGTGCTGGGCCGCTGTCACCTCGCCAGTTGACGAGGTGATGGCGGCAAAGCGGGAGGTGCACTGTGCGGGGGAGCGGGAGTAACCGATAATGCTCCCGCTCTGCCGTGCAGTTCGGGGGCGCCGCGGTGAGGAGTTACTGCGCGCCCCCGATTGTTTCTTGACCGTGGGCGTAAGGTCGGGGGACCCCGCCCACCAACGGTCACATGGCGGTGGGCACCTTTTCCGTGTTCCAGGGGTGCCCATTAGCGCACGCCTGCGCTAGCCGCTCTCTGTCTCCTCTATTACAGAGGGGCGCTCGAGAGCGGTGCAGGCGTGGACTTCAGCTCCTTAGGGAGCTTTGGGGAGCCGCCCATCTGGCTCCCCCGAGGAGAGCCCCGAATAAACGGGGCGCCCCTAGCCGGGTCGACGTGAATAATCTTTTGATATCCCTCGGCCCGGCTAAAGGGTGAGGAGGAACACCGCGGGGTTTAGTGGGTAGCCGGGCCGGGAGTCCCCCACACACCATCCCAGCTGCCCCCGCAGCTGGGATGAAGGCGCGTCAAAAGTCAGTTTCATTTGCTTTTTAATTAACTGCTTAGCCTTCTATTAAACGGCACACTTCGACTTTTAAGTAGTGGACAGAATGATGGCCTGCCATGTCATTCAAGAGACTTTTTAAATCTATACCTACTATTATTTAAAGACGAAAGATTTTCCGCCTCCTTCTGCGAGCAGGTCATGCTCGTGAAGGAGGCGGCGGGACGGGTACGGGAGAGAACTCTCCCACCCGAGTTCCGAAGTCGGCGGTCTGGGCGCCGCCGACGTGTCTTCGCCGAGGACTATCGGCCTCCATGACCGGGGGCCTGAGGACGGTGAGAGGGCGGCTCACCGTCCTTACAGAAGCAGGCCCATGACGGCAGCGTGACACATCCTCTGAGGATTTTCCCTCACGTAAAAAAAAAAAAGACGAAAGATTTCATTGTTTGTTTGTATACGTTGAATAGGCTCCGAAAGTACGGAACCGATTTGAATAATTCTATCGCCGTTGCCGCGTTGGGAAGCTATACAATCCACGGGTGACAATTATTATTCCCGTGTTCCCTCCGACACGAACTACGCTGGTGAATCCGCGTGATAAAGGCGCGTTAAGTATAAATTTTATTGATTCTCATCGGAAAATATCGAGCCCGTGCGAAGCCGAAACGGATCTCTAGATTCTCTAGTAATAATTAAGAGGGAATTGGGGTAAAATAGAGCCTCTCAATGTATCCTGGGGTATCCTACCGAGGGCTTCCAACCGTAGCCTGTTAAGCAGGATACGTGAGGTTTTAGTCGGTAGAAGTCCAGTATAGCATCCATGAGAATTTTCCATCACGTAGAAAAAAAAGCCTCTCAATGTAACTATTTCAGTCAGTAGTCAAGTAGTGGCTATGTACAGTAGCACCAGACAATTGTAAAAAAAAAATTACATATCTTTTTTGGAAATTGGGACTTTATTTCAGTGAGCTTCAGTAGGTAAGTTACAATCCTAAGTAATGCTACCGCAAATGAAGTTTATTTTTGGATGAAATAGTTATGGTTTTTAAACACTATCTACTATCGGTCAGCGGTTCCCTCAACTGCTGACCTACAGTTTGCTAATTTTACATCCTCTTATGATAACCTAATCAAAACGGCCCCAATAAACATTCATTAGATTCGCTAGTCGAAAAGTATTTTGATCAACACGTGTACTGCCCGTTCGCGCTGAGTTTGCCGCAGGCGTAGAGGCTGGTGTAGAGGCGACCGGCAAACTTAGAGCAAACGGGTAGTACTGATCGATATACACTCGAGAGCAATGAATCCGGGTCACTTAAAGAATCCTAAAAATCTCGGAAACTAAAAATGCTAGGTTAATGCAATAAATTGTATTTAATAGACAATGTAATACTCCTTAAATGAAGGTATTAAAACTTCTTAGTTATTGTAAAGTTATATCATAAAAAAATCAAATTTGAAAAAGGGCCACTTTCGAAGATGGAACTACGAAATTACAGCATTTGGTGTTGCTTTTGTTTGTAATCTGTCATTTATGTGGGTACATAAACCATGTTGATAGTGCTCTATATTCATTAATCAAGCTGAAATTATGTCGCTTACGCCTGAAGAATGCACCAGAATACTTACAATGCTGGAAACCGGCCGGAGTCAGCGCGATACAGCCAGGACTGTCGGTGTGTCGCTGTCAACAGCACAAAGAGTTCTCCGACGTTACGAAGAAACTGGTTCTAACCTACGCAGACCAGGAACGGGCAGAACCAGGTGTACCACAGCACGAGAAGACCGATACTTGGTGAACACCTTGCTTCGAAATCGCTTTCTCACAGGAACTGAACTCACCAATCAGTTTCGACGCCTCGGAGGAAGTAACCCAAGTGCATGGACAGTAAGACGTCGGCTTGCTGAATCTAACTTAAAACCCCTTAGACCTGCAAACGGCCCTAAACTGGAGCGTGGGCATCGTATTTCGAGACTAAGGTATGCCCAGAGCCACGTAAATTGGAGTATTGAAGATTGGTCAAAAGTTATGTTCTCCGACGAATCAAAATTTATGCTCTACAAGCACGATGGAAGACACAGAGTGTATCGAAGACCAGGGGAAAGATTCAAGCAAGCATGCATCGAAGAAAAAGTAGCCTACGGTGGTGGGTCTGTACTTGTGTGGGCCGGAATTTCTTCTGAAAGTCGCACAGAGCTGGTGATCATAGAAAACGGCTCTTTAACTAGCGTAAGATATGTGGAAGAAATCCTCAATGATCACGTTGGTCCATTTATGGTCAATTTAGGTGAGGATGCTATATTTATGCATGACAATGCCCGACCTCATACAGGTAGGATTGTGAATGACTACCTTCAAGAGATGAACATTACTCGTATGGAGTGGCCAGCGCGCAGCCCGGATATCAACCCGATCGAGCATGCTTGGGACGAGCTAGGCAGATGCGTAAAACAACGAAACCCTCCCCCAATCACGCTTCGTGAGCTCAAAATTGCTCTCACAGAGGAATGGGAGAATATTCCCCAAAATCGTATAAGGAACTTGGTGTACAGCATGCCAAACCGCGTAAACGCAGTAATGGAAGCACGAGGAGGCAATACGAAGTATTAAAATTCAAGAAAATCGTAATAAAGTTCAAAAATTTCATGTTTCCTATTTTTGTTTTAAGGAGAGATCAGCAGTTTTTTCTTTATGTAATTTTGTGTTAATAAAATGTATGGTGACTCATATTTTTTTTACTTTCATTTAAGGAGTATTACATTGTCTATTAAATACAATTTATTGCATTAACCTATCATTTTTAGTTTCCGAGATTTTTAACATTCTTTAAGTGACCCGGATTCATTGCTCTCGAGTGTACTTATAAATAATGCGCGCAGACACATAAACCTACTAATATTAAGGGGAGTGGTTGACAAAGTTTGCGAAAAAGAGGTGCAGATAAAGACGTTCTTCTCGGTATTAGTATACGAAAAATGAGAGCCAAAAGTAGATTTGAAATCTACAAGATGTGTTCCAGAAAATGGTTTCATCAGAAATTGTGTATTTATTATAAATAACTAGTAAAACATCACTGAACTAGCCCACAATGTTTTAGAAGAAGCCGTTTTATGACATGTATTTATTAATGAATGATAATAAAATTTATATCAAAGACTAAAGAAAACATAGACGTCTAACATGGTTTTCTTCAATTTTAAATTAGTATAAGTTTTAACTAATTATACCTAATAATGTATTCAAAGAATACATCACATTGCTTGCTTCCCCGCGCTCGCCCGAAAATCTAGTGCGGGGGGAGTCGTGTTGCTAGACGGACGTGTGTCGCTCTGGTCTGCAAAATATTCTCGTAAAATGTTATATTTTCATTCATGTACAGAGTAATGCGTGTAACAGAGCCAGAGCCCGAGTTACACAATGTATACTGCATTACATGAGAATATAATGCATTTCAACTTATTTTTCGAATTGATTTATTAAATTACTTCGAAAGGTGGTCATGCTTATATTGTAAGCGGTACTTAATCATTTCAATATAATTAAATGAAGAAATATTTGTGGACATTTGCACACAACTTAAGCTATTATAACCTTGTGCTAAGGGATATAGACAACTGATGAAAATACTTATATTATAGTTATTATTAACACACTGCTTTTTTGAGACACTGCTCTCACCCTAAGCTGAAAGAATTGACTCTTTTAGCTTAGTACGTCTTGTGGGTCGCCACAAGTAGGCACCATCTACCGGCAAATTGGTTAAGGTATAAAAGTGAACAAAGTGAGTGCCCGCCGAGTTTCTTGCTAGTCTATATCTTTACATAATAATAAAACTGTTGAGGGCCGAGAGTCTGAATATGGAAGCTATTTAAAAAAAAAAGAACGCGTTCTCTAATCGATACCTACTTAAGCCAAAATGAAATTTAAAATTTTCATGTCCGTCTGTGTTACGAATACGTATCACGCCGAAACTACTGATTTGAATGAAAATTGATCCGAGGAAGTTCAGGAGTTAGAGACATCTCAACTTCTCTAAACCTAGAATTCAAGAGTTCCTTTGAATGTGAGGGTAAATCTAAACCTGCGTGTTGCTTTATCATTTTTTTCATTCAAATCGATTCTGTAGTTTCTACGTGATACTTATTTGGGATACAGACAGACAGACAGACATGAAAATTTTAAATAACATTTTCGGATTCAGTATCAATTAGAGAACATCCTTCAATAAAAATTTTCAACAGACTCTCGACCCTCAACAGTTTTATTATAAGTATAGATAATTCAGGCCGCGCCGAGGGCGTGGACTGAATTGTTTTAGAATCTATTCTAAAATTTTCCACGGGGCTTAATCATTAAGCTCTTAACTATTAGAGCTTAATGATTAAGCCCCGTTTTATTATTATGTTTTATTATTATTGAAGGATGTTCTCTAATCGATACTGAAGCCGAAAATGCAATTTAAAATTTTCATGTCCGTCTGTCTGTCTGTATCCCGAATAAGTATCACGTAGAAACTACAGAATCGATTTGAATGAAACTTGGAACAATTAAAACTTATAATCCGAGGAAGGTTTCTGGATACTTTGATTCCGATATTCAGCGAGCTTCCTTTGGGAGAGGGGATGAAAGACAATATGGTTTTTTAGTTGTAATTTCACAATGCGTGGTCCGATTCCAATTTTTTTTTCAGTGTTATAAGGGTAGTACTTTAAGGATTGCTTCACAAGTTTCAGTGCTGAGGGTTTTGTAGTTCAGGAATTAGAGATATCTCAACTTTCTCAAAACCTATAATTCAAAGGTTCCTTGGAATGTGACGGTAAATCTAAACAGGCGTGTTGGCTGAATCATAAAAGAGCTTAATGATAAAGGCTGTTGTAAAATAATTCAGTCCGCGCCGAAGGCGGGGACTGAATTGTTTTAGAATAAACTTAATCTTTAAGCTCTTTTATGATAAAGCAAACAGGGCCGTTTCACACGCTGCTTGATGAGTCTGATGAAGAAGTGCCTCTCCTTTTGCAAACCTTATGTGACGTAAACGAAGTTGCGAGGGTCAGCTAGTTTTACAATATGCTTAATCTTAAAATTCGTTTATGATTAAGCAAACAGGGCAGTTTCACCCGCCGAAGTGGTAGGCAGAGGTATATTATTATGTCCCCACGTTTCACCTTTTTAGAATTTGTCTCACGTAATAGGTGGTGAGCCGTATTGCCGTGTTGAGATAGACAGGCGCAGGTTGTGACTGCCTGCTGTTGAAATTGTTCAAGCTGCCAAAAAGGCCTTCAACTTGGCTTAACGATTGCCATTTTACGGGCAACCAGGACTAAAGGCTTAACGTGCCTTCCGAAGCACGGAAACGCTTAAATAACTGTCACAAAGTGGTCACATGGATGGTCACCTATCCAAGGACTCGCCATAGTGAAAGTTGCTTACTACAGTGATCGTTTACAGAACACCAAGTCCGCAATGCCACGAGCGCTTCTTATTTATACATATCTAGCTGACCCTCGCAACTACGTTTACGACGCTTACGTACGTACATATTTTTTTTGGTTTGTAATAATAAAATGAAATGAAATTTTGTTTCTTAAAAGGAATAAAAATTTCAAGCGGGTGGAAGACCCCTTATGTCTGTATATAACCGTTTGTTTTTTAATTTACTTTTAGCCTCTCGCTATAAAATAGATTGCAGGGGGGCTTATGACGAGACTTTGTCTCTAGTTTGTGACTCTGTTGCATTAAACTACGTCACTAGGTCATCTGTTCAAAGTTTGAACTAAAACAAAAATGACAACATCAATCGGATTGAACTTTCACAATAAATGTTTAAGATAGGGGTAGTCGGGTGAGACTTTCTTGTTTATTTGGTGAAGCCAGGAACGCATTTCCGCTACTATTTTCTTCTTCTTCCGTGGTTCTTTTACTCTGATGTCTCTGTAGTTGCGCTACTCTATGTTGGCGAGTCATATCGCCCATATGCTCAAGGTCGTTAGCCCTGGGTGTGGCCTTAAAAATGTGTGTGCATTTTTGTTGCAATTTTTTTATATAAAAGTCCTCTTGGATGCCATGACGGGTTGTTATCGACTAAAACCTATCCTTCTCGCCTCGGGTAAGTCATAGGAAGGACATCCTTCCTAGGGCTTACCCGAGGCGAAAAGGATTGCGAGGTGAGATAGTTTTAGAAATCCTGGGATTTCCCAGGATTTCTAAAACTATTGAATGGATTTTAATGAAACTAAACAATTTTGTAGCTCAGACCATCAATATACAAGGTTATTTGTATATCGATGGCTCAGACTAGAAGAATAACATGTTATTCTCTCAGTCTTTTTAGTTTCAGTGTGTAGCTGAGTTGTGTAGCTTATCTTATATGAGAAACATGTAAAAAAAATCTTCAAATTTAAAATAATGAATGTCAATCAAGTCTGATAAAATTCTGCAATGCTACTATTGTCAATGTGGTGGTTGGAATGATGTCATAGGTGAAGTGTTTAATAGGTCTGGATTATGGAATAAAATTCAGAATCTTCTTTAGGAGGCTTCTAAGATGCATTTACATTGAAACCAGAATTCTCAAAAGAGTGTATCCGAGCTGGAAATTCCATGTCTGTTTGCTACAGTGCAGAGAATTCACCAATGACCAAAGATCTCAGCAAAGGGAAGAATTTATACTAACAAGTACAAAACACTTACAATTGAGCACTTTCTCCTCCGGCCCGACCTGCGGGAAATGTCTATGGAACTTCTTTTGTCGCGCCTTGCTGGGTTGTTTTCCATCTTTTGTCTCTTTCGTGTCAACCGTTCCTGGTGCATTTAACGCGGCGACTCGGACTGAAGGCGCTGAGCCCGATAGGGGCTTTATTGCCTGCCTGCGAACAATACATAAATTTTCTCTTAGAAATAATTTACTCAAGTACCGGTTGATAGTCGTTCCAAGACGTATAAGGTAAGAATTCGTCAGTTCCAAGTAAGGTCTCGATGGCCGATTGGCAAAGTGTCTGGCACGGTATGCGAGGCGCACGTTCGACTCTATAATTTCATATTAATATCGGTACAATTTCTTAATGATATAATGTGTTTTATTTAAGTAATGACTACGGATTGTTTCAAAGAGGCATAGATTTTATCGAATAAACTACTTTTCAATTTTTAAACCCACTAAAAAGATTAACTTCTAGACTAGGTCATCAGTTGATGTTGCAAATACTGTTTTCAAAATTGACTTTTTCGTTTACATAAATAAAACTTTAACCCTATTTCACCCTATCGGGTTGGAGTTTGGACTTTTGAAAAATAGTTTCTTACCCTCAATTTTAAGTTTCTAGGTGTCAAGATTATAACTGAGCATTATTATGCATAGATAAAGGGCGGCAACCCTGACTGGTTGATTTATCAACGCACAGCTGCAATAGCTTAACAGATTTGGCTCAAATTTGGCATAAGTACAGGTAGTTACTACGACGAATACGTAGCTAATAAAACTACGAAAGAATGTGTCTCTCAATAGCAGTTATATTCCATACTATATACATATAGGCCTTAGAGGGATATAACGGAATTTCGTACAATGTAATGACATGACGCGAAGTCACGGAGCACGACTAGTAGATATGACATAGGTACATGTTTTGTTTACAGGTCAACACGCTCAGTTAGCGACAAACGGACACAATGAGCGATTAATGTTCAACATTGTTGTGAAAACGGAAACTGTTATCTTGGAATGTCAGTGAAGTTCAAAGTGAACTCAATCATGTTTTATTCTGAACTCAATCTCGTACTTGTAGATAGGTACCTATTGCAAAAACTCCATATAACTGCAATTTTTATAAATACGACTAGAAAATTTTACTGGAGAAATGTCTGTCTACGCTTCCAGTCGTATGATTGTGAACAGGCTGCTACGAAAATTATAATAGAGGAATAGATTTATATTTTTATAGTCTAGCTAGTCAACAAGTGCTTTTTAGGTCAAACTTTTTCTTAGTCTCCGAAAATATTATCGGCGTGTCATTCGATTCGGAATAGATTTATTGATGATTTTTGAAAAAAAAAAGTGTACCACACTCTCAGCATTTGAAAAAAGTCACGAGCAATGGAAAATACCGCGATATTTCTGATAGCGGATTATAATTTGTCCATCTATTCCCTTTTTTTTTTGTTTTACGTGAGGGAAAATCCTCATAGGATGTTATGCCGGACTCTTACCGACTAAAAAACCTCACGCCGCGCCTAAAAGCCTATGGTTGAGAGCCCCGGGTAAGCCCTCAGGAAGGATGTCCCGTGACTCCCAACAGACCTACGGCCGCCAATGCGGCCTCGCCCAGGGGGTGGTTCGGGTGCAATCCCGCGTCTATGGGGGGTTTCGGGTGTGACCCCGCTTCTAGGGGGGGGGGGGGGGGGGCGTGCGTGAGTTGCTCACGTCACGCTGCCGTCATGGGCCTTGTACGGGACAACACTGCGGGTCACAGCGGCGACTGCACATAGAAAACTGTAAATAGAATATTATAGGTCTTATAGCATAGGATACGTTCAATTATTAGGTTTTTATTCCATTTTTGAATGTTTTTAATTGTATTTTCGATATTTCATTTATAGTAATAGCAATTTGTAAATAGTTTTGAATTTCCATAACATATTTGATTTGTATAGAACTAAATGTATGGAAATATTGTTAATAAAGATCATAGTTGCGTAACGGCTCACGTTACGGTAAAGTTCGCGACAGGTGCCTATAGAGTAAATGTATGGAAACATTGTCAATAAAGCTCATAGTTGCGTAACGGCTCACGTTACGGTAAAGTTTGCGGGAGGTGCCTTAAAGATTTTGCACTAAATTTGTATAATTTCGCGTTTTTTGATAGGTTATTATGTAGGAGCTGTGATTGGACATAATTAATAGCGAATCACAGCTTAGGCCAAAAATGTATAAATACAGACGTCACTTTTGTACCGACATTCAGTCGACAGTCCAGCACTACAGGAACAACAAGAAGAAAAGGAAACCAGGAAAACAGGAAGAAACAGCAAGAATACTAGGAAGAAAAGGATAGCCAGGAAGAAAAGGATAGCCAGGAAGAAAAGGATAGCCAGGAAGAATAGGATAGGAATAGGAACAGTATTGTTTTATAGTCAGTATTCGTAATAAACCTCCGACCTAGTGACCGGTAAGAACTTTCACAGTGACTTTTATTTGTGTTTGTGTTTGTGTTTTGTGCCGCTAACCCGGCATCCTGTGTAACCCGCACCTGGTGTGGTCCACCACCAACCCCAGTCAAGGAAAGTGTGGATCTGGGTAACACACTTTCACCAGTACAGTGGGGCGTGCCTAGCTACCTAGTTGGTTAGGTGCCGTCGCCCAGCGGAATAAAGTCGCCCCGCTGTACATTTTGGTCCTTCGCGAGCCGGATACTGTGGGGACCACTACCAGGATGCCGGTCACCCGGTCAGAAGGAAGAGGCCGCAAGCGGGTGGAACAGACACCGCCATCTTCGAGGGACACTGCCGCTTCGTCGAGGACTGGCGCTACTGGTGCTACAGTGATAGGGGCCCCCGTGACATCGGAGCCCACCATGCATCCAGAATCCACGCCGCCGCCGTGTGTCGCCGCCGTCTTAGCCGATGCCGCCGCCACTGCCGCCTCCGCCGCCGCCGCCCGACAGACTTCGACTGCAATCATCGCCGCGCCGCTCGCCGCACGTGCCGGAAGAAAACCGACTGCGGAAAGGAGGGTGCCCACTATAGACGCACCTTCACTGCCGAAAGGTGTACCAAGTCAGCTATTGCCGAGCAGACAACAGGACCGCCCGGCCCCCGACCGAAGAGGGGGGAGGGAGGGGTCACTCTACAGCACCGAACAGGACCGCCCGGCCCCCGACCGAAGAGGGGGTAGGGAGGGGTCACTCCACAGCGAACAAGACCGCCTTGCCCCCGACCGAAGAGGGGGGAGGGAGGGGTCACTCTACAGCGCCGAACAGGACCGCCTTGCCCCCGACCGAAGAGGGGGGAGGGAGGGGTCACTCCACAGCAAACAGAGCCGCCCGGCCCCCGACCGAAGAGGGGGTAGGGAGGGGTCACTCCGCACAGGTCTGCTATTGCCGAGCAGACTACAGGATCGCCCGGCCCCCGACCGAAGAGGGGGAAGGGAGGGGTCAACCTACAGCAGCAATGAAGACCGCGCCGCCTCAAGCCGAAGAGGGGATGGGTCAACTAACAGCAAACGCAGGACGTACAGACTGGCAAAGGCTAAAGAAGACCTCCTGCGCCTTCAAGTGGAGCTAGCTGCAGCGAAGTTAGAAACAATAGAAGCCGAGGAATCATATGAAGAGGAAGAAGAGACCTCACTCAGCAGCGAGTCAGAAGCCAACGAACGGGTCGACCACTGGTTGAAGACCCACGAACAGCAGCCCGAACCTACGGTCAACAATGAACAGGACCAACCAGCCGAGCCCTCCGTATTGAAGAAGAACCCAGAGAAGCATAAAGAAGAACGCCACTCACAGCCACGGCACCCACGGTCAGCACCGGCGGGAGCTCAACAGGACTTCGCTGAATTAGCCGCAGCAATCACCGGTGCTGTCAAAGCCGCACAGCGCCCGAAATTTATAGAGCTGCCCTTCTTCAACGGGTCACATCAAGAGTGGTTACCCTTCCGCGCCGCCTACTACGAGACGGAGCACATGTTCTCTGCAGTAGAAAATACCAACAGACTACGGAGGAACCTCAAGGGGAAGGCTAAAGAAGCAGTTGAAGGCTTACTGATCACCAGCGCGCACCCATCCGACATAGTGAAGACCCCGGAGTCAAGATTCGGAAGACCAGAATCTATAGCCATGGTGGAGATGGAAGCAATCCGAGGCCTACCAAGACTAACAGAATCGCCTCGTGATATCTGCATCTTCGCGACGAAGATCTCCAACAGCGTAGCGACATTGAAGACTCTGGGTTGTATGAACTACATGTACAACCCAGAAATAGCGAAGACAGTCGTCGACAAGCTCACACCTACGCTGCGCTTCAGATTCTACGACTTCGCCAGTACAGCGCCGATGGGTGAACCTGAACTTATGAAAATAGAAAAATTCCTCAAAAAAGAAGCTGAGCTATGCGGACGGTACGCATTACCTGAACAGGCCGTACCGTACACTCCACTACAGAAGAGGTCACAGAAGATACACACTGTGACAGACAGTACAGAACAGAATATTGAACAGAAACAGAAGAGTATGCCGAGATGTCCCATATGTCAAGAAACGGGGCACACTTCAACTGATTGCAAACAGTTCAAGTCCGCTGATGAAAATGGAAGATGGGATATAGCCAAAGCCAAGCGCCTTTGTTTCCGGTGTCTTCACTACAAGAATAGAACTCACAGCTGTCCAGCCAAGCGGTGCGGTGTCAACGAGTGCAAGTACTCACACCATAGGATGCTGCACTACAACAGAACCTCGAGTGGGGCGACAGCGAAGAGTGAAGATACTACAGAAGCCATCAACTCAGCCTGGACTCACAGTCGTCACAGAAAGAAGCAATCATTCTTGAAGATCATACCAATAGAAGTCAAAGGACCGAGAGCAACAGTGAAGACCTTCGCCTTGCTGGACGACGGGTCAACGGTCACTTTGATCGACAGCACTATAACAGATCGCATCGGAGCCAGAGGGCCTTCAGAAACCCTCAAGATAGAAGCCATCAACGAGTTGAAGACAACAGAAACAGCGTCAAGAAGGGTCAGCATACAGTTGAGAGGCATGAACGGGCACGAACAGAAGATTCAAGCACGTACCATCAAAAACCTCCAAGTCTCATCGCAGCGAGTCCCAGCGAGTCTGCTCGAAGGATGCCAGCATTTAGAGGACCTTCAAGAGCAGCTCACCTACGAAGAGGTGCGACCGAGAATACTGATCGGTCAAGACAACTGGCATCTCCTGCTGTCATCCGAAAACAGAAGAGGTCGACAAGATCAACCAGTGGCTTCACTTACTCCACTGGGTTGGGTCTTGCACGGCACTCACAGCAACGCCATCGGGAGAAGCATCGACATCGTGTCACACCTCACAGAAAAACCGCAAGATGAACCTGAAGACTTGGTTAAACAGCACTTCGAGATGGACGCGCTCTGCCTCAACCCCAAGAAGCCGAAGACAGATCCTAAAGTCAAGGCTCTTCGTATCCCGGAGAAGACCACAAAGAAGACAGCAACAGGTCATTATGAAACCGGTCTCCTCTGGCGAAAAGAAGATATTGAGTTCCCTGACAACTACGACAACTCGTTGAAGCGTCTCCTTAACACAGAGAAGAAAATAGACAGAGACCCAGAGCTGACCAAGAAATACACAGAACGGATGGAAGCTCTGATCTCCAAGGAGTACGCCGAACCAGCTCCGAAGAAAATAGCACCGGGCAAGATTTGGTACTTGCCTCACTTCGCCGTCGTGAACCCTATGAAGACAGACAAGCGCATCGCGACAGGCGTCAAAGAAGTTCACCTACAGGCCGGCTTCGAGCTCAAACAGTCGAAATCGAACTCAACAGCTCTACTCGAAGCACTCGGTGAACAACAGAATACAGAAGATCTGGAACTTCACAGAACAGAAGAAAATACAGAAAGGGTGCTGGGCGTAGTTTGGAAGCTGCAAGACACGTACAAACTTAGCCTCGCCCGCATCCCACCGAAGCCTCCAGATGGAAAAACAGAACAGTCTACGGGTGAAGAAAAGACTCACCACGTCACACAGAAAATAGAACAGAAGCTCTCCAACAGCCTACCGGATGTCTCTCGATTCTCCAACTGGGACAGACTCCGGTACACCACAGCAAGAGTCCTGCAATTTATAGAACTGTGCAGACCCAACAAACAGGTGGTCTGCTACAAGAGAACACTGAAGAATACAGAAGAGGACTCTACATGGACAAAGTCTAAGAAGTCCACTACAAGACAGCCCAAGGTGAAGAAAATAGCGTCACCTTCAAATAGACAGTTTCTTCGAGTCTCTGCTGAAGATCTCAAACAAGCTGAAGATCTACTGATGCGTGCCTCTCAAGAAGACTCCTTCGCCGTCGACATAGAAAACTTGAAGAATAGCAAGCCGATGGACAGGAACAGCCGTCTTCAACAATTGAGCACAGTTTATGAAAATAAAACCATCCGACTGAGAAGCCGCATCCAAGCAGTTCAAGACGTTACAGAAGACTTGAAGAATCCCATGATCCTTGATGGCGGGCACCCAATAGTCAAACTCTGGGTCCAGGCAGTACATCGTCAGCTGCATCACGCCGGTGTCGAAGCTACAGTCAACGAGTGCAGACAGCAATACTGGGTACTACGACTGAGGCCCATCACACGCACTCTACTCCGAAGCTGCCTGTTCTGCCGAATCAAGACTCAGACGCCGCCTCAAGCACGAATAGAAGACCTACAGAAGAAGTACTCTTCACATTATTAACAGAAGCAGAGTACCTACACAGTCAACAGTCGACCGCTGACGCATGTGTCAGTGAACCCAGAAGATCCAGAAGCCCTAACCCCCAATCACTTCTTACTGGGGGGTCAGGGGCGAGTACCGCAGCCCGGGTCATTCAGCGAGCAAGATACAGCATCGAGGTCAAGCTGGCGCGCTTCTCAACGGCTAGCAGACCTATTTTGGCTTCGCTGGATTCGAGAGTACCTGCCTGAGCTTCAACACCGGCGGGAGCCCCACGGACGAGGTCAACCCATACAGATCAACGACCTCGTACAGATAGTCGACGCAAACCTTCCTCGCAACGTGTGGATCCGTGGCCGAGTCATCGCTGCGTATCCGGGTCCAGACAACATAGTGCGAACAGTGGACATCGCAACCAAGGGAGGCGTTCTGCGGCGGCCGGTGAAGAAGCTGGTGGTGCTGCCAGTGTCTACAGACGTCGTGCCCGTACCGGAAGATTGATGCAACATAGTCTGCACGGCGGGAGAAATGTACGGGACAACACTGCGGGTCACAGCGGCGACTGCACATAGAAAACTGTAAATAGAATATTATAGGTCTTATAGCATAGGATACGTTCAATTATTAGGTTTTTATTCCATTTTTGAATGTTTTTAATTGTATTTTCGATATTTCATTTATAGTAATAGCAATTTGTAAATAGTTTTGAATTTCCATAACATATTTGATTTGTATAGAACTAAATGTATGGAAATATTGTTAATAAAGATCATAGTTGCGTAACGGCTCACGTTACGGTAAAGTTCGCGACAGGTGCCTATAGAGTAAATGTATGGAAACATTGTCAATAAAGCTCATAGTTGCGTAACGGCTCACGTTACGGTAAAGTTTGCGGGAGGTGCCTTAAAGATTTTGCACTAAATTTGTATAATTTCGCGTTTTTTGATAGGTTATTATGTAGGAGCTGTGATTGGACATAATTAATAGCGAATCACAGCTTAGGCCAAAAATGTATAAATACAGACGTCACTTTTGTACCGACATTCAGTCGACAGTCCAGCACTACAGGAACAACAAGAAGAAAAGGAAACCAGGAAAACAGGAAGAAACAGCAAGAATACTAGGAAGAAAAGGATAGCCAGGAAGAAAAGGATAGCCAGGAAGAAAAGGATAGCCAGGAAGAATAGGATAGGAATAGGAACAGTATTGTTTTATAGTCAGTATTCGTAATAAACCTCCGACCTAGTGACCGGTAAGAACTTTCACAGTGACTTTTATTTGTGTTTGTGTTTGTGTTTTGTGCCGCTAACCCGGCATCCTGTGTAACCCGCACCTGGTGTGGTCCACCACCAACCCCAGTCAAGGAAAGTGTGGATCTGGGTAACACGCTTTCACCAGTACAGTGGGGCGTGCCTAGCTACCTAGTTGGTTAGGTGCCGTCGCCCAGCGGAATAAAGTCGCCCCGCTGTACAGGCCTGCTTCTGTAAGGACGGTGAGCGGCCCTCTCACCGTCCTCAGACCCCCGGTCATGGAGGCCGATAGTTCTCGGCCATCTATTCCCTAACTAAAAGTAAAAGCGTCTAAACATCTTCACAAAAACTTTTATAGGTGTAAAAACAATGGAGTGATTGTTGCTATTGAATGTGCGATTTATTTGAAATATCCGCGAGCGGTAGACTAGACTAGTAGGTACTTTTCTGATATCTTTGAGTATAGTAATGTCAAATCTTCCATATTAATAAAAACTCACGAAATGGTTACTAGCACAAGAAAAACGAAGGCGTGGACAAAATTTACTTGTTTTGTAAGTACATTTCAACTTATTTTAGAAATAAGATATTCGATATAAGTAAGTAGATACTTGGCAGAAATCATTTATAGTCTTAAGTTATCTAAGTGACATTATTATTTACTAGCTGACCCGCGCAACTTCGTTTGCGCCACATAAGAGAGAGTATTACCCGTTCCCGTCGCATTTACTCCCGTCCCGTTGCGTTTACTCCCGTAGCGTCTCGTCGTTAATATTCAATACGTGAGAGAAAGAGAGAGAGAGAGAGAGAGAGAGAGAGAGAGAGAGAGAGAGAGAGAGAGAGAGAGAGAGAGAGAGAGAGAAAGGTTTCTCGTCGAGTGTAGGTATTCCCGTCGCATTATTTTTAAGAACAATTTTATGAAAGAGGTATCCCGTGGCATTATTGTAGAAAAAAATTGATGCTATAGCGCAATTTTTTTAGAACTTTTTTAAGAGATACAATTTTGTAGTAGGTACATATTTTTAACATAACTATAAATATTTACGCAGCACACGCAACGAAGCTCTCAAAAGGAATAACTTTTCCCCCGTTTTTGAAACATTTACTATTACTGCTCCGCTCCTATTCGTTGTAGCGTGATGCTAGATACCCTATGACACTCCACAATAACGTAGCTTTCTATTGATGAAAGAATTTTTAAAATCGGTTCAGTAGATCCCGAGATTACCCCTTACAATTTAACAAACACACAAACGTTACTTCTTTATAATATTAGTATAGATAGATTATCTACTAGCTGACCCGCGCAACTTTATTTGCGACATTAATGAAGAACCGCTCGACCGATTTTGTGCAAACTTCACATAAACCATCTACTAAATAGTCCGAACAAAGCCTAAACATTTGGTTTGGATAGGTGGGGCTTAGCGTGGTAGGTACAGTACAGTCGATCTAACTCTCAATGTTTAAAACAAATTGGAAGCTACCCATGTTCCGCAGTGGACCGCGATAGGCTGATTTGAATGAAAATTATCACCAACAGTACACAAGTTAAACTAAAAAAGAGGGCAATTTTACCTTTTCAGGAAGAAAACAACCATTTTTGAGTAGACGAAAAATAAGAACGCGAACACCGATCAGAGGAAGAGTCCCACTTAAGACTGACCGCGAACTATGTCTTGTTGTCCCCAAGTTATAATGCATGCATACGGGATTTAGGATCGGATCTTGAAAAACACTGCCATTCCAAAATACATCTTATTCTTAAAGTAGCAAGCTGTAAACGATCTCTGATGTGCTAAATACATAAAACATTAAATGACGTATTGTTTACGCAAGTAATTGAATTTTAAAATAAGACGACGGACAACAGGGACCCGTTAGGATGACTATCGTTTAAAGCATATTGCAGGACTACAGAAAACATTTGAAAAACAAGACTAGCAAACAGTTATTGAATAATGTACTCAGGTCTTAGGCTAACTGTCTCGACTCGAAAATGTTGGGCTCACCCGGGACTCCCGGCACTGTTGTAAGGCATTTACCCCCTTTACCCCTCAGACCGTGGTGCCCTTTCATATGCCTACGACCAAAAGTCCGGTGCCTACTATAGGAAAAATAACTCAGGGCTCCCAACGTTGAATTTTGTAAATATAGAATACAGAATCGGTTTCGAACAGGATTTGAACCTGCGTTTTCTTGCATACCGTGCGTGCCTTAACCAATTCGACCACTGAAACCTCCTCGGAACCGACTAATTTTTCCACCTTATTATACGTCTTGGGGCGACCGACGCCGACGCGTCGTTAGCATACTAATTGCATTTCAAGAATGATCTTAACTGAACTTTGTAGCTTAAAACACAGATGTTTTTACTTAGAGGAGGGAGGAGGTGTTTACGGAGGACTTGTTAAAACTATTTTCTAAATTACTCTGCATTATATATATAATTGACAATATTGCAGTTATCCTTGCTACCAAAATTTGACTGCCTCATCTCCCAAACCAAGACCTAATCAAAGATTTCTTATAAGCAGATAAAATACGATATTTTTTCTAGTAACACGTAGGTATTATACACGTATATAAAACATCTAAATAACACACTTATGTGCAATAAATGAAATACAAATAGAGTACCTATTTCCAGTAATATTCAGTACCATTGTCCATAAATAACATGGTTCCCTACTCACTGTATTCCGTCACCTGCATAATTCAGATATTACAATGTGCAAACGAGATTAGCTAGTCAAATACTGTAGCTGTCTTGAAAAAGAGCTGCTACGCTTTTTATGTCAAAGCATTGGTCACATTTGTACTTTTATTTATCTGAATACTGATTTGCTTTTTGCTAAACATGTCGACATCATCAATTTAATGGTAGCAGTGGTATTCAATGATTCCAGATTTGTTTATTGTAGAATTCGGATTAATACTCTATGCATACACCTATAGTAAAACAAAAAATGTTCTTTAATTCTTAATTACAATAATCATCTGTGCTAGTAAGTACATACTACATTAGAAGCAACTACTGTGGTGCATTATGTCCTAAGCAGATTTGTTACTATACATATAAATATTACCTATCCCTGCACTCTACAATAACACACCACACACAGTACGGTTATAAACACAATTTGTGTGCTTAGTTATATGATGTCTCAGTAGGTAAAAAAAAAAGATCGTACACTAGAGTCCAGGGATATCCAACCTGTTGATCGTGATCGACCGCATTAGTTCCCTCGATCGTGGCAAAGGAAAAAAATAAGTAATGTATTACAAAAACAATACATACTTAGTTGTTTACTACATTTAAAGTCTCGAGCAGTACCTATGTATTATATTCCATACATATACTGGGTTATCTTTCAGTTTCAGGTAGCGCTAAAGCTATTTATTTATTAGTTTATGTACACACAAATTACAATAAATGAGAAAACATATTAAAAAAAACAGCATTGTACAAAAAGCTATGTTCCTGTAGAAGAAAATTCTACCGGTTTTCGTTGCGTTGTGATCCTTTCCGTGCCGTTTTGTGGAAGGAAATATCAATCTTACAAATGATAAATAAGTAAACAGTAGTTCTTGGGTCTAATCAAGTTGACCATACCTTGAGTAGGTACTAGGTACACTAGGTATATTTATCCAAAAACATCATTAGTCTTACCCGTTGAGACGTCCATTGGTGTAACCACTTTCTCCGCTTGATTCCTCCGAATATTCGAAAGAGGCGTTATCCACCATTATTTCAAATTACACTCCACACACAGTCCAGTTCTAACTATGGGCCCATTTCGTTCATTATCACTGTGTCTGATATCTAACGAATGAATCGACTAAAATAAAGTAACATAATAAATGTCTAACCTACTTGGACACTCCAACATTGACTTTTATGAATAATTCTAGAAAACCAAATTAATTATTTTTGACCAATCAGGAAATATTATACTCAGTAATCAAGAGGCAATGAGAAAGCTATTAAGAATCATGATAAAGATTAAATAACGTCTTTTCAATCATGAAATTGCGCAAATACTGAACTGACTAAACTGACTAAAGTGTTTAAATCGATAAAGATTTTAGAATTGATTCCGATTTAGAACGGCTAAAAACAACAGTCATTATTTCGATTTATTACATTATATAGTTTCTGATAATTAGTCGTTCGACAAAATTCGTATGTCACGTGAATCTTTGTAATCGTTTTGATTGAAGAAGTATTGGAATAACAACATCTGGAAATTTTACTAAAAAAAACGATTGGCCAATTCTGGGACCGATTTAAAGACAACAAGCATCTATGTGTAAGAATAGTCGACAAGGTAAAGATGGTATGTATGCCTTATTTATCATAAGATTAGGTATGTAAACTTAAGATGGGAAAGGATTTAAAACACGCATCAAAATTACAAATGTGAGTTACTGAAATCCCTATGCGCTCTATAACACGATGACATTAATGATCACAGCACCATGCAATACGCGGTCAGTGGAAATTGCACGATGAGTAAAATAGGTCTTTTAAAACCTGTTTAGAAAAAATACACGATATAAAAAAGAACTGACTGATGACTGAAATAAAAAAAAGTATACACGAACCTATTCAAAAGATATTAAAAAGAACACGCACACAGGTGAATGACATTGAAATCAACTTTGCAGACACTAATATTGCTAAAGCAAATTTGCATACACTTCACAGATAATATGACAGACCGGCACAAATCTATAGATACACAACACACACTTTCTGTTCCCTTTTCATAGAGAAGCAAGGCACTAGGTTTTGCCGACGTTCATCGAATAATTATGATTACACGCCGCGTAACAAGATTGGATGTAGCGGTCCGTCGGCACTCACGAGAATAACTGTTGAAAACAGCTGTACATAAATGTATCTAGTTATAATATCGATTGTGTATCGAGTCGAACTAATTTATCGCCACGATAAGATAGTAAGTTACGGGCTAATCATAACAAAGTACACGCTCGTATGTACAATATCTAGTAACCTGGATTCATTTAATACTTGAGTTCGGAATAGTACAAATTCCGTTTAAAGGTATGCTGAGGTAAATGTTGTTGATTCTGATATAAGCATAGCAAAGACTAATCGGCTTACAGAGAGATCAAGTGCCATTGACATCGATTAGAACCGAACCGAGAGAAAGGGTACACAGAATCGCGTGATCGACGGAAGAAACGAATCACCTGAGGCCCCCTTGTTCGCTGTACCAACACCGGAACGGTACAGTACGATTGCAACGCGAAAGTACACTGACTGGAAACAGTGTTTCACCCAAGTGAGGTGACAGTGTTTATAAACAACCAATGTACGGTTAAGAAGACAATGGAATTATAAAAATAAAGAATTTCTATTAAATTCACTCTGTCTCGGGTATCTGTGTAAGTGTAGCAGATAAAGAACAAACGCGCGCAAAGCATGTATGCAAACAATGGGCACTCATGTGTAGTGTAGAAGATGCACGTTACGTCACATAACCTATCAAAAGTTCGTTTGCTGAGGACTGTAAACTTTGAGAATTGCTTGAGAACGATTTCTGTCAACCTAAGTACAGCTGACAGTACTTAGTTTGACAGAAATTCTTAGTTAGTACCTAGTAGTCAATCTATACTAATATTATAAAGAAGTAAAGTTTGTGTGTTTGTTAAATTGTCAGGGGTAATCTCGGGATCTACTAAACCGGTTTTAAAAATTCTTTCTCCAATAGAAAGCTACGTTATTGTGGAGTGTCATAGGCTATATAGCATCACGCTACAACGAATAGGAGCGGAGCAGTAATAGTAACTGTTTCAAAAACGGGGGAAAAGTTATTCCATTTGAGAGCTTCGCTGCGTGTGCTGCGTAAATATTTTTAGTTATGTAAAAAATATGTACTACAAAACTGTTTCTCTTAAAAAGTTCTAAAAAAATTGCGCGTTAGCATGTGTCTATCTTTGGGTTGGTGCACAATAACCATTTTAATGGCAATCATTTTTTTTTCTACAATAATGCCACGGGATACCGCTTTCATAAACGAAATTTTTCTTAAAAATAATGCGACGGGAATACACGCGACGAGAAACCTTTTTTTTTCTCTCTCTCTCTCTATCACGTAGTATTGAATATTAACGACGAGACGCTCCGGGAGTAAACGCAACGCGACGGAAGTAACGCGACGGGAACAGGTAATACTCTCTCTTATGTGGCGCAAACGAAGTTGCGCGGGTCAGCTAGTAATAAATATAGACACAGGGACCACCACTCTGTTCAAAATATCCTATCCTAGTAAATATGAAAATTCAAATATGATTTGAAGTTGGGTGTTTAATTTACAAGAAAGGCAATCTTCATTTGCTATCACATTTTTTTCCTATTGATTATATTTAGTTCTATTATATTTAATTTATTTCGTTAAAAAAGTACAAAATTCGATTGCATCTATTTCTTTCTTGTACGCTGAAATGTACCTATAATGTTCTTTTTTCTTTCAACCGATTAGTGTCAGGTGCACTCTTAAGCATGAACTTATGCGGAAAAGTTTACAAAGCACACTGTAAAAATGTTCTCCATAATATTGAATAACGACATTTGTACTGTTCCACAACTTCTAAATGACCACTACATCATAATACACATACTTAAACTATTAACATATAAATGACCACTACATTTTAGAGGATACCTCTAAAATTTTCAAGTACCTGCATTGAAATTTCATAGTTTATGTGTATTTAAATGATGTAGTGGTCATTTATTTGATAATTTTGCCTTTGAAATGCCGAAAGGCGAAACCGGTCAGGTGTAAAATAAATAAATGTTGTGGAACTGTAGGTACAAGTCCCGTTATTCAACATGTGCAGTAGGTTCCACCAAGTGCCATCAATCAATAGTATAAATAAAAGGTTCTTCATAAAAGAACATGAGTAAGCTATGGAATCAAAATTGAGACAAACATCAACTTTTATATGTATAACGTAAATATATTTAATTTTCGAGCTAAGTCTGTCGAGTGATGATTGGCAAAGATTTGCAAATTTTACTCGTTGCCTTAACAACGTATACAACTACGCACAAGGTAAACAATTTTGATACTTTATGACTATGACTTAATTTTATCCATCTTATCAGACAACACATAACAGCTGGTTTACTATTTCGGTAATTAATCGATTATATAACGAAATTTTCCAAGATAAAAAGAAATTAGATAGATTTGACAAATCTATTGAGATAAGAGTGTCTGTTCACCTTCAACTATAAATCATTGTGAATATTATACGAAGAGTGTCACTTGAAGCGGGTAAAGATTGTTCCGCCTCTTCGATGAACCATGAAAAATCTGGATTTAGAGAATTCCTAATAAATTTTGAAGCATAAAATGTTATTTAAGAAAAAAATGCACATATAAATTTAAATATAAATCATTTTATCCCGTAAGGTCTCAAGAAAGTCCTGGGTCCTTCCGAGGGCTTACCCGATTACCCGGGGCTCCCAAGCATAGGCTGTTGGGTGTTACGTGAGGTCTTTTAGTCGGTAGGAGTCCGGCATAGCATCCATGAGGATTTTCCCTCACGTTAAAAAAATAAAAACCGGCCAAGTGCGAGTTGGACTCGCCCATGAAGGGTTTCGTAGCAGCAAGTAACATATATAAAAGTTCTTATAGTTCGTTGTAACTTTGATTGATGTTTTAACACGTTCGCAGTGGTAGTGATTTTTCTAACCAAAAATTGCGGTATATGACGTATTAAAAAAAAACTACCAGCTCTATCTCATTCAAACTAATTTTCGTTGGTAGTTTCTATGGCAATGTACATCATATTTTTTTTTTAGATTTATCACTCTCTTAGTTTAGAAGTTAGAGGGGGGGGACACTCATTTTTTGACTTTGGAAGTCCCTCTTGCGCAAACTATTCACTTTAGAAGAAAATGACGTTAGAAACCTCAACAGCATTTTGGAAGACCTATCTATAGATACCCCACACGTATGGGTTTGATGAAAAAAAAAATTTTGAGTTTCAGTTCTGAGTATGGGGACCCCCAAAATTAACTGCTTTTTTTCTAGTGTTATATAAGAATCTTAATGCGGTTCACAGAATACATCTAGTTACCAAGTTTCAATAGCATAGGCCGTATAGTTTCGGAGAAAAGTGGCTGTGACACACGGACGGACAGACAGACAGACAGACAGACAGACAGACAGACAGACAGACATGACGAATCTATAAGGGTTCCGTTTTTGCCATTTGGCTACGAAACCCTAAAAAGGTTGTGGAAGAATTTTATCAATGCAACGTATGAGGTTCTTGACTGTCTGTTCCTTGGCAGGTCGGAACAACTAGCATGGCTTTCTTTCAAGTATTCAAAAGTTAGGCAGGATTTGTATGCACGAAATATTTAAAAAATCGCTGTAAGTATTGGTACAGGGAAACACGCCTAGATTGTGTTTTACTAGTAAAATAAAACATTTTAAAACTTGTAAACAAGACACTGTAAATGCCAGCTGTTCTACAAGAACAGACACCAAAATGCATTCCATGGTAAGTTATTTTGGCCGTGGCCCCAATGAATCACTCCAGAGTGTTGTAACTATAGGTATATCTAGCGCTCGCTTTTCTATACTTAAATAAAGGAAGGAGAGGATGTTCTACTTGTGTGGTATTCCAGCATCTGTTATGTACCAGGTGGGCTTAAACTGTTATATCATATCGGTGAGAAATTGGTCTTCCGCATAAAACAGCAGTTGTAGAGTCTATACAAAAAATTAATGCAGTAATCAGAGGAGCGATGAACTCTTTGTCACGGACTACGAATTGATAAATTCAGTTTATTCGCCTTTGGATTAAATCAGTTATACTTACATATATTTTTTATTTTAATTTAAGAATGATATTAATCTTCTATACTTGTGTTTGTCACTCCTTCTAAACGCCTGTGGCGATTTGGAATAAATATATTTCAGCGGGTTGCTGGATGGTTTGGAAACACAAACTATCTGAATTCGGAATTTACGCAGAATAAAGTCTGCGGAGTCCGTTAGTATTATGTATCTATATATATAAAAATGTTGTGTGCGTTTGTGTATCTATTAAAAACTCAAAATTTACTGTAACGATTGAGCTCAAAATTGGACACGATATACAATAGAGTTCAGAGATGGTTTTAGGCTACTTTATACACTTTTATCATAACAGCAATAAGAATAAAATAGCTTTAAAAAGTGATTTTACCAATAGATGGCGTTGGTCGTTTTTGTTAAATTATATTCTGCCAGCTTCAGAACAAAATATTATAAACAACCTCTTAAGAAGGTACCTACCAGATTGATGTTTTTTAAGAGAAGTTTGATTGCGGCCTTCTTGCAATCAGAATAATAAAAGAGAGTACTTACCTAATAAAGAGGTCAGATATGTTTTGCATGTTATTTTTGAACTTTTTGGACATTCGGAATTTTGGAGTTTTGGACTTTAGACTATTTGAATTTTGGAGTTTTGGAGTTATGGAGTTTTGGACTTTTAGAATTTTAGACTTTTAGACTTTGGAGTTATGGACTTTTGGACTTTTGGACTATTGGACTATTGGACTTTTGGACTTTTCGAGTTTTGGGCGTTTGACATTTTGGACTTTTGGAGTTGGAGTTTTGGAGTTTTAGAGTTTTAGAGTTTTAGACATTTAGAGTTTTGGAGTTTTGGAGTTTTGGAGTTTTGGAGTTTCGGAGTTTCGGAGTTTCGGAGTTTTGGACTTTTGGACTTTTGGACTTTGGACTTTGGAATTTTGAACTTTTGTACTTTGGACTTTTGAACTTTTATACTTTTGGACTTTTGGACTTTTGGACTTTTGAACTATTGGACTTTTGGACTATTGGACTTTTGGAGTTTTTGACTTTTTGACTTTGGACTTTTGAACTTTTGAAGTTTTGGACTACTACTAACTCCTATGATATTTCTTTCGAAAAATAAGGTCATGAAGAAGTTTCACTTCTTACGTGTGTAAAATAGTTCACGCACACATTTTTTTTAAATGTACCCATCATTTAGTTTGTTACTCATTTCTCATAGGCACATAAAACCACCATAAAAAAGTCACAGCGAAGCGTGGCAGGGTACCGCTAGTTATGTATAAATCTCTTGATAGTTTTATGTAAAATAAAGTCCCTTAAGTATAAAACTAGCTCATGATTATTATTTGCAGTTTACTGTCGTTTTATCAGATTCATAATATAAAGAGATATTTGTGTACTTTCGTGTTTATGTCTGTCCTAGCGATTTGTTATCGCACACCTGTTGTTATTATTATTCTAAAGACACTTTTCAAGCACTACTGCGTAAAAATTTATACGTACTAGGTCTTTCTGCAAATACATAATGACGTTTTAAAGAAATCTTCATTATGTTCGAAACCATTCGGGCTATTCAGAAATATATACGTCAGTTTATCCGTTTGGTTAGCAGTTTCGTGCTAGTATAACGTATCAATATTAAAAATAACTAAATATAGCTAGTTTCTGTGTTAATTTTAAACAAGGTGGCGATAGTGACATATCACGTTCGAGGGTTTATTTATTTATTTCCATAAAACAGTATAAGCTTACAGTTTGACACCAAATCGCTATATGCTATACTAAGTTATACCTAAAAGAGTGTCCTAACCATTAACAATTTTCCATTTAACTAAATTTAGAACTAAACAGTACAGTGTCAGTAATAATCATCAACTTGATTAGAATTTATAACTAGGTACAATGACAAAATAAGAAATAAAATAAAAATGTTGAGATAAATGTCAATTATTGTAATATACATGTCAAATCAAATCAAAGTTATTAATTTCAGTAACCGAGTGTCACAGCCATAATTAGAAAATTTATAAAACAAAATTATACTATATTACAAATTTAAGTAATTCAGGGTTCACTACCACTTGAAAATTCACAATAGAAAACAGTAGCAAATTCTTCAATGAATCGAATGACATCTTTCCCTCTCAATAAACGCACCCCTTTTCTACTCTGGTACAGTGAAGCCTGAGTGTGTAATAGCTTCATTACCGACAAACATAAAAAGTAACAGTATAGTAGGTACTGTACCTGGATCCTGCAGTGACAAATGTTGTCAGCGTCCTAAAGGCCCGACCCACATATTCTTCTGCATTTTCAAGCAAAGACGACATTGCGTTTAAAAAATAACACCAACACATAATTTATCTCATTTTTCACTGTTTCAAACCATAGTAATGGTTTAATGTCACATTTTAGTATAAAAAAGTTATAGATTTAGAACGCGCTAGTTTCGTTATAAGACAAAAACATCACTGACTACGACAGTAATAAAAACGCCGACGATCATAATAATTATTGCGCGATTACTATCACACGAAATCACCCAGATAATGATACCTACCACGTGTAATGTTAATAACACTATTAGTAACTGTTGATAAACTGATTGTCTTGTTGTTACGAGCATGATGAAAGCCAATACCTACACAAAATGTTGACCAAAAATGGGATTGTTGAGCAAAGAAGCGATTTAGTTTTCACGAACGAAGCTATTAACAAAACCTAGTTGCTTCTAAAATTGTTACAGACTTGTTTTTGATCTGGAAATCTCCACAATCCAAGAGTCTTAAAACCACATGTAACGGTAGGGCCGTTACCATCAATGTCATTTTTTATACTCTATGGCCCGAGGTTTTGGGTAATACCTCAGAAGGATATCTCAGGATTCTCGACCTAAACATGCTTATAAATTAAAAACCTCTAGAGGAACACAAATAGCAATAAAAATCTAAGAGACCGAACGGCCAACTTTATAGAAAGGCATCACCGTCATTTCCAACACCAGATTGTGTCTTCATAACTATTGTTTGTCTGAAAAAAAACCAAAATCGTATATATCGTATGTATCCTGTATACGTATCTACCTTAGAGTAGATACGTATACAGGGGACGCGGACGTTCGGTAAATACAAGTATTACATAAGAATTGTTAATAATTAGTCTAACTAACCCATTGAACGCTCGTGAAATCTAGCCTAGAACAGTTCACATTACACGTCAACTGAAACTACTAGTTTTGTTCAAAATAAGACAATAATAATTGGATGAAAGCGAGTTCAAATTATCGTTGTCTTATTTTCTGTGTCGTAATCATATCGTGGTAACAGTCTAAGTATCTATTGTCTTTCACAAAAAAAATCATTTTAATTTCAACGAATTTTTAGTTCTAATCTACTTTAATTCTTATAAAGGTTGAACGGATGTTTGTAAAGCCATCATCACACACTCGACTAAATAAAATTAATGAAAGGTTTTTCCTATGTTAGCAACAGCTCAACAAATGTATAAAATTATTATATCAATCATCAATATCAATATCAATACATATAATAAAATCGTAACTGTCTGTTTGTCTGTACGTTTGTGCACGCTAATCTCAGCAACCGCTTAACCGATTGCAATGCAGTTTTCTTTATTGCGTAGAGGTTTGCTCCACTGAACATTTTCATGCCAATCGGTTCATAAATAAAAAGTTATAACAATCTAAAGAATCACATTTAAAATGCCGCGTACCAAGTTGCAGGCAACAGCTAGTCTATACTTTTTTCAAAAGTGGTATATTAACGACTAGCTGTAGCCCGCGACTTCGTACGCTGCATTATCTTTAGATTGATACAACTTTTTTTATTTATGAACCGATTGACATGAAACAAACACTAACGGTCTTATTCATAATGAGTTATCAGAGGTTTAATAAGCCGTTATTAAAGGATTGTCTAAAAGTGTTATTCATAATCGTTTATTAGCGCTAAAACGTTGTTTAAACCTTCGATAAAGTGACACTATTTTAACGAAGCGGAGACCCTTCTTTAAACCTATTTTAAGCATTCGATAGCAAAAAACATGGCCGATTGCGGTCAGCTGTTTCTGGTTTTGACGTTTCTAGACAATAGGACAAGAAATGTTATATATAGTGTGTTACATTCTCTTTGGGGGTCATCCAATAATCACGTTCTTTGAATTTTTTTATCGGTATAGAGCGTATATTGCCTAGCGTGAACATCATGGTTTAGGTCATTTGGTATCGTTTCGCATGCACACAGTGACGTTGTGCGTAGGTGTTCTTATAGTTTAATTAACCGTACTTGATTATTTTCGTGCCCATACTTATTTAATTAAATATAAATATTTGTAATTAAGTATGGTAGTTGTTATTAAATTATTATTTGATATGTGGAGACATAATAAAACATTATAGGTTATGAATTCAAATATGTAGGTACTGCATAGTAAAATATAAATACAAAGACATAAATACCTCTGGTATGCCTCTGCCTAGCACTTTGACGAAAATGTTGTATACTATGGAATATGACCATATTTTAACTTATAGCATTTTGTCCCACGTTATAGGTTGTGAGCCATGCGGAAATGTACAGGCACAAGTTGTCACGATCCGTTATTGAATGTTTTCGTCTCATTCTGTCAAATTACTGTCAACCGGGACCAGCAGCTTAACATGCCTTTCGAAGTACAGAAACACTTGCAAATAAATTTCACAAAGTGGTAATGTGGTGGTCACCCCGGGACCATTTAACATGCCTTCCGAAGCACAGAAACACTTGCAAATAAATGTGGTGTTGGTCACCTATCCAAGGATTGGGCATAGTGAAAGTTGTTTACTACTTTAATCGTTTATAAAATACTGAGTACGCGAGACTACGAGTGCATAAATAAAATATCAATAGAAAAATTAAAATATCAATAGAGTACTTATCAAACCACCTTTGGAGCCTAACGTGATTAATGGACGGCCCCTTGACTTGAAGTATGACATTGAATTGAGTTATGACATTGTGTTGACAAGATGATTTTGGCAGGTACGCATGTTTACTTTTTAAAGCTTGTTTTCAATTACAAAATCTTATGGAAATCACATTTTTTTCTGTATAATGGCAATATTAAGTACGATAAACCTATTTTAGTTATCAGAGCTTTATAAAACGATTATGAATAAAGATTTCTAATAAACCTTTATTAAGCTTAACGAACGTTTTAACTAATATAGGTTACTTATATAGAATATGATCCTTATTAGCAACACTATCGAATGGTGTAATAATATAGGGTGTGTATTTTTTTTCAAAATCAATGTGTTCGATTCCCAGCTAGGATTATTGGTTTTTCAAAAATCTAATGATGAGGTTTTAAGTTTCATCAAAATCGGGCTCGTGACTCCTTTGAGCATTTTTCGCTATTCCTTATAGTTTCGGATTTGGCCATCCAATCCCTTTTGAAAAATTCACCCTGTATATCCTCAATGTACAGACAGCGACCTGTTACGATTTTATTATATGTATTGATATTGATATCTTCCTACAGATAACCATCATATTTAGTCCGTACTGAATGGATTTTGACGCGACAGGCTTTTAACCCAGATAAGCCTACCGTCCTACATGTAGTACAGTAAAAACAAAAAAATATTTCTAAGTACCCACTTGAAATAAAATAGTTCTCTGTGTGATTTGAAGTGTGTCGACGTATGTGCTTTCATAATAAAAATAAAGAACTGATTTCATAATTATTGTTTATAAAATATTTCATTGTGAAGTGTATAATAAAGTTGTGTTGCAGATATGTCAAACAAACGGTACGTATAATATGTTTATGTATAGTGCTTAGTTATGTTTCTCGATGTTTATAACACCTTGATAACCTCTTGTTTACTATTTAGAAAGATTTTTAGGAAATACAACAACATAAACTCATTGTTATTTGTCATAAATAGTGGTGTCCCATATATAGGACAGTAGGATAATACAAACATTTTTACGTTACAGACCACTAGCTGCACATGAAATCTTGGATGCTCTGGAAAACATTTCGGATGATGAAGATTTTTGGGAAAGAGTGATATGCATTCTACCTCCAACTCCAACCTCCTGTTGATCCTGACTGCGAACTTTCGCATGGAAAAAGCAGGACTTTGTAGACGATGCTGTTATTTCTTTATTAGTATCTGAGAGTAACAATTATGCCATAAATAAAAATTTGCCAAGAGATATTAGTCCTGAGGATATGAAATGTTTTATTGGTATATTACTAGTGAGTGGGTACTCCTGGGTACCACGTAGAAGAATGTATTGGGAAAACTCTCCCGACACTAAAAACGAGTTAGTCAGCTCTGCTATAACCAGGGATAGGTTCGATTTTATTTTTCGCCATCTTCATGTCAACGATAACTTGGACTTGCAAGATAAGTACACGAAAGTACGTCCACTCATAACATTGTTAAATAAAAAGTTTTTTTCCTATTGACGAGCAATACAGTGTGGACGAAGCCATGATTCCTTATCACGGTAGACATGGTTGTAAGCAGCATATAAAAGGTAACCCTATAAGGTACGGGTTCAAATCTTGAGTTGGTGCTACTCGTCTAGGTTATGCGTTATGGATGGAGCCTTATCAACAACTGTGTAATCCAATATACAAAGATTTAGGCTTAGGTGCTAGCGTTGTACTAACTTTCTGTGACGTGCTAATTTCTCGTGGGTTCAACCTTCCATACCACATCATTTTTGATAACTTTTTTACTGGAACACCTTTACTGACAGAGATAACAAAGAGATGGCTTACAATGCACCGGAACTATAAGAGAAAACAGAACGTCTAGTTGCCCGCTTATTTAGACAAAATTATTGAAAAAGAAGGAACGAGGTGCTATGGATTACAGAACCACTTGTGATAACTCAGGGAGGAGTGGTTCGATCTGACGAAAATATTTCTCATTACAGGATTGGTATAAGAGGTAAAAAATGGTATATGCCATTACTTACACGCATGATTGACCTAGCCGAACATAATGCATGGCAATAGGCTTGTGTCCTAAATTTCAAAAATCGTTTATTTTTGTAGCTTTATATCTAAATGATCACAAAAATGTAATATTTTGATTTAAAACAATCATTTACATAGTTTATTTTGTGATTTAAAAAATGAATTTCAATTTGTATCGAAAACGCTCATGGCGCCTTGTGTGACGTCACTTGATGCCAAACAAGTAGTAGTAGTTTTATTTATCCATTTTCGGATAGGCAAAGGCAATTTGAGCCATACAGCCAAGTCTTGTATATTTATTATCTCTTCATTTTGCTTTAAAAAGTCACAGTCCTCGTCCTCTAAGTCCAGTCAAAGTCAAGTACATCATCCCTAAGTCAATGTCAGTCTTCCTTCAGAAAAGCAGTGGATAAATTTCTGAAAGTTTCTTTGGATTTTTTGTCACTGCAAAGTTGCGATTCACTGCGTTTTATCACTTCCTAACACTAGTGCACGTTGTCAAACGTTTATGTTTAAGAATCCACCATTGAAACACACAAAACACTCGAAATACACTAATTTTGCAAATTTACAAAATTCCCGCCAAAGAATCTCGCCAAACAAAACAAAAAGAAAATGTGTATTTTTTTATGAGTCCTTTCAATGATTTGTTTTGAGATTAAAAGTTTTAGTACAAAAAAGAAACGTTTAGGGGTTTTAATCGTTATTTAGGGGAATCTGGTAATTTGAAGTTGGTTTTTAGAGGAACATTCCGTAGGAGTTGGCATCACTTTGGCATATGGTCTAAGTAACCAAAGTCAGTATAAATTAATTGAATAAAAAATTGCCATTGGCATCACTGTTTGACAGTGATAAGTTAGCGTTCGTCTGCTTTTCATATTAATTTAAAATCAATCCGTCGTATTACAAGTGCTGTGTAGTGCCTGAATGAAATGAGATCTATTGTATTTTATAAAAACGTATGAGAATCTAAACAATTACACAAAATGACACGACTTGTGATACAAGATGTCAAGACTCGAGACTGCCAGAGTGCTTCAAACGTAAAAAAGCATACTGTGACGTCACACTATCTGATAGAGGTGTTTGATGTCACGTGACTGATTGCTTATTTTTTCCAATCTTATTTTCTAAAAATAATAGTAATCCTTAGCTTGTGTACCAATTCATATTACTTTTAGTTATTTATATATTGGACATAGTCGTTACAAACATACATCAATCAGATTTATGCTTAGTGGACACAAGCCTATTGTATAAAATGAACCATGAAAACTTGATCACCTAGGTTTTCGCAGAAGGGTAGCAACAGCATTGATAGAATCAAACAGGAAGATGGGGAAAAGAGACAATGTATACTAAAAAACATATACCTACATCTTATATATCATATTGATAATATTATAAATATAAATATAATATTATATATATAATATTATCATAATTTGTAACCAGTTTTCTAGTTCATAATGATTATAGTGTTAAATTGTAATACAATCTTTTTTTTACCTATATTATCCTACTGTCCTATATATAGGACGGCTGTTTCCCTGAAAACCTTGTACCTGATATTTTTTTCAGTATTTTTTTCATGTTGTATAAGACCCATAAAATTGATAAATATCATTTTTTTCATAAATATCAGAAATTAATAGGTTCAGGCTTATGTGGGTTAATTTTACGTCTATACTATTGCAATCGGTTCAGTCTAAGCGAAGTTATGAACAAAAATGGAATAATCAAGATTGGATTTCCGTGCGACATTTTATTTTGGTCGCGATAACCGACATACACGAGTACTGTGTCTTATACAGTTTAAAAAATCTAAAAATACCTTTTTTCGTCCAACCGATAGTTAGCCCTAGCTTCGAAGCTCAAATTCCTTTCCTACGACGAAGATATTTTAAACGGGAGGACCATTTAAAATATCTTCAACATCTATTTCAGTATTTTTTTTTAAACAATGTGTATTGGAAACAAAGTATCAAATTTTATTGTACCTCCCATTATTACTAATTTGTCATTGGGACTATTTTGGTTTCACATAAAAATAGAAACACATTTTCGTGAACTTTGTTGTGAAGCCACTTAAAGGGAAATATTTCCACCATATAATATAATGATAATTATATAGGTTCGTATTTGTTTTTGTGGCGCACTCTAAAAATTAAGTAGACAGAATTTTACACAGATGTAATTTTTCGTTATATTTCGCCCAGTTTACACAATGCCTTTATTGAATACTAGCTGATGCACGCAGCTTCGCCCGCGTAAAATTTGTTACCGCGGGAACTTATTCCCGGGATAAAAAGTAGCCTATGTGTTATTCCAGAATATAATGTATCCCTGTACCAAATTTCAGCCAGATCCGTTCAGCCGCTTTAGCGTGAAAGAGTAACAAACATCCACACTCACAAACTTTCGCATTTATAATATTAAGTATGATAGGTAGTGTATTAAAAATAAGCTGACTGATGCTACTACTTAATTATGATTTTCTGTAGTATGTAAATATTTGGGAATAATTCGTATTTTTTTTTTTTTTTATACTACTTAGGTGGCAGACAAGCTTACGGCCCACCGGAAGGTTGGTATTTGTGGTTATGGCGAAAATAGAAATTAGAAATACATCATTTTGTGAAATGTTCAGCTGTCTAGCTGAGCTGCTGGCAAAAGACGGACAGACAGGCAGGCGAAATAGCTTAATTTCAGTATTGGGTCCCGTTTTGACCCTGGATACGGAACCCTAAAAACTAGAAATATATGTAGCGATTCGAGGAAATAAGTCGATTCTTGACCGACGGCTACACGAACTCTAGGTCCTTCACCTTTAACCTACATACGGAACTAACATTTCACAATCACCTTCCACCTTGTAGTGTTTACATAACAACTAGAGTTTATTTATATAAGCTTTATACACATCATTAAGTCCGCTAATGAGTCTTAGTGTATAATGTGTTTAAATTAAAGCCTAAGGAATCCTCTACCAGTCAACCATTGGGTTCTGCAGAACTCAACACGCGGTAGGCGCATTTATGGAAGGTCAGCGACAAAATATGACCTAAGAATGTACCTATGAAGTTCAGCATTCAGCAATAATAAAATAAGTATGTAGGGTATTATCTGTGGTATGTAAAATAATACAAAACTATACACAAATATTAAATAATCATCAATATCGTGGATTTATTTTTTACATGTGTGGAACCTCACCGGAAATGCGTACTCATAGAATTATTACGCTCAGTCTATGTGCATACTGCTCGTTCGCTCTAACTTTGCCGTTCGGATCCATACTAAAGTCGAATTTTTAATTAGACGAAGTAAATTGACAGCAACTAATGTCACTTCTTCATACAATGTTGCGTATTTTCTATGACAATGTGACATTAGTTTTCTTATTTTTTTTTTATTCTCTAATTTACTTCGTCTAATTAACAATTCGGGTATACGCCTCTACGCCAGCGGCAAAGTTAGAGCGAACGGGTAGTACTTAACTTTAAGTCCCTTCAGGTTTTCCCAAAACGAACGTTAAACCAACAGAGCAACAACATTTAAGATAGGATACGGTGTTTCATTATCAACTCCTTTTAACACCATGCATCTTTCCATCTACCTAAAGTTAGAGAAGTCCAGGTTCACTACGCTAGGAGGTAGATTCACTACATACATACTAGTGTTTTAGATTCACCAGGCACATATCAAACATGCCCAGTTTCAATAAGGTTGCATTGTTTGATTATGGAGTTCCTGTGCGCAACTTACGCTCAATCTGATTACAAAATATGTGTAGGTTTGCATAATTTCAACGGAAGAGAACAACGGGAAGTGAGCCAACAAGCAAGATTAGATAGAACATACCTACACTGATAGCAAAAAGACGGTGAATTGTGATATTGTTCTTTTATCTGCGTTTATCTTTTACAAGTCAACGCCTGCGAACTCGCATGGTAAGGTTTGCACGTACGTTTCCCTTAGGAACTTGTTTCGGGGATAGAAAGTAGTCCATGTCCTTTCCTAAATATCTAGAGCTACCCAAGTAAAATAATTGCCGCTCATACTCTCGATTGTTTCATCGAGTATTAGGTACTATATTATTGCTCTAGATCAGAACTAATTTGTGAAACGGTGGGCGTCTACCCCTCTGTTATAAAGGCGTGACGGGAATTTCGAAAGTCATCAAGGTCGATATATCGTCCTACATTTCAGGATCAGCTCAATATAGGTCAAGACCGCGACCTATAGCTCGCATCTAGCAGTCCCGCACCTCGTGCCAAGACGAGCTTGGGAACTGCTAGATGCCAGCATTCTTCCTCCTCTCAATGACTATAGTTCTAGATAAGAATAGTTTGTGGCGTTAGTGAAGCGAACACCACTTAAATTGCATGGCAACACTGCCACCCGGAAGTAGCTCTATGATCGGTCTGGAGCGACCGAGGTTCTCACGAAGACTGAAGAACACAAGTGTCATGTTATGTATTACTTTCTTTGTGCTAACTTCTAAAATAAGTTATGATAAGTTTATTCGCACCATCTATACATATAATAAAATGATAGAAAAGCCAAAACTGTACATTGGAAATATTTTAAAAAATATACTCGCTGGGTGTTTAACATAAGATACCGAAGCCGAAAATATAGTTAGATTTTTTTTTGTCTGTTTGTCGGTTTGTCTGTTTGTCTGTTTGCTTTGTTTTGTCCGAAAGGATCTCGAAAAGTACTCAATAGATTTGATTCAAATGTACAAATGTTAACTAGGGGTAGGGTCTTCAAATAAGCTATATATTATCACGCTACATATCCCAGGGGCTAAGCAAAAAGAAATTAAATTGGCATTATAACATAATTTTCATGCGTACGAAGTCGCGGGCAACAGCTAGTAATCAATAAGTCACAACAAGTGTAACATGTATATCAAGCTAATACAACGGATATAACATTCATACAGCAAGTGTTTGATTGTCTACCTCCCAGTGAACTCAATGGAGAGTACCAGCCCAAACCTCCATAAGCTTATCTTAAAATGCTTACTTGTCGTGTTTAGTGGTGCGAGGCGGATGAGGTTCCAGCTGCAACGGGGTGGCGGGGGCGGAGCGCGGGGCGCCGACCCCGCCACCCGCCGCGCCTGCTGCGAAATTGCCGGTTGACCTGGAACAAGCGAAACACATCTTAGTCACTAGTATTTTTGGCATAGGTACCTACTACAAATTCTGAGCACCGTTAAGGTTGTTATATCTTACTATTTGGTATGATCATGAGAAGTTGGACAAAGTGGTGCGAGTATCTATAATGATGATAATTATAAAATTGACTCAGAGTCATCATAATAAATCATAATCGACCTATGGATCATCATAATAAAAATTCAAACACATCATTTCATCGACGAACTGAAGACGCTTGGATGGACTAGGTAAGAAAGTAAGTATTGTGGTCAACAAAAAAAAAATATTGAGCTCAAAAGTTTGTAAACAGAAAAATACTTAATGAGTTCCAGAAACTCCTACGTAATAACTACTACAAAAACTGACCTTACACTACACAGCACAACCAGTCTTGCTTGGAATATCAAACAATGGCTATGCTTGACATGACCTATGATAACTTTAGAAACACACAGTTAAAAGAAAATGTTATACCGAGCTATACAGAATGTGAGAGATTTACTCCTGATAGCAAATTAAGGATCTGCAAGTTTATAGAAAAGTACACACCTCAGAAATCGGTTAGTTCTACGTCTTGTAAAATTCGGAGTCACAACAAGCGTAGGTCGCCCTTTATGTTTGTGTAGAGCTCTTCCTCTAGACATATTCCACACAATTTTACACAGGGATAACCACAAACAATTTCACTAAAACCACATCGAGAATAGCGTTGCTTGGATGAAATTGTAAACAACTATTTAGTTTAAACACAGATTGATCACAAGAGTAGTCTCACAGAAATGCTTATACGAGTTGAAATAGCTGATATAAAATATTATATAGATGAAACACTTTCACTGTAAGAGCAGAAATCGCGAACTAACACGACCTTCCAGTATAAATATGCAAACACATTTGTTCAAATAGTGCCATGACGTACAAAACTATTTCGATGACAATAATTTCATTGCGATAGAAACCGGTATACGCTGATTTATTACAATAGTGCTTACCTACGATTAAGTATAAATAAATGACAGTAATTACAGTAGTAATGAATGCAATAATAACATACCGAATGTTGAAATAATATAAAGTTGACGGGCACTGCGTTCTTTACAGTGTAGTGTGTGTGCTTGACACTAGCAAAGGTGGATTTGTTTACAGTTGATGCGTTATGATTAGTATTAAGGATTAATGAATTCAAGGACAAAGGTTAAATAGTTTTAATTACAACGTCCGTTACTAGCAATTCCGTGAGCATTTTGCCTGACGTATTATTTTTTCGCCAGACAGAGCGAAATAGGACGGATCATCACCGCTTAGTAGTCGGGGAAAACGTATCGTATCAAATTCCTCGTAAATCGACGCTGGTACAGAAATTCTCTAACATTAGCGGACAAAGCCGTTAAACAGGTCAAGGTTGTTTGGTACATTATGAGGTAAATAAAACCATCTTGCTTTAAGCGTCTGTATTATACGCTTGCCGGTAGCCGGTCTGTGCAGTTTACTGTGCAAATTATGATAGATGGCGAATCTTGAATTACTATATTGAAAAAATAAAAGAGATATGAGAAAAATGAAAAATTTGCATGTATTGTAAATTGTTATACTCGTATTTGTAATCAGAATGAAAGATCTTTACTTAATATCAGATCAATCTTTAAAATACAGGAATGTGTTGTTTTAATTTAATTTGACGAATTAAATTACTTTCTAGCAGCCTAAGTTCCCAGATTTTGTATTACCAACCTGATCGATCACACTCCTGAAACAAGCAATTCAGTTTCGATGAAGATTTACGGCTGTCATTCTAAAAAAAATAAAGCTCAATAAAACCGTTGAATGATATAAACATTTTTATTACACAACAGAGCTTTGAGAATACTTCATTAGCTAAGAGGTTACAGATTCAAATGGGAGCTTTCTCCTTGACATAGTTGAGGGTCTCGTCTCGAGAGCTTCATGAAGGATAATATGAGAGTACCTATATGTATTCCTCGTCGTAAAACACGAAATGAAACCCGGTTGTCAGTAAAATGACAGTCGTTAAGCCAAGTTAAAGGCCTTATGGGCGGCTTGAAAAATTTCAACTGCGGGTCGCGGCGACTTCCGCCTGTCCATTTCAACACAACAATAGGCTCACCAGTCTCACCACCTATTACGTGGGACATAAAACTAAGTATAAGGTGAAATGTGGGCGTATACAATGCCTCTGCCTACCCCTTCGGGGATTAAGGCGTGATTATATGTATGTATTCCTAAAGAATCTTCTAATATTACTGAAAGACTGTTCAGAAAATCTGACATCATCCTGCTAAATACTTATATGCAGGTCTATATAACTCTTGGCAAAACTATTCGACATAAACTTATGTTTCCATGAACAAAAGCTGAATTGAGTGACGTGTAGGTAGAGGTGTATTATGGCCGTATTGCAAAATGATACACAATAGGCACTCTAGAAACGCTTGCAGTTAATACTACCCGTTCGCGCTAAGTTTGCCGCTGGCGTAGAGGCTGGTGTAGAGGCGTAGCATGAGAGGCGACCGGCAAACTTAGAGCGGACGGGCAGTACTTAATAGTTTTTCTCTCTTCTGATGGCTGTGGTTTTCGCCATAAAAACTAAGTTGAAGTGGTTTCTAATACAGCCTTTGATTAACAGTATTAAGTCTTTAATAATGCCGTACTTAGTGTTTTAAAAGAAATTGTTTCTTTTATAATATTTATATGGAGTCACGCTAGGGCCTCCGCCAAGACCAACCTGTTTTAGAAAAAAGGTTCCACCCTAATTTTTATATCATAGAATTATTTTCCGCTTAAAAGATCCTTTCGTAATAATATATTACAGATGTTCAAAAATCTTCGTTCGCGTGAAATCATTCTTTTAAAATGTCTAAGTTCTTAGCTAAAAAATAATGCGAAAAGGAAGAAAAAATCTAAGCTATCGTTACTGTGCTCGTGCGGTAGCCGGTAGCGTCATTGTCTCACTGTTTATTGTAATACCTAGGTATTGCCCGTTCGCTCTAAATTTGCCGCTGGCGTAGAGACCAGCCTCTAGCCAGCAGAGGCATAGTATGGGATGCGACCGGTAAACTTAGAGCGAACGGGTAGTAGGTACCTATTTCTAGATTTAAAGTCTCAATAATTTTGCTGAGTTACAGTTATGAAATAAATGAAAGATGACTAGTAGTTATACATTAGTTACATGCTTACAGTATACAGTAGTTACACAGCACATCCGACTTCAAATAGTTATGAAATTAATTAACATTGAATTTACCAGACGATTTTATCTAGGCCAAATACCTGCTCTTGGGAACCGACACATCGTTTTCAAAAATTATACAGCTTGAAAATCACTCGAAAAATAAAAGAAATATATATTAACAATTTTTAACACTGCTCGTTACTAATATGGTATGGTCTGCAACGCAAGCACACAGCGTAACGAACGTTTCATTATTATAAGTCTTGTATAAAAAAGCTGAATAATAATTTCAGTCAGTAATGATAATGATAAGGCTACAGGTTTGTACCCGGACTAATCACATCGCACAACTATTGAGCTTTTAATTTAAAATAACAAAATATATAAGTACTTGTGAAAAACATCAGTAGGGATATTCTAAGGCTATTATGCTAAAGAAAACTACCACAAAATGACTCGTATTTATTCACGTCGTTATTCATTAACCTACCGTCAAATTGAGGGTCGCTGTATTGTGGTATTTTCGCCTGCGAAAATGGCCATGTCCAGTCAACTTGATGGTCGCTTTCTATGGCCTTTTCGCTTGAGAAAGTGGCCCATCAACAGGGTCGCTGTTTGGATTAATTCTTTGGATTTTGTTGCGATTTTTTCATGAAATGAAAAATCAGACTTTAAAAACACTACCTAAGTATTTCATTACTTCTTAACGACCTTGAAATATATAATTTTACGAAGAACAATGATTGTGTTAATCTACTTCTGAGGCTGGCGATACATAGGTACATATGTATTCAACAATTATATTTTTGTATTTACCTAATAATCTTAATATATAAAACAAAGACGGGTTTGTTACAACAGTTATAACTCAAGAACGGACGTACCGATTTGGCTGAAAATTGGTGGGGAGGTAGCTTAGAACCAGGAGACGGACATAGGATTTTTCGCTTTTTTTGGTCGATTCACTATTCTGCTGGCGACGTACACCGGTAGTCCACGTCCTATGCATGAATATGCGCAATTTCTACAATAATGCGACGGGAAACATCTATCGTTAACGAAATTATTCTGACGGGAGTAAATGCGACGGGAACGGGTGATTTACTCTCTTATGTGACGCATACGAAGTTGCGCGGGTCAGCTAGTATATAATACAATAACAATGCAATGTTAATGTTAGGCAGTACGTGGAATGAAATATCTTAGTTTCGGTCACCGCGTGTGAACAATTTGAGTCTCGCTTTTGGCATCTTGTAAAGTATTTGCAGGTCTACTCATGCCTTCAAATATGGAGAATCGTTCGCTTGTCTCCATAAAGACAGAACCTTTCTGTAGATGGAATCTTTTCTTAGAACTCATTTTAGCACTGTTCGTATAGATATCGCCATTTGAAAACCGTTTTCACGCTTTGTTTTCAAACAATATAAAAAAGTTATCAACTAACAAATAATTATTAACTTTTGAGCATACCTGTAACCATAAAACACCACAAAAGGATGGCTAAAACAATCTTTATTCATAAAGTTATATTATGGCTGTGGCCATTCGCGGACATAAAATGTAAATTGGCATGACCATGTCAGTCTGATACCATGCCATTCTGATACCAGAATAGTATACCCGACCCGGTATACTATTCTGGTATCAGATCATTGATTCATTAATACACTCGTATTACCGATGCAGATATGTCTACCTAAATAATCCACATGTAGGCGATCTCTAATGTCTACGTTATACAGGATCGTTTTGTTCTAGTCCTGGTAGATTACTGGTGTTTCACAAATGACACTTTACGTAGGTGATGGAAAAGCTAATTTTAAAAGGTTCTTATATTGTCCCCAATATAAGGTTTAGAAATTTCTTACAACAATTTCAGTTTTTTTTTTCTTGGTGCAAGCAGAAAAAGAGCATTTTTAAATAGCACTGCAGTATTTTGGAAAAACTATGTAGTTCTTTTGCATAGATAATATCTAAATAAAATAAAATTGTTGAACATCCTGTTAAGACCCGTGTAATAGCGGAAAACCGGTTTTGTTCGGAATGCGATAACAATAATAATGATGTATTGCGAAACGATAAAATTACAAGGTGCAACTTGGCAAAAAGAATAGAAAATAATGAGGGCGCTTCTTTATTTTCCATATGGTCAGCCACGAAAAACTAGTACCTATTGGGTGTTTAGTTTATACTTTATACTCAACTAGCTGACCCGCGTAACTTCGTTTGCGCCACATAAGAGAGAGTATTACCTACCTGTTCCCGTCGCATTTACTCCCGTCGCGTTGCGTTTACTCCCGTAGCGTCTCGTCGTTAATATTCAATACTACGTGAGAGAGAGAGAGAGAGAGAGAGAGAGAGAGAGAGAGAGAGAGAGAGAGAGAGAGAGAGAGAGAAAGGTCTCTCGTCGCGTGTATTCCCGTCGCCTTATTTTTAAGTTTATGAAAGAGGTATCCCGTGGCATTATTGTAGAAAAGAATTGATTGCCATTAAAATGGTTATTGTGCACCAACCTTAAGATAGACACATGCTATCGCGCAATTTTTTTAGAACTTTTTTAAGAGAAACAATTTTGTAGTACTTACATATTTTTTTACATAACTATAATATTTACGCAGCACACGCAACGAAGCTCTCAAAAGGAATAACTTTTCCCCGTTTTTGTACATTTACTATTACTGCTCCGCTCCTATTCGTTGTAGCGTGATGCTATATAGCCTATGACACTCCACAATAACGTAGCTTTCTATTGGTGAAAGAATTTTTAAAATCGGTTCCGTTGATCCCGAGATTACCCCTTACAATTTAACAAATATACAAACACACAAACTTTACTTCTTTATAATATTAGTATAGAAGTATAGATGACGATTTGACAGCCTTTTTAAAATAAAAATATTTAATATCTCTTTACCTCATAAAAAAGGTTATGTATGTATATATCAGCAGAATTGGTAATGGTGTAGGTACCTACAATAGTGACGCTGTTACAATCTGCTACAATATCTCCTTTCAGGCCTACTGAAATGGATTTCTGCGCCAATGTCGTCAATCTTTTTGTTTTTCTTATTTTACTTTACTAATGTGTATGTAAAAATACTGGTGTAGGCTACAAATGTTAGTTCCGTGTCAAGACGCCAACCTGCAATTGCATTTTCTATGCATAAGTACATTGCATAAATTTTCCGTGACTAATAAAATAAAATACCGAAAGATTGGCTACCGCAATTACGGATAACTACATCAATATTTTTTGTTGATAAAAGTTACATACCTAGTATTCTCAAAATCAAAGCAAATGGATTTTTAAAATATTTCAAATCAAGGATTAAATACTTTAGTCGTCTCGCCCGCAATAGGGTAGGTACATCTGCTTGACTCAAGGATGAGACTGACAAAGTTATCCATAGAAGATTTAGAAAGTGACAACTCGAGTCAAGACAATGTAGGAAAAAAAAGTCAAAGAAAAAAGCAGCAGACCCAGTGTTTATAAAAAGAAGATATTGTTATGAACAGTGCTGTATTAGAATACCGAACGAATCAACCAGTGCAAACCGATCAAAAATAAACTTTGAAACAAACGGGCGCCCGCATGTCTGTCGATGTTGTTCCACGTGTTAACTCCTACGATATTTACGACTACTAAGAACGATGATAATAATATCATGCTCCTTTTGTAAAATTCAATCATTTCCGTTGAGTAGACCGGAGCGTGCTATGGCAGAAATTAGAGAGTCCTATGGAAGACATTTATAAATTTGATGCCGCCTTCGATATGGTGTCAAATGTCAATTTGATAACTCATCGCAAATTCAGTTGTAGAATTTTTATCAAATATCTGACAGAATAGCTTACTGTAGTAAGTAGGTTTACAATCGGCAAATTTCGTTATTGATTGATTCCGTTGAGAATTAGTGATTATAATGACCTATGTGCTGAATTTGCACTATATGACTCAAGGTATTAGAAAATTTACAATCATCGAACAGAGGAAATTGTATACACATAAACGAAATTAATTAGCTATTACAAGGAATTTAGTTGCTAGTGGGTATTCAGGCATAAAGTCATGCCAATTTCTTCATGATCATCACGTTTGCAACAGTGCCGAAATATCGAAAACACATAGTAACATGAGATAAATATCCCGCTATACAATGGCATACAATATAAAGTCACACACTGAAGGTTAACGTAATATAGATACAGAAAAGAAACGAAACTAAACCAACTAATAAGAGTGTTATTTTCTGGATTATTCAACCGTGTTTATATTTTAGATGAGACCTTAAAAACTCTCCCTTTTTTTTCCCTTTCCTGTTTTTTATTTTTGACTCCTACAAATGCTACGCGGTTGTAGCATTTATTCAATTTATTGTTTTTGAATAATATTACAGAAGTCGTGGCTGACTAATCTATCGATTCACTTATTTAGGGCGTTACAAGTTAATCAGGTAGATTAGATCCCACCAAAAACATCCCTGTTGAAAAGGAGGCCAAGCTCCTATGGGCCAATTGTTCGCCCAAAAAAGACTATCATGAAAGAAGCAAAGAAATCGGTCAAAGAGCCATCGACGTGGAAATAATATCTATCGACGTGTTCTGTGATGGCGGCTGTACACACTCGTCGAGACACCCCGAGACAGGCCGAGTGCGAGTGTGTACAGGGCGCACTCGTCTTGTCTCGCTCTCTCGTTCTCGTCTCGGTCGCTCTCGGTGGCGTGTCGGTTTTTGCGCCCGAGTCAAAGGGTCTCGTTGGCTCTCGCGAGGTAAATGAGAGCGGGCATCTACACACAGCGTTACCAACCCTACTGTTTTAACAGTAGATTTGCTGTTTTCACATTGATGACCATGTTTTCTGTTTCATTTCTATTTTCTACTGTTTTTCGCGTTCAGCGCCACCTAATACACTGCTATGTAAACATTTTTGATAACCACTACGCAATGACAAACCACTGCGTAATAAAACGCATTGACACTAGATGGCAGTATCTTCTTTATATTTTTATGCACGGGGAAATCCCTATTTATGAATAACAGCTACACCGACCGTGTAGCCTTAAGAAATTCAACAAAAACATGTATGATTTTAAAAATAAAAATGAGTGTGTAAATATTGAAGATGAGGCAATTGAAAATGAAACTGAAAAATAATTTTACTTTGATTTTTAGGGTTTCGTAGCCAAATGGCAAAAACGGAACCCTTATAGATTCGTCATGTCTGTCTGTCTGTCTGTCTGTCTGTCTGTCTGTCCGTCCGTGTGTCACAGCCTTTTTTCTCCGAAACTATAAGGCCTATGATATTGAAACTTGGTAACTAGATGTATTCTGTGAACCGCATTAAGATTCTTATATAAAACTAGAAAAAAAGCAGTAAATTTTGGGGGTCCCCATACTCAGAACTGAAACTCAAAAATTTTTTTTTCATCAAACCCATACGTGTGGGGTATTTATAGACAGGTCTTCAAAAATGCTATGGAGGTTTCTAAAATATTTTTTTCCTTAAGTGAATAGTTTGCGAAAGAGACACTTCCAAAGTGGAAAAATGTGTGTCCCCCCCCTCTAACTTCTAAACTAAAAGAATGACAAATCTAAAAAAAATATATGATGTACATTGCCATAAAAACTACCAACGAAAATTGGTTTGAACGAGATAGAGCAGGTAGTGTTTTTTAAATACGTCATAAACCGCAATTTCCGGTTAGAAAAATCACTACCACTGCGAATGTGTTAAAACATCAATCAAAGTTACAACGAACTATAAGAACTTTTATATTATGTTACTTGCTGCTACGAAACCCTTAATGGGCGAGTCCAACTCGCACTTGGCCGGTTTTTTGTTTTATGTTGCTGTGATTATAAATATATCAATTGATGTGAGTTCTAGTAACTAAGAAAGTTGTTTATTATTTAATCATATGAGCAAAATTATGAAATTTGCCTTTATTTCTTTATCTACCGCTTTCTACTGTTTTTTTTTTAGGCGAGTTGTGGTTTTTTAGTTTTTTGAGGTTGGCAACACTGTCTACACACTCGTTCATTTAGTTGCCCTCAGAAAGTTTTAATGAACAGACGTATTTCATTAAATGGTCTAAAGAACTCGAATTATAGTTTTTTGCCTCTATTCAGTCTGGAGCTGCAGCGGTTTCAGTTTATAATGGTTTTTTATTTAATAAACATTTTATTATAATATTAGTTTGCTTTACAAAAACAAACAGCAGCAGCAATTTCCACGTGCATTGTCGCGGGAGTGCTATGAGACTGTGAGCTTACGAGTGTGTACAGGCATGCTCTCGTCGAGAGCCTTCTCGGCCGAGGCTCTCGGCGAGAGGCTCTCGACGAGTGTGTACAGCCGCCATGACATCGACCATCGAGCGAGGTAGCTTATCTGATTGAAGTAAACATAGAAAATATAAAGACAGAAACTAATAAATATATGATGAAGGAAAAGGATTCTAAGAACTTAGTGTACTTTGTACACCTTGGCCTTCACATATCAATTAATTATTATCGTCAACGTTGGTGAGAACTAACACATTGCGATGTCTTCACAACACATAAAGCTAACCAACAAAAATAGTTTTATTTGTTCAAAACTCACGTAGCAATTATATTCCATAGCAGGTTCTTGAACAACTCGTTCCACGGTTATTTCTAATTCAACTAACAACGCCGATTTCGTTCATAACCATGCAGATGTTATGGTAGGCTCATTTTATAACAAATTTTCATAACATGACATGATATTTGATGAGCCCTACTCCAATTCGAAGAAACTAGTAGCTTTGTTTATAAAATATAGTAAAGTTATTCCATGATATGCTGATCATTTCATTAGTGAAGTGAAAGTGTTTGAGACATGAAGTTTATTGGCGTTACACTACTTATATTTTATAAGATACATCAAATCCAAAATGTAGGTGTCTACCTCTGAGCATTGTGTTACTTTTGTGCAATCGTCTAACAGTCTAGTGATATCTGTTTGTTTCACCTGTGTGTAGTGTATGGTTTGTTTGTAGAGAATGCTGCCGTATAGTTACGTGCCAGTAAAGCCAGACTCAAGGAGGTCTCCAGCTATTGGTGATTCAAGATCTGTGGATAGTATTGAGCACGAAAGAATGACTGGGCAAAGGGCTTATGAAGATCGATTAGAAGACACATATTATGAAAGAGAAAAGAAACAATTACCAAAAAAGGTACGACACATCAAAGCTCAAAAGAACTTTGTATGGAACTGACAAAGGCGTTCTGCAATAAATTTATGTTTATTTTACAGCCATGTGCAATCGTGGTGTTGTCCAGTGCAGTACAAAATCCAACGATGCAAACTCTGCTACGCAAATATCGATATGACTCAAGAGGTGCGGAGATTCTATATAATACATAAACATTGCATTTTACATTATGACATTGTGGTAATTTTTCGGTTTTGTAGGTGTCTTGATTCCGAGCAGTGTGAAGTACTTCATCAAGTTACCACAAGGTGTTCGGGAATCGCCTATCCTAGTGCCTTTGAACGACAAAGCCTTTTCTCCTCTAGGTGGATTTGTAAGGTAGATATTTTAGATATTTTTTTTATGGCAATTTTCTTTATCATATTAAATTGCTGTTTATAATGTAAACACAGATCGAATCTTTCAGGTATTATAAAGAAGTTCCTCCGATCCCTCATTCTTTTTAAGAAATTAAGCTGGAAAAGAACAACCAATTCAACAATGAACAACAAAACAATTGGGAGCAAAATTACAATACTTCTGAATACCATAGAACGGGGGAAAAAAGTTTAATCATCGACGACTGCAAAACGAGAAAACATGTGAGCAATGAGCATCAATAGATTTCATAGATATGCTCTTACATCAATTATTTCAATGCAATACTAGTTTTATAAATATCTTAAAATAATATATTGTCTACGATGTTCCAACTACTTGAAGACCTTAACTAAGATAAAATAATTGCTAGTAACACAATCTTCGCCAACGTGAGACCAATGAGGACAAAAGCAAGATTTCGTCAAGAAACAAGACGCAAGTGGGGTAGTCATATTCCCCAATGTTATAATAACGTCCATAAATACTACAGGTTAAGGTTTCATAATGTATAAACAAAACATTTGTATAATAGTTTTGAAGTTTTATTAAGATGTAGGCACTGCTACATTCAAGCGAAAGAAGGAGCAAGGGTGAAAACATGCCTAGTACAACAGATGTTAAGTTTCATACACATACATATATCATTTAATAACACGTCAAGCTATACAATTATTAAACGCCGACCGGCGCTCAACTTGAATAAATAAAGTAAAAACGTTTTATATCAGGAGCTACTTTTATTTGATACGTAGTATTACAATGCACAGCAACAGTTCTTTACAGTTTTAAAATAAATAAACAAAGAGCAAAAGAGCAGTAAGAAGTAATGTCTTTGCTACATCTACAGAAGCAAGATATCTTTTGAGAAAAGGAGTGATATAAAGATAACAAGCGGACGACCTAATAACAAATGTGTTTACCTACCGAAAGACGCATTATAGGATGTATGTATTGAAGCAGCAGAAGTAGTACATCGGACTAATTTGGTCACCAATGTGGATGTTTACCATAACATGACATGTTTATGAGTGTATAACCACCGGTCATAATGTCACACGCTATGCTTGAACTGTTTATACTACATAATTTCCGCAATGTCTACTAGGAAAAATAATGGCGTAGTAAATAGGCCGTAATCTATACGCCCGGGAATATTTAGGACTGTTATTACTATATCAGAGTAGGTGGAAAAAACAGAAATGAAGCCAATTATTGGAGGTGACGGTAACAGTAATTGACCTTGAATATCGGAAATCGATAATATTGATAGCAAAAATGACACCATAACGTATATTATCATGTCTAGCATTTAAGTGTGCGATAGATAGTAGATTGTAGGTGTAACAATATCACCATTTTTATCATTTGGCAATCTCGAACACGTTTAATTATAAAGAAATCTCGCAGTCACTCCTAGGTCAGGCTTGTTTTTACAGATTTCTGAAAACCGACAAGATTGCCATAAAGGAACCTGATAAAGTGAGAATAAACCTTATTGAATATAGTGTGTTGCTATTTTATGTATTCTACTTTAACTAGAATAAAAGTCAAAGCATAAAGACATAACTAAAAAGAATACTCTTTTACAGTGAGAAAAGAAGTGAGAAAAGGACATAACACTGTTGATGTTGGTAATAGCAACAAAACGTATTGGAACATTCATGAATAGCTAATCAAACTCAGCCCTCATGGCTATGACATTCAAGATAATGAACATGAAAACGATTGCCACAATACAAACATTATTGATAATCTATCTTCACGTACACAAACATATTCCGATAACTCTGTGCAGTTGTTTAATGTAAGGTCGAATAGGATTATCTGATCTAGATAAGGTTTTGGCAAAACTAAACAAATTGGTTTGGGTTTTTCCACAACAGCTGTTGTGCAGATATGGGTGTTTGACAAATCACTGTAACGCAGAAACTATTACAAAAATTGGGCTCAATTCGAACGATAAGTTCTTTGCCTTTGTTGTATTAAAGGAGATGTAAACCCCAATAGTCTTGTTACATTTACATTTGCTGTCAATATTCTCGATATTAGATAGATTTTATTAAAACATAATATAATATAAACATACATTATAAAAACATGAAACATAGGCTCATAAGTTAGTTTCCGATGTTACTGGGACAACCCTGCACGCTAAAGCTTTGACACTGATTTGGAAATAAAACTTAGGACTCCCAAGCAAAATAGATTACTCTGCAAAAGATATTGTATTATTTAGATTTAACATGGCAAACTTAAACTTCTTGAATCGCCACCTCGTTTAATCTCATAAATACTAGAATTATACGGATTACAAGAGTAAAGATTAAACATTAACCATAATCTTTTCTTTATCTTGCATGTTTTGGTCTGAATAACAATTTGTGTGAACATTGTATTCAATAAATACACCATTACTCGTGATACCACATTTTTTACATGTGAAAATACTCATGGTTGCTATACCGGTGTCCTACCGACTAAAACCAAGCAGGGTGTCCTTCCACCTGCCTACGTGCCCGGAGTTCTGGGTCGCCCTGGGAAGGGAAGAATTAGCCCAGGGCAGTAACTTAACCTAACATAATTTGTTATACATAACGAGTTAGGTTAGGTTAGGTTATTAATACTGTTGATTGATGGCACTTGGTGGAACTTGCTGCACATATTGATAACGACACTTGCACTGTTCCACGATATTGTGGAACAGTACAAGTGTCGTATTCAATATTATTGTACAATATGTGCAGCAAGTTCCACTAAGTGCCATCAATCAACAGTATAAATAACCTAACCTAACCTAACTCGTTATGTAGGAAACATGGATTACGTGGATGAATTCGTGTTGTAGGAACTATTCCAGTTAAATATATTATCTAGTTTAACAAAGATCGTTTTATTTCTGGACCAACACAACCACTCGGCAGTTTAGCACAAGTAAAGCTTAGTATTCATTCCAAGAAACAATTTCCATTTGTCCGATTGGTACTAAACCGAGTTAATGGCCACAAACGATTAACTTTAACATTATTACAAAGAGTACTTACTCAGTGTTACGACTTGTACTTTGTTCAAACACTAAAAAGTTATATTCATTCCAACTAAGAGACAGACAGAGAAAAAGGTATAAAACCCTCATTTTAAGAATAAATACTCTTCATTAATATTGCACTTAATGTATGTATGTGATGTAATGTATAAGCGGACACCCCTGGCTTAATTCGCGGTGAATTATACACCAAATCCCTTCCTATAAAACCCTTCTATCCTGTAACGGTTCGTTACACTTCCTACTATTATTATCATAGTTTAGCTACACTAAAACTATGCTTAATCTATTTAATACTACAGTTAATAGATCTAAGTAAATAATGCGGAGGCAAACCTCGCGCAAACGAGTAGTATAAATATTCTTTTGTTCGCGCAGCTATATCTACATATATCTATACCGAACCGGTCACGACGCGCGGCGCGCGGGCGCTGAGATCATTCGAGACTCGACTCGACACAGAACCTTAGATCGTCTTAACGTGTGCACGTACCGCGCGCCGGCAACTAATAAAATATTTAAACAATAAATTTTATCAATTTATAAAATGAATACAGTAAAACTAAAGTCAGTGTGTGAACCCCGAGTTTATTGGGTGAGTGTTGCATTATCTATATTTATCACTATGTAGGTAACTCGAATCTAGAACTTAGAAATACATCTAAATACATCACTTCATAATTGCTAGATTCTTTCTAATTTTGTTTAGTACAGCCTTGCTAGTGCTTATGGAATATATGTAAGGCTTAATTACATTTTATGTAAGGATTGCACTGCTAAATTTTAATGGCAACTACCTACAGCCAAACTAATCTATCACGCAATTCAGCATTCCCATTGTGTAAAGTCCTCTTACTATTATAAAACTTTGCTTTGTATGACTGCCTCATCATCGAACACCATAGTAGCCTATGATGCCACTTGCTTCCTGCTTAGCCCTCTCCGGGAGTGGTCGTTGTGGTGTTCGTGATGTTGCAGTCAGTAAGAAAACTAGGTCAAACTGTGAATCGACTAAATTTCGATTCCAGGGTTCACTTTTACGTCCACTTTCACTCTTCGCCTTCATCTACACATCATCTACGTGACGTCGGTCACACTGCCGCTGCATCTACCTGCACGGCCAGAGACCTGCCTACTGCTGCTGCACGACCGCAGCTCCGATCCTACCCGGGGACTAACGCAGGACAGTGGCATTCTTATTTCTTGTAATTGCAACCTACGGTTACGAGCATACCGAACCCCCCTGAGAGAACCTTAACTTACCTACCCCTATTTTTTTAATAAATTTTGTATACTTACTATTTGTTTTCTTCCTCTCTCTCCCTCCTAACCCCTAAGGTTACATTGGCGCCCGATATAGGTATTGCTCGCAACCGCAGGGTGTAACGTAGTTGGGTTCCTTGGCGTTGGCATAAAACGCTTAGATTTAAGTTGTTTTTTTTTGTATAACTACCTTGCCTACTGTAGGTAGTTCTGTTTAGCTATAAGAAGTGTTTTACTAGGCGGTAGGGTGAATCTAGGTTCAAGAGACCCTACTGGAAGCTAGACCCTAGTGGGATAGACAGCTAACCGCCCACGGGATAGTGCGAAGTCAGTAGTCTATCTACCTAGATTACTGGCGTTCCCGTGCATCCAGCGTCGCGAAAGAGACGTATGAAAGTGCTGCGTGACTGGGCGGTCACTATTTTTATTTATTTTCTTTTTGTTTTTTATTTATTTTTATACTACTTTCAACCTAATAAATTGCTACATTTTTTTCTAAATTTTGCTGTGTACCGCCACTAATTACTTACTACCACTTACTGCATTTTTAACCAACTTAGGGAAAAGTAGGTAGGTAATTTTTTTTAAGTGGTAGATTTTTAAAAACCTTTTTTTGTGTTTTATCACAAATTAATTAATTGCTAGCTATCATATTTTATAAATTTTGTCAGACTACAGACGTTAATTACCTACTACTGTTATTCTGCATATTTTAACCGACTTATTAAAAAGTAGGTAGGTGGGTTTTATTTAATCTCAAACATTTCATTTACTGGTGTTTAGTTAATAACTACCTTATTAACTACCATTTTTGTATTTATCTAAAACCTTTTTAACTGTTCATTATTGTATTTAGCTGAAACCGTATAGAACTGCAACACACACCCAAGATTTTTAATTACTTATTAAATTTGACGGTACTATCAATTATTTTTAATTACAAGTTCTAAATAATACAAAATATACTAGTTTTACTTATAAATTATTCTTATTAGCTTACATTACTTAGCGGGGAAATTCTGCAAGTAAATTTAATACTATAGATACTATTTCTGTTTCTCGGTTTACGTGGTAAATACTGTTACTCGGAAGCTGGAAGCTTGCCCTAACAGATTTACGTAGCTAATTCTACCACTCGGAAGCTGGATGCTTGCCCTAGTAGATTTCTTCTCTGGGACGGTTGTATAAATCCCAGCCTTCAACTACAAGCCTAATTATACCTACCCTACTTTCAGGCGGTTCGTATTACCTGAATCTATAATCCTAAGCCTTAAATACGTCTTTCTTCTAACTGTCCCATTGAGTTTCTTCAGAATGACCCCAGTACAAGGTTTAAGTTAGTTATGTTAGTAAGTTAGTTCAGTTAGTTTCAAGGGATTTTCGTAAGCGAAAATCCTAACCTAAAAAGGGGGGTATGTAACGGTTCGTTACACTTCCTACTATTATTATCATAGTTTAGCTACACTAAAACTATGCTTAATCTATTTAATACTACAGTTAATAGATCTAAGTAAATAATGCGGAGGCAAACCTCGCGCAAACGAGTAGTATAAATATTCTTTTGTTCGCGCAGCTATATCTACATATATCTATACCGAACCGGTCACGACGCGCGGCGCGCGGGCGCTGAGATCATTCGAGACTCGACTCGACACAGAACCTTAGATCGTCTTAACGTGTGCACGTACCGCGCGCCGGCAACTAATAAAATATTTAAACAATAAATTTTATCAATTTATAAAATGAATACAGTAAAACTAAAGTCAGTGTGTGAACCCCGAGTTTATTGGGTGAGTGTTGCATTATCTATATTTATCACTATGTAGGTAACTCGAATCTAGAACTTAGAAATACATCTAAATACATCACTTCATAATTGCTAGATTCTTTCTAATTTTGTTTAGTACAGCCTTGCTAGTGCTTATGGAATATATGTAAGGCTTAATTACATTTTATGTAAGGATTGCACTGCTAAATTTTAATGGCAACTACCTACAGCCAAACTAATCTATCACGCAATTCAGCATTCCCATTGTGTAAAGTCCTCTTACTATTATAAAACTTTGCTTTGTATGACTGCCTCATCATCGAACACCATAGTAGCCTATGATGCCACTTGCTTCCTGCTTAGCCCTCTCCGGGAGTGGTCGTTGTGGTGTTCGTGATGTTGCAGTCAGTAAGAAAACTAGGTCAAACTGTGAATCGACTAAATTTCGATTCCAGGGTTCACTTTTACGTCCACTTTCACTCTTCGCCTTCATCTACACATCATCTACGTGACGTCGGTCACACTGCCGCTGCATCTACCTGCACGGCCAGAGACCTGCCTACTGCTGCTGCACGACCGCAGCTCCGATCCTACCCGGGGACTAACGCAGGACAGTGGCATTCTTATTTCTTGTAATTGCAACCTACGGTTACGAGCATACCGAACCCCCCTGAGAGAACCTTAACTTACCTACCCCTATTTTTTTAATAAATTTTGTATACTTACTATTTGTTTTCTTCCTCTCTCTCCCTCCTAACCCCTAAGGTTACAATCCATTGAAAACCGCATCGACATCCGGTAGCATACCTAAGCGTGTTTTGCAAATAAAGAGACGTGTTCAAACTTTTTTTAATTGATTTAGGATTATAATACTTAATTATTTTATCTGTGTACGATTAAAAGGATTTGAGTAGAATTTATGTTAAGCCTTGCTTTTCGATTAATATTATCGAAAATAATAATTTTAACATAGCCATCGTGCACTGACCTAAAGTTTAGGAGTCTTCCCAACACACGCTTATGGAAATTGAATAGGTACGTATTTAATCTGATTTAAAGTATTCTCCCACACCATCAATTGACACCAATTGGCTTGAAAGCTTATGATTAATAGGTACTGCTCCAAATGAATTTTATGTTCACGAATTGCGAAGTCTTCATAAAATGCAAAACAGAAGAGAGTCTAATCTTTTCTTCTAAATATGTAATAGAATTTGTATTAAGTAATAAATTTTTATTATCGTTGGGTTTTTATTTACTCTTGTGTATCCTGACCTGACTAACATATTCTCAAGTATCGATGATTCTCGTTACTAGGTAAGGTAACATCAAGTACCTACGTATATTTCTGCAATAACACTTTGCATAACATGATGCACTAATCACATTCTATGTAATTCTTGCAGCGATGAATAAATTGTAACAGAAGGGGCAATTAAACACTTCAGGACTCTGCTAAATACTTTATTTTCCGCATAGACACACAATAATTTGGGCAGAGCTTCGGCTAGTCTCAGTATACAGTACAGAATGCCCGACAAATGTGCTCGCACTGTCTTATATAGATGTACACTCGGAAATTGCGTAACTCCTTATGTCAACTGTCAAAGTGATTTCAGGCGTGGCGTAACACTCGGCCATCCTGTAAGCAGTTGCTCCTGCAATAGGAACAAGGCGCCTGGGCTGGGCTGGGCTGGCTGGCTGGCTGGCTGGCTGGCTTAACCGGCTTGTCTGGCTTGACCGGTTTGGCGTGGCGTGGCATACCGTGGCGAGGCGTGGCATGCCGTGGCGTGGCGTGGCATGGCTTGGCTTTGCCCAGCCCGGCCCAAACAGGCTACATCTACATCCCGGTAGACTGACTTGCATTCTGTCCGGCTCATCTGTAACAATCGCTCCCGTACAGGGAACAAGAGACTTTGTTAGTGGCTGGCCAAATAAACACAGAAAGAAATAGACATAGCACTAATACTAGCTGGTCCCAAGATAGATTCATAAGTGGAATGTACGCGCCACTATCTACTGCGTGAGATATCTGACGTGGAAATAAATAAAGCGCATGTCATTGCGTATCATTTCATTATAGATAGGCACCTGCGTCTGCGAACTAATTACTTATACAAATGTACTCTGTGGTTTAGCCGATACTAGGTGCTAGTGCTAGGTATTATTATAAGTATAACTAACGCAAAGTGCTTGCAATACTATCAAAACTTAAGATCATTCGCGTAATAACTTGTTTGATTCTATAATATGCTCAAATATGTCCCAAAGCGTACTTCTAGGTTAAATAAAACTAGGCTTACACATCGCTCTTATAACTCATATCAATTTATATGATTTTGTTATCACTTTTACACCCTATGCAAATGACAATTTTCTGGTGTTGAAGTCTCAATGCCGTAAAATAAAACAACGTAATGTCATTAGTATCCCAAGGGGCTCGTTGAACTTAGTCTCGCTACAACTCCTATGTTGTCAGCTACATACACAATCACAATCTTAACTATTTTCTGTAAAATGACAAAATTTAAACAAGTGGGTAGGTACCTACAAAGTCATACCACAAAAATATTAAATGTAGTAAACACGATTCTACCGCCATTCTGAAGCGGAAATACGAAAATGCTGTTGCTGGCTGCTGTATGCCAATTGATAGACTGAACGTAACAGTATAACATTTCGTGATAGGTAGTTTGATGGATTTATGAACTTCTTACAGTTGGCACAAGTATGTAAAGGGCTTGCTTTTTTTTGGCAGTCTGTCCTATTTCGGTAAAGAATAGACATGTTGCGCATGCAGGGCTATTTGAGTAAGCAAGCGAGGCATCGGCACTCGCTTAATGTTGTTATTGTCGTCATACGTACATACGTAGTTTACCTACCGAAACCCGTTTAAACTCTTTTTCTCGGTGGCTATGAAGGTGTTTAACCTTGAAACGATTAGCGTCTACTGTAATTAGGCACATTCTCAAAGCGAAATATCTACCAGTAGCTTAGAGGAACGGTTTGTATAAACTCCTAAGCTAACCGATAATACTTCTTCGCCATTAGAAATGATTCTGGAATAACATAGCTATATCATGTTGCTGCAGGATTTCGGCTTACTTACAATTAACACAGTAAACACGGGCATATTGTAACATGTGTCAAACACGTCACAGGCAAAGTGGCAGGGCATAGCCAGCGTTTAGTAAAAACAATCTCATGGGCAAAAGGTCACTATGAAAAGTAGGCATTTTCAGGTTAACTTATTCGCATTTCACATGGACTAGGCGTACCCTTGATGGATTTGTATCGTTGTAAACAAGTTGTTGTGGATTGTCTGAAGCTGCTCATCACACAATCCCTCCTAGTATGGTAATCGAGATAAGATCACTTCAGCGCATCTACAATTGCATCATTCTCGTTTTAAAACCTAATATTTGGAAAAATTAAGGCGATATTGTGTATAATTCTATGCCATCTGCTTTAATGTAAAAGATCATGAAGTATGAGGCCTAATAATTACGTCCAGGGTATCGCAATGAGACATATTAATTTCAAGATCCACCATGATGATTTGCCAAATACACTATAAATACTTATTACGTGAAATTTCTACTATGATAAATCAATTGCGAATAAGTGCGGACCCGTGTATATTTATGCAAAATAACTCGATTACTTCAATTACCTACCTACACCATTATACTTTGATGTTTAGCACTTCCGATACCTTTATCACACGTCGAGCACGGTTAGCAATATAATATCGAGCTACATACTATTCTATAGAATCGAGACACTTTTTCAATGTAAATCCGATCGGCTTATGTTCATTTAACACTACTAAACTCTGTAACAACGCTAAATGGAAAATGTGACGCAACAATTAAAATTCCACGGTGACAAACTAAAGCACCGTCCACAGTCTTATTTTAATAACTTTAAGTAGTAATGCCGAAAAGGTTTCTCATTACACCCACATAATAGCTAGTTTTATTTTGTGCGACTTTGCTGGATCAATCCAAATACCATTAAACGGTTCACACCTAATAGCTTCTTAGATTATGACCGATTTAATCAATCGCGTTATACAATTAAATAGAAGCGTAATCAAAGAGCCACATTTAATAGCTTAAAACACCTAGGTATAATCCTCTTTACGAAAATACTCCATCTATCTAGATTTCATATCCGATTACTAACAATACACACGTTTATCTAGATTTGAACGAATGAATAAAAGCACTACCGCCAACTACGACTTATCGGAACCAAGCATGATATTATAATGTACCTACATAAACGGGGCTAAACAACTTATCGGCTGTTGGATTGGTTTCAGTATGTCAACTAAATAAGTAAAGCCCGCAATTTATCTGTATGATTTGATTTGATTATCCATCTACCACCCACCTTAGATCGTAGATATCTATCTAAATAGGCAAATTTTATTTTCGATATGCTTTGACTTACAATTTCAAATAGAAAATTTATTATGATTAACTGTGCAATCGGATATTAACTAAAAGTGCACAACTGTTCTGAATGTTACTGAATCTAGATTCGACTGGTTAATAAGAGCTTTAGTATTTATACTAACAGGTATCGATCGATTGTGAAGCGAAACGAAATCCAATGCATTAGAAAAGTTATTCTCTTTATTTTACCAGCATTCAAACACGAATAACGGTTAATTTTAATAGATTTTCCTCGATTTTGGACTTAACTTCATAATGCTAACACAAAACCTAACGCTAGGCGGCTGTTTCACTGGCAATGACTAGAACTTATTTTGTCTTAACTAGAGAAATTCAGAGGTGTGGAGTTTGACTATTTCGGCTAAGCAAAGGGCAATTAGTAGCCTAACTGGCAAGGGCAATATGCAGCCTAACAGTAGTTCTCACTGGCAAGTAATGACTATAGCTCAGACCATAGATGAATCAGCTTTAGTGACAAAGTGCGGCTATTTCGAATAGGCGATAGGCAAATGGTAAATTGGCTGTCTACAGTAGTTGCTGTAACTGGCAATGGCTATTTCGCTACACGAATTAGAATTAGTGGCAAAGACTGGCTACATCAGATAGGAAAAAGGCAATTAGTGGCACCCACCTCAAATTATCTGTGCAGCTTTTAGCGAATCTCAGCCTTGTTGTTCATAGCTGACCATCTCGGGCAGCATCTAGGTATCTCCAAGCGCCGCAGTACGCTGCTACCGCGCGCTGTAGTTTAAGTGTTCCACGATGAAAATCTTCACGACTGAAGCGCTGGCGCCGCGACGTGCCTGTTGGCACTAATTCCACTGACTTCAGCTTGACAAAGCGGTTGATGCAGTCGGATTTTTGCAATGCGGTAGTCCGATTCTTGATATCGGGGCTTTTATACAGGTGTTCTCTTACTGAAGGTATTTACATGGGTAGGTAGCAGGTTATTCAAGAAGAAAACTGGTTCATATTCATACGAAAGTTGTGTTCTCTGGAGGCATCTTGTAAAACATTTCATAAATACCCACATTGTTTTTGGATGTGCGCCGTGTAACTTTTGCTTCAATTGTCCACGTGGAATCGAGGTTTGCGAGGTAGAGGCACTATTGTTGTCGACAAAACCCTCGGCCTACTTCAAAGTGGATTTTTCTTCTTCAAAACTTACAGTCTTCATGGTTTCTTCTTGAAGTATCCCACTTCTGAGTGTAACAGAAGGGGCAATTAAACACTTCAGGACTCTGCTAAATACTTTATTTTCCGCATAGACACACAATAATTTGGGCAGAGCTTCGGCTAGTCTCAGTATACAGTACAGAATGCCCGACAAATGTGCTCGCACTGTCTTATATAGATGTACACTCGGAAATTGCGTAACTCCTTATGTCAACTGTCAAAGTGATTTCAGGCGTGGCGTAACAAATTAAAGCACATTAGAAACCCGTTTCTGTTCACATATTTTTTTATTAATTCAGTCTTATAAGTCTATATTCAGTGTTATAAGTCTATGTTCAGTCTTATAATAAACTAAAATACAATAAGTAGGGCGGGAGGGGGCTGCAAAAACACAAAAGAGGAGTTGGAAGATCACACGGCAGTCCGGAACGGTGTAGACCTTGACCATCAAAGTGGAGATTTAGACGTTATGAGCGATGGCAAATGCACAAGTTTAACAAGTTCAAGACTATTTTAGTGTTTGTATGATATTCTTGTGTATAAGACCGGTGTGTTGGAACAGACACCGTTATGTGTAGAACCCATAGAGGCATGGAACCAGCTTCTCTTAGCTTAATTTGGTGTAGACGATGTTGTGTGAGAATGTCCAAATATTTACACTAACCTAGCATTAACGACGATTAAATAAACTAAGTGACAGCCCTACGACTTTAGGTAAAGGTCTGAGTTGCCTTACTGTTTTGGTAATACTATGACTATGCTGATACTGTCATTTCTACTTTTGTCTTCGGTAATGACCGCTTTTCCAGCCACAGTAGTCATGATGACATAAAATTATAATGTTCACGCACGATACAATTTACAGAATACCCATAGCTCTTCGAACGTGAATAAAATTAAACGGTGTGGAATATTTCAGCTGAACCGTTTATTCTAAGAACTACGATTAATATTACGAGTTGCTGCAAAGATAATGCAAGTTTTGTTTATGATTCAGATATAATGGAACGGAGAAACAAAATACATAAAGGACAGCAAAATCTAAATAGACAAGCTTAGTAAAGGCATCGTTGTTTGTATGTATGTTCTTTTGTAATGTTTCTTTTTACCACTAAGTTAGCACACAACACAAGCATACGGCCCACCAGATCGTTCGATCATCAGCAACATCAATCTGCCGACCCTTCAAGAACCTTCTAAGACCCCCTTTGAAGAACCCCAAACTGCACTGTTGGAGTTTGGGAAAACCGAGCCTAAGAGCTCATTTCACAATCTAAGTGTTAGGTTCATAATATTCATTTCTATTCGTTAATATTACTGCAGATTGTATTTGTGAATGTGTCATCTGTTCTCTAAGTATCACCTTCAATACATAATAGTACAGGATTAAGTGGGATTGAAAACCTTTGGCCCATTACACAAAGTAATTACCAACCTTTGTTTTTGTTTTTTCTATCGTAGTTCGCGAACTTAGTTCGAGAATAAACAGTAATTCGTTATCATTACGCTCATTTAATGAAATAAAGACTATTATTAGACCACGAAATCTACATCCAGTAGGCGAACATAAAAAGGGATCCTCTCAAGTAAATTGTACTTTATACTTTTGTAACTATTTTTGTAACCAGTATGTGCAACGTAGTGTTTATTAAAGACTAAAGAAGGGCATTTAAATGATAATTAATTCGTAATTATTTCGCGTTTTAATTATCATTCCAACGCCCTTGTTTTCGTTGGAAATTAATGACTTATTTTATTTTACAACACCTTGGATATAAATAAAAACAACAATACAATAACGCTGGCTGTACCAACCGGAAATTACTCAGTTTATATTTATAATGAATTAAATGAAATTGGTTTTTCACAAAGAATAAATCCTATATTAATTTAGAAAAGTAAAATACTGTAGCTAAATCTAACTAAAATTAGTAATTAGCAATAAATTAAGTTTAAGACCGAATGCTGTAGCTATCTTAGGGGAAAGCCTATGCCCAGCCGTGAGGGTCAATCGGCTGGAATGATGTTAATGGTCAAATGAGGCAGGTAGGTCAGACGGTATTTACTCTCAACAATGCCATAGAGCAAAATCAATTGCAGGCAGTCAAAAGGACTCCTGGTTTCGAATCTTAAATAAATAAATAATTGTTGCGACTAAGCTCATAAATTTTAACGCTATATAATTCTGGATGGAAGATTGCGATGAATTAAAAGTTTCCACTTCAGATCTTCCGCAAATTTTTAACGCATCTGAAAAATGTTTATCGCTTCTGAGATGCCCTGGCGAATTATTTCACATTCGCATAATGTTTGTTTACATTTATTTGTCTCCATTTAGATTAGAAGATATTGCGGGGCAAATGCGACGCGACAGCAATGAAACGAACATTAGGTATGTGATGAACTTCACCTCTGAATCGATATAAGTAATTATAGTTTGAGATTAGTATTCCGAACAAAAAATATCATCGAAAAGATAGCTAAAAAGTTCTGTAGATATAAATTTAATACAAAAAGTTCCACAACTTTGCCATCAATGAGAGAATTTAGCCCAACAGATCATCAGTAAATTCTGAAATACATTACAAACGTTACGAAATTGCGATGATTAATGCTTTATAAAAAATTGTAAAACATTGCACCTACTTTCCAATGTTTTGACCGGCGTAAATCTTAGTTAACGTTCTCTTTGTTTAGTGTGGTGCGGTAAAATAGCCACTGACGAGATCATAAAACTTATACAATTAAAATCTAAATAGCGAACAACACGGTTTCTTCAACACTAAACAGACTTAAATGCTATAAAAACGTTTGGCGCTAGTAGCTTAGGATTTTTAAATGTTTATAATTAGGTAACTAGAGGACGTCACGTGGCTTCACGCGCGTAGTTCCCGTTCCCGTGGGAATACGGGAATTAAATATAGCCTATGTTCACCGCAAAGAGTGTAGCTTCCTAACAGTAAAAGAATTTTTCAAATCGGTCCAGTAGTTCCGGAGCCTATTCGTTACAAACAAACAAAAAAACAAACCTTTCCTCTTTATAATATTAGTATAGAAAACATGCCTGCATAGCACAAAGACGTGGTGTATTTAAAGATACACTGGGTATGTGAAATGTAGAAGATGGGCAGCTTCCGAAATACACGGCGTACTTAATATCTTAAGAATCGGTGAATCGATCGTTCTGCAGTCAGCAGCCATTGGCGGAGTGCCAACTTCCTTACTCCATGTAGACAAACCAAAGAAGCAGTAGGCACAGATATGCATCACAGGTACATATTTAACACAATGGCACAAACCACATTTGATTAGTAGGACTCACATCAAAAGAAGAAAAGCGGGAATCTATAATAATAAAACTGAATGTCTAAATGTGTTACTAAGCTCAAACCTTGAGAACGACTGGATGATTGCACTAATTTTAGCTTTAAATTATTCGCTTTGAAACAAGGAAATGTTTTAAAATGAGAAAAAAATGGAAAAAATTAAATGAAACGCGCCTGGACAACGTTCAAAAATAAGTAAATATCGAAAAACCTGCCAGAATTTAGTAGGTACATTACCTATGTCTTACTAAGTAAATAAGTAGGTAACACATCTATACTAATACTAGCTGATGCCCGCGGCTCCGCCCGCGTGGAATGTTATTCCCGGTCCTGTGACCGGGTATGAAAAATAGATGTTGGCCGATTCTCAGACCTACTCAATATGCTCACAAAATTTAATGAGAATCGGTCAAGCCGTTTCGGAGGAGTATGGCAACGAAAACTGTGACACAAGAATTTTATATTTAGATTATAAAGAGGAAAGATTTGTTTTTTCGTTTGTTGGTTTGTATCGAATAGGCTCTGGACCGATTTGAAAAATTCTTTCACTGTTGGGAAGCTACACTCTTTGCGGTGAACATAGGCTATATTTTATTCCCTTTTTTCCACGGGAACGGGAACTACGCGGGTGAAACCGCGTGACGTCCGCTAGTAGTTAATAAATTACTGGCATGCAGTGAATTGGATTGGCAGTAAGGCAGCCAAAGCTGCGGGACAAAACTACTTATTTTTAAGTATATTCAACAGTTGCTTAGTCACGTGCATGATGGCCTTGGCACTGGGTTCGTATTCCACAAGAACATAGTCACGTACGATAAAATTTGGTCAGTAGTCGTCATGTCACGTTGCCGACCATTGAGTAATCAACGTTTGCTGTTATCATCGGAACACGGTGACGGTTTTAATTCTAAATTTAAGTTTGGAACGGTTTCAATTTCGTTTCCCTCGCAGACACAAAGGGTTGAGCGAGGGGATAATACATGAAACGCAATTGGTAGGTATGCATATGCTGATAACACATCATAATTTGTATGTATACCCCTACCTACGCAACTTTAGCTTAGCAGTCAAAGAAATCGCTCACTCCAATGATATTGGAGAAGACGCAAGTTCGAATTCTGCTCGAGAATGCTTTTTTACCATAATTAAAATAAAAAAACAGATACCTACTTAATTACCGGCATTTCAATTGGAATCAAATCTTATCTTTGGACGAAACTTTCTTTGACAAATATCGAGATAGCATCTAACATAATTTATTTACTAGGCAATATTATAATCTAGATTTCTAATAACAGAGAGAGAGCTGCCATAAAAGGCAGCTTTCCTAAAAATAGCAAACTGATATCAGGTTTCCTTTGTAGTAGGTAGTTTTTTTTTTGACATTTCACACAACGCTATCTGATCCCAAAGTAAGCTAGGAATAACCTGATTGTGTTATGGGTATCAGACTACGGATATTAATACTTATATACTTTTAAATACATCCATATTACCTATACATAGAAACACCCAGACTCTTGAGACAAATATTTATGGGTCACACAAATATTTGTCTCCGGTGGGAATCGAACCCACGACCTCCAGCGCCGCAGGCGGTATCACTACCGACCGCGCCACAAAGGCAGTCGTCAGATTAGGTATGATTCAACGTCAGCAATAAAAATATTTAGTAGGTTCCATAGATATAAAGTCCATCTTGACCTTATATAATCAAAGGTAGGTTCTTGGTTATATTTCTTGATCTTGGTTTTAAATAATGTCATCATTATCCAACGAGTCTTTTACCAATCTAGCTGCTGTCAGTGTTCCAGCCTAACTGCGATGCTGAACTTCAATATTATATTTCGCTAAGTTCAGCACCGCAGTTATGTAGCCATAATGACATAAAATATCCGGAGTCCGGAGCCTATTCGTTACAAACAAATCTTTCCTCTTTATAATATTAGTATAGATAGTATAGATTTCAGAAGCATTTCTGTACTATCAAAAGAAACATGTTAAAAAGGAAGGTACATTGCCACCTTAACTTTAGATTCCGGTTATGTTACATTATGGCGTCCGCTGCAACTCGTTGTTGCCTCAATTAGTATAATATCCTCCAATTAGTATGTGACAAGAGGAAATAGCGGTAATATAACTAAAGTATATACTATAAAGAAAAAACCGGCCACGTGCGAGTCGGATTTGCGCACAGAGGGTTCTGTACAAAGAGATGGCAAAAATACACGTTTGTTGTATCGGGACCCCCTTAATCCCCATTTTCTGATTTAATGATTAACAGTGGGCGCACACTAGGCGTCTTGTCGCGGCGACATGTCGCGGCGACAAGCTGCGGGCGCCAAATTACATACATTTTGTTCTAAGCTCCGCACACTAGGCGACTTGTCGCCGCGACTCCGCGACAAGCAAGGGGAGTCGCCGCGTCTGTCGCGCTATTGTCGCGGCGACACGGCGACAGTCGCCCAGCGACAGCTTTTGGAACGAAGATCCTTATTACGCGTTGCGAAGACGCCAGCGACAGTCGCGGCGACATGTCGCGGCTTCAAGTCGCCCGATGCTGGCGCACACTGCGCGACAAGTCGCCGCGACATGTCGCCGCGACTGTCGCCTAGTGTACGCCCACTGTTAGTGTTATAGCGGCAACAGTAATGCATCATCTGTGAAAATTTCAGCTCTCTAGCTATCACGGTATCTGAGATACAGCTTCGTGACGAACAGGCAGATGAGACGGACGGCGAAATCTCATGAAATTGCTCATGAATTGGTTCCGTGCCCAAAGGGTAAAAATGAGACCCTATCCCGTTTTTACCCTTTGGGTACGGAACCCTAAAAAGCTAGGCACAAATCGTAATACACTTTCGTTTATTTGTACAAATTGCAATACCTGTCTTCAGTATTACCGTGGTATTACTACGTGGTAATTAATACCTATGCATAAGAAACATCTTACCATACAGTTTTGATTATTCATTTAAGTTAAGCAAAAAGCTAATATCTTGTTACAAAAAGATTATGCCCAGAAGACAGTTGTCAACAACCAACGGTTGTCGAATGGGCGGTAATATGAAGTATATGAACACATGGCTTGGAAAAAAACTAGAATATAGATTGTGATGCGGAGAATGTAAGGTAAACAAATAAATATGTACTCGTACCATACCAGGGTACCGGTATGTAAACTATGAAGACTGGCATATTTCACATGGTTGTAGGGAATTCCGGTAGTAGGTAGATGCTTACGAGGTTGTCTGCGTTGTTGATTTTGTTTATGGGAGGTTTTACGAGTGAAAATTCCGCCGTGTTCTGTGCATGTAAGACGTCAAAATTTAGTAAAGAGTGCTCGGTAATGATGTTCTTGTTATATTGGGTAACTAGGAACCAGCAGGTTTCCGAAATTCGACCGTAGTCCATCAAAAATTGCTTGCTCTCTTTCACCACATAAACTGAAACTACTACCCGTTAGGGCTTGAACTCCGGAATTCCGGAATTGACATAATTCCGGAATTCCGATAAAATCTAATATCGTTCTCAATTCCGGAATTGGCGAGATCAATACCGGTATTTCGATATTGAAAAAAAAAATACTTTCGCTTCTTTAATTTCATTACAAACAAAAATCGTAGATTATAAGCTTCTTATGCAATTTAATTATCTTTAATTACTACAATGTTTATAATTTAGAATTTCTCTATTAACAAATTAATTCGATTATGTACTTAGGCATTAATCATTTTATTTGATGATATTTCTTAAACCTACAAAGAGAGTAAATCCATAAAATTTATGGTATTTGATAGAAAACATACTATTTAAATAATAATGTATCGTTTTTGTATTTTTTTTTACACTTAGACTTTAATTTATAGTGCGAACTTAGACCTAGCTCTGACTCATGCTACGAGTTAAATTTAACTTTGATAGAAACGCTGTAAGAATTTGACAGAGGTCTCGCTCAGCATAGTTCTAGTAGTTCTGACGGAACTCATGGGGCCCGTACCTTATTATTAGGGGCAAACTTTGCCCCAAGGCGCTCCACTGACCCAGAGTGAGGAGGGTCCTGGGTTCCCTGTTCTGATCAAGGCGGAGGAACATATTCCTTCGCACATGACTCCAGGCGCCCGACGCTGATTACAGCGAGAACGACGTGCCCGATGTCACTGAAGGTGAGTTAGGGGCGACTGTACTGCCGCTTAGATTCCGCAGGGACCGTGCCCCTGGACCCTGAAGCATTCCAGGCCGAGCGTGAATCCTGGCTCTTGAGGATCTCGGGCCTCGAGTGATGGGGCGCTTTAGTGCATGCCTCGAAAAAGGCCAGATTCCAAGGTCTGGAAGACAGGGAAACTGATTCTGATCGGAAAGGCAAGGTGGTCGGCAGTCTACCCATCCGGGGATCGGCCGATCGTGTTGCTCCGTTGAGCAACTCCGGCCGATCCCCGATCGGTCGATCCCCAACAATTATATCTCGTTAGGTATGCAAGCTCCTTGAGCGTATCATTGCACAGTCGGGCACCTCACACGTGCGGGGCCAGATCTGGCGGATAACCAGTTTGGTTTCCTACCGGCTGTCACAGATACTAACCGGGCACGGTAGCTTCGGTAGGTATCTGTGGCGAAGACACCGGGAAACCACGGCCGAGTGTCAGCACTGCGAGGACCGCAGCGATGACACAGCGCTCCATACGCTGGTGGAGTGCACAGCATGGGTGGACACTCTCTCGCTCGAGACCATGGTGAGAGCCATGTTCTCCAGCGGGAGTAAGTGGGACTGCGCCGCCTCTTTCTGCGAGCAGGTCATGCTCGTGAAAGGCGGCGGGGCGGGTACGGGAGAGAACTCTCCCCCCCGAGTTCCGCAGTCGGCGGCCTGGGTGCCGCCGACGTGTCTTCGCCGAGGACTATCGGCCTCCATGACCGGGGCTCTGTGGACGGTGAGAGAGTCGCTCACCGTCCTTACAGAAGCAGGCCTATGACGGCAGCGTGACGTGAGGAACTCACGCACGCCCCCCCCTTAGAAGCGGGATCACACCCGAAACCCCCCCAAAGACGCGGGTTAGCACCCGAACCACCCCCTGGGCGAGGCGGCTGTAGGTCTGTTGGGAGTCCTGGGACATCCTTCCGAGGGCTTACCCGGGGCTCACAACCATAGGCTGTTGGGCGTTACGTGAGGTTTTTTAGTCGGTAGGAGTCCGGCATAACATCCATGAGGATTTTCCCTCACGTAAAAAAAACCAGTTTGGTTTCCGTCAAGGGCGCTCCACCGTGGATGCGATCATGCGCATTAGATGACTGACGGAGGAAGTAACATTGCAGGGTGAGGTGGTGTTAAAAGCGATGGCGATGTCAAGAGACACCGGCATCGCCTTCAAAACCTTGCCCTGGAGCTGCGTTAGGGAGGCGCTTATTTATCATGGAGTGCCTCCCTACTTCCGTCGAATTATCGGGGCCTATTTTCCGAGAGGGCCATAACTTACCCAAGCTGGCTAGGGCCCAGCCGGGTCAGCGAGATACGTTGTGCTGTGTTCCGCAGAGATCAGTCTTAAGACCGCTTCTGTGGAACATCGGTTACGATTAGGTGTCTCGAGGATCTGGCAGCGAGGCAACTTGCGTCCTTGTTTAAATAAATTGATTGTATTTCTAATTTATTATTTTCTGGTGCAAGGAGGCGCTAGAGCGGGGTCATAGGCCTACGTCTCCAGAAATCTAGGTTCGGCAGTTCCAGCTCCACAAGAAAACCGTGGAGACCTGGACTTGAGCAACAAACCGAATCGCCACATCACATTACATCACACAAGGGGGGAATCGCCGAATCGCCACAATCAAGGCGGTCAGACCGGTCATGGGCGAGTGACTAGAGAGGAGACACGGTGCGGGTGCTCTGTCCTACCGGTTGTCACAGACGCTTACCGGGCACGGGAGATTCAGTATGTATCTGTGACGAATATACCGGGAAACCACACCTGAGTGCTAGCACTGCGAGGAACGCAGTGAGGACACAGTACTTCACACATTAGTGGAGTGCACAGTGTGGGTTTAACAGCGCCCGGTCCTCATCGTAGATCTGGACGTGGACATTCTCTCGCTGGAGACCATTGCGCGAGCTATGATCTCCAGTGGGAGTAACGTCCGTCTTTCTGTGATCAGTTAATGCGGTGAAAAGTGATCGAGCGAGAACGCTCCCACCCAAATTCCCCATGCCTTTGCCCAAGACCATCGGCCTCCATAATCAGGGGCCTGAGGACGGTGGGAGGGCTAATCGCCATCCTTACAAAAGCACGCCCAAGACGAAAGCGTGACGTGAAAGTTTCACGAACGCCACACGCTCTGAGATGCGGGATAACACCTGAACAAGCCCTAAATACTTGGGATAGCACCCGAACCTCCTAGCTGAGGCCGCAGTGATAGTCAAGGTCTGTGGGGAATCCTGGGGTCATCCTTCTGAGGGCTTACCCGGGCCAACCGTAGGCAATAGTTAGGAAACGTGTGGTTTTTAGTTGGTTACGTTAAAATAAGTAATTTTACTGGGAATCAAAGTAGTTTATCACTAATCACGTAGGACTGCCAGCTCCCGTTTCTTTTTTTACATATCACTATTTTGTACAAAACGAAACTAGATGGAGTTCCGGAATTCCGGAATTCCGGAATTCCGGAATTCAAATACTGAATATCGAAACCCAATACCGGAACTGAAAAAGGGTCCGATATTCAAGCCCTACTACCCGTTCGCTCTAACTTTGCCGCTGGCGTAGAGGCGTATACCCGAATTGTTAATTAGACGAAGTAAATTGACAGTAGCTAATGTTACTTCGTCATAGAAAATAAGCAACATTGTATGAAGAAGTGACATTAGTTGCTGTCAATTTACTTCGTCTAATTAAAAATTCGACTTTAGTATGGAGCCGAGCGGCAAAGTTAGAGCGAACGAGCAGTTCGTCGATTTTTTCGTCACGCTTTTTCCTAAACAGGAGTGTTCTGTGGAAGACGTCAAAATCTAGTAAAGAATGTTCGGTAATATGTTCGTGTTATACCCATTTTGTAACTGGGGACCGGTTGGGTTTCCGAAATTCGACAGTAATCCACTAAAAATTGCTTGGACTCCTTCACTACATAAGCTTTAAACTGCGTCAAATTTTCGTCACGCGTTTTCCTAAACAGGGGTACCTACCTACATACAAAGTTTTCGTTATACTTATTAATAGGTTCAAAAATAAGCGAAGTTAAAAATATAATTATACTGTACATTTTTTACATGTGTGTAGGTACTTACTACATGCAGTCATGCATGCAACGAGTATTTAGATATGGCATTTAGAACAGTTCAAAGTGTATACGGAAAATTTTATGGGTAAAGTATCTAGCACACCAATTAACTCAATGGACATAATATAGTATAGAACTATGTACTTGTTGACATTGAGTTAAGTGTAAATGGAGGTATATTTATTATGTAAGTACCTGAGTATTTTTATTGAAACTTTATACACAAGATTGACCTACTTAAAACTTAAACGGCCTTAGTACAAAACATGGTTTAAGTATAGCCACAGGGTGAAAACTCCAGCTTGAATGTGTTCGTAGGACCAATAATTCTAAAAAGCGCCCTAAGCAATAAATGTTCCTTCAACTATAATGACAGCTGTGGCGCGGCAGGCAGTTGCCGATTTGTATGTAATACTATTATATTATCTTTGGTATACTTAGCACACAACTAAATACTTAGAAAGAGAATTTATACATTGCGAGATGCTTCCATCATCATTCCCACAAGTTTAAAAAGTCTCAAAATGGGGGGTTTATAAGGATTGTTGACCAGGATTTCAGTGCCAGGTTCTGATGATGATCATGACGATTTTTCAACTTTTGTAAAAGATACGGAAGCATCACGTACTCTGTAATATTCTTTTTTAGGTACGGAGCCAGGGAAGAAAAAAATCCTTGACATTGGCTATGGGATCGAAATTGACACAGGTACACAGGACAAATGTTAATAAATTTTAATCCTATGAATATAGGAGTAAAGAGGCGAAAGAAATATTTGTGGATCCCATGGAAGCGGCGTCATGGGAACCTAGTGTCCGGAGGGTCGTAGTTTACTATAATTTAAACTTTTAACCATGTTTTGTAATAAAATAAGGCCGAAAGCCTTCAATTAAAAAAACCATTGGATAGTGGGTAACTAAACCAAAAGTATTTGTATTCCGTTAGACAGCCAGCACCACGCAGTCAGCTAACTTTTATAAGTGTCTTCGTGGACTCATCAGTCAATGATGATTGATGATACAAGTAATCACACATTTCAGCGGAAAGACAAGAAGGTAATGCAGAAGAGGATCATAAGCTGAGAACTCGATCCCAAAACTATACCTTCACCTCTCTACCAGTATAGATCAAACGATGCTTGTTGAGGAAAAATGTCCAGCATACCTGGACATTGTAAATGCTGCTTTATCCAGATGCTTTATGCTCTGTGGCGCAGTCGGTAGTGATACCGCCTGCGGCGCTGGAGGTCGTGTTTTCGATTCCCACCGGAGACAAATATTTGTGTGACCCATTAATGTTTGTCTCAGGAGTCTAGGTGTTTCTATGTATAATACCTATGTATGTATTTAAAAAGTATATAAGTATTAATATCAGTGGTCTGATACCCATAACACAAGCAGGTTATTCCTAGCTTACTTTGGGATCAGGTAGCGTTGTGTGAAATGTTCGTGAATATTTATTTATTTATTTTTTTAACACGGGTTATTTCAGTATTTTAACAAAAGAAACACTAAAGGGCAATGGCTTTTAAATTTTAAGCCACAATATTCATAAGAGTAGAAGGCTATAAGTATCTATGTATAAAGGAAGGCCTATAAAAATCCAATTTTAGGAAGCGCTTCTGCCTCGGTAATTTGCACAAGGTAGGCGTGAAACCTTATAAATTTAATCCAAGATAATGCCCCATTTAAAATTTCTATTTCAAGAATAAAGAATTCTCACGTTCTCAGAGCCACTCAACAGCTACTTATGTAGTCAATTACGTACGTAAGTGTACGAAAGACATTAGATCAAAGTTCAAGAAAGTACTTCAAAGTCTTCAAACCCTATCCATCGATGTGGTGCTATGACGTCACATAATTATACACTGATACATGACTCATTCACACATTGAAAGAATGAAGAGCGAAGATGTTTAACTTAGTACATCGGCATACAATCTAGCGATCAAATCCATATCTTTTTAGTTCTCTATGTCAAATCGCAAAGAAGTATTTGATCAGTTTTAAATACGTTTGTCAATCCCTACTAATAATATAAATAAATATAATGCGAAAGTACTTCAATCTGTCTGTTACGTTTCCACGCCTAAACCGCAGAACCGATTTTGATGAAATTTGTTATAGAAATAGTTAGTCCAAGGGAAGAACATGATAATATAGGCTACTTTGTAACTGACTGCGCAAAAGGAGGGTAATGATTTTACGAGATAACGACTTCTACGCAGACGAAGCCGCGGGAAACAGCTAGTTTGACAAAATTTCTTTATAGTATGTATTGAACTTGCCACACATCTTCAATGAAACTCACATTATTTACTTTTTAAACCTGAATGACATATAATATTGCCATAATAAAATATGTGTAAACTTTTGAAAATGGCCTAATGAAATAACATTAGTCAAGTTAAAGAAGGTAAATATTGTGAAAAAGTACGTAGATATAGCTGATTGTAGTCGTTGAAGATATTCCTCATCCACACACACACAACACACTGTTTATCGTTGAGGTTGTACAAATAATTTTAAAAAAATCTACAGCATCATTTGTATCTTTAAAAAACAGCAACAAAGTCTTTTAAGTCTAACCATATCAGATAAATATTGACGCAAACCCGCAATACACAAAAAATAGGTCAGTTGGAGAGGTTAATGTAATAAAGATAAGCATACTTTGTAACTAATAACTTAATAGATGATTGTTCTCACAAAATATTATAACAGGCAATGAAGGGTTAGCAACGAAAAAAGATAACAGGAAGATAATTTCTAAATAAAATCTTTGAATTATCGTGCGATTAGGGCACAAGCCTTAAACGGAATCGCACGATAATCTAAAGATTTATCCTAAAATACAATTCAGAAGTACAAACTCCTTAAAAAGTCGAAATTCCTGACACACAAACGACAAAGTATCAACCATAATGTTAACGCGGCCTACAGATCAGGTAAGGCATAGGTTCAGGTAGCCTATAGATCAGGTCAGGTAGGTAGGTTTTCTCTTTATACTGTAATGTTAGTGTGTCATCATCTGTACAAAACCTGAATATTAATCAAGTACAATACCTGACCGAATTGATTGAGCTGTTTCAAGAGTTGAAATTTAAATACTATTCGCTACAGAAATAGGCCCTACCACATATTATGTGAGCCCAAATATAACTGGTATAGTATGGCTCTGCTTATCCAATCGACGAAAAAGTCGCGCTTAAATGTTTTATAACTTATATTGAAAACTACACTATAGCAGATATGCTCACAGTTTCAATTACATAAATCGTTTGATTTTTGATACTTAATTTAAAGTTTGAAGTTATTGTTAAATTATTTAAGTTATTTGGCTGGTGGAACACATTCATTTACATACATACCTATCATCATCATCTAGCGCCAGTTCCGATAGCGTGTAACTAAAATCTTCGTTTCGAGTGCACACAATTTTTGCTGCTCATTGAAGGTTTAGCTATTGTACAGCAAAACTAACCACAGAATTTTGAAGGTTTCCATTCTGATTACCTATATGGCTCACTTCATCATGAGTCAGTCTCGGTAGTCATTTGCATACTACTAATATCTTTCACTTCACATTGTTTTCGGCATATCCTAGTACCGGAAAAATTGACACACATGTCGTTCTCTCCACGACAAAATATATTCATTTTGGCCTCTTGTTGTAAGGTCTCGAGCAACATCGGCGTAAGAATAAAAAAAATAGAGTAGGTATTAACGTTCTCAATACAAGCTGAAATTTACGTGAAAGTAGTTAACTTTAAATTGTATGTGTCTGCAATAATTATCAGAGAAAATCAAAGATTTTTTTGGTGCGTCAAACCCAGTCAAACCAATTAATAGTTCTCTCAAACTTACAGCTCTCGTTTTTGCCCAGTTTCACCTTACACCAATACAGTGACAGGTTCTACGCTTTAACCAAACAGTTACAGGTATTTTTAAACCACAAATATTAGCTAACAGTAGTAACCGATGCCAACAAAACTGAAAATAGATTAACGATTTATGAAATAAGATAAAGAAAATTAAAAGACCAATAAATCAGTTTTTTATTTTATTTTATGGGTATGTATATGTATGTATGTATGTATGTATGTATGTATGACATGTATGTATCAAATTGTATATATATATATGTATATATTTAGGTATATATGTGTATTTCTGTACAACACACAATTGAAATGTAATATTTATCTGTTTACCAAAGTGGTAACACTCAAATGTAACACCATTCTGCCCCAAATGTTTGCTTATCACAAAATCTCCATACTAGGTTGCCTGTAAGAAATTGCCTCTGTGCGATAAGGCCGCCAATTGTAAAACCATTTAAGTTTAACATTACATAAGTGTACAAAATGTATTTTGGTGTTACAATAAAGTATAACTAACTAACTAACTAACTAAATCAGTTTCATTCTTTGAAGTTCCAAAGTTGGATGGGCCTGCGTTTTCGATTCGTTAAGCGATCGTTCATGAAATAATTTGTCCTGGCCTTAACGTACCGGTTATTTTAGTAACAACGTTAAGTAGGTCGACACGACAACACATGGCGAGAATCTATCATAATGTTGCGACACTTATGCAGTCATGTACCTACCTGCTCTGAGATTATAATCACAGGCTCGTTGCTTATCAAAATTCTGCCGTTAGTAAAAAAGCAGAATGTATAGTATATTCTGCTGAAAGGTGACCAGAGTAGTTTGAATCAATGCTGTGTGTTGCGGTGGATGAGTAGAGAGAGAGATAATATAAATATAAGGATGTCAAGTCAGCAGAAATCATCTTTATGGTTACATGTGGGGCCATGCCGTCTTCTCCAAGCTCCGTCATAAGGAGACATATGTGTTAGTAGTACGTATTGCCATGAATATGAAGATGTGGAGGACATGTTTGCCAATGATGACCTTAATAAAAGGGATGTAGAAGACCGCAAAAGAGGAATTTTAAAAGCTTGAAGACGGAGCCTAGAGTCCAAGGTAAGGTCTAACATGCATTCCAAAACATAGACATTTCTGGATTATTGTATGACTAAGCCACTCTCAGAAGACGACAAACGATAAATTTTCTTTCTAAGTCTGTCTGAGCAAAATCCTTCTCTTCAAAGATCATATTCCTTTTTGTAATTAGGTAAAAATTATCGCATTTAACTTTGCTCCATACATTGCGTACCTACTTCCGTGTGGCTCGACCTTCAGTTACTTACTAGTATGTACTTGTTTATGACGAGGAAAAACTAATAGCAAATTTTGAACCCACGCACGGGTGGCATTTTAGGTCAGGAAAAATTTAGAACGAATTGCTATTAGGTAGGACGCGAATACATCAATTTTAATTTCCTCTTTGCAGGGAGGAAGGGGCCGAGATCGATGCATAGCATTTTACGAGTATAAAATGCTAGGTTCCATATGATGGCAATGGTTTTAGCAATATTTTTAGGCAAATGTGCCAATCGTGCTACCCACAGAAATCAGGTGCTACCTGAAAACGACGTTTTTGCTAAAGCTCGACTGCATGGAGCACAAAAACCATTTTTTGCTTTACTTGATTATAGTACATCTAATCTTAAATTTTCGTTTCTAGATGTCTTAAAAGCACACCGAATTCTGTAACAACGGTGATTAATATTCGCTTAACCCTGACTGCTAGAGTTCGGCTCAAGGTTACGACTGGGGCACAAAGGCTGAAGGCGCCGACATTGTAATTAAGGAACTTTTAGAACGACCTGTATTTACTTAAGCGTAAGTTAATATCAATGAGCAAGTAAGAAAAGACAAGCAATTTTTGACACTCACAATACTTAGAGGTACACACTTCATAATCGATCTACCACCTTTGGGGTATATCGTCATACGGGTATTTTATATCATGACTCGTAAGTTACTACGCCACCCGTAGCCAGTCCAGTGTTCAGTAAACGATGATTGCACTAAGCACTTTACGATCAGTCTTGAAATTGAAGACTTTTGTAGCTTTCCGATTTACGATAGTTTTTGAAGGCAGGTTATAAGTCGTTGGTGTGACATGGTAGCCGGGAAATCAGGTTACCTGCCCCTATTTATTTCAACTTATCGGTCATAGGGTCTCCAGCGTTATTGAAAGACTTCTGGTGTTGCAGACGTCCACTTTCAATCCAGGGTGGGTCGTATGCTTGTCTATCACCAAACTACGTCGGTATTTACTGAGCAATTTCCTAATAGGAAAACTAAGGACATTCGCCCCTTTCTATACATTAGTTTTCTGTCCTTGGCCTTCAAACACATTCTTTAGAATACACAATTTACGTCATTTGATTTGCGAAACATTAAATAAAGCTTATATGACGTGGGACGTGATATTAATACTAGCCTTGTGAAAAGGAATCGGTTTTACTAGGTCCAATTAGAAATAGGTTTAAATTCTGTGGTTATTCCATTAAATTATTATAACATACTGATTTATATTTTTTGGAGGTATATCCCATGCATATGCAAATCTGTCGCTGTATCAAACTACAGAATCTGTTTACTGCTTCAGATGTGAAAGCGAACAGACATACAGAATTACTTTCGCATGTATATTAGAAGGAATGTGGAAAGTATTAAGGTCTATCATGAGACCCAACTGTGAGTCCGGCATTGGTAATATAAATAAAATAATCATCATATCGTAAATGATAACAACTAACCTATCATCTAACCAGCTGACCCAACAAACTACATACTGCCTCAGACTCAAATAGTGTGTCAAAGTTCAATAACCCACCCCTATTTGACATACTATGGTACAAAAAGTTGCTATGAGAAATAACATCGAATATTTTAGCTTTCCCTTGCAGCTTATTCAAACTTTTCCATCTTATAAGAGAACCAGGTTAGGTTCCTGGATCTCACAAATATTAGAAAATTAAAATAAGCCGAATTGGTTTAGACCGTTCTCGAGTTTTTGTAGACCAATCAATGTCAATTCATTTTTATATGGAGGTAATAATATATCACCAGTAATTAAATTGTTTGAGGTTTGATACTCTGGCACAATTTTACAAGGGTCATTAGCTAACACAGTTGGAAGATACATACATTCTATATTTAGATAAATAGGCACATGAATTTGTGTAAGCAAAATCTGGTGTAAGGAGACTCATGTTTGCTAATTTTAGTACCAGTTGCATCCATACTGTAACCATTACTTCAGATTGTATCCTGTCAAGTTGTGCACATTACGCTTATCCCTAACACAGGCAAATATTATTTTATGTTCGAGAATAAACTGTAGTCAGTAACTTGCTTCCAGCTGTTAACATTTCTACATTGCTTGATGAATAAGCCCACTGTAAGTGGATAGTCACACTAGTCACACTAGGCACAAGAACTATACTTTATGGTACCTAGCACATCAATACTAATATTATACAGAGGAAAGATTTGTTTTTTTGTTTGTTTGTTTGTAAAGAATAGACTCCAGAACTACTGGACCGATTTGAAAAATTCTTTCACTGTTGGGAAGGTAGCCTCTTTGCGGTGAACATAGGCTATATTTTATTCCCGTATTCCCACGGGAACGGGAACTACGCGGGTGAAACCGCGTGACGTCCGCTAGTAATACAATAATGCGCTTAATTAGATTTTAGTAAGGAGCTTACATAGCCCCAATTCACAAAAGAGTAAGGTATTGTGCCCACTGACTCATTGTTCTTTAAACTATCACTGCGGCATAGTAGAAAGACTAACGGTAAGCATCTATAGCTACGAGTGGTCCTTAGATGGATGACCACATTGACTCAATTGATTTGTGAGTGTTTCCGTGATTCAAAAGGCAATAAGCCAAGCTGCCTTATGGGCGGTTCGAAAATTTTTAATAGCGAGTAGACAAACTTGCGCCTGTCCATTTCAACATGACCATAGGCTTGCCACCTATTATATGGGACAAAAACTAATAGGGATATGTGGATGTATTGTATGCCTCTCTGCTTAGCCTTTCAGGTATTTTCGTATGTTAAAAAAAACATAATATTCTAATAAATACCTACCTGCGTTTGTAATTCTTCATAGTCAACTTCTACATGTATTAGATTTAATCAAAAATCTTGATTACACAATCTCGTAAGATTATTTTTATTCTTGAATCTGGCATTTGAAATATTGGTTGGTATGAAATATTAGTTCTAAATATTAACATTCCAGTGTTGAGAAAATCATACAATTATCACCACTTAATTTATTGAATAGGAGACTAGATTTGGTGTAATGAAATTCAAATTATGGTGTAGATTTTCTTTATATAACATTAGTCTTAACTGTTGGAATTTTACCTGATCATAGCAATAGATTTGCCGCCCTATTATGTAGGACCAATAGACTTACTGGAAAAATGTAGATAGTCTACTGCCATTCCACCTACATTAATTTATTTTAATTTTAACATTTATAACGGATCCTGGAGATAATAACTTGACATAAATAAATCTTCATTCATACCTCCAGACAGACGGCGTGGCTATGGGCAGTCCATTGGCACCAGTAGTGGCCAATATTTGGATGGAACATATAGAAGACATGTTATTCCAGGATGTCCGAGTTCAGATGAGGTTGTGGAAAAGGTATGTAGATGATATATTCTGCATATTTAAAGGCAACAGGGAGCAGGTGATTTGTTTTACCGAGTATCTCAACTCATTACATGTGAAAACACAATTTACCTATGAGATTGAGAACAACAGGTCGTTGTCTTTCCTTGACGTCAAATTAATGGTGAGAGCAGACGGTTCCTTGGCCCACACTGTGTATCGCAAACCCACTCACACAAATAGATACCTGCACGCCTCCTCGCATCATCACCCACTTCATCTCAAATCAGTCAGCGCGACGCTCGTCAAGCGAGCTAATGACCTCTGCGACCCTGAACATTTACAGCAGGAGTTGGACTATGTTCAGGAGATACTCAAGATGAATGGGTACGTAGCGAGTAGTAGGAAGACACGACGTGCACCGAGGAAAGTGAAGCCGGGGGTGGAACGTCAACCAGCTTTTATGCCGTATATAAAGGGAATAACGGACAAGATCGGATCGTGTTTACGGCGGTTCTCCATACGGACGATTTTTAAACCGTTAACAAAGGTAGCTAGGTACGTACGAACACCAAAGGACGTCATTCCTCTGCAAACACCAGGTGTCTACAAAGTGGATTGCAGCTGCGGTAGTTCCTACATAGGCCAAACCAAGCGGACCATCGCGGAAAGGGTCAAAGAACACATAGCAGCTGTAAAAAACCGTCAGTTTAACAAATCGGCAATAGCACAACACCTCGATACGGGCAGTAATCACTGGATCGAACTTCACCAACCAAAAGTCCTCTCCACTGATCGCCACTATTATCCACGTATGGTGCGTGAAGCCATTGAAATTAAAAAACACAAAAATTTCAATAGGGATGATGGATATAAGCTCTCCGGGATGTGGAATGTAGTGATTAATAAACTTGCACGTAAAACTGTGCCAATTAAAACTGACGTAGTGAGTGTAGTGTGTCGCCGGCCTTATCCTTCGTTGTGACAATAGCGGAGGGTAGTTTGGCAAGAAGTTACTTCATGGTTTTCGTCGATTCTCGCCTCAGTCCAACCGCGACCACGGGCGCTGCAACGTGCTCGAAACGTCGGTGTGAAAATGTAAGTAAATGTGTTTCGCGTGAAGTCCCGAATTCTATAAGTATGAGTAATTGTTGAAATTCTTTTCATGTGTGTGTGCATCAATGTGTTTACACATGAGAAATGTCAAGTTGCATTGATGATGTCTGGAGCCCATAACAACACTCATTTTCTTGCAACTGGTAAGTAGTCTCATTGCAATCACCACACAACCACCGCTGATACTCGGGCATAATATGATTGTTTATTAGTTATTATTCTGTAAGCCTTCTTCAATTATATAATTAAAAGTAAATCCCAATTTTATCAGTACCTATTCCTATTCTGTATTAGGTACATTAAACAGAGTAGATGAATGTGAAAAAAAAACAATGTAGTAGTGTAATTTTCCTTTTGCGTAGCTAGTACACACACAGGAAACTTATAATAATTAATCAATAATTGTGTTTTTATGATAAAACCTGAGAACTGGGGTAAGCGGCGAGTTACTTGATATTATGACATGTGAATTTGACTGTATTATTAGATGCTGTATGGTCCATCAAGCATCAACAAATTCTATTAAAAATAATTAAATTCATGTCTTTCGAATTCCATCAACTTTCCATCCAGTTTCATTTCCTATCCACTGATATTATCCCAATGATTGCTGTCTATGGATATAATGTGTGTTTTCTATAAATTAATTATATTGGCAATAACTACAATTCTAATAATATCATCACACTATCCACAACTGTTTATGGTTAAAGCAATTTCAAATACCTAGAGCTCTTTATAGCCTATGTTAAAATGGTTTCCAATTAGATTCATTGTGTGCAGTTAATGATGATTGACAAAAAAACAAGCATCAATGCCTAGTAATAAAATGAAATAAATTTTATATTTACCAAGTCTTTCTAATGGTCAAAAGATTCCTTGCTGGCTTTTTGCCTCCTGCATCAGCAATGACAGAGAAACGATCACTGAAACTTCTCTTCACCTCTGTGAGCCGGTTTCCAGGTGACAATCTCAGAGACTTCCCAGTGACAAGAGCTTGAGGGCCTCGACGCAGTTCCACCAACTGATCTTCAGTTTCGTTACATTCAGGTTGTGAAGCAGCTCTTTTATGACTTTTGGTATATTTCAAATTAGGATCGGACACATTTCTGTTTACCTCACGACTTTTTGTATATCCGGGTTCAGTATCTCCAAAACCTTGTACGAAACACAGCATAATTTGATCAGAATACGACTCCTTCATCTAGAAGGGCATACCTTACGTCCGACAAATTACAGACTCAAATAAGGTCACTACACAGAGAGCACTTTGTCCCGATATTTTGGTTTGTTACATTAATGAGTCAGTAGACATTTTCAAACGCGAAAACTGAATAGACTTCGCCAAAGTTCATTTAAAACTTATCTTCAGAATGAGGTTAACTGATAAATAAAACGTTAGTACATATTATGAAACGTATCACTTTAACCACACGATGTATTTTTCGACAATAATGTAATTGTTCTCAGGTTTTTGTATCACTGAGATAATAACACACAGTCCGTAATATTTGTAGGCCACTGAAAATTATCGAGATTTCAATGACAAATATGACAATGTCATATCATAGATACGTTCGGTGACTGACCGTCCGTAACTCGTGTTACGTTCGAAAACACAATTCACAACGTCGCCTGTTCGCGAACTGACACCGGTTTACGGGTTTTAGCCGCCCCCACTTAAACCATGCCACGCCGCGCCAGCCAGTCACAAATTGCGCGGCGAGCAATGAATGAAGAGTGTGACGTCGAAACGTTGATCGTGTCATGATCTAAACTCAAGCACGATAAATAAATGGTGTTTTAAGTCAATCAGTACGTAGGTACTAAAGCAGATGCTTTTAAAGATTTATGTTTAGTTCTTATCATCTACTTAGGTACTTAAGGCTTCCATATTCGACATCGACAAATCCTAAGGTAATTTGAAGGATTGCAGCGTACCTACGCTTCAGCCAAATTTCATTCGATTCTAATACATTACCTATTAATACTGTTATACAGGGCCTGATTTAGGGTTCCGCCCGCCCTAGGCTAGCTATGAATATTATTTCGCCCCCAGCTGTCACTAATTAAATTACAAGTACCTACAAAAGACCTTTCAACCTGATCCCACCATCTCCTTTCCGATCCCGAACAACACTGTGCCTAGAGCTCGGTGTCGTTTACAGGGCTCGCCTCGTTTGTAAGGCGCGCGACCACTCGGGAGTCTTTTTCAGAGCTCGAGCTTTTTGAAGCCTCGAGTCCTTTTTGAAGGCTCGAGCTCTATTAAAGGCTCGGGCCCTTTTGAAGCCTCGAGTCGTTTTTGAAGGCTCGAGCCTTATTTCAAGCCTCGAGGCATGGCTCAAAAAAGGCGCGGCTCGGCTAGGCTCGGGATTGCGAGCTTGCCGAGCTCACTGAGTCTTGCCATTCCGCCTTGAGGCTTCAAAAATAAGACTCGATGCCTCGAGGCTTGTACATCACTAGTGGTGCTGACGAGATAGATTACAAAATATCACCGCCCCTTTTTAATCATCATCATCATCATCATCATCATCTCAGCAGATTTTCCCAATGCCCAATGCTGGGCATTGGCCTCCCCCAAGCAGCGCCACAATATTTCGTCTTGTGCTGGCCACATCCAGCATGTTCCCGCGATCTTAATTAGGTCATCTGTCCACTCAGCAGGCGATCTCCCCACTCTGCGTTTACCGGTAGGTACGTGGATGCCATTCAAGTATCTACTTTTTGAGTTTCAGCCGTCCTCTCTACGAGCAATATGGCCCGCCCACTGCCACTTAAGTAGGGCGATTCTTTCAGGTATGTCTGTGACTCGGGTCCTCCTTCGGATGTCTTCGTTCCCTTTCCATTGCCCTTTGAGCGACAGCAAGCCTTTCTGTGAGGACCACTTTCAATGGCCATGTCTCAGCTCCGTCCGTAAGTCATCAATGACAACCACTGATCTGTATTATAAATGACAACACACACAAAGTCAAAGACGTTGCTCTTCAGACATTGCGAAATTTTGACGAAAAAATATTCCGAAGCTTCCCGAACGCTGCCCAGCCGAGATGGATTTGACAAGTGACCTCTCTCTCGACCTCATTTCATGGCAGCCTGGGATAGAAAACAAGGCCAAAAAGGTGGCATTTAGCAGATTTTAGGTAGGCACCTAGCCCTCATTATACTTAACTATTTAGAAGTCCGAATGTTGTGGGCAACTTTATGGAGGCCTAAACTCAGCAAAGGGCGTCATTCAGCTGAGATAAAGCAATGCCGGCTGCGGTTGCTCGGTATCGTCATACGGATAGTTAATAGTCCTGATAATATTCTTGCAGTACCTACCTAAGCACTTCAAAAATGTGTAGCCAATTAAAAGTATTAGTTTGTACCTTCTTTCTTTTTCCCCCGTAGAGGTGCCGGCCGGAAGTTCCTTTTCCCTATCTTCAGAAAGCAATAGTACCTACCTACCACCCACCCTTTGCAGGACAATCTGAACTTTCTTGGTATATCGGTACCTATGAAATTATTTGCAGCCGCGTCAGTAAGCATTTCTGAGCTAAAGGTGACCATTATCTCTGAATGTAGCATAACTTTCCATCAAGCGAGCGGGCGTCATTTATGAATATTCGTCTTAATTATTTATTCTATTTATTTTTGCCCGTTAAGACCGGAACCAGAGCCAACCATCTTGTCCTGCCCCCATTAGGTACGCTTCATACGCCCCTTAGAAGCGGGATCACACCCGAAACCCACCCCCAAAAACGCGGATTAGCACCCGAACCACCCCCTGGGCGAGGCTGCAGAGACGGCTGTGGGTCTGTTGGGAGTCCTGGGACATCCTTCCGAGGGCTTACCCGGGGCTTACAACCATAGGCTGTTGGGCGTTGCGTGAGGTTTTTTAGTCGGTAGGAGTCCGGCATAACATCCATGAGGATTTTCCCTAACGTAAAAAAAAAAAAAAAAGGTACGCTTCATATTCCTAATTCCTAGTACTACGTACCACTCAACCAATAAGGACACAGTGACCTCATTAGCGTCTGAATTAGTGGTGCATAAAAATAAGGTAGAGCGAATATTAGAAATTATGATGGAGCTGTCTGTGTATCCTACTACCTACTAAGAGTACAAAAGCTCCATCATAACTTCTAATAAAATCTAATGAATTGTGTGCAATTATGTTTTACGCGAGGAATGTTATTATGAAGCGCACGCACCCTCTCTATACTCTCAATACTTTTGCCCCTTGGTGCCTGGTTGGCCTGGTATCCATCTCTACCCACACTGAGACTCAGTTACAGAAGCTCCAAAAAGTGTATTTTAATCACACTGCTGTTCAAAATAAATTATACTTTAAACTATTTGATGCTCTTCTTTGTCTACTTCTATCTTACAGGCTAAAGAAATAATTTCAGGAATGTTGATTATTTTGCTTAAACCAGATTATAATAATCTATCCCGATACTAAGCATTCATTCAGTCGCAAGAACGTGTTAACAAACATCCAAATATCTTCTCAAACTTTCACATTTATAATATTTGTAGGATAAATTTGATTGGTAAATTATACTACTTATTTAGTTACACGTTTATTTAAATTTTTACTATCCCTGAAGTCCCTTTGCGTGGTGAGTCATTTCAATCGATGTGCACACACAAAAAGAGGGATTACCAAGGTTACCGGGAAGCAAACTTACTAATGAGTACCTAATATTTGTTTTCGAAACTGAATGATCCATTTAATAAATAGGTATTGATAATAAAGTAGTAGTAAGTAGGTAATATGAAGACATAATCTTACTAATATTATAAATGCGAAAGTTTGTGAGTGTGGATGTGTGGCTGTGGGGAGTCCTGGGACATCCTTCCGAGGGCTTACCCGGGGCTCTCACCCGTAGGATATTGGGCGTTACGTGAGGTTTTTTAGTCCGTAGGAGTCCGGCATAACATCCATGAGGGTTTTCCATCACGTAAAAAAAAAGTGTGGATGTGTGGATGTTCGTTACTCTTTCACGCTAGAACGGCTGAATTAGGGATGCTTAGTATCGGGATAGATCCCGAAATACCGGGATCCCGCAGTATTTTTGCCGGACCAGTCCCGCACGTAAATCGTGCGGGATCCCGCGGGATTAGCGGGACTGCGCGAAGGTAAACGCCATGTGTTGTTCTGTAAGCAGAAGCGCGCAAATCGAGAAAAAAAATTGTGATTGTGACGTAATGTATAACCTAATAACGTACTTATTTGTTTTAGTGATTTCATCAGGGAGATTTGACTTTCTTTGTACTATGAACAGTTAGAAAAGTATTTAATTATCTCGTACATTGGTTGCTGGCTATCTGGCATGTAAAGTTAGGAGTCGTTTGGCAAACAAGAATTTTGACATGCTATGTTTTATGCTCACTTTTAAAGTAATGCCAAAACTACCCATTTTATCGGTTTCTAATAATTTTCATTCGGTATTTTATAACTTATATGTATATGTTACGGCTAATACCCGAAGCGCGGCTGCACCTAGTTTTAGCCGGTTAGAACTAGGTGTAGCCACTTACTCTTGGTTAAACCTAGTACGAACCGATTGTTTTCGGGTAAAACTAGGTCTAGCCTTCATCATGCCGGCTACAACTAGGTCCAGCCATTCCCTGTTGGATAAAACTAGATGCAAACAAGTTGAAACAAGTAACAGGCGCCTGGCTCATGCGTAAACTGACCATTTATTTTTGATCTCAAAACGGGACATAAGTTTTTATACCCCAGTTAGCAGGTTAACAATTAAAATAAATATAACTTCATTATTTAGAAAAAAAACTGGCCAAGTGCGAGTGGGATTTGCGCACAAAGGATTCCGTACCAAAAAACGGCAAAAAAGAAAAACTGTGCTATGGGAGACCCCTCTCCCTCCCTTTTTTATACCACTAAGGTGACAAGCAAAGTGTGAGGACGAACACCATATCTGTGCCGATGGTGCGATGATAGAAAGTAGCTGTGGGCATCATATTAAACAATTCTTCAGAGCACAAACCATTGTACAGGCGGTAGATCACGCGCATAGTCTGTCTCTACTGTTGCGAAGAGGTTCCAAACTACCTACACTCATGGGATCCTTAACAACTCTCATGGCTTGCTTTTGCACCGAGTCGACCGACCGGTCGAAACTGATATTCAGGTGCCCCCGCCCAAAGTGACAGCAGTACCTTGTGCGGCCGCACTTGTGACTTAGAGAGTGGCCGTGTTTTCGCCATGGTATAATTTAGCTGTTGAGCACACCGAGCTTCCTGGACGCCAGCCTGGCCTTGTTCTCCAAATGACTTCGGAACTTAACGTCACTGGAGATGTCAACACCTAGGATATCTTTACTGTCAAAGATGGAGAGAGTTGTGCCCTGAAATTGTGGCGCTACAGTAAATCGTTTTTTTTTTGCGGTGAATACACAAACTTGTGTCTTGGTAGGGTTGAATTGAACAAGATTTTGTTTACCCAAATCAGACACTCTGGTGAGAGTACTCTCTATTTCAGACACAAGTTTTTTCTTATAATAAGTGTCGCCCGTACTGTCGTCCGCATAATAATTAATGCCGTTAATAATAGACAACATGTCATTAATATTCAGCAGAAACAGAGTACGGGACAGCACTGAGCCTTGTGGTACTCCAGCGTTTATGGCCATGCAGTCAGAACAGCTGCCGTCAACGACTGCCTTGATGCTTCTACCGGCCAGAAAGCTGGACACCCCACCGCTTGGTAGCCCAACCGTGTGAGGCACACAAGGAGATCGCCAGTCGAGCGACCGTGACGGTAACCGTACTGCCGGTCACTGAGTAGGTCGTGTTCCTAAAGGTACCTTAGGAGCTTTGTATTGTTGACACGCTCCATCACCTTTGATAAAAGGGACGAATTGAGAACTATAGGCCTGTAATTGGCCGGGTTGGTCTTGTCACCCTTCTTGGGCACAGGATGCACGTGCGTTCTTTTTTCTTTCGATCCCCCACGAATTTTTTCTTTACTCGTATCCCCTTTTTGTCTGATTTTAGTACCAGTTTTTTGTGATAGCAGCAAATCAGCCTATGGCAGACCACTCCTGGACGTAGGCTTCTCCCAATCTACGCCACAATACACGGTCCTGCGCCTTCCGCATTCAGTCCCAGCCAGTGACCTTTTCTCGATCGTCGGTCCATCTGGCTATGTTTACCAAGCTGCGAGCTCAAGAACTCGTTTGCTCATTCGGCCATTGGATTTTCTACATAATGTGGCTAGCCCACTACCACTTCAAAACGCATACTCTGCAAACTATGTCGAACACTCTGGTCCTCTGATGGATAACATTGTTTTGGATTTTATCCCTCGGAGACACCCCAAACATAGCTCGATTAATTGCTCACTGCGCAACTTTAAGAGTCCCACTTGGAAATGCACTTACCTTGAACTCTTGTTGGTAGGTAGGCGCTGCTCCCAGCTTTGCGTTCGGGGTCTTGATTCACGACCGCGAAATATGCACACAGGAGTTATAACCGTAACTCTCGAGACTGTGGCTGATGATAAGCGATGTAGCGCGATATGATGGGTAATCACAGCGGCCGATAGCGGAGCGGAGCGTTAAGAGACGGGTGCGTGCGTATCTTCCAATAGCTATGGCGGAATGTGAAATGTAGGAAGCGGGCGGGATAGTGTTGCCATAGACAATACATAAAAGTAAGATGCGTTTAGTGCGTGAGTGTTGACATATAATAATTATAATAAATACCATTAAATACATAAACTAAAAAATATGTATGCGTCGGTACTGGCGCATCCAACTTCGGGGGGCTTAGAGGATTCTTCCTCTACATTGAATAAACAAAATAAAAAAATAAAGGAATGAAAACTTATGAACTAAAAAATAATTCAAAAGCGTAGGAGTTATTGCGTGGGTAACGGGCAAAGCCGAGTTACAGGACGAATGTATTCACCAGAAGAAGTCTTAATTCTGACGACTCTAATTACACCATCCTTCCCGGGAAACACCTCTGATACAACCGCGAGTGGCCACGATAAAGGATGCGTATTGTCATCCTTAACAACAACTACAGTTCCTATCGTCACAGGTTTGGACGGCATATTCCACTTATGTCTAAGTTGGAGAGAGGTAAGATATTCTTTGCTCCAACGTGTCCAGTAACTTTGAACAATTCTATTTAATAATTGATAGCGGGTGAGTCTGTTATCTGGTAATAGGGGTTCAATGTGTTCAGCGGGTAAATATTTAAGCGGAGTAACATTAAGAAAATGATTAGGCGTTAGGGGGGTTGGATCCGATGGATCCGAAGAAAGTATGCAAATCGGACGGCTATTCAAAATGCCTTCAATTTGCACCAATATTGTACTGAATTCTTCATAGGTGAGTATTTGACTCCCGATAGCTTCAAATAAATGAGACTTAACACATTTGACATTAATTTCAGGCAACGAATTAAAATTGGGCCCGAAAGGTGGGCTGTGCTGAAACTGAATCTTATGTTGAGTTAGATATTTATTCAGATCATTTTTATAATTAGTGGACTGTATAAGCGTGTAAATTTCGTTCAATTTTCGTTTCGCACCTATGAAATTAGTGCCTCCATCGCTGTACAACACTGAAACAGGACCCCTGCGTGAGATAAAACGTTTAAAGGCAGCGAGAAATAAATCTGTACTAAGATCACTTACTAACTCTAAATGGAGAGCCTTTGTTGTGAGACAGACGAACAAGCAAATATACGCTTTATGACTTTTTACTCCACGACGCCTTATGTGAGTTACGTAAAAGGGTCCCGCGTAATCAACTGCGGTATGCACAAACGACTTTACTTGTGAAACTCTAATGGATGGAAGATCACCCATAGGTGGAGTTGTAGAACGAGGCCTAGCTTTAAAACATAAATTACATTTATGTACTCGTTGGCGAATCAAATTTCGTGCAGAAAGAATCCAATACTTTTGGCGAGTCAATGCTAACACTAGTCCAGGACCGGTGTGTAAATTGTCGGTGTGATAGTGGTCTACTAAGAGCGACACTATACGTCCTTTAGGTGATAGCAGTATTGGATATTTTGTATTGTAATTTAGTTGAGAATGAGTAAGTCGACCACCTACTCTAATTAACCCTTGTTCGTCAAGAAAAGGGTTGAGTTTTAAAATAGCCTGATTTGGACAAATTTTAGTAGCCTTAAGTGCTTGTAATTCTACCTGAAAATACTTAGACTGATCGAAGCGGACCGCATAATATTCTGCGTATTCTAAATCGTATACAGAAAGTATACCGCGGGATTTGAGAATCCTTGTGAAACGTAATACATAAACCAGTGAACGAATAAATTTTACCCAACTCGAGCAACGCTCGGCAAGTTCGTCTATCATGTGAACGTGATCGGAGACAGGTATGGTATGTGCATGGAGAGAAGCTATTTTAATTTCCGGTAATTCTGTCTTCTCGTTATGATTGATTTTATATTCCTTCACAGGCCATGCATTTATAGGTGCGGACAGCCATTTCGGCCCGTGAAACCAAAGATAGTTATTTATTAACCCTTTAGGTGTCACAGGGCGCGAGACTATATCGGCGGGATTTTCAACCCCACGAACGTGATACCAATGGGAAGCAGGCAGATATTCATTTACCTGAGCGATGCGATTAGCTACAAAAGTTTGAAACTTATGAGCGGGAGAGTGAATCCAGGTAAGGGTTACCGTAGAATCAGAGAATGCGAATATATTGTTTATTTGACACCGCTTATTAAAAACAGTGCGCACAGAATTAATTAATTTTGCGAGTAAGACCGCCGCGCAGAGTTCTAAACGCGCTAGCGTTTTATTAGAATCTGACACTTTGGATTTAGCGGTCAGTAGATTCACATTAAGAGCGTTTCCGTTCTCAGCCGTTTCTATTCGTACATAGATAACAGCACCATAACATTGCTGGCTGGCATCCGAGAAGCCTATTAGAGTAATTCGACGAGCGGATGTTAAACCTATATGTCTCGGTATTTTTATTTCAGATAAACGCGACAACTCCCTATGAAAGTGTTTCCATTTAGACAGAATGCAACCCGGGACCGTCTCGTCCCAGTCCAGTTGTAATTTCCAACATTCTTGTATAAGCAACTTCATGTATGCGACCACTGGACTGATGATTCCAAGCGGATCGAACAAGCGCGCGGTTACGGAAAGGATCGAGCGTTTAGTGCATGTTAAAGGCATGTCGATCACTATTTTAAAGTTAAAGGTGTCATCGTTAGGTTGCCATTGCATACCCACGATCTTAGTGTCAACATGAGGATCCTCATCAAACTTGACAGCGAGACAGCTCTTATGAATTGACGGGATACGTGACAATAGGGTATTGTCATTAGAGATCCACTTAGTTAAGTTAAAACCTCCAGATTTAAACATAGCGACCATTTCCCTATAGGTGTCTTCAGCTAAATCTACATTCTCTATGGAACTAACGTAGTCGTCAACATACATGTGATTGTCAGCTTCGTAAGCCGCCAGAGGATATAAAGCGCGACAGTCTGACGCGAGCTGGTTTACGACTCGCATTGCCAGGAAGGGTGAGCTGGAGACGCCAAAACAAACGCGGTTGAAATGATAGCTTTCAATAGGAGAATTGGAATCGAACCTAAATAATATTCTTTGATATGTATGATGATCTTGAGTAAGTTTCACTTGAAAATACATTTTTTCTATGTCCGCGGTTACAGCAACCGGGTACATACGCAAATTGAGAAGCAAATGAAAGATATTGTTCTGTAATATTGGTCCCGTATAAAGCAAATCGTTAAGCGATTTACCTGACGTGGTTTTACACCCAGCGTCTAAGACCACACGCGTTTTAGAGGTTTCTTTGTCAGGGCGATAAACGGCCCGATGCGGCATATAATAAACTTGAGAGTCTAGAAAGCTATTTGACACTTTAGTGAGATAACCTTGATCAATATATGTTTGAATAATGGCATTATAATCGTTGCGTAAGTTAGAAGCGTCTAACTTTTTTTCTAAATTTAAAAACCTGCGTTTGGCGATTGTGTACGAATGCCCTAGCTCACTGGGAGGGTATTTAAAGGGAAGACTAACCGTATATCTACCGGTATCGTCGCGTGAGTACGTAGACGAGAACAGCTTTTCACATGCTGCGTCGTCCGTGCTAATGTGCTTCTTATCTGGCACCTGTTCTATCTCCCAAAAGCGTTGCGTTAATTGTTCGAGAGACACATCTTGAGTGTGACATAAGAAGGCCTTGTCGGACACGGAGGAATGAGACATGCGATCGCGGGGATGCTTGTTTGCCACTAGCGAATAAGGTAAAGCATGCGCCTTTCCCATTGCGACGTATCCGAGCGTGGTTTCTATCGCGATTACTGATGAGGTTGGGGATGTAATTTTTTGCGACCCTAAAATCATGGGGAAGAGTTCATTACCTAACAAACAATCTATACCACCCGGAGTATAGTATCGTTCGTCAGCCATAGGTAAATTTTGTAAATGGGTTAATTCCGCTGTATCAATTTCCACGTTAGGCAAAAAATCTGTAATAGTGTCTATAACCCGTGCACTAACCGAATAAGAACAGCGGGCATCAAATCGCGAATATATTTTGAAATGCGTAATTCCATAAGATTGGCTTTCAAGTTGACCTATGCCTTTAATGACAGAAGGAGCGTTAAGTATGGTTAAGTGCAAACGCTCACAACAAGACTTCGTAATAAAGTTACTCATAGACCCTGAGTCCAAAAACAAACGTATACGATCCGATTTATAATTTGCATATACACAAGCAGTCGGCAACAAAACCGTGGTCGCGCTGCTTGAATTACGCGGCGGAGGGATCACAGCCGATAACGACGCGATATTGCCACTATGTGACCGCGCCTCCCGCGAGTGCGAGCGGGACGGATCATCTGCCGATGACGCATGAGTCGACATGGAATGCTCGGACGGCGCAGTAGACGCGTTTGCCTGCCTCGATGCGTTGCCGGCAGCATGATTTCTTGTTGAATTTGATGCGTTCAAATTATTTTTATAACACAGTAAACTATGATGAGACCGATTGCAAATCGAACACCTATTAACAGATCTGCAAGCACTCACGTGATGAAAACCTAAACAATTAACACAAAAGGAATGTTTACGAACTATTTCATTTCGCGTTTCAACAGTCTCTTGAATAAAATGTTGACATTTGAACAAAGGGTGAGCGGAATTATTGTTACATACGATACAATTTTTTATGTTAGAAGTATCGACTGATTTCAAATTAGTAGGGCGGGTTTGCGTAAAAAATGACTTAGGTTTATTTAAATGAGAGGCGGTTGAACTCCGCTGAGCGCGATAATCACCTTTTTGGGAATGTGATGGTGAGCGGAGCGTTTGGAGTTTGCTTTGTTCTGTCAAAAATGTTTTGACGTCACTATATGTAGGTACACTCAAATGTCTATGAGATTGTTCAAACAATTCAAGCATAGGTTTATCAAACTTGCTTAATGCTAAATGAGTTATTATGAAATCTGATAAATTTGTGATAGGTAGACGCTGCAGAGCTGCTTCAGCTGAACAAAAGTTCTCCAAGATCTGATCAGCCGATTGCCCTGGCTTCTGGTGTAACATTTGTTCTAAATAGCACGACGCCTGAACCCTGGTATCGTGGTATTTAGCCAGAAGGGCTTGCCAAATAACATCGTAATTGTGTGCGGTAGCAGCTATGCCTGAACAAACAGTAAGTGCCTTACCCGAAAGGCAACCTATCAAATATTGAACCTTTTCGGCGTTGGTGAGACGAGTATTCGTATGTATCACACTACAGAAATTTTCATAAAATATAGGCCACTTACCATAAGTACCATCGAAACCTGTGAGTTTAAGTGGGGGTAATTTGATATTAAAATTATCACTTTTCTTTTTATCGTCGAGTTCTTGTCTCAGAGTAGTTTCCGTTTGCTTTATGAAACAGTATAATTCATCAAATGTATTAAAAACACTATAACTCGGCTGTACCTGCGGATTATCTTTTAATTGTTCAATTAACAATTTATCGATAGTTTCGATGTAATCCGATCGGGTTTTATCGATAGATTGAACCCGAGCGAGAAACATCATGCGTACTGTTTCATCGGTAACCTTGAGACTTAAGTTGTACACTTCTTGAACTATGTGAAACAAACTTTGTTTTTTGTATTCTAAAAAATTTATCATGACCTGACTTTCGTCTGAACTTTTACTATGGGATTTGTCTTTAGAAGCCATGATAATATAATTGATACGAGATACGAGTATGTATATAAGTGGGTAGGTAATAGAAATATTCAGCGAAAAAGTATAAAATTCGAACAACGATCAGCTGTTAGCTTAAATCAGCTGTTTGCGGTAAAGTATTCAGAGAACAAACCCAATATGGAGTCTGCGTAACAATCAGCTGTTAATCGTTTGAATACCGTTATGTATCGGCTGCGTTGCCCAGTACCGTCACAATAAAATAAATATATGTGGGTATAAAATTAACGTATAAATATGAGTTTTATCTACGATTACAATTCGAAAGATAATATGAAATTGTAATGAAATTGGGGAAAACTACGTTAAATTTATGACGGTTGAGAAAATTGTTAATTTTGGATTGTCCGTTTTACTTTATGCCAAAACTCCTAATTACCAAAAAATATCAAAATGATTGCCTAGAATCGGACAACCGGACTAACATGGCCAGGATGGTCCAAGTCCTGGGTAGCGATAATTTCGGGGGGCGCTACCTGCCAGCGGGTTGATTATATATAGGTAAATATGATTATGATAAATAGCGTAAATGCGTTATAGAATATGAGTACTTATGAGTAATATAAAATATGCGGTGTGAAAAGATAATTAACTTTTCTAATGCGTGCGGGTGGCGTTAAATATAATATTTGCGTTGAGTATTTATGAGTAATATACTAAATATATATATGCGTATGCGTGAATTTAATAGGAAAAGAGGTAATTAATATTATTAGTAGAAAGAATGCGTTAGATGGAATATCCGGACGGAGGACCACACTTGGAAATGCACTTACCTTGAACTCTTGTTGGTAGGTAGGCGCTGCTCCCAGCTTTGCGTTCGGGGTCTTGATTCACGACCGCGAAATATGCACACAGGAGTTATAACCGTAACTCTCGAGACTGTGGCTGATGATAAGCGATGTAGCGCGATATGATGGGTAATCACAGCGGCCGATAGCGGAGCGGAGCGTTAAGAGACGGGTGCGTGCGTATCTTCCAATAGCTATGGCGGAATGTGAAATGTAGGAAGCGGGCGGGATAGTGTTGCCATAGACAATACATAAAAGTAAGATGCGTTTAGTGCGTGAGTGTTGACATATAATAATTATAATAAATACCATTAAATACATAAACTAAAAAATATGTATGCGTCGGTACTGGCGCATCCACCACTGTAAGTTTCCATAGCTCGGCACCATAGGTAATAATTGGTCGTTTGCTCGATAAATGGTTACTTTGCTTGTATGCTGACATTAAATGAACACTTGCGTTTCGGCATTATCTCTATGTAAAATTCCAAAGCAATAGAAAACTTCAATTTAGTTATCAGTTTACCACTAAACTACTTCACGAATTTTACACAAAAACAAAACAATAGAGTAGGTAGTGAAAACACGGACTGGCTAAATTCCCCGACCGCTCACGTCCCACGAACATCAAAATTTTAAAAAAATCGCAATGTTTCGGAAAACGGGACAATTTAGCGTCCCGGCGCTATGTTCGGGGACAACGGGACAAGGGACCGAGAAACGGGACAGTCCCGTTCAAAACGGGACGTATGGTCAGTTTACTCATGCGAGACGCGTCGCGCTTATTATGGTTAATACCTCGACTCGGATAGGTTAGGTAGCCTTCGTGGTTATTTTTTTTTATAACCTTTCAACACCATCGAATACATTTATAGCCGTTTCGTTTCGGTTAATGTGCACATTAACCGGCTAAAGATGGAATATGACGACGCAATTTAACATGTTATCGAACTTTAGCTGCTTCTCGAAGATAAACCTAAGTTTAGCCGGCTAATCTTAAGTTTATGTTCACACCTACCTTTAGCCGTAACATATATATAGGCTTGGCGGGACACGCATCTAAGTTTTATTCAACAGGGATTGTCTGGACCTAGTTCTAGCCGGAATAATATCAGATAGCCCTAGTTTTATCCAACAGGGAATGGGCGAACCTAGTTGTAGCCGGCATGATGAAGGCTAGACCTAGTTTTACCCGAAAACAATCGGCTTGTACTAGGTTTAACCAAGAGTAAGTGGCTACACCTAGTTCTAACCGGCTAAAACTAGGTGCAGCCGCACTTCGGGTCTTAGCCGTAATATATATATTTTTAATAATCTCAATACATAAGTAATATTGAATAATTTATTTTTCCTTGTGGCCCCGCGGACTCAGTGTTCTGTAAACGAACACTGCAGTAACTAACATTTACTATGGCCGGTCCTTAGATGGGTGACCACTTGTTGACATTTATTTGAGCGTTGCCGTGCTTCGGAGGGCACGTTAAGCCGTTGGTCTCTTTTGGCGGTAAAATGGAGGTCATTAAGCAAAGTTGAAGAACCGGCTTTAAAAAAAATTAACAGCAAGTAGTCACAACCTGCACCTGTCCATTTCAACATGGCAATACGGCTCACCACCTATTACGCTGGACAAAATCTTAAAACGCGAAATGTGGGCA